>JANVFT010000003.1:0-600000 GCA_028011325.1 Lentinula lateritia
TTTTCTTCCTTCTTATTCTCGATCCTCATGGATTCCCTCAACTTTCAGCTCACAATCACTGCTCTTGTCTTGATCGCATTCTGGCATTTCCTACGCAAGAAATCTAGGGTATTGGATAACATCTCTGGCCCACCCTCCCCGTCATGGTTCAAAGGTATGGTTACAATAGCACCCGGTTCATTCTTCGCTCGACTTCCTTTTTCGTAGGCAACTATGAGCAAGTGTTCAATCCTGATGCCTGGGGGTTCCACGAGTTCCTTGCCAAGGAATGTAAGTTGGAATAGTTGTACATGATTGTGAACACGATCTAAAAATTTCCTCAGATGGTAGCATGACGCGCCTTCATGGTCCTTATGGGGTAAGGAATCATTTGCAACTTGAGGTTAAGCCGAACTGAGGGATTCTCAGACAAATACGCTCTACACTTTTGATCCCAAAGCGATGCAAACTGTGTTGGTCAAAGTACGAAGATTCTTAACTCCATACTCGGCTTTGATTTTGATACATGTAACTTTTGTCTTTTCATCTAAAGGACCAGGACGTATTTGAGGAGGACGACGGATTCATCAAGTCTGTTCTCAGAATAACTGAAATTCTTGAACTAATCATTTCAACACATGCAGAGGGAATCTTCTGATCTTCGGAGAAGGGCTGCTTGGTACATTGGGTATGTCGTTGTCATTGATTGTTCAGTAATCTCACTGAATTTGATGAAACTAAGGGCACCGACATCGCAAACAGAGGAAAATGCTGAATCCTGTCTTCTCCGCCGCTCACATGCGAGAAATGAGTACAGTTGATCATTTCTCCGTTTGAAGTAAAAATAACATGCTTCTCAAATAGTCCCGGTGTTTTTTGAGGTCACCCACAAGGTAGTCATTCATTACCATACAGTATATAGCTAATGTCTTGCTCATCGCCGCATTGTATACCTAGCTGGAAGCCGCGCTCGAGAATCAACTACAAGCTGGATCTTCTACACAAGAGGTATGTTAACAATTTACGTTCAAGAGATCATAGCTTTTGATCTATTGTATGTTTGTAGGTTGAAATCCTTTCCTGGATGGGTCGTACGGCCTTGGAGTTGATGGGACAAGCAGGCTTAGGTTATTCATTTGATCCCTTGACCGATGAAGAATCCGCGCATCCTTACAGTCAAGTTATAAAGGAACTACTGTACGTCAAATACTGGAATATTCCTGCCATTTTTTTCATATATTCGGGGGGTCTAGTCCTACCTTGATTCGTCTGCAGTTCTGGCAATTTAACGTCCTCCCCTATGTATCCTGGATCGGCACTGCAGGTTTTCGTCGCCGCATAGTCAATATGTTGCCTTGGAAGGATCTACATCACATGCGAGACATGGTTGATTATATGCACAGTGTTGCAGAACAGATATACAAGATTAAGCTACGTGCATTCGAAGCTGGTGATGAGGCGGTAGCCTCGCAGATTGGAAGAGGGAATGATCTTATCAGTATCCTCAGTGAGATCGCCTTCATTTTTGCTGACAGCTGATAGCGTGTCTCATTTTGTTTACCAGTGAGGGAAAACATGGATGCTTCCGAGGACAATCGTTTGGGGGACACTGAAGTTATAGCTCAGGTTAGTATCAGCTCGTACGATTACTATATGAATTCTGACTGTGGCTCCACCTCGTCAGATGAAGTGAGAAGAACAGTACTTGCTACTTACGAACGTCTGAATAAATATTTATAGTACCCTTATTTTTGCCGCCATGGACACAACCTCAGTAAGTCTCATTAGGAGCTTACTTCTCCCAGCGTGTGTTGAACGTTCTCTTTCGTCCAGAGCGCTATGGCCCGGCTGCTTCATCTTCTTTCACGACACCCCGAGGCGCAAAAAAAACTACGTCAAGAGCTGATTGAGGCAAAGCGCGTGAAAGACGGACAAGACTTCTCCTACGAGGAGTTGACCGCTTTGCCATACCTTGATGCTGTCTGTCGAGAAACCCTTCGTTTGTGAGTCGTTACTTTGAGAATTGTTCGATTCTTCTCTTTCTTATCGCGATAATTTCCGACAAGGTACACCCCGGCCTCAGCTGTCACTCGGAGGTGAGAGCGCTTCATCTAGGTGATCTCATGAATATTTCAATCTCAGTCTCAACAGGGCCCGCCAAGACGCAATCATACCTCTGCTCAAACCCATCATTGGATTAGATGGTACTGAAATACATGAAGTAGCCGTTCCGAACGACACCGCAGTCATCGTGTCTCTTTCCAACTCGAACAGGAATTCAGATTTGTGGGGTGAAGGTAAAAAGGTGTTTCATAAATGTAGTATGGATGAAAATTAATGCACGCTAGATGCCGACGAGTGGAAGCCAGAGAGATGGCTTTCTCCGCTGCCAAAAGCCCTGGTTGAGGCACGCATCCCAGGGGTATATTCCCATTTGTAAGTTGGAACTTGTAGAAACGCGGGATCGCCTTGGTTGATTTCCGGTGTTCCCAATTTCTAGGATGACTTTCCTTGGTGGTGGACGCTCCTGCATGTACGTAATTCAACCTGGACTCGTTGAACTGAAAAAATCTAACACCATTATCACTGACAGCGGCTTTAAGTTTTCGCAGTTAGAGATGAGTAAGTCCCCCCTCCAATCAAAGAATAGTCGCTAGAGTTGCTTCATCGTACAGAAGTTGTCATATCCACCTTGGTGGAAAAATTCCAGTTCTCTCCTTCGTCTAAAGATTCCGAAATCTTTTGGCAAATGAATGGCGTGACAGCGCCCGTTATTGGAAAAGACAATCATCCACAACTGCCCATGAACATCAGCTTGGTAAATTGATGTAGAAAACGGTATAATATGATTATTGGGTTTGATTGTTCGCCATTACAGTGTATAGACAGCCTGGTACTTTCCTTAAATCGTCTGTATCTTGACAAGCTCTTGTATTTTCACAATTTCCAGTTGCTTCTTCGAACCTTCCGAACCAAATAGATATTTGACTGCTCAATGAGATAAAGGAAATGGAGTGGCCGTCCCGTGCTCTCAGCTTCTGTCAGAAATGCAAGTGTCCATAAATGTCACAGCAGCACTATAGTCGACAAAGACTAGATATGCACAGGATGGTGCTGCCGGTCTTATCCGATGCTTCAAGGTCGTCCCATGTGTCAGAATCGAATGCGTCTTGCGTTCATTGTCCCCAAGTCGATCTACCCTCAGTAGAGAGGAAAGACAAGGACCTCCAGAGGATCATAAATGTTTGACATTCGTTCGGACCTGGAAGCCGACAGCGAACGATGATAGTTTCTGCATTTAATGTGCTGCTCCAATGGAAAGCGAGCGCGCGCACATGTAATAAAGCACCACGACTCCGAAAGATAACAGTTGAATCACCATGAGGAGAAGCACTAAGCACGCGATTGTCAGCTTTCATGAGAAAATACGACTCACTTTTATTATGAGGGTGCCTGTCAACAATCACTTGCTTTCCTCTCCGCCAGTTCAAGGTTCAAGAAACGAACCCCTGCGACACCCTAAAAAGTTCCTTAGTTTACTTCCACGAATCAGTGCCAAAACTCCGGAATTTGATGTACATCAGCTTCAGTAGGCATGATGTTTGGTCCGTTGAGAAGTTTGAAGAAGACTGTAGTATTCCTCATTCAAGGGAATAGATGAGCTGAGGCAGGCAAGTAGAAATTGTTCCGGGGGGAGCCTCTAAATCACGGAGACTCTTAAGAAGGATTATAATATGGGATTCCCAGTATAATGTGAAAAAATAGGTATCATGTTGCTACGACATTGTGGTGACATTGTCAGCCCTTATAACACCTTAAAACGGGTGCCCCAATCCCACAATCATTTTTGTATATTCTCAACATTGAAAAATCATTTGATCTTTGTGATAATACCTGGAAATCATTTTTGGATATTACATGAATGAGGCCATATAGAGCCGTCGCAGGTATTCCCTTACCAGTTTGCATGCATATTGTGACATTAAATAGGGTACTACCTGGTACTGCACAATAAAATTCACAATTGTCGTAATCATTTATTCCAAGCAAACCAGTTCGAAAATAATGTATTCAAATATCTCGATTCAATTTGAAGTATATGAAAGATACAAGAACGACAGCCGTGATAATAATCTATCAATCTATGATACAGGGATATACAGATAAATTACATTGTGACATTTGATCTAATGTATGACACAAACTAGGAGAACGACGACCGGCGGGGTTGCTTTGAGATACCTTCAGCACATGTTCACGTTCCACCGCATAGGCAAGGTTATTGGCTCTATCATGGACACTGGCAAAGGAAGTTGAAGTGTTAATGATATTGCAGACTTGAAAAAGACCAGCGGTGGCGCAGTAATTTGAACGTTTTGAATTTGAAGCTCAGGCGTTGATATGTTCAAGCATGCGTAAATGGGGGAAGGGAAGAGCATTCTTGGTCGACGGTTTTGAAGTACGGCCTTATATAATAGACAAGGTTGACAGGCTTGCCGAATTTGAGACTCCGAGCGGCAAGGGCCGCGGGTTGAGACGGTCATGTACCACCTGACAGTGAGTGCCCCGAAAGAATACAAGTACCCGAAACACTTCCGAAACATCCCGAAACCAGTCTTTAGCCTCACTGTTGATATTCATCCTATCTGGCCAGGACCAAATTGATTCACTTAGTATCCAGACTCCAGGGAATCAATTGCAAGGTACTAGGAGAGGTCAACATATGTAATGTGTGTGAGTACCAGCCCATATTGTGGCTAAAGGACATAACATGACAAATGAGCCAGAATACTGCTTCACCTTTTTCATTACTTACAATGTAGCAAAAATAATGGGTGACATTAGTCAAGGCTTAGAGCAAAGAACCCATAATTGAACCATGTCAGCATTGAATGTAACAAGGACTCACCATCCCATGATGCTCACAATGCTTCACAATGTCTGACAATTGTTGTACCTGTCTGAGAATTTGTCATAATGTGTTCGAAAGGTTCCTACTAGAATGTATTGCATTGTTATGTTACAAAATGGTTGTGACTTCTACAATCACGCTCAAGAACATCCATGTTTTTGTGATGAGGAAACGGGTTTTTGTCGAGAGACAAGTAGGAGGTGGTGAGTAGTTGATGACTGGACAGCATATTGCTCAGGTCCTTTGCATCGTCGCCTGAATCTTCTTTCGTTTCCACCTTCCCACTCGGCCATCTAGTCATTATTCAGATTGAACTAAGTCACCGCATGCTGCCCAGCGTGCCCCAACGGTCTGGGGAAGTAGTTCGCAAGCATAGGTGCAATATTCGGCGTGAGTGACGTTGTATCAGAAGGACCAGTACACCGTAACGAACGTGGCTTGCACATACGGTCTTTGAAGGACGGAAGATACGGAGGATACGTGCAGGGTGATTACAGTTGGCATTGATGGAGCTTTTGTGTGCATCTGTGAAACAATTTGGAAGGGGAACAAGTTTTCGGCTATGAGTTTGAGGCGGAGCGGGGTTGGAGAGGAATCAAAGGCAGTAAACATCTCTTGCTGAACATCACTAGCCACTCATAAGGGAGGTCCAACGAGAAATCTGACTCGGAGATTCGTGTAGAACTAGAAAGGAGCTGATTGCCCTCCGGGTATAACATGAAGTAGCTTGAACTTCGAGGAGTGTCACTATCATTCGCCAAGAGCGAAAGCTTCAGTATCGTTTGTGAAATTTCAAATGTATCAATTCGCATGTACGAGCGGCCTAAATAGTCGAAATTCTATGATCACCCAGGGAAGGAATGTGATGTTAACTGAGTAAGATCCTCGGCGGTCACGGTTCGTCAGGGAATATTATCTTTCCGCCTATTCAATCCCTGCCTTTGCCGTCTGCTCTCAAAGAATCGCACAAGATGAAGAAAGTAAAATTCCCTTGTTCGCGACAACTGCAAAGTCACCGAATGCTCTCAGGAATCCTGTTTCAATAAACCTCACCGTCGCAATTCATGGCCAATGTCCTGAGACTCCCGACGGATAGAGAATTTGGGATACCATGATCATACGAGTTGATCAAAGGTGTTGATGCTGGCTTTGGCGCAGATGCTCGTCAAGTATGCGATGAGCTACATAAGTGGCATCCGACAATAAAGCAAAGGCATTTGTCCTTGAAGAATGGAACAACGTTTCCACGGAAAGATTCAAAAGCAGACTATAGTTCAGCATTAAATGTCAATGTCACTGATGCACGTAGACAGTACAAGTCCTGTTTCGCGAAGAGGAGCGAGCCAGTTCAAACATGATTGCGATTTCGCACGCTTGGACCACTCCGTAAGCTCCACGTCCTTCATGGCCTTCATACTCCTCTTATTTATATTACATACTGCCTTCAAAATCAAGACCACCATCTCCATGCTGCCTTCAATGCAAAGTTGAGAAATTTCTTGATTGCTCGTGACGTTCACAAAAGATTCTTGCACACTGCAACATTACCTGAACAGTTTCTTGAAATTTGGCCATCACTGTCGAAGTCGCTCGAGAACCAGGTCAACGATGTCTCGGAGTATTGGGATTCTCAACCCCTCACTACTATTTTCGACGCTGCGATAGTCGCTGCTCAAGTAAACACGTCCCTTGAACTCGGCTTCGTCAATGGTGCTGTTATGTACTCACACTGCGGCCTCCATTCGCGATCTAATCGTTCGACAAATTATTCACAAGCATCCGGAAGGATCAAGAAGGAGGTGGAGAAATGCTTGCCAAGCGGAACGCCGGACCCAAATCGATATCAGAAGCTGAAGAATCAACGACCCTTCCTTTACGATCTTCCGGATCCCTAGCAGCCTAAGCTACACCATAAATGATGTACGCGGCATGCCAATCTCGTATCTTCCTTTAGCTAATATTGAGACCACCGTTGCAGGACCTCGTCGGCCTCGTCTATGATATGAAGCAGATCCTCGCCCTATATCCTTTCAGGCGCCTCCGCTTTGGGACTATTCAAAATTGTACCGTTTGACTCTGTTTTTTTGGTCACGCAACTTTATTGAGAACAAAGCTATTCCATTTCATGACTGTACGTACTCAACGTTTGATAATGTAAACCAATCTCTCACTACTGGTCTGCGTAGAGGATCGCCCGACGGTCGCTTTCTTGCATGTACACCAATCTGATCGAAGACGACGATATCGATACACACTCCTACCCTAATCGACGTTCTTTCTGATTCGGCAGCTCATTATCCTCTCGGTCTCGCAACTAGAGTATGGAAGGTGGTCCACTGGTGGAATAATACGCGTTCCCCAAAATATCTGGCTGGAGTTGGATTGCCTAGAGCACAAGGTTCGGGAGGCGATTTCGGCTAAAGAGGATCATTTCGGTGGACCACTCAAAAAACGGGCATATCAGAGAATCTATGACACAGTTGCATATTTCAGGGTTTGCGTTGACAAATGATGTTTTTCGGTCAACTTCCCACCCTCAAAAGTGCCGTCTGCTGTTAAGAGACAAAGCGTACCGACGAGCATGCTTTTCTATTTTGCCCTCCGAGTATATATGCCCTCATGCAGTCAAGGTCATTCAGCAAAGCGATCGTCCTAACCTGGATCCAGCATAGGAAGACGCTAACCAGAATACAACCATTATCATTATCGATACAAATATGAACAATGTATTACATTTATCCACGACGAGCGAAGTCCAATCAACGTTTTCGAAGTGGTTGAAGCGGCGAACGGTTTGTCATGTCTACTGCAACTTATTCCAACTGAAGACCTCATTTTTAGTTCTTTACATACTTCGTAAAGCTGTATGGGTCTGCACGGCGACATAAGTGGAGATAATGTCCATTGGTATCGGGCCGGGTGTGTGAGACTACTTGGAGACTTCGAGTATGCCGCTTGCTTCACTAATTTTTGACGTCAACACGACGGACATGCGGACGGTTTTTATGTATATAATTCTTCACTACAGGGCTTGAGCATGACATGAGGCTGTTCATTGAGCGAACGTCTCTCATCAAAAACCATCTTCAACAGATATCTGTTCACCCCACTAAATGCAACTAACGACCAGAGTCTGTCATCGACGCATCGACTTCGACCAACGTCGGTGAAGATTTGCATACCCACAACAGTTCATTCCGCCTGAAATCTCCTGCATGCCCTGGAATCACTTATAGATCTTTGTTTCACACAGATTGGAAAATCGGAAGCAAAGGCATGCGCAACTGAAGACTGTTACTGTAATTAGTATGTTGCTCATTTTCAATTTCTCTCTGTCAGCTGCACCATGAGACTTCAAGAACAATACAGCTGTAATCTGTCAGTGCTAAGTGTTTCATTTTGTGAATATCTTGTTACATTCAATATCATTTCCAGATAAAGATTCGTGAGTTGTTTGGTCTCTATGAAAAAGTCAGACATAACCTTATTTCCACCAGTGTGACAGGTCAAAAATACTGGTACAAGGAGATCGAACCTACCAACGACGAACCGACAAAGACCAAGACCAAGAAGCAATTACTTCCAGAAACATTACGCAAGATGTTTGCTAATAAGCACGTTGTCTGCACTGAATATATAGGATTGACTTCTTTAGAGGAGAGGGATATTTTCAGCGTCTGTTTTATCGAACCATTCCTGATATGTAGTGTATTGATGCGCACTTATCTACTTAGCGGGTACAGCAAGGCAAGCCTTTGAAGAATTCCGAAAAGTTGGGTGCCACCAGTACGAATCGCACCATATTCATTCGTAGTCTGCTTGAGCGCTACGTTACCGCTGAGACGCTTTGCGCGATTCCTTGGAAAACGTCGCGCGGTGTGGACAACTTATGCTTCTCACATGCTGTGTACTGCATGGCGAAGTGGTCAATTGATCCAGAGGAAGTCAAGGATCATCGCTCACTAAAAGTTTTGGGAGAGTGGTTAGCAGGTGAGAATGTGATTCATTGTGTACTCATGGTTTCTTGTTGGCTGAATCGGAAGCTACATAGGCTCTCAGGAAATAGCTGATGATGTGAAATCTCAAGTTCACGAAGCTTATGATATATTCGTCAGATTGGCTACCTCACCAAAGTATTCTGCGCTATTTCACAAGCAAAAGAAGGTCGACTCGTTGTTTTAAGTGACGAGAAAATGGATTAACCAATTCACAGGTCTCTCCGGTGGAAATGATATTCATTCCACTCCTCATCTTTGTACATGGTGTCTTGCCGTCCAAGGAGCTGCGGTATAATCTACGCAAACTCTGTGCCCACATCGCTAGCATGCGTCGTTCGGTCCGTGAGCACTTCCGCGAGGTTTGTTCTAATCTTCGCGTCGGAAAGTTCCTCACCAACTTCATCAAAAACATAGAGAAGAAGAAGGCGACAAACAATCGAAAACGGAACTTCGAAAAGGAGGAGGCTGAGGACGATCAAGTAATAGTGGCCACCACCTCCGCTCATTGGAACTTGTCCATTCCGGAGACACCAACAATGTCGTCTGTGAATTCTAACACGGCAGCACTTTCGACGGAGTCTTTGAGCACTAGACCCGCGCTGAAGAAGAGGAAGTCCACCCTAGATTCCGCAACTTTTGGTCTAAATTGTACTTCTCCACGCCAGGCGTTGAACCCTTCCATGCGGATGACCAGCTCCCTCAAGTCCCGCAATCCCCTCTCGTTGCCCTTCTGGCTCTCGCTCCACAGGAGTGCTTCAGGAAGCCGTATCGCTTAAAGTGCTTTGAAGACGAGTAACTTTTGGCTCTGACGTTCGCATGGGCTGAATAATCCGAAGTCATTGCAAATGACCCTCCTATTGACGATACTACAGGTCATTGTCGTCTATGATTTCATTTCCTTCCGCTTGTTAGATTGCAGAAACTTTGTACCAAATTTCCAAACTTACTTTCCAATTTCCTTGTTGATACCGGTCTAGCTTTACGATATATTCTACTACTAGTAGTCACAGAGAGTTCTTACATTCGCTAAACAATCACCGTTATCCAGGTTGACTTTTCAACCCGGTGCTCCCTTTGTCATTTGAAGTCCTCTCATGCGCTTCCGGCTGTTCTAATACGACTTTGATTTTACCTGACGCGAACTTCATCCCCTGTCACCTCCTCCGCGAAACTCTCTTCTACTGCTCAAAGTCTCCAATCATTCTGTGGATTCAAACTCTCTATTGATAGGACACCCACGCAAATAGTCGCGCCAAATCGCATTAGTAACACATCAAGACACTGGAAAACCGGGGTTATAAGTACTTACTGAGTTACTCATTCTAAAGCAAGGAGGAGAGAGCCCGGAGAAATCCGATCTCCGAGGAACATGCCACGTGAAGAATTGCCGGATATTCAATTGACCGGTGTCGAATACAGTTTGCAATCTGCCACTACCATGTACCCTTTTGGTCTATCGTCTCTTGTCACTGTACTTTCATCATGTCTGCTCCAGGTAATGCTTTTATGCACCCTTCATTCCTCTGCTAAGCTTCGTAAATCTCTGCTAGATCTCAAAGTTGCAGTGTTATTCGATGTGAAAGACAAAATAGGTTCGACTCAATTGAAACTTTCGACCGTTTTTTTTGACGAAGATCTTCGACAGTTTTGGTTACAGGAGGGAGCGCAGGTATTGGAAAAATGATAGCACTGGGTGAGCATATGTGTCTTTCTTTGTCGAAATCGACTGCTTGATAGTTGTTCTTTCAAGGCTTCGCTCAGAATGGCGCGAAGGTCTACATCGCTTCCCGGAAGGAACCTCAACTGAAAGAGGTATGGTACAGTCGCTGTTTTTGTGGACGTCTCCTGGTAGCAGACACTGACGTTCTTTCTTGATACTCTAGGCTGTCGCAGAGATCAGCGCTGGGTTGAAGAACGCGACAACTCCGGGATCAGTATCCTACATAGTCGCTAACATTGGTGTGAGTACATTGCATATTTTGTCTCTTTCAAAAATCCTAATATGTCCCTCCTACACTTAGTCCAAAGCTGGTTGTAATGCTCTCATCGATGAATTCAAGAAGCGTGAATCAAAGCTTCACGTCCTGGTCAACAACTCCGGTATAACCTGGGGCGGGCCTTACGAGGACTTTCCAGAAGAAAAGGGCTGGGATAACGTGTTCAATGTGAACGTCAAGAGTATATTTTACAGTGCGTTCTCCTTTTGTGCTTACTGTTCTACCTTGGCTAACCCGTTCTATCTTAGTGACAGCAGGGTATGTCCTCGGAATCGCTCAAGCGGGTACAGAACTCTCACGTCGTTCGCCTCTAGACTTACAGAATTGTTATGCAAGAACTCGCATAACCGAGACCCGGCGCGAGTTATCAACATATCTTCAACTGCCTCGGTAGATCCCAGAACTGAAGGAGCCTTGAGTAGACCTGGAAACGGGACCTGGAGTTGTAAGTCCAAATGGAACTCTTCTTGCTATCTTCCATACCTACCGCGGACTTCCAAGATCAACCAAGTAAAGCCGCAGGTGAGTCTCATGGGCTATATCAGTCAGGTTTGTTGCTGAACTCAGATATTCACACAGTGAACCACCTTACCTCCCAGCTAGCACTGAAACTAGCACCTCGACATGTCACGTCAGTTTCGTTCCCATCATGCCTTGCGATGTACTAACATCCTTTTGTCCTAGTGTGAACGCTATATTACCTGGGTACGCTGCACTCACTAATAGCATCTCAAGATGTATTCGCACATCCTCACACGCCTAATCAACAGAGTCTTCCCTAGCAAGATGACCGCGTTCGGTCTTCAAACCTCTGGCGCTGCAGCATTCATAGCGAATCAGCCCACAGGTAAGGAATCTGCTGTATCATGTTCAACTCGTTAACATGTGGATCATCGAATTCCAGGACGATACGGAGCGACGGAGGATATGGCTGGTATGGCGTTGTTCCTAGCGTCTCCAGCATCTGCCCATGTCACGGGTGCTCATATCATTCTCGACGGTGGAGCGAGGTACACGAAACTGTGATTCTCTAGAGTGTCTTTTGAGTATCGACTGTACGAGTATGTCACGTAGCTTAAACGTCAGTTTAGCATAATAATAAGTCTCATAATTCAAAAGATTGTTCTGTTCGTAATCCTCACCACGCGCGCACCTTTCTCGTACTGGAAGCTATCTGCGATACCCTACTAAATAAGGTTCGCAGAAAATAGAACAAATACATTCAAATATGTAGTCCAACATGATCAAGCATCTGAATAGTGGGCTGGTTGTGTAGGTGAAGTCGTTCAAGTGAGGAAGGTAGTTCATGAGTGCATAGTTCGAACAGTGAGGGAGGAGAGGGTATATCAAGGAAGAGGGAAGGATTTATGATATATTTAATATTATGACAACCGAACTTCCGACCTTTCCTCTGCATCTGGAGCGCACGAAACCCGCGGAGGCAGTAATATTTACTTTTCTGGAAGGTTTTCGCGTATGGCTTCCATGAGCTCTGAGGCTATTTTCGCATTCGCCAGCTAGAGAAAAGGGATGCAGTTAGTTTGTTGAATCCACTATGCAAGCAAAGATCGGCTTGCCCTTAGATTGTAATGCGTCGTCTGCTGCCCATTCTCGATAACACTGAACCTCACATATCTCGGATCCTGCGCCAAAGTGCACTTCATACCGGAAAATAGCGTCACATTGAGGAGAAGGGTGTACACAGCTTCTTTGCGCATTACTGCAGTATTGATAAAGTAAGTAAGGAGGAGCTGTGTGATCGGGAAACGACAAAGACATGGAAAACTAACCCAATCGAGCTCCGCCTCCATCTTCTGCGCGAACGTTGATTTTTAATTGCCCTGTTCCACGTTCTTTCCAAGCGCCGTCAGCTAGAGCAAACAATTTTCCTCGGACTTGATGGATTGTCTCTTCGAGCTCCTCGCCAGTCGACACTGAAGGTCCGAGGTAAAGTCAAGAAGAGGAAGCTGCGAGAAAACACGAACCTTCTTGCTCACTTAGATTCACCTTCGGTCTAGCTTCATCCCACTCCTCATCCCCGTTGACCTCCTCGTCATCACTACCTTTACCTGCCGCACGGAGCTTTGCACCAAAAGAAGCAACGTCAGAGGACGAAGATGATCTACTGGAACCTTCGCCTCTACTAGGGGAGAAGACATCGTGTCCATCTAAGGCAGACCCACCCAACGTGGAACTGTCCCCAAAATCACCAGCTCCTCGGGCCCTCTTTGTGAGGGGCAGGGCAAAACTTTGAACGCCACCGCTGGCATATACTGTGAATGCGCTACTGCCTCCTTTACTGTTAGATCCTACCGAGGATCCGAAAACGCTTGTGGTAGTAGTAGACGAGTGACTGGAGCGTGAAGGGGATCCTGCTGCACGTCGGGACGGGCTTTTCGCGCGTGCGCCGCCTCCGAGGATGTTTGTCGAACCGAATGTTCCACTACCACCGAGAACAGGTGACTTGGATTTTGCGACTGAAGCGAAAGGAGAAGAGGATGAAGCGAAGGCTTCGAATCCTGTACGTTTGGTACCCGCGGATGGTAGAACATCTGCTCTTCCGAGAACAGGGGAGGATGGTAAAGGTGTCTTGATCGCTGAAGAGGAGACAGAGTTTGCAGATGACGAAAAGATGTTTTGACCTTTGATAGATGCGAATGGGGAACTTGTCGATGCATACGCCATAAAGCCACTAGACGATGCCTATTTAACAGTAAGGATCGTGTGTCAAGGGCGGCAGATAGATGAAGTGTACAACGCGAATCTTACCTGCTTTGTTGAGGAAAGCTTCTCTTTTTCTTCGGGTGGCGGCGTTGGCCGTTTGGGAACTCTCGGGTTATCGTCCTTGTCGGGATCGTCCCGAGGGCGTTTAGCTGAAGCTTCCGCACCCGTCCCGGCCATACTTGCAGTCGACGAAAGAATGTTTGATTCCAGTTCACTGGGAGGTTCAGCACTTGGACCTCGCTCAGGGTATTTCCTCTTCAAGTGAAGCGCTGCCTCTACCGTAGGATTTGCATCCGAGGCCCTTCGAGACGCCGAAGTGGATGAAGATGTAGACGGAAGTGCCTCTTCTTCCATGTTTCTGTCTTCTTCAACACTGGCCATGGGTAGTTCTGGGATCTTCTGACTTTGCGCGTCGCTTTCGTCTACATCCGGACCTTTCTGCTGTTTCTTCATATTCCTCCAGGTAAGATCCTCCACGCCCTGGCTGATCTGCCGAACTTTAATCTTCATTTCTTGAGGAGGGGACGCGGCAATTCCGAGATCTGCTTGGGTCAATGGGGGCGAATTGGTGTTGGAGTCGTCTGAACTATTGGACCGGGATCGATGATGGCCGGAAGCCTGACTGTCTTCTTCTTCGGCGGTTGCACCCAGTTCAACAGAGCGATGAATGCGGTTCTTTTTCGCTGGAGTGCGAGTGTAGTCTTTTTCCTCCTTGAAATTATGCAGCATGGAGTCCTATAGAGCAAATAAAAGTTGGTCGGTGCGGAAGAGATCAATTGGATCATGGACGCACCGAGACTGTATTTGACTTCGCACTAGAACCAGTTGCAGGTTCTAAGGAGACCTCACGTTCTCTCTTTCTAGATAGTTTAGTTTCTAAGGCGAGTGAAAGCCAGGTCAGTTAGGCTGTCGAACATAGACAAGAACAATACAAAACTGACCAGAATCATCGAAGTTGAGCGACGGAGGAGTTACCGGAGAGTCTCTTCCATTATTGTCGCGTAGATTACTCTCAGTTTTTGCACCAGCATGATTGGTACCGTTGCTATCCGCTTTATCTATGGGCATAATCGTTGTCGATGCCTCGAGCTGACGCTGTGCTTCGTCTTCAAACATCAAGATAGAAGAAAAGAAGCGCTAATAAACAGAGACGACGTTGAGTAGAAGAAATAAGAGTCGTCAAACGCTGATAATAGTGGTGGTGGTAGTTGAGAAAGCGTTCGGAACAGTGTATAGGAACGCGGCCATTCAACGTAACAGGTGGATTCGGCCAAATCCGATAGACTCGTTTTCAGGCAGGCGCTTGTGGGCCGACAATCCTCTCTGCCTGGCTCATGCAATCAGATTTTCTTAGAATCATTACTCGCTGGTCATGTTCTCGTCCGTACTCGAAATCAAACTCAGGTTTCTCAGATTTTAATACCCACTAGCTTGCGATCCATAACTCGTCTGGGGGGCCCGAGTAGGTTTTTCCTATTTATGGTGCTCCCGCATTGACTGTTCCTCATCATAGTGTACACGTCTTAATCCAAATGGAACAATTTACAGGACAAATTGTGTGCTACAATGGATCGTGGTACTCATAAACTCTATCTTTGCCTCCATTCTTCCCAGGTATAATGTACGTCGACAGTCCAGTCGAGCGATCATAAGTATCGTAACTTGCCGCTAGACGTTTACCGCCACCTCCAGGAAGATCGACGACAAAGTTGGGTGTGGCAAAACCAGCGATTGATCCACGGATATGTCGTTCAATCTCAAGTATTGTAGACAGCGGTGTCCTCAAGTCCTCAACCCCGGAGACCATGTCACCCTGGTAGACATAGTACTAAGCCACACAAAGGTGAGCATTGAGAATTCAAATGAGGAGCAACATGGGCACTCACTGGCATGATGTTATTGTCAGCTAACATCCTTATCAACAGTCCCATTGTCTCCGCATTGTCGTTAACGCCGCGAAGTAAAACGGTCTGATTCCGTACCACCACGCCCTCCTCGTACAGTTTCTGCGCCGCCAGTCGAGTGATCCACGTCATCTCTGCTGGATGATTGAAATGAGTATGCAATGCGACCGACTTACCTAACCGTCGTGCAGTGGCTGAAATATCGATGATTGCCTGCGTCCATGCGTCTTCTGGAGTGAGTATGCGGGAAGGACACACTGCAAGGCCTTTACTGGCAATGCGAATGCGGCGGATATGTGGGATGGAAAGCAGCCGCTCTGTAATGCTGCTGAGATGCTCTGGAGGAACATAATAGCTATCTCCCCCAGAAACGACAATGTCGGACAGTTGTGGTGTGCGTTCGATGTATTCAAACATGCGCTCCCAGCGGCGACGTGTTGGCGAGAAGGATCTCTTGTTAGACAACTCTTCAGTAGGTCCCCCCACAGAGTAAGAACGCGTACAGAATCTGCAGTAGACTGGGCAGACAGAGACGGCTAATACATGATTTCAAATCAGATCGTCGAACCTTCTTCATACAGGGAAGAAATTTTACCGAGGAAGAGGGCTTTGTCACGGTACCGATGGACTAGTCCTGGTGTTGGAGAATCTCCAGTCTCATTTAGAGAGTCTAACTGAAGCTTCGGATGATCCTTGACAAAAGATGATTTCAGAGGGATGAATTGGCGTCGAACGGGGTCCGAGAGGGGCTTTGTCCAGTCAATAACACTCAAGATGTGTGGGGTAATGCGGATGGACATCGGGGCGAGTGAGATCCCGTTTAAAACGTCTTGGATGAAAACATCCCGCGTTCGGATGTGGCGTAAAGGCTCAGGTGCGTCTTCATCGTAAGGAATTTCTTCGGGAAGGATTGTATGTAGAAACCTGACGAGTTTTTCCTTCCCCTGAACAGTGTTTGCGATCTAGGGATGGGTGTGTTGAGCTTGAAAGATTCTTATATCTGTTCTGCAGATTTTACCTGCCAGCTGTAATCCAAGAATTCTGTCTCTGTGACATCCTTCCAGATTGGAATCTTGTACCAGTAAGGTTCACGACGTATCACTCCGCCATGTCCACGCAGTGGAGAGGGCTCTTCGTTATTGACAGCGGTGTCCACAGTATACAAACGAGCGCGGCAAGGGAGCAGAGAACCTGGAGAAATTGAGAGGACAGAAGGACGAGGAAATTGAAACCTTGGGAATGGCGTAAATAGACGGGGGCTAAGCATCTTCAGGCTGACAGAAATTTACAAGCTGGTACAAGCGTTTTCATGAACAATGGTTAAGTACTAGCTCGGTTCTTCGATTCACTCGGTTCTCTTCTCCCAATGTACAGCTTGACTTCGTGACTATTTCCGCAGGCAGTTATATCTACCTGTGTCTGATCTTAATTCAAAGAATACAGTGAGTTACAAAATGGCTCCGATGTAGCAGCCTACATCACTTACCCCAAATTTTCTCTGTTGATTGATTTGAGTTTCGCCCTCAGGCTTGTAGATGATGTATGCAGCAAGATCTAAGTCTTGGAATAGATTGTTGAGGGAGCAGCGTTACATACAAAGTATATACTGTTCGAACCAGTCCTATGTAAGTACATGGTGCAAGTCGGCGTAATTTGCATGCAGTAGACTCGGCGTAGAATAACAGGCTTTGAATTTATTTACTATTTGCGCGGAGATTATCTCTGAGACAATTCCGATGGCCTCATTTCCAGAGTTTGATTAGGATCGACCATGATCCTCCTTCTCCAAGGGGCATATGGTGCCAGAAGCCACACTCCCAACGTGATTGTGATAGCACCCATTGTGATACCAGGCAAATACCTCAACCCACCCGCAGAATTGACGAATCCAATACACAAAGGGCCAAGTGCAGATCCTACAAGACCGAATGCCGTCAAGACGGATATTGCTGGACCGATGAGAGAGGGAGGCACCCATTTCGAAGAGAGTGATATGATCATCGGTGTAGTCGGCCTGCAGAAGCCGTGCAAAAGTTTCAAAGAAATATACAGCTTTGCATAGGAAATAGAAGACTTACGCCTGGAAGAATCCAGTCAACGATGCAGCAACGGCATTTGCGGGAACGTTGTCTACGAATTGTAGAACTGCAAGAAAACCGATAGCGAAAGTACCGTAGATGGTGAGCGAAATCCCTGGACCAAAGCGGGAAGTGGCATAGGCAAGTAACAGGCGTCCTAAAATTAAGCCCACCCAATATCCACTGAGAACATATCGCATTGCGGCATCGTTCCCGTGTCGGATATCTGTCATGAAAGAGACCAGCCAACTCGTGAAAATTTCGCCTGACGCCATAGACTGAACAAAAATCAGTGAATAACATATTATGAGCACTGTATATAAATACCAGGGCAGTCAGTATTCCGCCAGCCACAACGTTGTGGTTCCGTATGACGAGGGTGAAACTTTTAAGAGCAGTTGTTTGGGTGTTCTCGACCTTTGGGGAGCTGTAGCTTCCAAATATAATCCATAAGAGAGGGACGTTCAGTATCGATATACCCAAGGGAACATAGTAGTACATATTCCACGGAACGTCATTTTCAAGCATAGCAACAACGACCAATGGCGCAATCAGTGCACCAAACTGGGACCACAAACTGAGAAGGACGAGAAGAGCAAAGGAAGGAGGCGTACCCCAAAAGCGGCAAAAAGCAGAGACATTGCGGGTCCTTCGTCAAAATGGGCGGTATAAGCGGCGAAACTAGCATCGTAGATACACGCTCCTATTCCGATGAAGAAAAGGGCGATCACAAAAACGGGAAACGGAGGCGCTGAGACTATAATAGCAGAACCGATAATGTTGGAGATTGACGCGAGCTGTGTATGACAACTGAGTAAGCATTCTGAAAGCATACCGTGCCGAGTCTATGATGACTTACGATAAGCGTCCTCTAGAGATCAAGGTAGTGCAGAAGGCATATGTTCAGAAAGCTTGCGAGAAGCCAACCTGTAGGTAGAAGGGAAAAAATTTATCGCATGTGTAAACACGCAAGAGAGATTACAATACCTGCAGCGTTGGCAAGGAATATCAATGATACCACGGAGAAGGTCAAATCATAATGAGACTGTATAGAATCCAGCTGAGCTATGAAACCAAGATTAGCAAAAACAAATGATATTGGAAATCGGACACACCTCCCAGAGACCCATCGCTCATGCCTGCCTGTGCATAGACAAAGAATGAGAAAACAAGACGGCAAAGACGTATTCCATTGGTCTCCTGTGGTCGGTTCGCGGTAGGTAGAAATTTGCGTTCCGTCGGTGCGTTCTGCGTTCACGTTCGCGTTTCGTGCGTTCATATGCGTTCATATATTTATTATATTATGTACAATAATATGATTTTAGTGTTCAATTATTAATTACTTCGATTGTACTATACATAATGTGTGCATAGACTGTACAATATGTAGTAGATTACTGAAACAATTAGTAACATTTCAGTCAAAATATCGAAATTTAACAATATTTATGTAAACTCGGAACGCAATCAATGTATGAACGCAAATTTGATGAATTGATGTCGCGTCCATATGCGTTCAGGTGCGTTCACCTTATATGCGTTCAATCTTGATCTTTGCGTTCACCTGCGTTCCATGCGTTCAGGTGCGTTCAGGGTGCATTCTGGCTCCACTCGAGATTGGATTGAAAATTTTGAGTTAGTTTCAAGTAATTCAATAACTAGTCTTCACTAGGCTCCACTGTTGTGGACTGCACCTTATGTGTCGGAGGGTAGTTGTAATAAGCAGGGTGTACTGATAGCACAAATATACATGTTTCATAGCATGGGTTGGACTGGAAGTAAACACTGCAGGAATGAAACATATTCCTCACAAAGATTAGGTCGAAAAATTGGAGCTGAGATTATTTTGGAACAATCTGCTAAAGATCAGGCTGAAATTAATATAGGAATATTCAAAATACAGCTAATTCCAAAAGTCTAGGATAAAATCAGGCTCCTCATGCTGTTGGAGCACTGCTTAAGCTTGTTTGTGGATGTAGACAAAATCACAAAGATTAACTCAGAGATGGAGGCATATAATTGCTGTAATTACATTGTTGGAGTAAACTAGGGCTGTCACTATGCAAGAAAGACATAGCTGCTTGCTCAGATTTGTTTATTCAAAAGGCTAGTAACTATGCACTTAAGCTTCTCCACAAACAAAGCTACATCAGGAATCACAGACTTCACTAGGTAGTAGCAAGTAGCTTGAGGAAAACTTGCAATCTACTGCAAGCTTTCTGGTTTATAGGTACACATTGAAATATGAAATACAATGAATTTGAAGTGGCCTGGGCCAAAGAGGGATAGTGAATCATCTGCAAAACCTGGATGCTTGGCTAAGGGCTGAGAGTAAATCCCAGTGGCACTAACAGAAGTCTGCATTGAATGCTTTTGCTGCTGGGAAACACTCTAAACTTCTTTTGGACCCTTGGCTGAAAATACAGGTTTTACAGATGTCATCTGAGTGCCAGAGCACAAGCTCAAACCAATGGAAAGGAGATCTAGGTCTCAATCACATGGAGTGTACACTGTTGGGAAGATACTCCATACATATACACATAATCCCCATTCCGACTCTGTGTTGTAAATTGCATTATGTTGAGGCGAACTCCGTACGTACAGCTTTGACCATCCAATTGCGGACGCAATCCCATTCTGGTAATGTAGTTTCTAATACGGTTTAAGATTACTAGATACTGTACAGTTATAAGTAGATCACGCAGGTGGAGTACACGAGCTCCCTCAGTTGCTTTTGTATCAACTGAGGTGAGCTCGTTAGCACGCTAGGATATGCACTTACTGATATACACGTTAGCTTAATCTTACGCCAACAGGTAGAAACAATATATAGTTGCTTTTGTATCAACTGAGCTTAATCTTACGCCAACACATTATTAGCTTATACTGTACAGGACTACATAGTGTCAGCGACTGGTTCTAGTAACGGATGTCACCAGGCGTCACACTCAAGAAAATCTCAGAGGGCGGAGCGATAAGAGAGGCAAGCAAAGTTCTGGACTAAACCAGGTAGAATAGACGAGATCAAAGCTAAGGAAATACAGCAAGTAACTACAGCTTATATACAAGTAAACAACCCTCCGCCCTACTAATGCCCAACGCCCTGGGTTAATGGTAAACATGAGTAGAACATAAGTAAAGCAATGTGTAAGTAATGAAAGCTCGATCGTCATGCTGTATATGTGTTGTGAGACTGCTGTGTTTAATATAAGTAAATGAAAAGCGCATGTTGTATCAGTAAGCATAAATAATAGGTCAGGTGACAAGATAAGACAAGATATAGGATAAGGGAGATAGAAGATAAGACAAAAGATAAAAGATAAGACAAGATAAGGAAAAGATAAGATGAAAAAGAAGTGATCATAACACATAGATTACGCAGACAGCTATCTTTGAGTCCCTCAGTTGCTTTACACACAACTAATTAATGCCAGCATCTATATGCTGTAATACTGTTGCAAGATACACTGTAGTGGAGTGCAGCTAACCTTGCAGTGACTGTTACTGCAGGTGTAGCTGCAAAATTTCTGTGCCCCAATTCAATTTCTTGGGTATTTTATTGTTTCAACTTAAAATATTTCAGACAAATCAATAGAGATAGTTTCAGATGTTCTGAAAGGTAGACTACATAGATTACTTGTAGATAATGCTCAATGGAAAAATTAAGTCAATATAATTCTTGGAGGTCAAATCTATACGAAGGAGCGACAGAGCCTCAGTGTAGAACCGACAAGGAACTAAACAGCTGTATTGTACCTATACGAAGGAGCGACAGAGCTATCTATATAATCAGTATCTCCTAACATAGGTATAATGGAAAGAAAAATGCTTATCCTCAGTGTAGAACCGACAAGGAACTAAACAGCTGAGGGAAAGCAGCGTGCGAAATGTAAACTAAGTAGTGTGGGTCACGTGGAAACGAAGTGAATCGGCCAGAAATGGAAAGTCCTTCCAACACACCCCCACCGATGAACGAAGTGGTCAAGTAGCTGTCGGTAGTGGTACGAGACCAAGAGAAAGGGAATGTTTGTAGTGTAAATCTGTAGGTAATGATTTGGTAAAAATATCAGCGATCATATCAAGGGAGGAACACCAAATGGTTGCAATGGAGTCGTCTTCAATGTGGGAGCGAATGAAATGGTAACGGATATCGATATGTTTGGAACGATTCGAAACAGAACGCGAATTAGCTATATCAATGGATGAACGATTGTCAGAAATGAGAGGAAAAGGATTGGGAATCGGAAGTGAGATTAAAGCAGTAAATACCCGGATCCAAAGTAACTCCTTCAGGACATGCGTTAAACCCATGTATTCTGCTTCCGTGGAAGATAAAGCTATACTCTTTTGTTTTGAGGCTGACCATGCGACCAAACCTCCAAACAGGAAAATGCCAAATCCTGAGATCGATTTGCGATCCAGGGAGTTGCTACCCCAATCAGCATCGGAAAGGGCCATCGTATCAGATCCAATACCCAGGGTATTGATAAGATCAGTCCGATAATCACCCCCATATTGCAGAGACCAGGTCCTAGTTTTAGCCAAATATCGAAGGGTTCCCTTTGCAGCAACCAGGTGTCGAGGAGAGGGTTTGGAGTTGAATTGGGCGAGGAACATCACCGTATACGAGATGTCTGGTCGGGTACAAAGAGCCAGGAAAAGGAGACAACCAACAAGTGCCTGATAGATTTTTGTCAGTGATTCAGGATCCACATCCGCATAAACAGAAGGATTGGGATCGGGACCATCGAACTTATATCGTAGCGGCAGATCGTGAGTGATACACTCGGTCAAACCATATTGTTCAAGTAGGTCTTCAACGTATGATTCCTGTGAAAGCCATAAGAGGCGTCGGGAACGGTCGCGATATATTCGAATACCAAGGAAGGTCGAAGTTGGACCTAAGTCAATTACTTTAAATCGGCAATTAATTTGAGCAATAAACCAGTGGTAGAGTTCGACAGAGTTAGTAGAAACCAGACCATCATCAACGTGAACCGGGATTAGCATGGTTAGTGGATCACCTGTTGGTGGCATCGAAATAGAGGAATCGGGTGGAGTCGTCCATCGGCCAATAAAAACGGCGTTATCGCATTCACATCGTTTGAATCCAATATCGTCCAGCGCCTTACAGAGCGTAGAATACCATGCTGCCGATGCCTGGTGAAGACCATATAATGCTCGGCGTAGACGATATACTGCATGGGGATGATTAATGATGGGTCGACCTGGAATCTGCTTGACATAAATCTCTTCTGCAAGCGGCGCATTCAGAAACGCCTGTTTAACATCGAAGGAATACAATTCGAGATTCATCCGTGCAGTCCAGGCCATAACGATGCGATAGGATACCATTCTCGTTACTGGTGCATGGACGTTACCATAGTCCTCCGGTCGTTGGGTAAAACCTTGTGCGACCAGTCGGGCCTTCTTCGTCCCATCCAGCTTCAGATCATATACCATTTTGAGGCCAATGGGGAATTTACCCTTTGGACAAGTTGGTATTTCCTCGAATACGCCTAAATCGAATAATCCAGATATTTCTTTCTCCTCTGCAGCGAGCCATTCATCCATGTCGGGTCGTGAGAGCATTTCCCGTCGGGTGGATGGCGCTTTCTTGAGGTCGAAGATCCGCGGTCTGGATGTCGATGTCGAGTGTGGTTTGGTGGGAACAAAGGGAGTGGGTATGTTAGCTAGAGCCGCGAAAAAGAATTCAGAGTCGTCCTCAATGCAATCGAAATTGTCTTCAAGTATTCGGCAGGCAAGTGAGCAGCCAATGATATCGGTATTAACTTGGGGTTCATGAGTAGGAGGAAGACCATTATTAATTTGTCGTTCTTGGAGAAGTTCATCGCGCCTTCGAATCCCTTCACGCCACTCTTTTCCACGCTCCGTTAACTTCGGTGTCCAGCGAGGTCGAGGGCCCTGAGGTGGATTCAGTACTGGTTCCATAGGTTGAGTTGGTGGGTCAGGTTGTGGAGGTTGTGAAGAAGTCGAATGAATTGCTGTCGTAATGGATTTTGGTGAACGTGGTCCACGGAGTCGACCGAACTGTGATTCATTGAAGACGACTTGGTCAGAAAAATAATCCTTCCCATTAGTGCCCCGAATTCTCCATCCGACGCGGTTGTCCTCATAGCCTACAAATATACCTTCCAACATTTTGTCACCAAATTTAAGTCTAATGTCTTCAGAGACCTGAACCCAGCATTGGCACCCCCATACTCGTAAGTTCGATAAGTTCGGTGGATGTCCATGGACCATTTCGTATGGTGTTTTATTATTAGGAAGGGTCTTGGTTGGTAGTCGGAAACGGACATAAATTGCGGTACGAACTGAGTCTTCCCAAAACTGTAAAGGCAAACCAGAATGAATGAGCATCGTCATTGCGTCATTTTCTATAATGCGGATCCATCGCTCTGCTTTCCCGTTTTGTTGGTGAGAGTACGCCGCTGTTTTCTGGATTAATATCCCTTTGTCCTCGAAATAAGTAGTTGCTTCCGATCCGTGAAATTCCTTTGCACCATCAAGTCGGATGCTTTTGACTTTGTGGGGAGCCATAATGTTCTCCCAAGTTGAAACGGTTGACTTGATTATGCGTAAGGCTTGATTCTTCTTTGCAAAACATCCACCGGATAGAGCGCTTGTGTAATCATCAAGTATAATATTGAAATGCGAACTCTGGTGGTTTGAAAGTGTCCCGATAGGTCCACAAGTGTCTGTGTGAAGTAATTCGAGAGGTTTGGAAGCGCGGTTGCCATGATATGGGTATGGAAAGTGGGGATGTTTGCCTTTGAGACACGAATCGCATATTCCCCTCATCTTCGTCCCATTCCATTCCTCAAGTCCCTTCGCAGAAGTCCCCGTGAGGAGTTCGTTTGTGAGGTCGATTCCTGGGTGTCCAAAACGCTCATGGAATAGAGCACCATTCGGGATACGTGGGATGAATACCGGCATTGCCAAGTGTATGAAGTCAGAATTTTCCGCTTTAGGCAGTAGGAATCTTCCTCGTAGGATGCATAGTCGTTGTTTCACATCTGCAATGGCAAAACGATCTGGGTCGGGATGTATTTCGACTGTTCGGGGAGACATTTTGAATGTAAAACCATGTTCCAGCATTGCACCTACAGAAATCAGATTTACCGGAGCTTCAGGAGCATATAGGCAGTCATGCATCTCTAAGATGAGAAGATCATCTGTTCCTTCAATATGCATCTCGAAATAACAGGTTCCTGAGGCTTTGGTGGATAAGATACCTGAGTTAGCTGTCTGGACAGCGAGAGCTCCGTCTTCATCGAATGTGAAGAAAAATTTCCTGTCGTTGATTATGTGATTTGTGCAGGCTGAGTCCAACAGTGTCTGAGTTTTCTGGATGATCGAAGAGAAAGCGAGTGGTTCATCGTTCTCCAGGTGACATGAAGGAGAGCTAGGAAACGAGGATAATAAGGCCGCAAATGGTTTCAGACGTCGCGCAGGGTACGTGGAACGAACGGTTGTATTAGCGGTCGTGGTATTACTAGGTACAGGAGTTATAGTATCCACAGATTCAATCTTGGAAGTAGTGTTCGGAATGGGAGAAGCAACAGTCGTAACATATGCAGATGGTTTATTTGTTGGTTTCGGTAATTCCTTTGGTTTCTGTGGTTCTGGTGGTTTGTCCGATGTTCCGCCAGTTCCGTTACGTTGAAAACGACGATTGTAGTTACCACCCCCAGAATCAGCAAGGTCAAGGAGTTCCCGGTTGCGTGTGTTTTCCAAACGAATAGCAAATCGATCGAATAACTCCCTGTTCGGAATGACTCCCGGTCTATCAAAATCTTCTTCAAGTGTCTGTTTGAGGTAAACGTAGTGTGGACCCGAAGGCAATTTCGATATGTACTTCGAGATCAACGTATCCCAGGGAATATCGTAGCCGTAGTTGCGTAAAGTGGTAAGGGTCGAACTCCATTTGAGGTTGAACTTTTCGATGTCCATGCCATGGATTTGAGAGTTAAGTAATTCATCTTGGATACGCAAACAGGCCTTTCTATCGGGAGCGGCTTGGTATGCTGCTTTGAGACGGAGGTATATCTGTCGAGCAGTTCGACGTTCTCCTCGATCATCTATCATAGGCGGAAGATGATTACGCGCTTCGTCCGATAATCTCGCTGTCAAAATCGAAGAGGTCCACCCATCGTTCTTATCCCATTTTAGACGATTCTCTATTTCCTTCCGCGTTGGTGGAGACGAAACCGCAGGACGTGATAACGGCGTATTCCATTCTGTCAAGGGAGTTCCAGGAGACGGTTCATCGCATATGTGACCTAGGACAAAACCATCGGCCACCGCTTGCCAAACACCCTCGTTCCATTTAATCCAAGATTTACGGTCCTTCAGAGCATCGGCATCTTTGATCGTCGCTAAGAAAGTTGCGTGGATGGAAGAATATTCGATTTTGATTTTCGGAGTCACCGAACGCGGGGTTTCAGGAGGTGGCTGGAAGTTCTGATAGACGGGGTACGGAGTATAGTACATCGGATAATGATGGTTTGTAGGCGCTCGAAGTGACGGCGGAGACGGTGGTTGAGTCCATTGTTGTGGTACGTTGTGATGTTCATGAAAAGATTGAAGGTGACCCTGCGGGAATTCTGACATTATCGCTGGAGCACTCTGAATTTCTGGAACGACGTGAGCTGAAGCCGAGAGATGGTCAAGATCCACCATACGATGAGGACGTGGTTGATGCATGATATGAGATGGGGTCCGTTCGACAATATTGTTAATGTCCATGCGTGAGCCAACTCGAGATGGGAGACGAACAGATGCCGAAGGGACCGAGACAGGTGATCTGACAAAGTTAATAGGTAAAAATTGAGGCGAGTTAAGTGGAGTGTATGATTCAGGAATAAAAACATTCGGTGATTGTACAGGGGCAGTAGGTAAAGGGCGATAATGGAACATGTTTTGAGGTGTAAAGTTATGAGTCAAAGTCTGAAAGGTAGGAATAATACGGTTATGCCACGTTTCGGAAACAGATTGTGGAATTGTTGGTACAGAAGGAAAGGACGGGAGAGATGGTACAGTATGATTGAGTATTGGGGAATTGATAGAATGAGAAGATGGATGACTATTGATCAACGGTCCCGGTCCCTCATCCGTCGGTGACGTGGCATGAGATTGTGTGCGCATATATGCGGGAGAATGCTGAGTTTGACGAAATGGCAGAGAAACCGGAGTTTGATATGGAATTGATTGGGTCCGCGGAGAGTTGCGATGAACTGGTTCCGTGAGATCCATCCTGGATCCCAGATCGTCTGTATTCATGGTAGTAACGATTATTGATTCCGTATCTCGATCTCGTTAAGCGATGAGAAACGCGTCAGTCCAGTAGAAGAAATCAGTGAGCTGTTGGCCAAAGATAGCCGCAAAAGTGGTTCGAAGTCGTGCAACGTATAAAAAAAAAACCTAGGGAAAACCCATAACCTCTTGGAGGTCAAATCTATACGAAGGAGCGACAGAGCCTCAGTGTAGAACCGACAAGGAACTAAACAGCTGTATTGTACCTATACGAAGGAGCGACAGAGCTATCTATATAATCAGTATCTCCTAACATAGGTATAATGGAAAGAAAAATGCTTACCCTCAGTGTAGAACCGACAAGGAACTAAACAGCTGAGGGAAAGCAGCGTGCGAAATGTAAACTAAGTAGTGTGGGTCACGTGGAAACGAAGTGAATCGGCCAGAAATGGAAAGTCCTTCCAACAATAATAAATATTTAACCTGAACGCAGCTATGTTGAACGTGAACGCAAATATTTGAACGCAACAAATGTGAACGCAAATCTGTCGGAACGCAGAACGCACCGACGGAACGCGAAATTATACCGTCCGGTCGGTTCGCGGCCATCGTCGTGGGGTGACCAAGTGTAGACTGCGTAGTGATTTGATGGTCAGTGTTGTAGCTAACGGTAGTGGATAGTTACGATATGGAAGGAGGAAATATAGTAAACCTGGCAGAGAAGGGCATCTCTTCGGTGATGGTATAATAGGATTATTTTCGACGAAAGTTCGGCATCGAATGTGTCCGCGATGGTTGTCAAGTTCTCATCTAGCGCAAGGTAAAAGCAGAGACGATGGGGGTATATCAGATCTGACCCACTTACTGTCCCTTCTGAGGTTAATCGCATAAGATCTACACCGCGTAAGTTCAACATTGACTGTACTTGCCATTGAAAATAAAAAATCGGAATAGGATTTGACTGTAAGAACGACGGCATTCGATTTCTCAATTTCCGCAGTACCCGCAACATAGAAGAAAAGTTGAAACACATACATACATACACGAGTTCTGAATCTTTGACGATGTTGAAATATTGTACAGCTTATTTCCGCCAGCTGCGAGCAGCTACGACGATCACTCGAAGCTTCTCTCTGAGTATAGACTATAAAGTCACGCCCTGGTCTTTTCTGTTGGTCTCAATTGCACTTCTCCTGGTTTGCGGTTCTTGTCATCCTATGTAGCCAAACATCCTTGCAGGCGTTGGACGTTTTTGGCCCTGCCTGTTCGACTTTGATACAACAGATCTTGATGCCGAGCCTAGGCATAGCGGAGCTCGTATCTTGTCACGAAACACATTTTTGTTGCCTTATGTTGGGAGTAGCCACCTGTAATTCGGAAAGACGAAGATTATATCGAAGTTCAAGTGCCGGGCCGCTTGGAGCGCGTGGCCGAAAAGATATTCTCCGCTTCTCAAACTCTGTAAATATGACAAGTGTATTGCGAAGTTCGTTGAGACATGCTCAGGGCAAAAAGTTTCCCGCGAAGTCTGATTTCTTATTCCGCCCTGAACTGTAGCTCTGTATCCTGTAAATCTGGTACTTCAAGTTGGAAAATCTTGGGAGGGGGCTCCTGGGGGCTCTCTGTGGGTGCTACTCTGTGTGAAGTCCTTGTCCAACTTCCCTCGACGACTTTGCAATACAGTGTCGTGGTATGCATGACTCGAAAAAATAGGCATTTTTGTGGGCGCGACCTTGTGTCAAGTCCTCACCCGACCTCCCGGGATATACTGTATGAATCACTTGATAAGTCTGTTCTTTCCTTACCATGACCACTGACCATTCACCCATCGATGCCCCGTTCGGCTCTTGGGCAACAGACAGGATTTTGAGCGACATGCAACCGAATCGATCTGTTCACAGGGTTGGGCATGGATATGTTTCCGTTTTTGAAGAGAGATATGTGTTCAAGGTGTTCCATGACGAAGACCCATCAGAGCCTCTTTTAATCAGGCCAAAGGTTGGGCATGAGCTGCGAATGATGCTCATAGCCGGTTCGGATTCTGTTCGCCTTATTGGCAGGCTATTCGACAACACAAAACAGAAATTGATTGGGTTCATTATGCCATACGAGCAGGCTCTTGCTCCAGGAGTCAATATCGGAGGCGAGCCCGGTGAGAGGGCGAAGTTTTCAAAGGAACAGAAGAGGGAGATTATAGATAAACTCTGTCGCCTTATCGAAAGGCTCCAAGCAAGACAAATCATCCACGGCGACGTCAAACCGTCTAATCTCCTTCTTTGCTCTGATGGACAAGTCCGACTTTGTGATTGGGCACTAGCATCTGTAAACGGGGATAATTTCATTGCATACGCCGTGTCCGACCATTACGCTTCTTGTCGACGATGCTGCCTTCCGCAAGAACCTCTTGCTCTGGAGGAAGATTTGTACGCCACGGGTGTCTCCATCTGGGAGATATGGATGGAGAAGGTACCGTTCGAGGACGTGGAAGAGGACATAGTGGATGAATTAGTTATGGGAGGGATCAGGCCAGATTTACAAGCGGTGGATGACCCCGAAATCGCGGCCCTCATTAAATCGTATCTCGACGCAGGCCCTGTATGTTCCAACAAACCGGGTCAGACCCGCACTGTGTGCACTCAAGTTGATGTTACATTCAACAACTGCCGTGCAACCCCAGCCCACGTAGAGACACGCGTTGTTAAATGTTACCATTGCCAGGACCCGGATGCTACACAGCAGTGTGCAGAACCATTTCGGCTGCCAAATGTACTGGTCGATTCATCTAGTCCCGTTTGTCCAAAATGCAATCCGATATATGTCGGATGGAGGTGCTGAACTTCTGCGAAAGGTATATAACTTCCTTACTTGTACGTATGCAACTGGTTTTCCCTGTATTGCAACTAGCTTCACAATGAATTGGCCCGACGCCTTGGCAGACGTCACATTTTCACTTCGCCAGCTCGCTTTCCTATGTGAAGATAGACAAATTAAAATATCCTATCCTATCCTTGAATCAAATGTCCCTGATAGAGGGCCTTGACTAAGAGATACACTGCCTGCATTTCTACAATGTTCGTCGTGCAACTTGACCACCTTCGAAGTCATATCCGTGGCAGTCCTCTGACTCGGATCTTGTTGCCACTCTCAAAGTCCTATGCTCATAGACCTTGTATTTCTTCACGGGAATTTACAGAGTGAGCTTCATCATTCCAGCACGCCCCTTCTTCCAAATCTTCGCAATCTCAAAATGGAGTTCAATCGTTTGACGATCAAGAATTCCTCGACATGGTCTCTTCACGATATGCTCGGTATATAGATTATTGGACATGAAGATCGGTAGATGAAATAGTTCTCATTTACAGCATGAACACTTGCTCATTCGTCCCAAAGTCTTCGTGAATGCTAAGATTCAATGAAATGCACAGCCTGAGCAACGATCACAGTGATCCCTCGATATCTTGATGGTCATAGCCATTAGCAAGATTGAAAACGAACTGTAGAGAAATCAGCAGAGTGAAAAAATGTGAAGTAACAAAGAAATATGATAAAGAAGTGATCAGACGCAGTGCAAATACCTAGTCCGAAAACTGCATTCGCAAGAAAGCAAGCCGGTCATAGATCATACAGCTTCCCAAAGTCAGATCAAACGAACGATTCAAAAATCGCCGGCGAAACCTGCTTTCGAAGAGTCATTTGGCCCCGGCAAAATGTCATCACAAAGATAGATGGGTGCAGGAAAAAGAGACAATACAGAAATGACGAGAACGGAGAGCTCACTAAGGCGCTAAAGCTATGTTCATAGCATTTTGTCCATCTGCAAGAGGTAGAATAAGAGAGGTACTGTGGTCGGAGATGCAGATTAACGAACAGAAGGGATACTTTTCATAAAGTATCATCGGATTTTGTAAGCTTCTCCGTCGCTCTGTAGACACTGCAGCATGCTGCAAGCCTCGTTTCCCAAGCTGAAAAGTACTCCTGAGGGCTTTAGAAATTTTTGATTGCTTATAAGAAAGTGTGAGTGCTCGGTATTAGTACCGTACTCGCCTCCTCTCTACTCCTCAGAAGCTGCAATAAAGTTCTTGTCCTGTACGTCAACAATGACTTCAACGCCCGAGATTCTGCTTTGTTGAGAGATTAGATAGAGGATAGATACGGGCGGGGATGAGGAGAGTTCATTCCCAGGTGCAGCGGCGCACTCGTGCTTGGAATCAATGAATTCGAGGATCGTGGTATACATGAGCAGTGTTATACTACACAGCACGATCGATCTTAACGAGGGTCAAGTCAGAACCCGAGCAGATGATACTCTAGGGATGAGTGTCAGCTCTAATATGATAGTCGAACTTAAATATGCGCTCACCTTGGTTTATATGCCACGCACACATCCTCCATCGCGCCGACAGTTTCCATAATCTTAGCTCGTTGGAACCTCAACCTTGTCAACAGCCCCCGGGCGCAAGTTTAAAAGTTATGTTCCTGAGTACGACCATGGTCACCACGGTGGTGACGATACGATTACGGCTCCGTCGACGACAGATAAGCCGGCGAATGTAGAAAAGACATCTACGAGTAGACAAAAGATAAAGAAACTGTTAGTAGGATCCACGGGTGATCGGTAAAGAACTTACAGGATCACTTTGTATCATTGAGCTGATATTCGGATAAAGCGACAGGTCACAGAGCAGCAATACCGTCGATATCTGCCTCACCGGATGGTGGGAATTGAGACTCCTTAATCTCCTCAGATTTCTCTTCATAGAGTGACTGCTTCTTTGAGAATTAAAACCTGGAGCAGAGGAAGAAATCAATAGCAGCATATGTCAAGATCAAGCAATACACACCCGTCACAAGGTCGCAGTAGAATCGTTGCCCTCAGGTCCGCCCAACTCTTCGTAGGCTCATATCCAGTGAAGCATCTGCTAGTCTTGCGATTAGAAAGCACGAGAGCATTCGTTGAGCTAAAGGTTCGAATTGATTGAGCGACATGGACAGGAATAGCAAAGAGAATTCTGGGCCAAGCGTGACAGGGAAATTTGACCAAACTTACAGAATTATCTTCCATGTCTCTATATGGAGTAGGAGCAACCAGGAGATAATCGATATTCAAAAACACGTTGATCAATTTCATGTACATTGAAGCAGGAAACGAATGTAGGAAGAAAAAAACGGCGTCGGACCTCGGCTCCCGGAGCCGAAATCGGATCCAGCTTAGGCCGCTTACTTTTCCTCATACACTCTCACACCCGGATCGCTTTGGGATCGCTCATGAATATTCCATACTTCCGACTTGTAGCAGCGCGGCGCCCATAAAATTTATTTATCTATCCAGATGGTTTACACGAAGGCTTTTAAAGGATACGACCTTTCACTTTTGAATATCTAAAATCCTCACAACATAGGGTTATGTCGGAATATTCAGATGATTTCGAGTATTTGAAGGGAGTCACTCTGGTGAGCTCTCGTATCAACCAGACCCCAATTCCCACTCAATTCTCCACCCCCCAACATTACAGATTCTCGAACCTCAACTCCGCAAAGTCGTAGTCCGAGGAAACCTAGATGACGATATATTCCAAGTGCCCTTACACTGGCATGAAGACCATGACGAGATCATCACAGTCCTTGAGGGAAAACTCAAGGTTACTGTCGGAAAAGAGACAAAAATATATACGCCGGAAAGTGGAGACGCGTTTGTACCCAGAGGTGCACCTCATGCGTTAGAGAGCCTGAAAGGAGTTCCTTGCGTGATAACTGAGCGCACAAATCCAACAGTGCGCTACGTCCTTTGCATTTCTTATCACGGCCAATGCTGACTGGTCTTACCAGGACTTTGACACCAAGGAACTGTTTTTCCGCAACATACTAGCGATCCCAGGAGGTCTATCTTCCGGAGGCTTGGTGCCTATGATGCAGGTATTCTACCATGGAGATGGATATCCTGTGTTTCCAGTCCATGTCGTTTGGTTGGAAAAAGCTGTGAGTTACCCAATATCTTCGAAACAGTAGTTCTGCTAACTTCTTATCCGTTTGGTTCCTAGTTCGTGACACTTCTCGGCGGCTATATTGCTCCTTTGCTAGGACATCGATTAAAATACAAGAGCTTGAAGAGGGAATCGTGATACGAAGAAACCATCATCATGATTGTATTCGGCTACTATACTGAAACAGTTAAACCATGACATAATTCAACTCGTGAACAAATTTATATTCATCTTCATGGCAAAACGAGGGAGATTGACTAAATACTACTGACATTCACGAGAATCAGATCTGTGTCCCCATAGGCCTTGTGCTTGGGAAACTTTGAAGTGATATTAGTATAAAGTGTGTACTGAGGGTTGATCCTCAAAACCGGTTCTCTCACCTCTAACGCCCTCAGGCTATCCACTACACTGCTGCTGGTAATATGATGGTGGACTATCCGGACACTGTGCGTGTTCAGAACGAGGATACGATGGTGAGCAAAGTCATTACTGTTCATTTGACGAATCGGGGAATTCACTCAAATTACTTCCTTTTCTCACATTCCATCCCCAACTTAGACTTTCGAGCCCCAGCTCCGGATCATCAAAATCCGAGGACGACAAGACGACAAGATACTCAAAGTACCCATACACTGGCATGAAAATCATGACGAAATAATCACCATCCTGGAAGGAAAGCTGAAAGTTATCTTGAGCGGAGAGATAATTATCTGCACTCCCGAAAGCGGAGAAGCTCTTGTACCGAGAGGTGCTCCTCATTCTTTGGAAAGTTTCAAAGGTGTACCGTGTGTATTCACTGAACGGACAAACCCCAAAGTACGTCCAACCTTTCTCTGAGATTCGTCTGAGTTGAAGTGAAAATACATTTTAGGACTTCGACACGAAAGAGTTATTCTTCCGAAACTTCTTTGATCTACCAGGTGGTCCGGACTCAGCTGGATTATTATCAATTATGCAAGTCTTCTACCATGGAGATATGTATCCTGTCTTTCCGATTCATCTTGGGTGGCTAGAAAAAGCTGTGAGTAAACTGTGCAGTTGCATGAAACTGCAAAGCCTGACCTGGTCTTCAGTTTGTCATAATTTTTGGTGGCTATATTGCCCCTCTCGTAGGGTATCAACTCAAGTATAAAATTTTGAAAAAGGTGTCGTGACAGTGTTCTTTCTTGTTTCGCAGTCAAGTGTCAGTCAATGGTCCTGGAACAAGACAAATTGCTACTACCTAGTACTAAGTCAGTAATCAAGTTCTCGGTGATGTATCCAAAATATCGAGATGAACTAATATGAGTTGACATCATCCATGAGAAGGTGTTCGTTGTGCAAATTCATGAACCGACTACTTTCTGCCTGCCTTTGGCTGAGGTACAGGTCCATAAATAGGTCTATCCCTCGCATTCTTCAACACCCAAGTGCCCGCTCCTTTGTCCAACATCCCACCATGACACCCAGAGCCACTTCTCTTGCTCATTGTATCGCTCATCGACTCTGTCAACCAATTTGACCCTTCACCGTCACTTTGCCTACTCCTCAAACTTCTCCGACCAGAAGCAGACCCCTCTGCAGGACACTCCTGTCCCCCAACCACAGAAAAGGTGATCTCTGTATTCTTCCCAATCCAATCGTTCTCGAACTCAATGTTGAACTCAACATTCCGAATCAAGCTCCCCATGGCGTCTAGGATAAACCGTTTTACGATGGTTCTTGTTGATTGTTGGGCCGAACTAGGATGTACGGTTCTCTTGCCAAAGTCGAAGGTGACTTTGAAGGTGACCTTTCCACGGGGAAATAGGACAGTCGTGGGATGGAGATCATCTGGCAAGGACGAGGACGAGGACGACGGAAGATCGTATGTAACTGTAGATTCCTGGATATGGACTTCGGCTGCTTCGGGAGTTTGAATTTGAGAGAGACCAGGATTTGTGCTATAGGAAGAGGGAGCGGCACCATCTCGAGCCTTCGAATTTTCATAGAAGTGGGATTCATGATATGTCAGTCAGTGAGGCTTACGAGACAATAAATGCAGATCATACTGTCAGAGGTACTGTAAGTGCAACCGATGCAACGGATATGAGTCCCAGTAAAGCATAGCTCATGAGCGAGTTGAAACGCATGGCAAGTCAATGAATCAAAACACGTAGAGCCTGTGTTCGAAGATCGAGGCACTTCGTTCTGGAGGCGGTGAAGTTTTTTGAGTGGGGATGAGAAGACTAAGATGCTTCGACCAAAGCAGAGAGTAAAGAGTTTTCTTTGACCAGCAAAGAAGATTCAGACTTCGTCGGACTGACCAGCAGTGTTCTTTCTTGAAGCCGCTCTACTCAGACAATCTGGACTTATATACCCCGCACAGTTGATCAGCAGCAAATTGACTTGAGCCCGGAGTTGAGGAAATTAGTGAAAAAGATCAGTAGACTTAGCTTCCCGCGACAGCATGGGTTCTGACCGAGTTGTTCCAGCCCAGTTCCAGCCATCCATATTTTCACCTCTAGTGAGGTTTCGTCTCCTGGTGGGCTTGGTCTCTAAGCTAATTAAGTACATATATTGTAACAAGTCCATCTCCTTTCCAAGATCCGATATCGATATAGCTGCATAGACGAGTGTGTCTGAACACGACAAATGTGTTTCCCTGGGCCAAGACAAATATAGCATTGTGAGCTCCGAGTCATGGCAATACTCTGGAATATATGGAGGTTATGAGAGCCCTGAAATGTGATATCTTTGAACTCTGGCGATGTGTTCGATATCATCAGTAGAATTATGTATTGAGTATATACAATATAGCTGAATGATTATGTATGTTTGGCTGAAGGCTGAAGGCCTTCAGGTCCCAGCAGATGAGATGCACGGTCAGCTGCGATGGGCGGAAGGGCCAACCAGCTGTATGCTCTCATTGTGCTCGGACTGCGACTTGTCACGTACCTCGACTGGAGTTCTGTGGGTGTGCGGGTTGGACGTGCACCCAGGATGGGAGAGGAAGAGGGTGAGTGACAAAGGGTGGGGGTGTAGAAACGAACTAAGGTGCTACTAGGGATTAGTACTGCGAGGCTTCGACGTATGCGTGTCGATGTGGTACCAGCAAGAGCCCATACACCCCATATATGATATTTGTGTGAAAAATATTGAATTAGAAAACAGTCAACCTTTAACTCTCCGTCTCCAACCTCAATTCGTCCCTCTCCTCTTTCAATTTCTCGATCTCCTTCAGCTCAATAACTTTGAATGGCCAAGTCAACCAGCTCCCTCCACTTCGATACACCTTCAAACCCATATCACTCAGCATCTCATCAATCACTTGTGGCCATGTCCAAAACGCCAAATTACTACTGTAGCTCTCATTCGCCCATAACAGCATATCCGGGTACCGTTTTCTCAGCCAAGCGCTGTTTCGATCAGCATGTGCAAGCGCTTCTTCGGGAGACGAAGGGAGTTTGAGGTTGGAGTCGTTGAGGAAGTAGGAGGAAATCCAATGGGCGGTTACTTCGAATGCGTATCCATTGTTTGTCGTGAACTGTGTATGGGTTAAGGGGATGGTCCGATTGATTTTCAGACAACCTAGGAGAATTGACATACCACGGCTCCATTGATAGCAAAATCTCTGTTGAAGAGGTTCTTTGCTGGAACAATACCACGATAGATCGAGGAAGCCCACTGTTCACTACTAGGATGTGCTGCAGGAGGATTGGAAAGACTGACATAGTTATTCCATTTGTCCTCGCTTTTTACCAAGCTGGGATCAGGAGGATGTCGATTGATACCGAGGCCTGCCGCAGTTTGTTCTGCTTGCATGTCAGCAAAAGGCACAAATACACCAGTCACTACAATGAGGAACGTACCATCAAACAACGGATGCCACGAGGACGTATACCCCGTAGCAAGTACCACCGTATCTGCTTTCAACTTTCCGCCATTATTCAGTATCACTGATTCGCCGTCAGAGGAATACGAAGCTACACGCGCAGGAGCAACAATATCAATCTTTCCTTCCTTGACCAGCATATGGAATCCATTTGGTTTCGGAACCCCTTCGTCGTTGATCCGAACTCCCCAGAACGCATCCTGAGTGTTGCGGAGCGGAGAGTCTTTCGTAACACCAGCAGCGTCGAACTGGATTAGATATACTTTATGAGTGTGAGAAAGAAAGATAAAGGGAATATACAAATCGTACTGAGCCTGCGATGATTTTGTTCCAAATGAAATGTGTTATTGTACTGCCGAGGGATGTCGTGTGGAGGAATCGTCTGCATAGAATCAGTCGTGTTTATCAGCGGGCCTTCAAAAATATATTGCATACTCTAGACGTGAATTGAGGGAGCTATGGGGCGAGAGAATACTCAGGAACCTTGAGGGGGGACGTCAAGAGTTTCAATAACATATCATGTACAGCCAAAGATAATGATCTCACCGACTTCGACGTATGGCATCTGGCAATGGACTTGTGACAGCCAAGAACGCGTCCGCTTTGTCAAAAACAACCGATGACCTGACGCCCTTGTTTGCAAGATACGCTGCAACATCTTGAGCAGATTTTCCCCCACCGACGATAACGACCTCTCCAAACCCTCGCTCGTCTTTCCCTTCCGCCTGGAGCTTGTCGAGTTGAGTTCTGAACTGAGATGAATGGAAGACATGGCCTTTGAAAGACGCGTGTTTGGCTGATTTGGGGGATATTTCTTCTGGGATATACGGTTCACTGCATCCCTATACACCAAAAGATTTCGTTTAGGCAGTGGTAGAACAGAATAAACGAAGTGTCCAACGTACTCCCGTACACAGAACAATTCTATCGAATGTTAAAGTTTGTTGCTGCTTAGTTCGTACATCTTCCACCCTCACATTCCATCCGGAGGAAGAATTATTGCTTGGCCGCATTACCCCAATGATATGGAAGCCATAACGAATGACACCTTCAAGATAATTATCTGCAAATTTCTTCATATAATCACGCATTTCGAATCCCGACAACCTCTTCGAGTCGTCTTTTGCAGCCAGAGATGGCTGTGGCGAGAATCTGAATTCTCCGTAAACACTGTTCAAGGAATACATCAACATGAAAAAGGTCAATATTAGATGGAAAGAAGACGCACTTGTTGATAGTTAAGCCCGGATATACGCGTTCATCTGACCAGACACCACCTGGCTTCGAGTCTCGAGAAATTATAGTTACATTGGTGAACCCGTCCCGCAAAAGTGTATAAGCTAAAGTCAAAAGCAGAAGCAGAAAGGGTCAAGGATGAGTAGAGAAGATGAGGGGATAGAGAATGCCTCACCTGTGATGAGACCAGCAGCTCCACTGCCGAGTATGCCAATGGATGAAGCCTTTGGATCTGACATTGCAGACGAGATGACGGCGGGAAGAAAAGAGAGAAGCGACGATCATACCTTCATTATTAAGTAATTATTGTAATGATGCTGTCCCGGGGGAGCAAGAATGTCAAAGAGATTGTCACTGCCAGTTGTGTTGATGCCCTTCCATTTTTTGATATGTTTCTGATTGCTGTTCATGGTGTTACGAGCCATCCTCCCACCGTGAGATGTGGAAGCACGATTGGGGGAAGTTTTTGCCATTTGACATGGCGTTATTTGAATGGTCGTCTCCCACCAGTTCTTGCTGTTGACAGCCTTTGGACACACAAAAATAGCGACATAAATGGTCTTGCATCTTCTGCCATCAACCAACGGGAAACCCATGCGCTCAATCGGGGTCAATAATAACTGCTGAGCTCGAGAAAATCTTTGGTTTTTAACTTCGAAGTAAACAATCAGAAATGAGAAATGATACAGTAATATTCTTACCTATGTTTAATGTAAGTTGAGAAGAACCGAGAAGAACTACTAAGAACAGACTAAGAAGCAGATGATAAATTCATTCCTCGACCATATTGGGGCCCGATCGGAACGTTCACAGTCCGGATTTTATCACAAGTTCTCCTTCTTTTTTTCCCTCGAGCTCCTTCTTCCGCGGAAATTACGTGGAAAAACAAGCAAAACATGAACAAGTCTAAATCAAGATCCTTTCAAAAATTGTGGCATATAAGCCAACGGGTGTTGTCTGGCAGCAAGCGAATAGTCGAAGCATTCCCACCTTGAGCAGACGAGGCTACTGCTGCAATTCCTCAATATAGAACAAGTTCTCGCTGCTCCCTCCTCTAGTTTTGTTCCGCTCTTTGTTCAGCGGGATCATGTCGCAATTGTCCCTCATGTACGTGCGGTATTTCTCCACCATTCATATTTTGGAGGCTGAGAAATAATCTCTATCTCAGTTTCGGGCCTATGCTCGTCGGTGTCTTCTTGAATTGTATCCTTTATGGTGGTTATTTCACGCAAGTACCGCCCACAAGCTAGAGCTTACTGTTTTTGCTCACTCCAGGTGTCCTCGCTGTACAGGTGGGTAGAATTCTGGCGCAGAGAGTCGGTCTATATGAATTCCGTCCCGGTGTTGTCAGACCTTTATCTATTTTCAAACATACAAGAAGTGAGCACTTTTCAATGATCTCTTCGATCTTTTTCTCACAACCTGACATTGCCCAGAGACAACCCACGCATTAAAGCCTTTGTGTGGTATCTTTACATATTGGAAACTCTGAATACTGGTCGGTATTCTGGAACTCACATTTCTCCCTCCAAGTTTCGATGAGACCGTGCCGCTGGTTCTCCTCTTCCTCCTCTCCCCAAAAACATCCGAAACTTCCTTCAAATATTTCATCCTTCCTACATGACTAGGGACTTATAAATCTCCTCTACAGGCTTTGACATTGGCATGATGCTGGAGCCACTGGTATTCAGATACGGTGAGTTTCCTTACATCCCTATCAAATATCGCAGCACTGGCTTCCTTCTGTTTCACAATTCATGTACTAAGGGATATGTATTGATATTTGTTCGCTTTAGGAACTGAGAGAGCAGTCTCACGAGTTCCAATAAGTATGTGCTGCCTAGGTCCAGTTAGAAAAAGGAGATATTGACCTTTTGCTCTCGCCTACAGTGCTTTCAGCTGGTAAGTTGACATTTCTGCCCATACTGAGGTGTTCCCGACCCACGACTCGTGCACAGATCCTATTGTGACTGTATTGATCTCCACCCCGGTTCAAATTTTCATGGCTTGGCGTATCAAAGTAATCAGTGGATCCAAGTGGTTGTTTTATGCTATCACCTTCTTCGCTGTGTGCTCATTCAGTTGCGTTCGCTCGCTCCCTACCATCTACACAATGATACTGACCTAGTTCTTGTTATCTTCATTGACAGTCGGCGGGTTAGCAAACACCATCGCCGTGACGATCATCAACCAATACGCCAATCTTCACCAATTCGATGGGTCGGTAATTACTTGGCTGGCATCCTCTGCGGTCACGGATATTCTGATAACAGTATCTTTGGTATGGAGTTTGGTAAGTTGATTAAGCCTTATCCTGAAGCGAAAATTGACTAATCCGAATAGTGGAGGAAACGAACTAATGTTCGAGCTACTGACGACGCTATATCTCGAATCATACGATGTAAGTCTCTATCACCCATAGCCTGACTATTGTGGTTTTTTTTTTGACTGTCTCCACAGTGACAGTGCAAACGGGGGCGATAACAGCCGTGTCTGCAACGTTGGATGTGATATTGTTTTTGGCAGTTCCTGTAATTCCCCTCGAGATCAACTTCATGATGTTGGTACTAACGAACTCCATTTCAGAATACCACAGTGTAAAGCATTTTCGATTTTGTTTTTTCCACATCCTCACGTAAGAATAAGGAACTTTGTGTGGGATTTCGCATTGTCGAAACTATACACCAACGCATTGATGAGCACGTAAGTTGGAAATTACTCCAGTCAATATTCTTCCGCTTATAATGCCCAACAGTCTCAACGCTCGAGTAGGATGGGCTAATCTCAATGGTCGATCTCTCCCTGGAAACAGCGTTCTCTTCGCCAATGAACCCAATTCTGGGATCACAGATTCCTCCAATACTCGGATTGGGCCATTCAGAGTTAGCGTGAGTCTGATCCTCCCTGCCTCAGACTAGCTGTCTGACCGTGAAAATACCTATCTAGGGGCGAAACCCTGAAGCAGGAATCATTACCACAGGGGTATATGAGCTCAACGTCAGTGAACCCTGGAATCACACAGGATCTATACCCTCTAAAGCAGATGACGGGGATAACAGAATGGCTTCCCATTCCAGTAGTGATCTGGAGAGCGGAATTGTGGTGAGGACAGTAGTGAATAAATTAGCAGATCCGGTACCACGATCAAAATAGACACAACCCAGCAAACAATCGCTTGATAAAGCATACCCTTGTCTACAACTGCTTGATGTTTCCACCATCAATGATTCTGTATGACTATAATTGAGTGAGGCTGGACATAATCTCGGAGCTTGAAGGTAGACAAATGGATCCATACATGGCTCTGTTCAGACGAGTCCAACTGCATCTACTGCAGCGAGGGCTCAAAATATTATGTGCAACTCTAGGCTTTTTACCATTCCAAAATGATATATCGAATATACAGTATGTACATAACAGAAGCAATTGACAAACGAAGGGGCAAAACACATATTCCGGGTTCCCATTGTACATAATATTGTTTATATATGAGGAAGAAAATTTACCCACTCGACAATTGCAAATGAATTAGTAGGCAAACTCCTCAGTGCAAGGAATGCTTGAACAATTAGACCAAGTCTTGCAAGAACATAGAAAAAAACAACAAAGCACAGAATAATCGAAACAATATTTTCAATATCTCCATCCAGTTTATCTTTCCACAAATCAGTGCAGATAAGAGCCAGCGGAACAAATGTAACTATTAGTGAAAAGATTCTCCATAAAGTCTGCTCAACTTGAGTAGGAAATATGAAGGCCCAAGCAGCACAATGAATAGCACCGAAAATCATAGCAGCGCTGTAGGCTATGACTTTATCTTGATGCCATGAAGGTTCCAATTTGACAACCCGCTCAAACGACGATATTTTGTCAAGAGGATCAACTTCCGGATCCTCGTCAAAAACAACATTGATGACGATGACAAAAAACTTGATTGCTGGAAATGCCACACATAGGAATATTTTGAGAGGCATCCCTGCAGATTCAAACTTGACATTGAACCATATCAGGTCATTAGTGATGATGTTTTGCAGCCATTCTAAAGTATCTAGGAAGGGAAGTCAATGGCATCTGTCTATCTATAACCTCATCTGTACAACTTACCTGGCTGGGGCTCAGGGGTTGGAGAGGGTTTGACATCATCCAGATTATTGTTCCTGTTTTGATTTTGGAATGAATCGGATACCGAACACCTTGTGGTTTGTTCCACCAGAATATGTATATCATGACATTCATGGCTGCAAAAGCAACCGTCATAATCTCGAGCACTGTGATAGATAGGTTCTCGACTCGTCTTGCGACAAGTTGAACCACAAACCATCCAGTTTGACCTATAGCTAAGAATTTTGCTAGAGCGTCGCTGTGGCTGCGATCCTGAATCTCCTCCGCTTTGAACAGACTGATTAAATCAATATATGATTCGAATGAGTCGTCAGGAGGCCTTGGGTCTCCAGAATATCGCAATATACACCTGAACTCGCTTCCGTCAAATAAAGCAAATCCTCCCATTAGGGCGAAATGTGCATGTGTCTCGGTCCACCCCTTACATCCTATGAATGAATAATTTTTAGCCTGATAAGTAAGGGGGAAATCTACAACATCGAACTCACTCCTTGTGAGCTTCCTTGCCGCATACCACTGTCGCGCTGCCCATAACACTAGCATCTCCGGCGCAATGAGCGCCACAATCATGAGGCTTATCTTCCGCCACAGTATCCTCCAGAAGCCTTCATTTGGTGCAGGAAGATTGGGATGAACAGATACCCATGTACAGGCAACAAGCACACTAATGCAACTCCAAAAAATTTGCAAAAAAGTACGGCAATGGTGTATGTCATCGCATGAATCCCCCGCATCTGCAGAAGATAGCAGCATGGTAAATGAAGTAACATTTGCTTGAGCGAGAGTAGCCTTTAGACTGGATATTCCAAAGTCAGCGATACGGGGAATAAGCATGATGACGGGAATACACCAGGTACCGTAATGGAATACTTGCTATATAAGCATCTTCGTAGCTAGTGGCGCTAATCTTGAATGATATTCAAAGGAACTGCTTCTGACAAAGACAATCGTTTCTGTGAAGAGTGAATCAGGATGTAAAAGAATATTTCGAACCCATGCCGGTCATTGAAAACAGAAACGCGATGCTAAGAGCCGCCTCGAGGCTTGAAGACCTCCCATGTAACTACAGGTTGAATGATAGTTCAGCCTCGGTGCGAGTTTACCCCGAGAAACAGGTCAGAGGACCTTTGATAAAGGAAGATTTATACACTAACAGATGAAGATAGAACACAAGAGAGACAGGAAAGATGATCTAGGAGCATATACCCTGTGGTATTCCACGAGATCCACTTCGAGGTTCCCCAAATTGGTCATGCTCTTCGACCGATGATAATGGTAGGACTTTTCCAGGAGAAAAAAATGATTCACAGATACAGTTGATGCCGCAATGGCAGAGGGACATACCGCTATGGTGGAGGTTAAAAAGACAGGAGGGGCGTGATAGGTGCCTTGCACGTGCAGAGAAATTTGGAATTGAGAAGGGAGGACTGGCAAAAGTCGCACGTCAGATAACAGGGAGAATGAACAAGTGGGCAAATAACTTGAGTCCAAGAAGGCAAATATGTGTTTTTTCTCTACATTGGCGTTGAGTTTTGGTGAAGATACGAGCATATTATTAGTAGATGTGCATTGTGAGTTTTTTTTTTGAATTCACAATAGTAGAGACCCATTTGTACATGGATTCGACTCCTACTTGACTCTGGTCCTTGGACAGTCCTTGATCAACATGCTAGCTGGAGTGGGATCGAGTATCTCAACGGAATGTGCTGGATTTGCGAGAATAGGCCCGCACTTGGGATAGATTATGCATGGAGTACCCAGAAGCATCCATAGTCGTGGTTATATTAGTAGGCAGACGTGCAATGCGGGCCGAGCATGTTCGGCCTTAACCTTAACCTCAACACTCGTGGAACTCTGCTTAAAACCTCACCTATTTACCAACTCTTTCGGGCTCAGCATGACGACAAGATGACCACAAAACATCCGATTTTATTGCGAGTCTTTCGGGTCTTTCCAACTTGATATTTTCTTTGCTTTCGACGTTTCGGCTTCTATTGTGGGAATGGCGTACTCTCACCTAGGATGGACATGCAGATTGGATAAGTGCCTGAGTAGGCAGTCAATGAATGATCTTTACCGATAGAAAGTACTCCTCGTATCATCATTGCTGCTTACAATGTCTCAGCGACCTTCCGCACAGACCTGCGCTTTCCCCGTCTGCTCACCCGGCTCTTGGCACGATGGTGATTTCCATGTTCATCGCCCGTCGTCCTGACTCTGAAAGACTCATGGCTCGAACAGATATGGTCTACATGCGTATGGAACTCAACCATCTTATGGATTATTCGACTTCAACATGTTGTCTGCCTACTCAATCCGTATCCAGATCCATACCACTGGCCTCTTCTTTCCTTTCAACCGCTGGCACATCCAAGTACACACTCAAGGCAAGATGCGGGTTCAAAGGAGTTTCGCTGTAAATTGGAATTGGGCCGAAGTTGAACCGCCCTGGATCTCGATAACTCAATCGATCCGCTCTGAGGAAAATCACTATGTTGCAAGACTTCAACCCCATCAGTACTCAGCAGTTTTCCAGCAACGCTCAAGTCCCCAATGGAGCTCTTTCAAGTTCTGACTTCAAGTTCTTGTCCACTTTACCACTCTACCACGGAACTTCACTCTACAGCCATTATTCACTCAATTCTATCTGTATGCAAATATGAGCTTTGCTTAGTCAGAGGTGGATAAGGTGGTCAACTGGATTTCGGGGGATTAAAAAGGTTTCCGAACCTATCTTAAGGCATTTGTAGCTATCCTGTTGATCCTTCTTGTTGGGCTTTGGAGATCTAGGGCTTATGATATTGGCTTCGCGTGCCGTTTAAACTTTTGGAGGTGCGCACAGCAATGTTCATCTGATCATGAGCTGGTAAGCTATACAAAAATCCACCATGTTGAGAATCTATCTTTAGTGAATGCCACTAGCGATTTAGGTGGCACATGTTCAAGTACAACTCACTCTAACCGTACTCTTGAACCGACCTTCTCTGGAAATAGTAAGCTTTGATAGTCTACGCAATCATACGATCTGCATCTCCAATGACTGAATGATACGGCACACTCAATCACCGAGCACAATCACAGCCATTATTTTGGATGCATTATGCTGTATGTTTCACTTCATGCATCTTCCCCTTTTCTTCCTCCCTCCCTTGCATACTTTAAGTCTGTTGTATGTAAAACTTGCGGTTTATGCTCATCACTGTGCAACCAACGGATACTTGATAAAATAGGGCAGACAGCCAACCCCGCGAAGGCTGGTATCTTCTAAGGTGGGTCTGTGCAGATGTTTGGGAATGGCATAATTTACAATGATTACTCAAATGGTGGATCTGATCCGTACGTTTACTCTTGCTTGAATTCATTCTCTATGCTTGTAGTTCGCTCATTATCCCGGGATCTCACAGCTTAGTAAGTACTCTTTCTACCTTTCTTAACTTATATGAAATAGGAAGCTATCAATATGTTGAGCGCACATGACAGTCCCCATTGAGGCACTAGCGACTACCGATAGATGATCCACAATCAACAAGCCTGGTTCTAGAGTAGAAACGGAGAATGGTATGTAAATGATAAATATCTAGGGAAAGTACGCCCTAACGCGTAGGGAGGAGTCTTACAGGAAATATATCGAGGACTATGTATATGTACAAGATCGTAGGATAAGTTGTGACAAGTAAAAAATGAGTGTTGTGTGACTAAATGGGAGCAAAAAAAGCCTGTAAGGGAGAAATTTGGTGGGCAAATCAAGCTTCGTTGTTCCTTTCTTGCATGACCTCTTCATGTAAATGTTGAAGAATTGTTTCTGCTTCAGGGAACCGAGAGAGGAAGCGGCACTGGAAGTCCGGAATTGGGCTTTCAATGTGGATTAGTACACAACACACGACTCATATAATGAAAATTCACTTGACAAGGTCCTTCGTTGGTCCCCGTTTCACTGGAGTCTCAGTCGGCTTCGAAGTATCAGGTTCAATGCGTAATGCCCATAGGATCGTAGCCATGTCAATGAATAATGCGTTGTCGGCCACATATTTCCCTACGCATCCCCTTTACCCATCCCATACTCCATCAGCGAAAAAGCAAGCAAAATGAAAATCTATCTTACCTCCTTCCAAAGCCGTAAGAGCAATGCCCATCTTCATTCACGTATTCAGGCCGAAGTGCGTATTCGCCTTCCTTCTCAGTTTGTTGAAGGAAGCGCTCGGGACGGAATTGATCGACGTCAGGTCCGTATACTTCGCGGTCATGGTTCATTGACCTATGCACCAGTGTTGGCGAGGCCGCGTAGAACGATATCTGGGGACTTACCATAAATTGAGGATCAAAGCTGTACCCTTAGGGATGAAGCGCCCTTCATACCAATCATCCTGGAAAGAAGAAATTGTAGGTATTTATTCTTCGAATAACCAAGCGGAGAAATACCTCCATCGCCATGCGCGGGACAACTAATGGAATTGCTGGTTGCCATCTCAGAACCTGATGATCATCGATGAAATGGACGTAAAATAGAAGACAGAAAGGCCAACCAACCTCTTTGACTATGGCTCTGATGTATGGAAGATGTGCCATATCAGTAAAATTTGGACTCCGTAGTCTGCCTACAACGCGGTCAAGCTCCTTCTGCGCTTGCTCCTGAGCCTTTGGGTACTGGATCATAGCATACATGAAGAATGATAAAGTGGTACTGGTCTGTACGGAAGTTGAGCTATTGAAATCTGACAGCATCAGAATTCAGCATACTCACAGTTTCCAGCGCGGCCACACTATTGGCAAGGTATGAAACAAGAATTTAGTTCAAATTCGGTGACCCAGATAAGAGGGGTGAGCATACGAAATAGAGCCCGTAACCCACGCTTTCTCCGTGTTCGTCAGTCCAGTGGCGAACTGACTATCTGCTAGATTGGCACAAAGACTCGTCCGCTGCTCATCATTCCGCACCTGTTCGACGATGTGTAAGAATTCCTGGATAAATACTAAAGTGCTAAAGTGTTCGGGCTTACCGCATCATTGTAAAACTTGTGGAATGTCCCCCCAATTCTGTCAAAATCTCTTCGAGCATTCCTCTTCCACCGTGCCATTGCGGTGGGTACATAGTCCAATATAGGAAGAACTTCTACCAGATAGGCGCCTGGATACAATGAACTTGTGAACCGATGGCCAATGTTACAAAGGGATTGGAGGGGGTCGGATTCCGGAAGATGGAGGTCCTCATCTGGGTCAACCGTCGCTTGCACTTTCTTCTCGCTAGATAGAGACCGTTTGCCATATACGACTGAAATAACCGTCGACGCTGAGCTGTACAACAAATCAGCAAGAAGTATGGTATGACCACATAATCAGGGCCTAACCCGTTGATTTTCTCGAGCAATGTTGAGGACTTGTCATACAACAAACCATTAGCCAGAATGATTGCTTCTTCGGTCTGTACAGGATGATACTGGGAGCTGACCCTTGCGTTTAGGACTTCATGGGCTGCTCGACGCATATTCTGCCATCTATACAGGGCGCGTTAAGCAACCGCTCGGAGATTTGATCATAGTACTACTCACGATTTACCATATCTTGCAAATGGTATCGCCAACTGACTCCCGATGTACTCTGCCACGATACTTCTAGGTCGATCTGAGTAGATTGCAGATCGTCTTTCTAGAAGCTCGAAAGCTGCGGCTTTGGTGTTGAGAACCATGACATCCTTTCCGACCATGTTGAGATACGTGAGGGGGCCTTCGAGGAAGAAAATAAGCAATGATTGTGGGTTGAGAGAGGCAGATGCGCACCGTATTCATACCTCCACTTATCAAAAGTATGCCATAGTTGAGATACTCCAACAAGCTGGGGCAGATTTCCCAGGATAGGGACACCGAGAGGGCCAGGCGGGAGGTGGTTCCGATTCCCACCTCTCGAGTACAGTCGTACGAGTAGCACGAGCACAAACGCCGCGAGCCCCAGGAGTAGAGTATTCATTGTACAGAGAACGGATGAGTTATAAGGAAAAGGAAGCGCAATAGATAATTTGTTCGCCTTACTCGTTGGATGAATGCTTATAAGGAACTGTCAGCAAGAAGGAAAGCGACATTTCCATTACTAGGCAAATTTTGATTTTGAATATAAAACCTGTATAAAGCAATGTGAGTTGCGGTGAACCTTACCCCGAAACAGTTCTAAAAAGCTGAACTCAAGAGGCGGGAAGAGGCGGGAAGGTAGGTGTTGCCAATGTACAGCTTTGGGATCCTTAGTCCGTGGAAGTAAGTATGTAGTTCATACCCGCCAGGGCGCTGTTCTATTCTCAATGGGGATCTACAAGGACCTACACAGATGATTAGGTCGGATCAAAATCCTGAACAAATTGAGATCCATTGAGACTGATACTTACTGACATAGACTGACGTGAGCGCTCGCGAGCATCGTACCAAATCTTCACTCACCGTGAAAACGTCTATGTAGTTCAGGCGCTGCTGCAAGATAGTAAGGGAGCGCCCTTGTTGAGCTGAAATCAACATTCTCAAATTCAAGCCGGGTACAAATGGTAACTTTATACCAAATATGCGGACATATTGTGGTGGATGTGTAGATGTGTTGAAAATGACTGATTCCATGAGAATCGGTATGTTTTCACCAAGATCAATCCGAATCATAACATACATACCCGCATTTTCTGGGATTGATTTGGACTTGTACCTTTGAAGCACCGCTCTTCAGGACACCACAGGGGCATCAGGTCCAAGGAACCTGATTTATGGTCGCTGTACTGACCAGTCGAGCAATCAACGGAACTCAGATCCTATAGAATGGAGAACGACGACATTTGGACTCCAGAGCACCCCAGCTTCAATTCCTCAATTATTAGTTCTGCACAATTTCCCCTCAGAAATTCCATCGCGATCTCTTGTTTGCATGATTTTAATTTTCGCCAACGTTTCATTTTCCGCAATAACTGGCAAGAAGAGAGCACAACCTCATGAATCCTAAGCTTGGTGAAAAAGTTCCGGGAGGACAGATGCAGATAGCAACAGCGAAATTGATTGGCTAAATAAATATTGATTCAGTTTCTTATCTAGTTATGTATACTGTTCAAAGTTGTTCGAAGCTGTAGTACAACAACTTACTGTATAGTTGCAGTCATACCTTATTGTCTGAGGAAATGGAATTCCGGGTAGACGGAGATTGTCTGTGTGGCTGTTTGTGTACTATAAAAGGGACATGTTAACAGTAGCACACTGATAAGCAACGGCACTAACTGAGGGTTTGAACCATGATATCCTTTTGTCTTTGTTCCACATCCACGGCACCGAATCTGAAGGTTAGAGTATCGGCATCCGGCCATACAAAGTCACCCAAGCTTTACTGACATTCTGGACAAAGAATAGTAAGTACATCTTTTCTGTCAGAAAACAAGCCTAAACGGACTCACATATCCATTTCTTCAAGAGACTTCCCTTTGGTTTCAGGAATAAGGCTATTATTAGGTAGAACGATTGGCTAGACTCTATGATTTTACCCGGGTACAAAGCTCACAGGGAGAACACCGCTAATGCACCTATGTTCACGCTTGCGAACATTAGGAATAGCTTGTAACCTAGCTCGGTCTTCATTATAGGTGTTTGCTTGGATATCACAAAATCTAGATCACCAGTCGATTGGTAATGAAGCCAAGGGTGGATAGAACATTACTAGACGCACTCCAAAGCCATTGAGAGGCACTAGCCAAGGCAAGTCCGTAGTGTCTGGTCCTCGTAGGGAAGATTTCGGAGACGTATATCCAAGGAAGAGGACCTGGGTTTAGATGAAAACCTCATTAGTTATGGTTCTTGGACGAGATCATAAGGAACGCACCCCACCCGATGACATAGCACACTCCTTCAAGATACAGCATTGCAGCCATGGCCTGGCTCGCTCGTGAAGGTGAAGAAGGGGCATCGTTGGCGCTAGCTGCAGGTGGAGGGTGAGTTTTGAGAAGAGCACCAATTATGAAGAAGAGAATGCCCATTCCCATGGACGAGATGAACAGGAAACGCTTCCGACCGAACCTCTCAACACCGAAGGCAACGAAGGTGGAAACGGTCACGACTTTAACTACGCCTAGAGAACGACAAGTGAGAAGTATGTCAAGAATTCGAAACGACGAGAATTCCGCGCCTAAAACTCCAGAGGCAAGGAGAGAGTTCTTCGTCCCGGTGTATCCGATCTACGAGAACGCATCAGCTGTTATACCCTTAGTATGAGAGTCGCTCACTGAAGCAAATATCTGTGGTGCATAATAACTAGCCCGAAGATATATATCAGCAGATGAAGTCCGGAGTGCTAGAGTACTCACGTTACGCTATTCTGACCACTCCACTGCTGCAGCAGAAATATCATGAACGCAATAAGGAAACGTATAGCGTTCCCCTTTCCAAAAAATGCTTCCCTCCATCCAAGGGATACTCGGGCCAGGCGCTCTTCCTGAATGGCGGCTTCAATCTCAGCCATCTCAAGTACAACAGATTCCGAATCCGCTGGAGATCGGCGAAGGTAGGCGAGATTGTTTATAGCTTCTTCGTTGCGGCCAACAGAAGCAAGGTAACGGGGGGATTCCTACAAAGAGAGATTTTGGGATGTTATGATAGAGAGACTACATGGGATATCTGCCTTGACTGTGAGGAGACCAAGCGCCATCATTCCAGCGGGGACAAGTTGCAAGCCAAAAGGGATCCGCCAGATTTTGGGATTGTTTTTCACATGTAAGCCGACACCAACTAGAGGTGGAGAGAACTTGTAAGCGACCAATCCGAGTGTCTAGACTTAAGCCGCACGGTTGATAAAATACGAAATCATAACTGGAATGGTCGGACAGATGTCAGAAGAGTTGTGGAGAATGGATGAATTCAGAGCAACACACTCCCAGATGCTACCATTACTTGGAACAATCCAGTAATTCGACCACGAACCTCCTTCGGAGAGCATTCAGATACGAAAGCAGGAGATACTGATAGATTTTGCGGTCAGTATCGGAGTTATTGAGGCAGTAGATCAACCGAATATACCTGCCGTGATCGCACCAATTCCGAAACCAGAAATGACCCGACCCGCATATATCTCACCCAAACCGCGCCCAGGATTGCTACCAGAAGGAACAATGGTGAGGATCTATGGTGTCCAAAAGACGGCATGTCAAGAATGACTTTTGACCGTTGAGAGGAAGGCAAAACTCACAGCGCCGATAGCAAAGATCAGGGTGTAGATGAACAAAGGCCATTTTCGTCCAAACTTGGCTGAGTGTAAATGCGTATGAGATTTAACTCGTCCTGAATCAACGACGGAACACGTACCGGAAACGGGAGCGCTGACCAAAGCTCCAAAGAATGCGCCAGCTTGAAGGACTGAAACGACATTGGAAGAAACGTCGTCACTCTTCTTGGTATTGATGGTTCCAGTTGAATTTGCTATCCCAAAGGTCTCCTCAAAGTAGAGGTTCCCTACGACTCCACCACTGAATTCCTAGGTTATTCTCTGTACAACGCGTACGAGGTGCACATACGCAATCCCTCTACAAAAGTTTGTTCAGAAAAACTTGGCAGCGAATGTTATGATGAACCCACGTATCATATCCGAACAGGAGGATGCCCCAATATGCGATAAATGCCAGCCCTCCATATATCGACAGCATGAGTTGACGCAATTAAATCGACGCCGTGTCTACTCACAGTACACTCGTACGTTTTGAAAGAGACCTACGCGCTCCGATTTGACAACGCTACCCATTTCCAAAGAGTCTGACTGAAAGACGTTCGGTAACCTGCTGTCTTCAGACATTTAAGTACGCTTCTCCCGGCCCCCAAGTCCTCATGATATGCAATAAAATTCCTTGTGAATAGGCTGTGAGAAGAACCAACGCAATCGTTTCGTACAATTGCATGTTTTCGGGAACAAATTATACCATCAAACGCATGCGCGGGATATCCAAAGAATCGTAATTCTCAATTACAGCGAAAAGAAATGAGTTATATTTCAATGACTCGCGATAGAATAAATCGATATGGAAGTTGTGGAAGAAAAAAGTTCAAATCGTGCGAAACACGACAAGCGCGGAAATTACTTGCGCCACCATCCCGACCCCGACGTCCGCCCCGACTCGCGTCCGCTGATTCTTATGTAACCTGTTCAGAATTTTTCTCCTACATTATAACACCATGACAAGCTGTGAACCCGTGCCTTTGTTGAACTAAGTTAAACTCAGTTGATATTGTAGCAACTGTATATGTACCTGTTGAACTAAGTTAAACTAATATATGTTAGTATCGGTAATAACTGTAAGTATATTCGGTGTGCTCACCTCAGTTGATATTGTAGCAACTGAGGTGAGAGTACGCCGCCGGCTGAGTTAGGTAGGTGGAACTGTATAGTATAAAGTAATAACGCCGTCTCTCGGTTATACTTTCCCGAGAGGCGGCAGTACGTACGGGTGAGCCGTTCAGTACGTACGGAGTACCTTCCCCAACACCCCCCCTACTCCGTACGATCCATCCCAAGCATGGACACGAACTTGGAGTGAGTGGTGCCGTTGAGCGCCTTCGTGAATATGTCCGCAACGTTTTCCCCAGACCTTATCCGCTTGATTTCCACCTCCCTGCTGGCCACCTTTTCCCGGACGTAGTGGTGCCGCATTTCGATGTGCTTCACCAGTGCATGTCGTTTCGAGTTCTCCGTGAGGCAGACTGACCCAAAGTTGTCGCCCCGCATCTCTATAGGGCCCTCCTGTGTTAGGTCTACCTCCGAAAGGAATGAGGCTATCCAAACCGCCTGTTGCGCGGCTCTGGATAGCCCGATATACTCAGACTCGGTCGTCGACAGCGCAACAGTGGCTTGTCGTTTTGAGCTCCAGGACACTGGAGCCCCCGCCATGAAGAATACGTATCCCGAGGTTGACCTGGATGTATCCTGGCACCCCGCGTGGTCTGAGTCGACGTAGGCGTGTGGCTTCAGACCGAGTTCTGGGCCTGCCCTATACGTGATCGCGTAGTCGAGCGTGTTGAGGATATACCCTGCCACCCACTCGACGCATTCCCAGTGCGCTCGGCCGGGGTTCAGTTGGTATCGTGCGAGGAGGCTTCCGGCGAACGCAAGGTCGGGGCGTGTGCATACCTGCCCCCACAGTATCGAGCCTACCACTGGTCGATATTGTTTGTCCGCCATGAACCTCCGGTCTTCATCGGGTAGTGGTGTCGGTGATTCCTTGAGCTTCACGTTTGGTGGTAGTGGTGTATGGCGGCGGCGGACGTGGTCTAGGCCGAAGTGCTGGAGCATGCGTTGGAAATACGTCTTCTGTGAGATTGTGATCGCCTTCGTCTCTGGGTCCTGTCGTATTGTCATACCCAGTAATACCCCGGTTGTCACCTCGTTCGCCTCCCACCTCTTCCCCAGTCCTGCGATTGCCTCATCTCTCCCGGCCTTGGTAGAGGATCCTCCGCAAACGTCATCTCCGTAGGTGCTCGTGATGGTATATTCGCCCCGTACTCGTTTGTACCTAATGCAAGGGTCTGCCCGGGAGGGTGTGTACCCATCGGCTATGTATCCCGCAGCTAGCGTGGCTTGCCAGTCGTGGCTGCCTTGCATAGTGCCATAGATAGACTTTTTCAACTTGCATACTAGGTGTTCCGTGCCCGGTTCGGTGAATCCTTCCGGTTGTTTCATGTAGACGTCGTGGGTTATGGGGCTGTTGAGGAACGCTGCCGTGAAGTCCACTTGGAATAGCGAAAGCTTGAGGACCGCTGTGATCGCCAGTACCAGCCGTACCGATTCCATCCTTGCCACTCCACCGTACGTCTTGTCGTAGTCCAGTCCCTGGATTTGTGTGTATCCCTGGGCTACGTATCGGGCCTTCCGTTTGAGTAAGTTCCCCAGCGCGTCGAATTTAATCGCGTAAGTCCATCGTCCTCCTGTGAGGTTCGCATTCGGTGGAAGAGGGACCAGGTCCCAGCATTCCTTCTTCACCAGGGTGTTGACTTCGGCTTCCATTGGGGCTGTCCAGAGGTCAGGCCGGCGCATTGCCTGCTTGTACGACTGTGGTACCCATAACTCCCCAGATGTTGCTGCGAAGGTGTACGGCTGCTGGGCGATCAGCGCCAGTGGTGTTTCGTCTGTCCAGCTCTCCCGCCTTTCTGACGCTGCTCTCTCCCGCTCCCTGTACTCCTCACTTTCTAGGTATCGACGGGACGGGATTGGCTCTCTCCCACTTCGACGTGGTGGTTCTGGTGTTGGTTCTTGGGTTCGAGGCTGTGGTGTTCGAGGCTGTTCGTCTATCCCCTCTTGGATTTCCGCCGGCCATTCAGTCAATTCATTTCGTTGTTGATGGCCGCTCTCGTCATTTTCGGAGTTAATTGCAGGGTTGTTGGTTCGTGTGTCTGGTTGAGTTGGGGGGTTTTCGCCTGTTTCTTCGTCTCCCCCACTATCACTGTCATCCTTTCTGGCTCGGGTTCGGTGTGGTGTGCCTTCTTCGAAGGTAACATCATGGGACTCTTCGACCTTTTTTGTCTCCGGTATCCACAGCCGGTACCCTCTCCTTCCCATATACCCCAACAACTTTCCCTTTATTGCCTGTCTGCCCAACTTTCCATCCGTTCGCCTCCTCGGGAGCGTGGCCCAACAATCGCATCCAAACGGTCTTAAGTGCGCTACGTCTTGTCGTTTCTGCGTCCAGGCTTCGACTGGTACCGTGTCCGGGAAACGTGAGGACGGGACAAAATTGTTGGTGTAGATGAAGGAGTTCGACGCCTCACCCCAGAACGAATACGGCAGGTCCGCCTCCTCCAGTAAGGTACGGGTTCCATCCATTACTGTTCTGAAGGCGCGCTCAGCTACTCTGTTCGCAGCAGAGGAGTCGTGCGGGACCTTCTCGATTGTGATCCCATGTTCCTTGCAATACTCATCCACTAGTCCGTTATTGAGTTCACCTCCTCCGTCGATTCGGATGGTCCTAAGGCGTTTTCCCGTTTGCTTCTCGGCCATAACGTGGTACTCCTGTAGCGCCTTCAGGCCCGTTTCTTTCCTTTTGTTGTTTAGGTAGTATGGGACCCTAAATGACGATCTCCCGTCGGTACAGAGCATGAGGTACGTCGCTCCGCCTCTGCTTGGTGTTCTCGCTGGTCCGAACAAGTCCATATGCACTCTTTCTAGTACCTCGGTCTCGTGAGTTAGTACTTCGTCGAATGGCCGTCTTACTGCTTTGCCATATAAGCAGTCTTCACACATTCCGTGGACGTCTTTGCTCGTAATATTCAGCCCATCGACTAGGTTGCGGTTCGCCATCCGGAGTATTCGTTTTATCGCGATGTGGCCGAGTCGCCTATGCCAGGTAATTATGTCCGTGGGTCTGTCCCTCGCTCGCGAATAGTTGACCGTTGTCTCCCCTGCCTCTAGTACCTCAACTTCGTACATTTTGTTGTGCCCGAAGCCCTGCATAACTATCTCTCCGCTCGGTGTCCTCACGGTCATTATTCCCACTCCCCATTCCCCTCGCATGCCTCAGCTGTCGAGTGTTGGTATGGATATCAAGTTGTGGCCGAACGACGGCGTATGTTTTACCCCTCGTAGGTGGATTACCCTCTCTTCCTCTTTTACTCGTGTCACGAATTTGACCGTCCCGGTTCCCAGGATCTCGAACCTCCCTGTATCTCCCGATATTGCGCTACTCCCTGCCTGTCCGTGTACTTCAGTATATTCGGTAAAATCAGACCGTTGGACCCAGCAATGTTCGGATGCCCCCGAATCAAGGAACGTTTTTATAGTCGGCGTAGGATTCGCGTACAGGGGTGCATTACCGTGGCAGGCTATGCACTCCGGTTGGGGTACAGTTTTATATTCGAGTACGTTACTACCTATGTCCCTATCCCTTTTCTCCCACTGACGCCTCTCCCTTAGAATGGGATCAACCTGCCTGGCTGTAGGGTCAGTGGTTGATTTGGGTGGCTGGACTGGTTTGAACGTACTTGGTTTGCTGCTCGCTTGGGCCGCCATCACGTAGGTTGCCATGGGTGTCGATACTTCCGCGTCGTCGGGGCTGGCCGCATTCGCGTTCGCTCCTGCTTTCGGTTTGTTCGCATATCCGTGTTTCGGTCCCTGTCCTTCCATTCCCCCCCCTTTTGCCCAGCACTTTTTCGCTATGTGCCCGGGCTTTCCACAATTTGGCAGGTGAGTATTGGCCGGTTGCCCGTACGCGTCTGGTTCGGCGAGGTGGGGTTGGTGTTATTGGTGGACTGGTGGTGCGCTGCCATCAGGGCTTTCACCCTCTTCGTGTCGCGCTCCTCCTCCTTCTCGTACCATAGCGTATGGAGATACGTGAACGCGTCTGCGCTCGATACCCCCGGGACGCTCCGAACGTCCTGTTTCCATCCCAATGGCATCGACGAAATGACGATCCTGCGGAATTGGGCGTCTGTTGCTGTCCCTCCCAGGTCGTGTACCTTCTTCAGGAGGTTTCGCATCTTCTTTTCATGGTCTTCCATGGTATTCTCCGGGTCGTATTTTTCCTGGCGGAGGTTCGTGTCGGCTAAGTGTATGCGCTGTCCGTCCCTCTTTTCGAACCGTCTGATTAGTTCCTGCCATATTTCTGATGCTCGCTTAGTTTCGTCTATCCCCAGTCCGACGGGGTCTATGATATTCGATACAATCGCGCCAGCGACTAGCCTATCGCGGGCTTCCCATTCTTCCGGATAAGGGGTCGGACTGAATAGTGGAGTTGTGAGCTGTGTGGGTGGATATATTGGCCCGGGGTATCTGTTTGGGCGTGCTATCGTCCCGTCGAGATAGCCAGTTAGTCCCTTCGATTGGACTGCAAATGTAACCTCCCGTTTGAACGGCCTCCAATTGTCTTCACCGACGAGCTGCTTCTCGTCCGGGAGTCTAGGTATGTTCGGGCTGTTTCCGAACGACATCTTTACACTTCTAGTGGCTTCGGGTTGACTACCTTTATTTCAAATAAATTTTTCTTTGTTCAGTTAGAGTGCGAGTCTCATAATCTGTTGAACTAAGTTAAACTCAGTTGATATTGTAGCAACTGTATATGTACCTGTTGAACTAAGTTAAACTAATATATGTTAGTATCGGTAATAACTGTAAGTATATTCGGTGTGCTCACCTCAGTTGATATTGTAGCAACTGAGGTGAGAGTACGCCGCCGGCTGAGTTAGGTAGGTGGAACTGTATAGTATAAAGTAATAATGCCGTCTCTCGGTTATACTTTCCCGAGAGGCGGCAGTACGTACGGGTGAGCCGTTCAGTACGTACGGAGTACCTTCCCCAACAGCCTTTGCCACGGTGGCTCGCTTTGCTCGCACCGTGTGCTACAGCAGGGTTCACAGCTTGTTGGGGGCAAGCCCCCAAACCCCCCTTGGTCGGTGCCTTGCGCCTCCATACTTTCAGATTCATTGTGTAGTGTTATGAGCTATTTTCATTGACAACAACATACATTTCATTTCTAAAAGAACTTCTGGGTACACACTATCTGTAGTAAAGCAATGTCCAGAGACTTATCTTCACTAAACAGAGCTTTAACACCATTGTACTTCATGTCTGTCAAGCCCATGCCTCGGCACCTTGCCCCGCCGCTTGGTATCCTGAGATATACTCTTTATTGTAATTTTCTCCTTATTGTTCTTTCTCACTACACATACCCATTCCTTCTAGTCTCTCCTTATTGTCTTTTACTTTACCCTGCAGGTACTACATGTATAGCTCCTAGTAGTTAGTCTGGCGCTCTGCACCAATGTGCTGATCCGTAGATATAAATACTGCCTGTACGATACTGTAGTTCCTCAGTTTAATTATCAACTTAGATTCTTCTCTCCAACTGAGTGTCAAGTCCATGCCTCGGTGTCCCATTCTGCCACTCAGTACTCCGAGATCCACTCTTTACTGTAATCTCCTTCTTATTGTCCTTTCTTGCTACACATACCCTTTCAACCTAGTCTCTCCTTATTGTCTTTTACTTACCCTGCAGGTACTACACGTATAGCTCCTAGTAGTTAGTCTGGCATTCTGCTCCAATATGCCGATCTGTAGATATAAATACTGCCTGTACACTACAGTAGTTCCTCAGTTTAATTATCATCTTAGATCACTCTATTAACATCCTCAACTTGAGTCTCTCTCTGTACTCTCGTCACTCTCTAGTCTTCAGGCTCGTTGCCTTGAAGTACTTGCTACTCTAGCCTTAGTGTTACGATCACTTCTTTTTCATCTTATCTCTTCCTTATCTTGTCTTATCTTTTATCTTTTGTCTTATCTTCTATCTCCCTTATCCTATATCTTGTCTTATCTTGTCACCTGACCTATTATTTATGCTTACTGATACAACATGCGCTTTTCATTTACTTATATTAAACACAGCAGTCTCACAACACATATACAGCATGACGATCGAGCTTTCATTACTTACACATTGCTTTACTTATGTTCTACTCATGTTTACCACTAACCCAGGGCGTTGGGCATTACTAGGGCAGAGGGTTGTTTACTTGTATATAAGCTGTAGTTACTTGCTGTATTTCCTTAGCTTTGATCTCGTCTATTCTACCTGGTTTAGTCCAGAACTTTGCTTGTTCTCTTTATCGCCCCGCTGTTTGAGGTTTTCTTGAGTGTGACGCCTGGTGACATCCGTTACTAGAACCAGTCGCTGACAGAAGATCAAAGCTATTCTTACCACCTGTCACACGCTACGCGATCATATCCCTATCACAGTTATCCCCGCTCACATTTTTACCAACCCTTCACAGACTTCTACTCTCTCTTCGAGCAGTGTCGCCTATAGTACAAAGGTGTAACGTTGAGTCCGACACCGTACTGGCAGACGAAAGCGTCGACTGATCACTAATCTTCGGAGAGGGGTCTTCGCGTGCACATCGAGCTCCATTCCTAGACAGGGAGGGTGCATCTGTTCATCAATCGAGAGTGGAAGGCTGCTTCCCACATCATCGTACTCTTTTCTCGAAATCTTCCCCACATTATTCCCGACTTCTACGAATCCAATCATACATTTTCCCATCATCACCACCGAGTTGCATTAGTAACTCGTCTCCCTTACAACGGATTTCACCTCAAGACTAGGACGACCTAGACTTTCGGTACAAACCGATCGTCCCCGCTCCCCCAACTCATCTGCTCCATCCACTTCATCTTCAATCGAACGAAACATCACCTCATTCATACCTGCCTACATATCACCCCACTACAGCATGTCTAACCCTACTCCTGATCCTATCCCCATGACTCCTATTCCCATTACTCCTGTCACTACTCCTCATGTTCATGGCAAGTCATTGCTCAGAGAACCCAGTATCTTTGATGGCGATAAAACCCAGTTCAAAGAGTGGCGCCGTACCCTCTTTGCTTACGTTCGCGATCCAAGGAACAGAGTCACTACAGACAATGAGAGAATTGACATTGCAATCTCGTATATGCGAGGTCCCAAAGTCAGTAGCTGGGTCCAGAATTACACGGATGATAACTTCGACGATGATGAGGAAGAATGGGCTAGCACATGGAAAGGATTCAAGGATGCATTGAATGCCTCCTTCCTAGACAAAGGACTTACAGAGAATGCACAAGAGAGGCTAGAACATCTCCGCCAGGGCCCCAATGAGAGGGCAGAGGATTTCTTCAAGGAATTTGAAGTTATCATGCGAGATGCCGGATACGTCAAGGATGCACCCTATGTCATCAGACTGATCGAAATGAACATAAAGCCTAAGCTGATCGATCAAGTATATGGCACCAGCAATGAGCGAATCGAAAAGTTCGATGAACTCAAACAGAAGATCATCAGTATCGATGACATGTGGTGGCGTCGTGAGGAAATGCGGCGCAACTGGTCAAACAGATACCAGTGGAATGCTGGGCAGGGACCTAGTAACCAGAAATGGCAGCCACAGACACAGGCTCCAGTACCCAAGACTCCAACCCCTGCGGTACCTACCCAGGATAGGAAAGATGGGACCGGAATTACTTTCAAAGGTGCAGGCAGACCAATGGACATTGACGCTGCGCATCGTAACAGGGAATGCTTCCATTGTGGCAAGCAAGGCCACATTGCGAAGTTCTGTCCAGAGAAAGCGCCGAAGCCGCAATTTGTCAGAGGCATGTGGAGCCGGATGACACAGGAGGATCAGGAGGCTATGGCCAAAGAATTGGGTTTTGTCCTGCCCCAGCAGTAGACGCAGGTCTGCCGGGGCCAATCTCAGAATCAGTATCGGACTTTTCGTCATCGTCATATGTAGACAGTCAATTTAGTTTTGAATTCGGTAGTACTGGTACACCCAATGAAAATAACTTATCTACAATGACAAACCGAACTGAGAAAAAACCTGTGAGATATGAACCAAACACACCTGAATGGGTGGCGCAGCGGTTACAAATGGACAAACTTCCCATGGCTATAGGAATCCTTAGAGCCTGGATGCCTGAAAGTCGTGTCAGAGAAGCATCAGAAGAAACGGTATTGGCTATACAAAATCTGAACCATGCAACCGCAACAGAAGCAGTTACCAATCTCAAAAGTCGTAAGAGATTCGTCCGAGGTACCCGAGGACGTGAGCTAAAGTTGCGAACGACTATTGAGAGTATCGACAATGGTGTACAGATTGAAACGGAAGCCCTCCTAGACAGCGGAGCCACAGGATCCTGTATCAATAAGGATTTTGTAGAACGGCACCAGCTCACTGTTAAGGAGTTACCAGTCAAAATGCCGGTCTATAACGCTGATGGCACTCTGAACAAAAATGGTTCCATAGAAGGTTACGTACAAGTCCGAATGGTGATAGGTGATCATGCCGAACGAATAGATATGGCAGTTACCAATTTAGGCAAGACAGATATCTTCCTAGGCATAGACTGGCTACGTTATCATAATCCCAGCATTGATTGGAAGGAATCTACGTTAACGTTCGAACGTTGTCCTGACAAATGCGGGTATTTGCCACACTATGAATCACCTGAGGATGATGGTACAGAGGAAAAGCTTGTCGACGGCGAAAGGATCTTCTGGTTCGATTGGAATGGATATCTCTCCGACCAAGGTCATATCAAAGTACAAACCACTACTACAGATGCTGCTACTCCGTACCTTGCCGAGTATGCTGATGTATTTAGTAAAAAGGATTTTGACCAAATGCCGGAAAGACGTCCATGGGATCATGCTATAGAATTAACGCCAGGCTCTAAGCCAGTTGATTGCAAAGTTTATCCCCTCAGTCCACCAGAACAGAAGGCTTTAGACGAATTCCTGGAAGAGAACCTTAGATCGGGACGAATACGACCGTCACGTTCGCCCATGGCTTCACCTTTCTTCTTTGTCAAAAAGAAAGATGGAACGCTACGGCCCGTACAGGATTATCGAAAGCTGAATGACATGACTGTCAAGAATCGATATCCACTCCCATTGATTCAGGAACTCATCGATAAGCTAAAGAATTCCAAAATCTTCACCAAGATGGACGTCCGATGGGGATTCAATAACATCCGGATCAAGGAAGGAGACGAATGGAAAGCAGCGTTCCGGACAAACAGAGGCTTGTTTGAGCCTACGGTCATGTTTTTCGGACTTACAAACTCACCCGCCACGTTCCAAGCATTCATGAATCACATCCTTCGAGAGTTAATTGATCAAGGACATGTCATTGTCTACATGGATGATATCCTTATCTTCACGGACAACATTGAGGAACACCGAGTCATCGTCAGAAAGGTTCTTGATATCCTAAAAGACAACAAGCTGTACTTGAAACCCGAAAAGTGTACCTTTGAGGCTAAGGAGGTCGAATATCTCGGAATCATCGTAGGCAATGGACAAATCCGGATGGACCCAAAAAAGGTTGAAGCAGTTCGAACCTGGCAGCCACCAGAGAAAAAACGTGAACTACAATCGTTTTTAGGGTTTTGCAACTTCTTCCGCCGGTTCATCCGAGATTTCAGTAAAATTGCCAAACCCCTAACATGGCTCACAGGGAATGCGACTTGGGAATGGACGTCTCTTGAACAGGATGCGTTCGATCGGTTGAAAGACCGGATCATCGAAGACGTCACTCTCATTATCCCGAGAGAAGCTGGAAAGTTCCGAGTTGAAGCCGATTCCTCTGACTACGCTAATGGTGCAGTCTTGTCACAGAACGTCGACGGAAAGTGGAGACCGGTAGCTTTCAGGTCCAGGTCACTCAATGAGGTTGAACGGAACTATGAAATCTACGACAAGGAGATGATGGTCATCATGGACTCCCTCTCGGACTGGAGGCAGTACTTACTGGGCGCAAAAGAACCTGTTGAAGTCTTTACAGATCACCAAAATCTCCAGTATTTCCGGAAACCTCAGAAGTTGAACCGACGACAAGCCAGATGGGTAGTCGAAATTGCAGAGTACCATATCGAGCTCTTCCATAAGCCTGGGAAATCAATGGGAAAAGCCGATGCCCTGTCACGGATGTCAGGCCTTGAGAAAGGGGAGAATGACAATACCAACGTCACGCTGCTAAAACCAGAATTTTTCATTTCTCAGATAACGGATCAGACGTCAGCCCCCGAAGATGATCTACTTAATCTCATCCGTAGAAAGAAAAACCAGCGAGACAAGCTTGTACAAGTCGCCCTAGAATCTAAAGACAAGGAATGGCTTGAGACTGAGGATGGACTAGCAGTTTGGCAAGGACGTATCTATGTCCCTAAGGACAAAGAACTCAGAGGACGGATCATACAGGTACATCATGACGCCCAGACAGCAGGACACCCCGGCCGCTATAAAACCATTGAGTTGATTACACGCAATTACTGGTGGCCAGGAATCAGTCGGGACGTCAGGATCTACGTGGAAGGCTGCGAAAAATGTCAAGCTACAAAGACACATCGTACCAAGCCTGTAGGACCATTACATCCACATGACGTACCATCTGAGCCTTGGGAAATCATCGGAACGGATATGATCGGTGAGTTACCGGAGTCTGGAGGATATAATGCCATCAGCGTGTTTGTTGATCACTTCACGAAGAGATTACGACTCTTTGCCACGCATACTACGTAACATCTGAAGGGATGGCACGTGTCTATCGTGACAAAGTATTCCCAGTCCATGGAATGCCCCGGAAGATTGTCCACGATCGAGGTCCTCAGTACCACGCCCGCTTCATGAAGGAACTGTACAAGTTGCTGGGAATCGAAAGCAACTATACAACTGCATACCACCCTCAGACTAATGGCCAGACGGAACGGATAAATCAAGAAATTGAACATTACATCCGCCTTTTCGTGAATCATCATCAGAGTGACTGGCATGAATGGCTTCCTATGATGGAGTTTGCATATAACGACCGAGTACACTCAGCCACAAAAGTTTCACCCTTCTACGCAGACAACGGCAGACACCCATACAAAGGAACCACGCCGAGGATGACGTCAAAAAACCCGACGGCCCAGGAGTTTGCCAATAGTATGAAACGGATCAGAGAAGAAGTAGGATCGGCACTGAAAAAAGCCGCTGAGGACATGAAGCGCCAATATGACAAACACCGGAACGAGGCGATAGAATATAACGCTGGTGATAAAGTTTGGCTCAAAGGAACTAACATAACGACAGATCGTCCAATGAAGAAACTCGGTGACAAACGATTTGGACCGTTTAAAGTTCTTGAAAAGATCGGACCCGGCTCATACAAACTCGACATCCCTCGCACATGGAAAAGAATCCATAATGTCTTCAACGAAACACACCTATCCCCGTACCATGAACCCCAGTTCCCCACACAACCCCGAAACACCGAACCACCTCCAGAAGTAGTAGGAGAAGAAGAGGAATATGAGGTAGAAGAAGTAGTTGACTCACGCAAGTATCGGAATGGCATCCAATACAAGGTAAAATGGGAAGGTTATGGACCGCATGAAATGACGTGGGAACCTGCAGCTAATATGACGAATGCCAAGGAAGCTGTTCAGGACTTCCATAAGAAGTATCCTAACAAGCCCAGGCCTCGAGTCCTTAAACGGATCGAGATTCCGATTGCTCAGTTTCCCACTGAATTGTTCCGACCAATCCCTACATCCGACATAGAACCGATCCCAAGTAACATGCCATCTGAAGCACTTGTCAATCGACTTGCGCGTCATGGAATTCGCGCCTTAAGAGGGGGGTAATGTTACGATCACTTCTTTTTCATCTTATCTCTTCCTTATCTTGTCTTATCTTTTATCTTTTGTCTTATCTTCTATCTCCCTTATCCTATATCTTGTCTTATCTTGTCACCTGACCTATTATTTATGCTTACTGATACAACATGCGCTTTTCATTTACTTATATTAAACACAGCAGTCTCACAACACATATACAGCATGACGATCGAGCTTTCATTACTTACACATTGCTTTACTTATGTTCTACTCATGTTTACCACTAACCCAGGGCGTTGGGCATTACTAGGGCAGAGGGTTGTTTACTTGTATATAAGCTGTAGTTACTTGCTGTATTTCCTTAGCTTTGATCTCGTCTATTCTACCTGGTTTAGTCCAGAACTTTGCTTGTTCTCTTTATCGCCCCGCTGTTTGAGGTTTTCTTGAGTGTGACGCCTGGTGACATCCGTTACTAGAACCAGTCGCTGACACTTAGGACTTATAAGTTCTTTGGTTCACTCCTCATCACCGGCAATACTGCCGCTCCGACTTAGCTGCTTCTGGTTCCTCTCTTCTCTACTCTTGATCTCCGGGGACTAACGGCATAATGGTGGTGTTGTTAATAGCTTCACTACTGTCCCATTTGACCCTCCGCCCTTCGACACCTTGTAGCCCCTGGCACGGTTACTCGGTGTACATGATCTTAACACTGAGTTCATCCTCTCTCACCTATAAGTCTTCAGGCTTGTTGCCTTGAAGTACTTCTCGCTCTTAGGACTTAGAAGTTCTTTGGTTTGCTCCCCGTCATCGGTGTTACCGCCGCTCCGACTTGGCTGCTCCTGGTTCTCACCTTCTCTGTTCTCGTTCTCCAGGGACTAACGGTGTAACGGCGGTGTTGTTAATAACTTCACTACTGTCCCACTCGACGCTCTGCACTTAGATACCTTGTAGCCTCTGGCACGGTTGCATGGTGTACATGATCTTAACAATGTCTGTATATTTGCCTGACCAAGGGTACTGGATGGAGAGCACTTGTGCCTTCACTATGGTAGCTTGCTTTGCTCATGCTGCAAGCTACAGCTGTGTTCACAGCTTGTTCAACGTCCATCTGCAAAACCTGGATATTCAGCTAAGCACTGAGAGCAGATCCCAGCAAATCCCAGTGCTTTCAAACCCTTAGCCAAAAATACAGGTTTTGCAGATCTCAAGCCCCCAAAACCCCATTAGTCCTTGCTTTGCAACTTATTATTAGTTATGGCTTTGAATTAATGCCCAAGTGTTATTGCAGATGCTGGCAGTTGGATCCAGATTCCTGAGTATCATTTTCAATTTTAAAGAGGAAGTCCAGAGCCATTGATACTGTTGAGATACTCAATAGGATACCAAAAATCACTGGCATGAGCATTGTCAGAGTTGTGATATGCATGACTTTCTCCAGACATTGAATGCAGGCATTCCAAGTTGCCATACACTGTATCATTTCATATATGTACAACACACCACACTTATCAGATACTTTGAGGATAATGACACTATTAGTAACAACAAATGTCAGTGTTATCATTGAGTCTATGTCTATCTTAAACCATACAGTAAGGCTGAGTATAGTGGCTACTGTGCCGCTTCGCGGCAAATATTGTGGGCGCTCCGCGCCGCCGCTCTGCGGCAGGATCCTAGAGCTGCTTATGTAAATTACTTGGGCGCCTAACCCGTCGCTTTTTAGTATATAGGAAGGATACAGGCTCGACTTAAGATATATCTCGCTACGCGAAAGAAAGAACCAAAGATCAAGCTCACAAGGTAGGAATGGCAGTGCGCTGATGCCCGAGACTTACGAAAGACACCGGTCGGTGTAGGCCAGGTGTAGGCACCCAGTGAACAAGGGAAAGACTTAGCACGAGCGAGAGTCTTCAACGATGTCAACGCCACAAAAACTCTTTCTCACGATGATCGCGAACCATTCGGACTTTATACATATTTGTACACTGAAGAAGTGATCCTTCATCGAACGCTGTTTCTTGAGGGAATGCAACCAATTTTACACCGCTAACTTTGTTAGCTTTCAGCTTCTGTAAACCCTCATCGATTCCTGCAAGGCCATTGGGTACCTTCTCTACTCGATTGGGCTACAAGCAATGCAAGTCAGTATGACAAAATTTGCGATGATTCCTTACCCACCACAATCTTTCCTTCTGCAACCAGATTTGGAAGGGTTTTCCATTGGATGCCAGCAAAGTCTCTGTGGGGGGGATGGTGCGAACTCCCGAAGATGGCGAACACTCTTTTCCCGTTTCCTGAGTCTTCATTTTTAGCCTGAGGGTTCACATCGGCTACTTGACCACCTTCAACGATAGCAGCGATGCAAGCCGCGAGAGAATCGTTATCGCCGACTGCATTGTAAGCTATCTTGATCGGTGCATTTGCAACCTTCTTTGCGGCCTCAGCCAAACGACCAATAGGTATCTCTCCACGGTCAATGACATGCGTTGCACCGATCGATTTCAGGTAGTCGGTGTGACGAGCAGAGGCATATGCGATGATGGTGCTGTAGCCCAGCAGATGCAGCAATTGTATAGCTGTGAAAGGGGTCACAGATAAGGAAACGCGTTATTTTGAGGGAGTATGAGACGAAATCACGTACCATATTGACCAACTGACGTGCTTCCACCAACGACAATCGCAGGTTCTCCGGAAAAGTTGACTTTAGGATCAAAGGTGGGGTTCAGACCTCCTCCTTCAGGTTGTGCACGTAAGAGACCAATTGCGGCAGTGGAGAATCCTAGAGGGATGGTGGCAGCTTGTGCATAGTCGATGTTGGAAGGAATCTAGGCAAAGAATTTATTGAGCCTTCCAAAGACCGGGAGCCACAGCAACAGTTGAATGACCTTTCCAACGATGTCTGCAGGAATTGAAGTGTATTGCTGAAAGCCGGCCATCTCATTCACAAAAAAGCCCTGGCAGAATCTAGAATATATTTCATTCCTAAAGGTTCGAGGCAGGCGAGGAATAAAAACATACACTTTGTCGCCTTTAGAGAAGCCTTCGACACCTTCACCGATTTCTTCTACATCACCTGCAATGTCTGTACCAAGAATGGCTGGATATTTTTTCATGAAAAAGTCCCATGCCTGAATCTTCCAATCGACTGGGTTTAAAGCAGCAGCTATGACTTTGATAGAGATCTGGCCAGGACCAGGCTTCGAGATAGGCACAGTGGACACCACAAATGCACCTTTGGCTTTCTCCAGTAGCAGAGCCTTCTGTTGAGACATATCAAATCGAGATGAGAAAGTTGAAGTAGTGATTGTCCCAAATTTTGGTTATATACTATTTTCAATTGAAAATCCCACCATCTCCCTGTTTGCTAAGTAATCATGTCAGTCGGGTTTCCGTTCCTGGAGAGCTTGGTATTATTTATTAGTAAGTTGGCTGCTTTGCGAAGTTCGTTGAACGGTTGCGATTTTGCGAGGTGAGCGTCACGGCGAGACCTCATCCGGACCGCTTACACCGCGTACGAAGAGGTTCAAAAGGAATATTTGCAAGTACACACTTCGAACTCTTCCCGGAAATAATGTGTGTACTGAGAACAAGATACCTTCATAGATAAGTGTACCGACACCGATCGAACACACCCCAGAAGCAAGCTCGATTACTAACGTCGCTCGCGAAAATCACACATAACAGACAGCCCAAACTCGGCATAGGTCATTTGATTGAGCGCGGTTTGAGATAAGATGGCGACGTCACTATCTCGGAAAAGAGTTCTAGGAAGAAATTACATGGAGTTGCAAGTTTGGATTAGATGGCATAGCATTCATGCAATTGTATGCACCCTGAGTATATGAGAATTGCGCAACGCCTGCCATCCTGTACGTTCCAGAAATTTGTGCCAGTGGTGATTCGGTCGAAACTTTGAAACTCGTATTGCGGCGTCGGCAAGTGGATTATGCTTCTCCTCTATATTGAGTTGCGTCTACTTTCTCTTTCTTTCCCAAAGGGAGAACCAATTCCTGCGATCGTGGATCGAGAACTCGAGGTGCCGAACATTTTTGAAAGTCCAATGATGAGCTCTTCGATAATAAATGGCGGTATCGTTATCGGTATATTGACCTCAATTTCAGTTAGGCGATACCGGTCAACGTAAAGATGTCGTATGCGACCAATTCGTCTACTTCCCTATGTATGAACGAAGCTTTCGTTGGCGAAGGATTGACAGCTCCGAGTCCAATCAATGAAGAGAGTTTCAATGAAGTGCAGATAGGCGTCTCTCCACCGGCTGTATACAAGGGTAAGTAGAGCTCGCTGTCATACGCAAGGTATCAGAGTGTATATTGCTTACCCATGAAGCGTGTCGCGGCATGTTTCCGGTCGTTCTTGATAGACCGGAAGCTTGGTCAGAGTGTTTTCTTCAGTCTGGAGAATACCAAAGGGAGGAACAGTCTCTTTGGTAATGGCTTCGTTGATAGGATCGTAGCGATAGAATTAGAGTTGTACTGGATGATGGATCACTGCGAGCTCAGTTTAGGGTTGGGTCTTCCCTTACCTAATGCGACTTGGGGCGCTTACCTTTATTGTCAGTCAGCGGTTGTCCAGCTCAGCTTTCGCAGTACTTGATCTTTCTCTTCTTTATATCCCTTCAACGGTACATCTGACACTCTTGATATCGAATGTCCCATTGGCTACGATAACCTCGAGCCGAATTACCACCCTCAGCCTCAAAAGATAAAACCGGTGAAGAAGTACCAACTTTCGGGCTCCTGCTGAACCTAGGCTTGCACTGCTTTATTTCGATAGTCCGTGTAGCTCGTGCAGTGTGCATAACTTCGTTAATTGCCAGCATCAGCACTAATACCGCCATCTAGGACCGAAGAAGCAAATTCAGGATAATATTTTTATTTCAACAGACTCTTTGGTTAGACGAGGATACCAAGAACTAGAGGTAGAAGAAGAAGAAGAAGATCATAATGCCCATATCGGTTCTTCCTACGCCCCCTGACTTTCCACCTTCCAAACCACCCTCTAAGCCGACCAGAGGACCTGTGAAGACCAATTATGAGCCACCAAATGGTTCCTCCGCGGTAGACCCAACTTCTTCGTCATCAGCAACGGAATCGATAGCCTTACTCAAACAAGAAGCTCAGCTATCTGTTCAAGCGTCTGCGAAAGGTGCTTCAGCGATGGCGCTACTGCATGCTACAAGAAACCAGTATTTGTTAGCAACTAACTGCGAAACGCAGGTGTGTTCCAAATCAACTTGTGTAACGTCCATCCATACTCAATGTCATCTCGGTCATAGGGTGACTTGAAAGGTGCATTCATTGCTTTCATGAAAGCCGCTAGCCTGGCCCAGATGATATTCGGGACGGCCGAGTGGAGTCAGAATGGTCAGAACGCCCTTAAGAGGGAGTTGAAAGATTTTATGGAGAAGGATAGCAATGTATGGTCGAGGCTGAAGGCAGTAGAGGCGAAATTGAGGATGTCAGAGGAGAGCATGGCTACATCGTCGTTGTAAGTTCTTATCCGCTCTTCCTTCGGTGCAGCGCATGAATTTCTCCGTGTACAGAACCAGCCCAAGCGAAGGAAATTCCGTGTCTCAGAAATCTGGAGGGAGCATCGCAGATCGGAAGAAAGCCTTGCAAAACTCGGGCTTGTCTATCTCGACCTCAAACAAGCGGTCCTCCAAAGATCTGCATGTCAACGGAACACCGATCTCCGCCGCCTTTTCCAGTGCCAATGGGGTCAGTCCTCCAAGCCCGAATACTAGTGCAAGCTCTACCATTTCATCGTCTTCGGGTTCGACTGCAGCAGCGCTGTCTACTTTAACAGGCTTGACTGCCCCTTCGACTGTTCCAGGATCATCGACTATTAATCCTATTCATTCCTCTTCGTCGACATCTTCCTCATCATCATCAATGTCAACCTCGAACACTGCGTCCAGTTTCACTAGTACTTCTGCATCATTTGGATCATCACCCGCATCTGCATCCACCTCATCCATCTCCGCATCAAATTCATCAATCTACTCGCATGCTTTCGTTTCACCATCTACATTCGGTCCACCGTCCCCAGGGTCTTCTCCATCTTCCTCACCTACTCTTCCCACTCGTTCATTTTCCACCTCATCGGAATACAATGCGTTCAATGCCCAATTTCCGAGCATTGATGAGCTAGACGAATCCGATGGGCGATTAGACGGTTCAACACCGTTCACACTTCCTAGCGTCCCTACTGGAAGGAGCACTAATTCCAACCGATCTGTTGGTTCTGCCAGGTCAGGCAGGTCGTTGAGGCGTATGGGCTCAACATCGAGTCTGAGATCGAATCGGTCGATTAAGGACTTAAAAGAGATCAACACCAATGGAACTGGTGAGACTTCTCCTTCATCCTCCCCAGCTTCAGGAATCCCGTCTACTGACACGGGAGGCTCCATTCGCGGTCAAGCCCCTCTTGCTTCACCCGTTCCAGCAACGCCAGGCACCCCTCATGCCGCTTTACGAAACTTTATGGTCCCCGTCGTAGAACGGCCGTCGAGTACACCTAGCACAACATTTCGTGGTTCAGGTAGCATATGGGACAGTCGACCTGGGTCGCCGACGCCTACTTCGACCTCGAAAGCTCCTCCGGTAGCACCAAACAAGCCTTCGGCGTTGTCGAATTCAAGGAGTTTCTATGGTAATTTCGATGACCCTATTCCAATTACCGGACGTACATCACCTACCAGTCTGGATCCATCACCGTCCATCAATGGGACATCTCCTTTACCATCGTTGACCACTCCTTCTTCGTCTTCCTCCCTCCTGACATCGCCCACTGTCTCTAATTCCTCTACCACTATTCCCCAAAAGAATACATGTACACCGAGAGAGCTGTACAACTATTTACGGGAGCACAAGATAATTCTGTTGGATGTTCGGGAACGGGCAGAGTTTGAGAACGGGCATATCGAGCTAGGGAAAGAGTCAAAGGGTGTTGCATGGGTGTGTATTGAGCCAGACGTCTTGAGGAGAACAGAGTAAGTCTTCCTTTTTTTTCTTCATAATCGAACAAAGTAACGGGACCTGATGGATCATTGTCATTCAGTGTAACATCTCATTCAATTGAAGACTCTCTCTCCCTCGCCCCCACATCCGAGGCATCTGCCTTCAACAATCGTCATAAGTTCGACCTTGTTGTACTATATGACAGGAGATCGACCTCTTTCAGTTCTACCCCGCCGTCAAAACCTTCGTCATCGCTCGTATCAACTCCAAGCGCGTTTCCAGTTCCAGGCAGCCATGTAACGAGCGAAGCAAGCAACCCTGATATGTCGACGCTGCTTCGTGCTATCTGGGAACGCGAGTTCCGTAAAACGTTGAGAAGGATGCCGATGATGCTTGTCGGAGGGTACGAGGCCTGGGTGAAGGAGTTTGGCATATCAGAGTCGGGTATGTCGTCTAATGGTCCTGCTGCCAGAACAACTACGCTAGTTAACGGCACACTCAATGGCGTTGCAACGAACGGAGCCAACTCATCCTCTGTGCCACCACCACCGATGTCGCCTTCTATATTACCTCAAGGGTTACAAGGGCGAAATCCCTTTGCACCTGGAGGTTCCTTGGCTTCCCCTGCAATTTCTACTCCTTCTGCTACTTTCTCTTTGCAACATCCTGGATCCAATGGATCGAGAAGTCGCGCTTCTACTAGTCCGTCTCGTCCTGGTGCTGCAGGGATGGGTCATAAGGTGAATCACTCTGTTGATAAAAGTGCTACTTCGGGTAGCAGCCACTCGAGGGCTCTAGGAGAGTCGGCACCTTCAAACGTCTCATTGTCTAGATCGGGGAGGGCAACACCCACTTTTGGACCATCCACACCACTGTCACCAAATTTATCGGGGAATGGTATGAAAAGGCCTCCTACTACAGGCAGGACGTCCTTTTCGTCGACCTCCTCCATGGTGACCGGGGCAACACCATTAGGCACATCTGGACCGATGTCTACTTTACCTGAAGGCATCCTGGCACCGACGATTTTGAATGGTGCTACGCCCATCACTTACCCGTCGATCTCCACGTACTCTCTTCCTTCGGCATCCTCATCTTCTGTTACGATAAGAAGTCCAGCTCCGTTCGATGGTATGAATGGAATTGCCTCACCACCACTTCCACCACAAGCGTCTATCAACCCGTCTGTGTCAAGGAGAAGGACGAGCGATTACATTGATCAAAGTCAGGAAGCATTGGCGTTGAGTGGGATGAACAGTCCGGGGTATTTGACACCTGGATTAGGATCGCCAGGGTATGCAAATGGCATAGGAGGAACAAGTGGAATGAATGCATACAATGGTCCAAGCAGCTCCGGGCTGAATGGGATGAATACATACGGTGGCTACAATGGATACAATGCCAATGGAGCGGTCAATGGCATATCCACAATCCCTCGGACAGCGATTGACTATCCTGAACTACCTTCTACACATCCCATTCTACGACCGCCACCAGCCGCTGCTGCTGGCACGCTGGAAAGGCAAGATAGCATCAAGAGATTTCCGACTCCTCCTTCATCATCTACGACCGGTGCTGGTTCCACAACCCCTTCCTATCCTGTCCCTTCCTCGCTCTCATCCCCATCCTTCAAATCCTCGACAAGCATCGTTCCTTCAGGCCTTTCCTCCACTGCGTTAAAGAAGTTGGGATTAAGCCCCCTGCATCCTGTCCCTCGTCTGAAGAGCGCAGAATGGCCCCCAAGGTATTGGGCCGATTCGCCTATTGGAACGTCTGGGTTAAAGAATATGGGGAATACATGTTATATGAATGCGCCGATACAGTGTCTGAGTGCAACAGTACCATTTGCGAGGTTTTTTACCGGTGAGTGCCGTTGCTTGTCGTTTTCTTTTTCTCGGACTAACTGGTTTTTTCCCTCATTTCACCTTGGCAGAGGTTGATCTCAAAACTGCGATTAACTACATGAACAAGATGAACTCGCAAGGGCAGCTGACGAGGGCGTTCTCGAGGCTCGTACATGACATCTGGCATGGGGATATGCCGTATATCACCCCGAACGATTTTCGGGTAAGTAATGCTACTTACGACATAACTTGTCCTTCATTTATCGACATCTCATAGCGCACACTTTGTTCCCTCAATGCACAATACATTGGCACTTCTCAACATGACTCCCAGGAATTCCTCTCCTTCCTCCTCGACGGTATCCATGAAGACACCAACAGAATCATGGCGCGCAAACCCATTACCCGGACGCCCGAGGAAGAGGAACGATTAGAAAACTTACCCCAGCAGATTGCAGGAGAGTACGAATGGCAGGTTTGGCGGCAGAGCAATGATAGTATCATTGTGGATTTCTTTCAAGGAATGTTCAGAAATCAGCTGAGGTGTATGAAATGCGAGAAGGTGAGTTATATGTGACTCGTGTGTTAGAACGTTGCATTTATTGTGTTCGATAGACATCCACGACCTATAATGCATTCTCGATACTATCTTTACCGGTGCCCGCCCGTAGTGGTAAAATCCCTCTACAGAATTGTTTAAAGGCGTTCTTCAACGTCGAAGTCATGGAAGGGGATGATGCGTGGTAAGCTGACAATATCTGTTGGTGCATCTACTACGTCGCTCACCACTCAATCAAAACCAGGGACTGTCCGCGTTGCAAGACCAAGCGCCCAGCAACCAAGACCCTGTCCCTTGCTCGTCTCCCCCCTGTCCTTGTCATCCATCTCAAGCGATTCGAAGTCAACGGCCGGTTCAGTGATAAAATCGACACCTTCGTTGATTTTCCTGTCAAGGGATTGGATTTGACTGAACTCATGCCTCCGCCGTTGCCAGTGGGCGCAGATCAATCGTTATTGAACGGAGGGATGGTGAATGGTGTCATGTCGAGGGATGACCCAAGGATACAGGTGGGACCGTACAAGTATGAGCTCTATGGGGTGACGAACCATTATGGCAACCTGAGTAGTGGACATTGTGGGCATATTCTTCTCTATATCAATCAATCCGCTGACGATCACCTGTTATAGATACTGCATTTGTCGCATCGCGGGGTGGATGGCTTTACTGTGATGACAGTTCGGTAAAGAACGTCGATGCGAAGCAGGTCGTGGTCAGTATCCGAACCTCACCCGTCCACATAATCCTTTTCTAATGTTCTCTCCTTTGCAGAACCAAAAAGCTTATGTTTTGTTTTATAAGCGAGTCAAAGCTTAGAGAGATCGAAGTTGCAGAGCGAAACCCCACATTTTGACATTCTTTTTCATTTTTTGCATTCATGATTGCTTTCCTCTTCCTCGTGCATCTACAATCACTTTTACTCAATCTATCCATTATTGTATTCATACTTTCCATCGACGAGCAGTCCTCCCTACTTCCGCTTTCTGTTATTTAGTATCCATAATCCTCCACCTCATACCATTCTCAACCCGCTCTCAATTATTTGTACATATAGCTGGATGACGGGACCATTTCTCTACACTTTCTCGGATTCTAGATACACTTGGGTGCACATTTGATAAATAGCTTGACAATGGAAGCCAACACATACTTACTTCGTATAATCATTTGACCTTTCTTTGTATTCCTCCATGTCCATTATTGTGTCCTCTGGCCTCCTGGTCCAGTCGTAATTATCCAGAAGAACACGTGTATGAAGCGCATGTGCCCCATGTACGTTGAAGGAGTTAATTTCTGCCTCAAATGGCTGATCCTGTCCATCACACACCCAGCGATAGAGACGTTCAGATCGTCCGGTATCTTTTCCAAACTTTACTCCCATTAGAGCTCGTCGATGTCATTATTGAGGACGCTGAATACTGGCCTTGTATCCATGTTGAACGATCCGAGCCAATACTGGTCGACGCCAAAAGATCTATTAGTCGGGGGCTCAAAATGGCTTGGTGTTACCTTGTTTCATCACCTGTACCCGAAGCTTTGGATTCCGCAGGACAGAGTTTGGGACAAAGTAGAGTAAGAAGAGTGGATTTAAAGGTGCAAGGCCACGATCAAGGCTGGGGTAAGCTTTCGTTTCCAGTCATCTTGTACATGCGGGGTCGTTGTTCAACTCCTCTTCCAGCAACCCATCCAGGACCATGGTCCTGGTTTGAAGCCACCATTATCAAGGCGTTGAGCGAGCCCAATTTAGTTTGGCTGCCCGCAGCGTTGAACGGTCCTGTGGATCCAGCGAGTGTCTTGGCTGGATTAAACTTCGATCAGACATTTGAAGGCTTCACTCGCTGGCACATCGCTGCCAATGCGATTGCTACTCAAGTTAAACAGGATCATTCAATCGTATGGACTGAACAGGAGGCCCAAGCTCCTGGGAATGTCAAAGGTATGAGAGGGCGTGAGGGTCTTGGACACGAGCTGGTCAGAGCCCTACAGCCAGGTGATAGGATTGCAATTTTGGCATTAGCAGAGGTAAGAGTAAGAAGATCTCTGGCGGATGTTGTTGGAGCTTACATGTCTTGAGTAGCAATGGGGATGGGAGAATCACGTCTATAACGCCTCTATCGATATTTATTATTCTGTATAGAACGTTCAGTGTCGGTGCTGTGTATGAATGGTCTCTACACTACTTACGAATGCATGACCATCTATTCGGAATTGATTCGGAATCTTACAGTAACTCTTGTACTTAAGATCTACACTATCATCTACTCATAGCTATTCATATACCCCACAGCTATCTATTCCCTCTATTCACCCTCACCACACATTCAAATGCTTCGGTCTATTCACCACACGCCCAGCGAAGGAGATGTCCGAATCGTCCGGAATCTCCTCCGAACGTTTCTTCCGCTAGAGCTCGTAGATGTCATTATTGCGGATGCTGAATACTGGCTCTGTATTCATGTTGAACGATCCAAACAAATACGGGTGGACGCAAGGATAGCTCTTGGTCAGGGATTCAAATTGGCTTGGTGTTATCTCGTTTCGCCACCGATACCGGAAACGTTAAGTTCTGTAAGACATGGCTTGGGACAGAGGAGAGTGCGGAAAGTGCAGTTGAAGGTGCAAGGTCACGATCTAGTCTGGGGCAAGTCCTTCTAGTACTGAGCACGCTTCATATATTCCTTTGTTCACTTTCTTATGCTTAGCGACTAATCTAAGCCCATCATCCTGGTACGAAGCCACCATCATCAAGGCATCCCGCCAACCCAGCCTGCTTTGGTTCCCCGCTGCGTTGCGGGGACCTGTCGACCCAGCGAGCCACTTAGCCAGACCACACTTTAATCAAGTCTTCGCGGGCTTCACTCGTTGGCACATTGCCTCAAACGAACTTGGTAATCGAACAAAGCAAGATCATTCAGTCATTTGGACTGAAGAGGAGGTGCAAGGGCCTCGAGACGCTGGAAGTATCAAAGGACGTGAGGGCTTCGGTCATGAGCTGGTCAGAGCGTTGCAACCTGGTGATAGGATTGCCATTTTGGCTTTAGCGCAGGTAGGCAATCTTTTCTAAATGTTGGATTAGACACTCAAACATGTTGTGGACAGCAATGGGGATGGGAGAATCACGTCTATAGCGCCTCCATCACCATTCAATATTCTGTATAAAGTTCTGAAATATATAGCACTACTGAGACGACCAAGAAATTGATGATGGATGAAAATTTTGTGACCATTTATCTTTGTTGGGTAGGTTTTCTCGGAGTTTATATACTCCTCCGAAATTAGGAGACAGGCGAGATCCGAGAGAACAGTTAAGGTAGGAGGACGGATACTTCTTCGCATCTGCTAAATCTTCGTAGTTTTGCAAAAAAGGAAAACACTGCGTAACATCCAAACGTCCATGGAACAGACCCTCCATCATGCGTTGGCGATGCGTCGGGTCTGGAAAACAGTTGTGCTCACTGTCATTGAAGAAAAGAACATAAACAATAATCCACCACACGGACTCCAGATCATACAGAGGATTGTAGACGAAAAGAAGGGTGGGCTTAACGATTGCAACAGGGGTGGTGATAACGTTCTGATTTCTGATAAATTTAACATCGAGTTCTTCGAACGGCCCCGAATCGCTTGCGGTCCTGAAGAGGAACACGTTACTAGTAATCTCCGCGGCCATGAGAAATGGCGTTCCCTGGCCAAGTAATACTGAGTTGTGAAGATTGGGAGGGACATAGAGTATGCACCGTACGGGCATTATGGTTGTCTGCGATCCGTACGCCGAGTGGCATACTCAAGGTCCCTTATGAGTCCTATATTCTATTCTCTTCGCTATATTTCCGCGGCTGATATCACGATGCACCCATCCAGCCAAGTTAAGGACATACAGAGCTAGGACAGACATGGTTAGACCCACGTAGTAGACCAACGTAGAAGATAATGTTCGTCAAAACGTTCTGCAGACATCGACTACTGCACGGAAGGTGTTATTCAAACTTCGTTCGTCGTAGATCGTTGTCGCGCATTGCTTAAACACAATCCGGTAGTGGTAGCGGTGATGGATTGCCTGGTGATTTGTGCTATGTTGACGATCGTTCGACGTGGACGAGGGTGTTTAGTTGTAGAGTGCTGATCCGGACCAACAGCGGAGCCTGATTGTGAAGCAAAAGATTGATTAAGCGTCCTCTGGGCTCTACAGAAGATGGCTGTTGGAAGATAACGGGTTCGACCATGATCATGGTGTTGTCCAAATCGTAGCCACCTCCCATGACAGCATCAGTGGAATCTTCTTCGTTGCCTATTTTCTCCAATACGCCATGGGTCGGAGCACGCGCTGGCTGAGTTGTTCGTCAAAATCATCATTCTCCTCTACGTTGAGGGCCTTCGTATTTGCCAGAATGGCTTGGTGAATCTTGTGCTCCTCCTGGAGATCCAACTTCAGTCAAACATCCTTCAGGATACGTATTCTTCCACTCGAGTCCTTCACCTTCCATACTCTAGTACCACAACCTAGAGGGCTGAGGAAGAGCGCCTAAGCAGATCACATGATTCTCCATCATGTTTACCGACTGCCGCCTTCTATATCTAGGCTACATCTTTTTATCTACCACCACGACAGACTCGTGTATTAATTATATAGAAGCAACTCAGGCGTCCCTTTGCTCCACACATTATCTCGTACATAAATATTCAACTCTGGTATGCAACAAGGACGATCCCTGTCATTTTTACCATTCCTCATACCACAACCCCTCTCCTCTTCGCCCAACTCCCGCCGTCAAAATGCTTTATCCTGTTCCGTACACACCCCGCGTCAAAGATGTCACAACCGCTCGTGATCTCCTACAGACCTTCCTCTCATCAGAATGCTTCAAAATTCCTATTGAAGAAGCGGAACACTAGCTTCGTGTCCATAGTGAACAGTATGAACGAATCGTAGTACAGAGCCCGATGATTCGAACTGCAGATGCAAGGTCATGTTGGACGGTCTGGATCATTGTCAAGTGAGTTTTCCATTTCAAATCCCAAGGTGCTTTTGATCCAACTTCAAGCTCTACGCATAGCGACCCGTGTTGATCTGATACATTCTTGATTCGAAAGTTTCATCATCCAACCACCTCGCGAATCTCACCCAAACTGACTCCATGCACCCCATGTATACAACGACTCGTGACGGAGAACCAAGCTTATGAGATATTTTCTGGCTACATACGTTGGCATATCGCCAAATGTGGAATCAGATCACAAAGAGCAGAACCATTTGGTTGTTTGGAGTAATCGTGATTCAAAGGTTGCCGATTTTCCGGAAGAGGGGAAAGTTCTCGAATGAAAGGATTGCAATTCTTGCATGGACCTTTGAAAGGTAAGTCATCTATTTCTATTACTCTATTGATGTAGCGTGGTTCAACTCGATACAGGACTGAGATGGTGAAATTTGGTCTATGGTACTTCCATTTACATTTAATATCCTGTTCGAACATATTTCTCAAAGCAGTTATAGACCATCGAAAAACAAGTCTAGGATAGGATATTCATACTCCGTGTTACCTCTCTAAGGCATGGTAACCATTTCAGCTTCTTCAGGCGCCAGAAGAAGAGGTCATCAGTGTTATCGGTTACATACACTATTTCGGCGTTCAAGTTGGTTCGGATCCGAACATGATTGAGCTAGTACAGGTAATACTGTGTGTTGCAAATGAGGAAACCGTCAGCGCCCTATCAACGCTAATAACGGCGCTGTTCATCACCATTTGTATCATTCAATTCTATTCGTCTCATCATCATTTGGGTGATCGTACGAACCAATACTCAGCAAAACGAAAAAGCAACTGGATTCCATGATTCTCCCGCCTTTTTACACCATGTCAGCGCTGATTGTATCTCTAGATACGGTGATGCTATGGTCATGTCGGGGCGGGTTTCGGTCTTCGCTCACTTCTTTCTCATAACCGTGGATTAATTTAATATCATGAAAACGGGTATAGTATATTTAAGCTCGACGACTTCCCCCCCTCGAATTCTCCAACTGTGTGCTGGTCACCGTTCAATACCTCCTACTTATCATCAACATCAACCCCGAATCATCTCAACCTATGTCATCGAACATGCGCACTATTGCCTTAGCTGCCTTTCTCGCATCGGCCACTATCATGGCTTCTGCCCTGCCCACCGATGGGCAGATGCCTCAGGCTCGAGCAGCGGTTGTCAAGATGCGTCAGGAGCCCGCTCCTAATTCAACAGAGACGACTACAACGGCTTCAACTACACCTACGTCTACGAGTGATAGTGCTTCATGTGGTGTCAGTGATATCTTTGGTTAGTGTCCTCTCCTCTGTTGATACCTCACCTCTCTAATTCAATTTCGATCGAATGTAGATTGTGTCAAAGGACTGGAGAAAACAGGTAATTAATAGTTTAGCGTTTATTACTGAAGCTCAACTTCGGGTTGTACTTATAGTCACATCATGCGCGACTGCAGCCTCTGATTGGGGAGCGGGTGAGTGATTTGATCTCTATCTCCGTGACAAGCAATGAAGCTCCCTATAACCGCTTCACTTCTAGATATTTCCAAGGATAAGCAGTGTCTCGAGGATGCAGAAAGTGACATCAAGTCTTTGGTAAGTTTGTTACATATACATTTAAAGCATTCCATAATTTACTGATTGTTCTATCTTTCAGCCTTCTCAATGCCTCGGATGCGTGAAGAAGTACCTGTAGTCTTCCTACTACTCCGTACATTTCTTCAACCTTTGTTGTCCTCGAGTTCTTTGCAGCTTCCAAATGAAGCACTTGTTGATTAAGCCAGGGCACTAACCTGAATCTGTAGACTGTCAGACTGTCTTTGACCCGTTCAGAGTCGTGTGATACCCCACAACCTGTCATTTTCCATTCTTCTCTTTCTTCATGAGGCGACACATTCAATTTAACAAATTAACGTTTGTAGGCTTGGAACAAGGATGAAGTAAGTATAATTATGCCTGCTGTCTGTCTTGCTGTCATTGGTCGAGTATGTGTAAGTTCATTCATGATACAGTTTCGGAAGCGATGGGTCCTGCCCGTCTAGTTTCCCCCTGTTTCCACCGGCTGTGGACGAATCAATGATTTGTTTCCAAAATTCCTCACGTTGGCAAGGAATTCCTGCGCTTTCCTAGGTAAGTAGGCATTTCGATTTCTGTACATAATAGACAGTTCACAATGGCACGATGAGCCTGACGGATAAGATAAGGAGTCTCTGTAAGTGAGTCCATTGTCAATGCGCGACAATTTTAATTAACAAAATTACAATGTTTTTGTACAAGCTCCCTTCGTTATCTCCTCCAATACATCGTAAAAGTTCTCTGTCGTTAAACTGCGCACCTCGATGCTCCTCTTGAGAACAAGATCTGCAAGGAAGTCACTGAACAGCAACAGTTCGTGGACAAGATTGGTTTGAAGGTCAAGTCGAGGACAAATCGTTTCGTACTGGAGCACCCAAACTGGCTTCCCTGTGAGCACACATGAGGGCTAAAGTCATCGGTTCTCCGGTGTACACGTACTGCTTTTCAAGCTCATTTCCCATTCCCAGCGATGAATGTCGTCCTCATTCACAAAGCGATCCCAATCTCCAGGTGCGGCAAGAATGATCACATATTGCACACGCTGAAATGCTTTATGTATACCAGTGATAACCTGTTCTCGAGTCGCCTGTCTGCTCATTTGCTGCTGGTCAAGCCATACTGTGACGCCCATGGTTTCCAAGGTCCTAGCAACCGTTCGAGCCATGACGCGGCCACGATTTTTTCCGTCCCGCGTGTACCATCTGTAAAAAATTATGCAAGTATACGATATTCGACGTTCTTGCAGGCTTCGCTTTTAGCACCTCTTGTTGGCTTGCGTGAGTTCCTCGATACTTACCTGGTTGATTGTTCGATGTCTCCTGCAGGACAGTCATTTTGGAGGTGTGCACTGAGCAGTTTCGATGACTGCCTGAAAAAGAATGGGAGCCGATGTGTGGAAGATGAGGCGAAGTCAAAGCTAAGTACTGGGCTCAATGGCGCAAGATGACGCTCCTGAAATTTGCCGATTGTCATTACAATAACTGAAGCGATTAGCGAAAGGCGTCTTGAATGAAAATTTCTGGCACACGACCAAAACATAAAAATTTTAACTCCTTCTTATATGCATGGTCTACGGAAGTCAAGACTTACAAGTACTCATATCCCAGTCAAATACGATTTATTGCCTTTCAGAGCTCTCCCATTGCACTATAAATATAAGCGGCGGACTCCTGTCTGAGCGGAACATTGGTACGTCGGTTAATTATGCTTGCTCCATATCGTGGCTCATAACGTCTGTCATCTATCGTCCGACAATTTCTACTATATTCAAAAGAGGTGAATAGAGGAACCCGAAGTCCAAACAGCTTCCCTTCCACTTTCAAGAACTATGTCCTGCACGCCTACCACGAACACCTTGTTCACTTCAACCAAGCTTGGCCTATTCCAGCTTCAACACCAAATCGTCGTCAGTCCTCCATCACATACATCGATGGTATCAGTGGAAGAATTCTGTGAGTCTCAACTGAATCCACTTCCACAGTAGCGGGTCTGAGCCTCTCGTTTCATGAGATCGAACTTGTACGACTGAAGGAGGACTGGTCATCGTACCATTTGACACTAATGCTTCCATCCGAAGAAATATTCCAGAAATCATTCATAAAGCGAATGGCGTAGCATTCTGTCTAGGTGCGTTTACATGTTTCTGGCTTGTTCGGTACATCCATCGACGCCCTTTCTAGTGGACGTGCCCAGCTGTCCAGCTGAGAGCTTTGTTGAAAGAATACAAAGCTGCATTACTGACGCGATTTCTTGTGGTTACGATGGAATTGAATTAGATGCCTGTAAGTCTGATGCGTATTAATTTTACGGTATTTATTCATGTATATTGGTTAGCCCAAGGATCTGCCTTGCAAGGCATTTTGTTCAACAACACTGAAGTCGTCAGTGAATTGTCGAACATCCTCCACGCTCTCACAACACTCATTACGGATGAACGACTCGGCCTTCGCTTTTCTCCGTTTTCCTTCATCGACGGTGCCCACACGACCAACTTCCTCCAGCTGTACATTGGTATCATCGAATACCTTAAACACATTCATCCCTCACTCGCATTTGTGCATTTTCTTGGAAGCACCTCATTCGAGGACTTTGAATATTCACAAAACAAATCTTTGGATGTCTTTCGCGCTGCAATAGCATTTCCTATGTCAATGGACTCTATGGATAGTAACGGCACAAGATTCATATCCTCTGCTAGCTACTCTCCCGACGCATTCAAGTTGGATATGTCTACTCGTACCGGCGAATTGATTTCATTCAGTCTCCCGTCAATTGCCAACCCTGACATAGTCTCCCTACTCCGTCAAGGTCTTCCGCTTCAAAATCTCCCTCGGGTAACCCAACGTCTCTCCGATATTCTCACATCGTTTAAGGGGGGGAAAGAGTACGTGTTCGACTGGGACTCACTTCAGCGAGAACAGGTCTTGCAAGCGATGCAGTGTCTTGGCCAGTACTTGGGCCAGTTCGAGCCCGCACTGTCATACGAAGGCACCGATAAACGGGTCGTTTGGCGAAAATCGTGCTGGTTCGCATCCGAAGGCATCGCTTACCCGCTTCTGGATACAGAGCATGAGATTTCAAAGTTCGATGGTGATCTGAAAGATGGTCTTTCGGGTTTGGTGGCGCTGCGGAACTCTGAGGTCAGAGCTTCGTTGGAATACCTCAAGCGTGTTCTCGATAGCACTCTCGTTTCGTGCTGCCACGCTATCGGATTAAGCAAGGACCTGATTCAACGCTGCACTGTACGATATCGAATCATCAAGTACGTTGCTCATGCAGGAAACCCTGGGGGTATCGGCCTTCACCCTGATGGAAATCTACTCTCAGCGCTCATTACCGATGGACCTGGGCTTGGTGTATACGATTTCGATGGGACGTATCGTGAGCCTGGAGTCGGAGGAACGATCCTCATGGGTGGTTCTACGTTGTATAGGTGGTCCAAAGGAACATATTTACCTACATTCCATGATGTAAGTATTGGGCGAGAGCAGAAGAAGACTTCCATCGTTGCTTTCTTCAATCTACCGGACATGGAGGACATTCCACAAAGCGCCGGACCAGATACAGAGAAGAACAGTTTTTTCCATAATATCAGAGTCATAAAGGAGGATGACAAGTCCCCCGCCGGAGAGTTGGCACCGCTTTGGAAAACAATTGTTCAGAGACACAATCTTATTTTACCTTCGTAGGAACTAGCATTTCTGTATGTCTCCGATCCGTAAATTTAGTTGTATTTGCAAGTTTGTCGGGAAATTCTGAGGAATGTTGCGATCTGTTGCGATACGTGTTGAGTCCTGCCCCTCACGTCTCGGGGACTGTGGCAAGGTTCTACACCAAGATACTTCCCGGACTGTGCGGTGTTTAGATCTTGGACCATGCCGTTCAATGTTTAATATACCTTCCTTCCTTCCTGTTACAGATGTCCTCGAGATAACAGATAGCTGAAGTGCCCATATCCTACTACATATCCAAACAGCACCGGCCAGCTGCAGGGCCCGCTACCTTGTTAGTTGCAAGGGTCCAGGAGGCTCGGATTGATGGAGTATGTCGAGCCGTCCTGACAGATCATTGGATGTATATTCCGGAGACATTGTGCCTCCAGATTCAATGTCCCGAGTCTCCTTCAAGATCAAATGATAGAGTCAAGTAGAGGAACCCCGAAGGTACCAGAAAGCGTCATGCGTGATTACAAATGGTAGGGTTGTAAGCGAAGTGGACATCCGCTGAATACAAGTTACATAGGCGTTTTGGGCATTTTTAGTCGTTGCCTGTTATCCGAGTGTTCGGGTGTGAGAAGATAAAGTCCCTTGAGCAAACGATAGAGCGCGAAGTTGCTGATGGTTTCACTTTGAGCTTCATACGAAGCTGACGAGGCTGACAACGAGATGATGATTGTTCGAGGAAGAATTCTGACGGAATCACACGGCCCGGCGGGATTCGTTTTGTATGAGTATACTGTGGATGCGGTGAAGAAGGAGGTCAAGGAGCATTTGGAAATGATAAGGGGGAAGGGCCGCTACGGTGCTACCTTAACATTTCGATTTTGCCATCAAATGTTCTGCCACGTGATCTTAGTCCCCGAATTTTAGTCATTTAACTTTTCTTCGTCGACACGTCGACATTGATTGGGTTCTCCATTTCTTTGACCTTTATAATTAATGTTCAATCCTGTAACCTTTCCAAGTCTCTGTAGCTGACAAATTATTACATATTGACCTCCTCCTGCGTGAGCCGCTCAGAACTCCGTTCTTCGCTCTTCTCGCAGGAGAATTTTACTTACAAGCAACATTATTAAAACTTGGACAAAGTTGTAAAAAAGAGACGCAGCCTGGACGATCTTTATTCAGTATGTTTGTTGTTCTCGTTCTACACAGTTTGGTCTTATCCTTGTACCAGATCATTTGAATGATCATTTGAAGTCGCTCGAGCCAAACCCTATCTCAATTATGTATCTACGATGATTTGGCATTGATTCAATGTACATACCCAGCACCAGTACAGGAATCTAGACTTGAATCAACCTCGTTGCTGAAGCGGTATTTTCTTGGACAGCTCCTATGTAGATGCCCTAGGTTTGAAAGCTGGATTGATCAATACATACGCGGAATTGGAGGAATTGCTTGACACTCTTTTTCATCCAGGGTGTGATCGATGACCTTGCGATATTTGAGTTCAATAGACGGCATATTGATGTCTTTTTGATAGGACAAGGTATGCTTCATCCATTCATCGTCATTACGCTGTCCAGGTTCAGTTAGCACTCCTCTTGAATATCTCTGAAACATATTCACATCGGGATAATCTTCACGAGAGTGTGCTCCACGAGATTCTTGCCGAGCTGCAGCGGAAGTGATGGTCTGGATAGCACATTGCAAGAGATTGTTGAGCTCGAGAGTCTCAATGAGGTTTCTGTATCGTCGTCATCAAAAACAGGTATATGAAGCACGTTGAACCGAGCGTACGAGTTCCATATCATACTGCGATCCTTTATGCCAATATGCTCAAACCGATGGTAGATCTGTTGCATCTTTAGGACACCCTGTTCTAAGAAGTTCTGTGTCCTGTTCCACAGATTCAGCCATTAGGAATGATGCGAAATTCAATTTCAGGAGAAAGAACCTAAAAACAGCAGCGTCCGACTGCATGACTTTTTGCATATCTAAACGGATGTTGGCAGATGACTCAGTTCCGGAAGAGGTCCTGAAAAAAGACAATCAGAGAGTCGTAGACCACAAGGACATAAGTATATGTTGCCTGATCTTGTCCAGAAAATCGATACTTTCTAAACCCGCTTCCTGAGGAATGTCTTTGTGGGGTTTACCAGGACTCAATGTTTCCGTAATATGTCGAGCACATGCTCGACCAAATACAACAATGTCAAGAAGAGAATTGGCTCCCAGGCGATTAGCTCCGTGTACAGAGACACATGCAGCCTCACCAGCAGCATACAGTCCTGGTACCACCTCGTCTTTGCCTTCCTTGTCGATAGTGATAACTTCCCCTGTGAATTTTGTAGGAATACCGCCCACTGTAAGTTGAATTTGAAGGTAAGAGGAACATACTAGATCGAATGTCAGAGTAAGCACTGACTATTATAGTGGACCGTAGGTAACACAGGGATGGGTTCTTTTGTGACATCAATCCCAGAAAAGATTGCTGCAGTCTCAGAGATACCGGGAAGGCGTTCATTAAGGATTTCAGGAGGGAGGTGACTGAGCTGGAGGTATATATGATCCTTATTGGGCCCGGCACCCCGGCCTTCTCGGATTTCGATAGTCATACTGCGGGATACAACATCGCGAGAGGCGAGATCTTTAGCTGTTGGGGCATAGCGTTCCATGAATCGCTCTCCTTCGCCGTTGAGTAAATAGCCTCCCTCTCCTCTACATCCTGAGAAAGCTCCATATGGAACAATTGCGACACACTGAAGCATCTATAGACATACCTTCACTAATCAGACAACCAGCTCCGTAGATACCAGTAGGGTGGAATTGTACAAATTCAAGATCTTGTAACGGCAATCCAGCACGGGACACCATAGCATTCCCGTCCCCTGAGCAGGTATGAGCACTAGTACAGCTAAAATAAGCACGCCCGTAGCCTCCAGTTGCTAGGACAGTTTTATGAGCTCTAAATCTATGGAAAGTACCATCCTCCATGCTGAACGCTATAACTCCAACACATTCTCCATCCAACATGATGAGGTCCAATGCGAAATATTCAATGAAGAAGTTTGTATTCTGACGAAGAGCTTGACCATAAAGTGTGTGTAGGATGGCATGCCCAGTGCGGTCAGCAGCAGCAGCACATCGAAAGGCCTGTCCCCCCTTGCCGTACTTCAAGGACTGTCCGCCGAGCGCTCGTTGATAGATTTTACCTTCTTTTGTACGAGAGAAGGGTACTCCGTAATGTTCCAGCTACGAGCGTCAAATGAGTGTTAATAACGAATCTAAAAACAAAATCTACCTCAAGAACTGTCTGTGGCGCCTCGCGACACATATAATGAACAGCGTCTTGATCTCCCAGCCAGTCGGATCCTTTGACCTAGGAACAAATAAATCATGATGAGACCGCGAATATGTGCGGCATAAATCCGATTTACCGTATCATACATATGCCATCTCCAATCATCCTCAGTCATATTCTTCGCAAACCGTGAGTACTTGGTAATTCAATACCACCTTACTCACCCCAAGTGCAGCATTGATTCCTCCCTAACGTGACACCGTAGTAAGCTTCCGATTTGTATTCGCAGAACAACTCCGAGCAATGGCCCACCTGGGCAGCAACAGTGTGACTTCTGGTAGGGAAGAGTTTGGTGATACAGGCGGTGTTGAATCCAGCTTTTGCTAAACCGAATGCTGCTCGCAAACCTGCGCCTCCTGCGCCGCTGTATCAAAGGAACTGATATAAGAAATTTCTTTTCGTCGAGTAACGATGCCCACCCGATACATACATGACAATAGCATCGAATTCGTGTTCAATTAAAGGGTATTTCGTGGACCATGACTACAAGCCAATTGAATGCACATTCCTTGCGCAAGTGCAGTACACACCTGAACTTCACCCTTGACAGAATTTGTAGAGAACACTCTCTGTAATGGTGCTGAACGATAGAACGGACGCCGCGAGAAAGAGATCGAAGTAAAAACAATGGATGGGAGAGCCTTGCGGAACATCCTCATCGCTGCAAAGAAGGAAACACCAACAATTCACTAGCACTGGTCAGGAGACTCGTTTGATACTTACATATTCATCAGATTATTGAGCAATGAGTTCGAATTTAGCTCCCATTCTGTCGGAAATCTACCGGATGAGTGCATAGTACGGTGATCATTCCATACTTGCAGAGCCAAAAACTAGACTACTCACTGTTTCCCAAACCTTTTTCCTCCAATCCTCCCTTCGTGAGTGGTTTCCGGAGTGAGCCGGAGTGAATCGAGCCGAGATGCCACCACTTTTCTCACGATTGCGTGCACTGTTCGTTTTTTTCCACCGATACAAGCCGAATAATTGCAACACCTTAGACTCTTTCCACTGTCCCGATCAATTCGAATTCTGTCCTACACTCGCGCTCATAACATCACTGCAGCGCCCACTGTACAATCAGGAATTTACAACTCCCAAGCATAACCAATATTCTTCCGAATGCTCGTTTTGATCAACGATATTCATCTGCACGAGTCTTCACCTGCTCCAGTGGGATAACCTGGGATGTTTTAGCTTCAAAGGTGTAGGAATAGTAAATGGTTGCATTCTCACTGGAAGTCGCTTTAAATCACTAATCCCCTTTCGTTGAAAATTGTCAGATGATTAGTTTTCAATACAGTCCTGTTTTCTCAGGTGGAATCACTGCGTGCACAAATAGGATTCTTCTCCGTAAATTACTCTGTGCAAATTCTCTGCGAAACGGGTCCGAAATCCTGCCAAGCCTTCGCCAAGGCACAGAGAAACATACGTAGATGATGGCGATGGGGTTGATTGGATTTTTCAATTGAATGACTTTGAGATTCAGTCGCTCTTGTTCTTGTTCTTGCTCTGACTCTTGGCTGTGATGCTGCACTGACGTGAAAGCAAAAAGTCTTGGCCTGCAGGAGCGGTCGTCGGCTTGTAATTTGTTCATCCAATCCAAGAGTTTTGCTTTGGATTTTTGGGAACGTGCAGGAGCCAAAGGGATCCAAACGATAATCTGTCAATATTCGACAATGCGGCTCTTACTCTCAATATCTCATAGGAGCGAAAAATGCCTCACGTATCCATACAATCAAGAAAAATCCATAGAACCTACACTCTACGATTGGTTGTTCAAGTCCTGAGGATTAGATATTTGCTTTCCTATAATCATTCATCCTCGTACGAGTTTGTTCAGATTCGAAACAGCATAAAAGCTGGGCAGGTTCAGTCCCAAGAAAAAACCAAGCCAACAAGCTCTATCACAGTCACACGAGATGAAGCTCCTCGCATCTACAGTCCTTGCTGCTCTCCTTGTTCTCCCAGCGTTTTCGGACACTATACCGATCACACTCGACATTGTGAATGCTGATGGCGCACCTGATGGCTTTAACAGAAGTACAGTTTTGGTGTTCGTAGATGCACAGGATGACTGAATTGATCAACTTAATAGGCATGGTGACCGCGAACGGGACATATCCTGGTCCCCTCATCACCGCGACAAAAGGTGACACTCTCGTCGTCACGGTTAACAACCTGCTAGTACGTTGGTCCGCTTGCTCATCTTACTTTGAACTCATCGTGACACCTAAATTCAGGATGACCCGACTATGCGTCGTAGTACTTCCCTCGTGAGTCAACTTACTACTTTTTCTCACTTCGATCGGTCATATTGTGAGGTAGGACTTTGATGGTCTCTTTGTGAATACACCAGACTCCTTTAACGAGGGTAGCTCCTTTGTGACGACTTGCCCCGTCGCACCTAATGCGAGCTACACTTACACAATCCCTCTCGTCGACGGCCAGGCCGGTACATTCTGGTACCACAGGTTAGCGTAAATTTAAAAGTTTCCAGTTATAACGGCTGACTTTTGTTTCCGAAACTTCATAGTCAGTTGAGCGTGCAATACGTCGACGTGCGTATAGGTATAAAGTAATCTCGATATGAATACAATTTGACCTTGCCTCTAGGGACTTCGTGGGGCTCTTGTTGTATACGGTACGGTGTATCTCACTGTTGCTTTGCTCAATAAATATAACTCTGCTACTCACAGATCCTGATGACCCCCTCAAAGATCTCTACGACGTCGACGATGAAACTACCGTTAGTCTGATTCAAACTTTCCCGCCCTGACCTTATACGAACGTCGCACTTCTCCTACAGATCTGGCAAGTCGGAGATTGGTGGCACAACACCACTCTTCCCTTGCTCGCAGGTTATGTAGCAACTGGAATAGTCCCAGTTTCTGACAGTGGTACCTTCAACGGTGTAGGCAGGTTCAACGGTGGACCTGAAGTACCATTCTTCGTCGTCAACGTAGTTCAGGGGACTCGATACCGTTTCCGAATTATCAACACCTCCGCAAGAAACGTATTCACGATGTCGATTGATAGCCATAACATGACTGTAAGCATTCATTTCTTGAGCGATCTGCGAGTTATTTTCCAATACTAATTACCCAAATTGTTCATTTTTATGTGTAGATCATCGAAACCGACGGCACGCCCACATCCCCAATGTCTGTCAACTCGATCGATATGCTTGCCGGCCAACGTCATTCCGTTGTCGTCGAGGCTAACCAGCCCGTTGCCAACTACTGGATCAACGCTCCCTACGTTGGTGGAGACCCAACCAGGAATCTGAATCGTACGTACAACTTTCTCTCCTCTTATCAACGAAGTTGATCAAGTTCTATCTGAGCATAGAAAACGCCACTCTTTCGCGTGCTATCCTTCGCTACCAAGGTGCTGCAGAAGAGGATCCAAGCTCCCCGATGTCTCTTGGACCGGCTGGCGCAGAGTTGAACGCTCTTGTTGAAGCAAACCTCCGTGTACGTGGTATTTGTCCTATTGCTATGCTCTATGCACGGTTGTGTTAAATAACCAAATTTAGCCATTGGTCGCTTCACCCGCTCCCGAGGCCGACATCAACATCACTCTCAACCTTGTTGTGGTAAGTGCCTTCGAAAATTTGACATTGAAGTTCAAGCTCATGACGACGTATAGACTGCTGGAAAAGCTCAATGGAACGTCAACAACGTCAGCTACCTTCCCCCGACGTTCCGACCCTCGTCAAAATCCTCGACGGTGCCAACAGCACAGAAGATTTCAATGTCACTGAAAACACCTTTGTGCTTCCCGCTAACAAAATTGTACAAGTCATCTTCCCTCCTAGTATTGACGATGAGGCACATCGTGAGCTTTTTTCTAGATGTGTTTGTACCCTAGTTGATCTGACTGGTGATTCGATTAGCTTTCCATTTGCACGGCAACAACTTTTGGTTGATCAAGTCAAATAGTTCTGAGGAAATCAACACTGAGAATCCCATAAAGCGTGACGTACGTCTTGCAATTTCATTATTCCGCGCCAATACTAATTCATTTCCCTACAGGTCGCCGGTGTCGGTTCGACAGGAACTATCATGCGATTCTCTACTGCCAACCCAGGTCAGTATTCAACTCAAACTCTTTCCTACTCATCATCCATTACTCACTATTATTGCTTGAATAGGTCCCTGGTTTTTCCATTGCCACATCTTCTGGCACTTCCAAGCTGGTCTCGCTACTGTGATGGCTTCAGGTCTGGATGAGACTCGGGAAACAGTCAAGCCGACACAGGCTTGGACTGACCTATGTCCTGCATACGATGCTCTTCCAGCTGATTTACAGTGATAGCCTGCATAAAGTAGAGAGTCTGAAGGATTTTTCTACAAATTCTAACTTATATTAGCACTGTATAGTTGTCAGTGTACTCTCCCTTCTTCTGTTCCTATTTACCTGCATGAACCAATATACGTACGAGATTGAGCTTTCTTCCTGCGCGCGATCTTGAAACTTCTTGAGCCATCCATCGACCAACGTACCTTCCGGAATTGGCGTATGATTCCTCAGATATAACCTATTTTGATTACTTGTTCTTCCAGAAAGAGCCTGAGGTTCCGCATACGAAATGTTGCGCTATATCAAGGCCAACTGAACTTGGGGGTATTTCAGTCATTTCTATTTTCTGTGGTCATGAGAAAACCTTGAACCTCCTGTGAGGTCATTGAAGGATAGGATAGGATAGGATATGAATTATACTGGCGAGGTCCGATTCCCGAACAACCAGTTTACCATGTACTGTACAATATTACATGATGTTGTACAATAATGGAACACACATATCTAATACAGGGGGGCGATTATGATCATCCATGTCCTGGTTATTGAGGGGAAAAGCGGAAAAAAACCCCTCCCATGGTATCATAAATTACACGGTCTTCCCTGCCTCAATATGCATGCAGTGTGTCACTCCAGCCGATATATTTCAACTGCATAGAATACTTCCAACACCTCATGCACATACTTTGCCAGCAACCCCACAACCCTCTTATCTGCCAGTAACTCCCTAAAGAGCTCCCATCCATCCCCATAGTGCCTTGCAAAATGGGGTATCTCCTGTATTACCCTTTGCATAAAGGCTTTCCTCAGCTGTATGACCTTGCAGCTGTTGCTGCATTCAAACAAAACATGTGCCCCATCTTCCACTTTTTCCCTACACATTCTACACAGTCTTTTATCATGCTGCACCATTGGTTTGTTCCTCTCTGCCCACCTTAATCTCTCCACTGCTAATTTGTGGTTGCTTGTTACCATATCAATCAAGGATCTTCTGTGTTCACCTATTGGAATCCTCAAGTAGTGTCTAAAAGCCATGGTCTTTATAACCATTTTTTTTGTCTTCTTGTCATACTCTCTTCTATCTCTCAGCACATCCCTTGTCTTGTTTGATGTGTCCACCTTTTCTTGAATGTCTTTCTCCATTGATTTCTTTACCCTCTCCATTACCCCATCAATGTGTTGCACAGTCAAGTCCTTGAATTTTGGTATATTCCATACCACCCTGTGAGGTAGCCTGTCTAACACTTGTACCATTTCCATAAAGACTGAGTTTTTCCCCTGCTCTGCTAGTTCATATGCTTGTCTGCATGCCTTCCATGCTAAGTGGTCTCTCTTCAACTGCACCAAGTACTTCAGATTCTTCAGGAACAGAATAATTCTTCGATATCGAATTGGCCATAGGCCTGTTTCAGAGAATAATAGTGCCACCATTGATTTATCATTCAGTCCCAACATCCTCCTAATGAAGTAATGCTGTACACTCTCTAATTGCTTTCTTCTTACATCATAAATGTCCACTATCACTTCTGCTCCATTTTTCAGATAGGGATCAACCCTGCCCATGTACAGCAACCATAAGTCCCATATTGGAATATTTTTCCCCACAAATACCTTTGCATGTAGTACTGCTCCTGCAGTCTTTTTTGCTTTCTCAGCACTCTCCTTGTACTGCTGCTGATACATGTCAACTCCTGTTGTCTGGTGCCAGATTCCCATGTACTTCATCTCTTTCTTCTTTTTCAACCTTTTGCCATACAGAGTAAATGGCAAGCCCTCTGTCTCCTCCTTTCCATACACTGCATAAACACACTTTGGAACTGATGCAATAAATCCAGTCTGTGCAGAATATTCTCCAAATTGGTTGAGTTTGGATTGGAAGCTTGTAGGGCACATTGTAGTCATCAATACATCATCTGCCTGTTCTGTATGGTTGACCACTTTGTCATATAATACCACATCCCCTGGGTGCTCACTAAGTCTGAAGTCTGCAATTGCTAGATTGAATAGCATAGGTGTTCCTGGGTCCCCAGTCCAAGCTCCAATATTTGAAGTAAATGCCTCTGAGAAGGAATCTGCCACCTGAACCACATTTCCCAACTTTTGGTACATCAGCCGCAGCCAATCAATCAGTGGTCCCCTGATGCCCATTTTATTCAGCTTCATCCACATCATTGGTCTATTTGTTAGTGGGAAGGCATGCGTCCAATCCATGTATGCAACATATAATGGGTTTCCTATTGCCTTAGCTGTGTCAACCATGGTCTTGAGAATAAATGGATTATTTGTAGTTCGATAACCCGGCCGAAACCCATTCTGGGTCGATGGCAGTAAATCCTGGTGCTCTGCATATTCCCTCAACCTTCTGTCAATAATTAATGTGAGCATTTTCAGAAAGCAACACTCTAGCACCACCAGTCTATAGCTTGAAGGGTCATCTGCCTCCTTCCCCCGTTTCAGTATGCCTACTACCAATGCAACTAGCCATGCTGATGGAGCAGTCCTGTTCTCTATACAGTGGTTCAACAACTTCACACAATTCTCATTTGGGATCTTCATAATCAGTTTATAATCCACCTGGTCCACACCTACAGAGCTGTCTAGGTTCTTCATTGCAATATGTGCCTTTGCTTCCTCAATCTCCTCCTCCTGTATTGCACGGCTGAAGAATTTCTGCTCAGTTGTATCCACATTTTTTTCTGGTATCATTGCTTCCCATTGCTTCCACAGTGCCAGATACTTTGCATCTAAATTTGGTGGGATAATGACTGGGCTCTGCATGCGTGACCGGAATTCCCTAAGCAACTGTTCCATGGTCACTTCCATTTCCTTTGCTTTGCCATCCATCCAGTTGATATATAAGGACCAGAACTGTGCAATAGTTTTGCAGTTTTGTAACTTCTTTAGGTTATCCTCCTGAATTTTTGCAACTTTTGACCTTCCTCTGTGTGATACTTCACCCTGTCTCACATCTTCAACCCCTGCTTTTCTCTCCCCCCCTACATCTTTGGGTAGAGCACTTGAGACCTTGTCCCCTTCTAGTGGTACTAGGCAGGAGGTGTTACATTTCCATGGTACCTCTTTGAGTGGCCTATAATTGCCTAGCAAATCCATTGTAGCACCCTTCTTGGCTAAATTATCTGCCTCATCATTATTCTGGTTTCCACTGTGGCCTTTGACCCATACAAATCTGGTTGAAGCTGCTCTCTCTTTAAGTAGAAGTGCGATGTCCTTGAGTATATCGCCATTTGGTATATTCCACCCCGTGGCCAAGTGGCGGCCAGCCCAGTAGCAGCATTGCCTAATAATATACTCTGAGTCTGTGTATATTATCAGTGGCCTCTTTGGATCCATTTCAAATAGGACTAAGTACACTGAATATGACTCTGCCCTATTATTTGTTTGTCTTCCAGGTCCTGGTACTCGCACACTTTGATTCCTCCTTGAGTTCAGGCCATAACATATTCCAGCACCAGCTTGTGCAGAATCAGTTCCCCCACCCAGACATGACCCATCTGTATATACTGTGACTGGATCGTTGGCATAGTAGAAATCCCCATAGTATTGTTTCAATGCCTCTTCTTCCGATAGAGCACTTGCCAGAATTTTGTTATAAAGTATATCTGTAGGTTCATGTAGAGGCTGTATTTTGAATGTCATTTTCACCTGCCCCTTCACTGCACTGGCCTTGGGTCTGAGTGACAACTCCACTGCCATTGAGAGCATGGAATGATCTGACCACCTATCTTCCTCCTGGTTTGGATTACCATGTACTCTCATATGCTTTACTGCATTCACCATGTCATTTGACACTACACAGTAGTCAACCACAGCCTTCCCATTGTCCTGATGTGATGTGTAGGCACCCGGTTTGTTGACCTCCAGCGCAGTCCCATTTATCACTGACATATGTTCCTGAGAACATACCTGCATGAAAGCCCGACCCCGTGCATTCTCTATGGCATCACTTGATACTCTTGGTCTGTGTGTATATATCGGAATGTTAGACCCAATCCGACCATTCAAGTCCATCATCACTATCACAGGTTTATTTGACAACCGACACAGCCTGATAATAGTCCAGAGGTTCTCCTCTGGGGCAATTTCCGAAAAGTGAGTATACTTTGAAGACACTGGCAGTACATATGCCACAATAAGCCATGTTGTGCCCAAATCCAGTACAAGAATATCTGGCACAGATAGGCTTGATTTCTTGACCTGGATGTTATTCCGTACAAATGCGCACACTCCTCCATGCTGATGCTCCCATGGCTCTGCTGCCTTCCTTGACTGAGCAAAGAATTGATACCCTTGAAGCTTTGCCATAGCATCTTCCTCCTCAGGACATAGATGTGTTTCCTGCAAACCAATAACATCAAACTCCCCTATAAGCATCTTAAAATCTGGGCTGAGCATCTTTACAATAAGGTCTCCATGAACATTCCAAGAGGCGAAGTTTACCTCGGTACATATTTTGAAACTATCTACCCCCGCTTCTGTTTGTTCAGATTCAACCTCATTGACCTGTGAGAGACCCCCAGCCCCCTCTAAAAATCCTCCCCTATACCCCGGAGCTTCAATCCTTCCCGCTCACTCAGCGAGTTTTTATAACCTGCGCTCCACTCCTTAGTAAATGCGTCCCTCTCGTTATATGACCGGAATGTCATGACCAAGACCCCGAACCGGTACTCATCTCTCCTTACATCCCCAGGAATGACACTTCTTGGGACAGATTTTGCAATGAGCGCAATCTGATCACCCACGCCGGCCGTAGCATACTGCCCTCGAAACACCCCAATGGCCAACTTCAAGTCCTGCTTGTCCTTAGCTGGGGCGGTTGGTGCAAATGCCGGTGGTTGTGCGGGACGTGGTGGTGGTGCCCCATACCCTTGATCATGCTGATAGCTCCCACGAGTGTGAGAATCATTCCGTCGATAGTCCTTCTGACCACTCCCTCGGTTATCATTGCTCCATTCACTACCCCTGCCGCCCATATCATGTACTGACTCCGCGCCGTTACCACGCGGGAACTTCCCACTACGGCCTTCATACGCCATTTCATCCTCCCCCAGCCTCTTTCTCTGTGCCCCATAACCCATAACTTCTCTCGCCCTTTCCGACATCCTCTGCACCTGTGCCTCCTCCTCCTGCCTCTTCTCTTGTGCCACCCTTTCAACCCTGCACTCAAGGTCTCTGTTCTTGCCCTCCAGCTCTCGATTCTGCCTCTCCAGGACTTCAATTCTCGCCACCAAATCCTTTACTACATCCTCCACCTTTGCCGTGTACGCCTCCGCTTTTTTCTTCTGCTCGTTACACTTACTCTCCATTTCCTGCCTCAGTCGCCCCTGCATCTCTTTGAGACTCTCCTTCGTAACTGCAGTCACCCGCTGGATCTCGACCTTCAACTCCGCACGCACTGCTCTGCCCTCATCCCTTCCCTCCTTGCTGACAACCTTCACATCATTCTTCACAATCCCTCGCAAGGCCCTCATCTCCCCGTGTATCCCGCAGCATGTCTCAGCGATGTCCTCCTTTACTCCCTTTAGTGCCACTGCCAGCCTTCCGTCAATCTCGCTCCCAGTCGGCATCTTCAATGCCACCTTTTCGACGTTCTGCACCCTGCTCTTGAGCAGCACCAGCTCCGGTTGCAGAACAAACTCCCCCACTTTTTCGCTACCAGCCCGGCCCTTTTCCGCTCTAGCCACTCGCTCCTCTAGCTTGCTGAGATCTTGACGCAGAGTTGATGTCTCGTCCCGGAACGCATTCCGCATCTCCATCTGCCATCCCCCAACCGCGATAGTGGTTTTCTTAAGTTTGCTCGCCACCTGGACAACCTTCGAGACAGAGCTCATATCCAAATCAATACCATACTCCTTCTCCACACGCGCTTCCATTGTCGCATTACCTAGTGGATCCACAGTAGCCTCCGGCGCCTCCGACATAGGAGAGAGAAGCAGTGATGTTGCTAAAGGTTCATCCCCGGACTCATCGTGGTCTATTGTTGCTGCTGACATTGTTGAGGGAAGCGTCCTGGCTGCCGGAGAGGCGGTCAATCCACGCGTCCGATGTGCCCTTCTCCCCCCCCACTTCCGACTTTCGCGCTGTTCTCGCCTTCGCCTTTGGCGCTGCCTGCGCCCCAGCCTTTTTCTTTGTCTTTTTCGGCGACTCCACCACAGTCCCAGCAGTGTCCGCGGACCCGTTGAAGCTCTTGCCATCCCTTCTGCCGCCTTCAACACTCGAGCTTGTGTCTTCTTCGTGACCACCGTCCTTCACCAAGCCTTCTCCCACTGTCTTCGCCTCGGGTGTAGCTCTCCTATCATCGGTCTCCTTGCTTCCAGCAGGGCCTTGCTTGTCTTCTGAGCCTCGGTCCTCACCAACAGTCCACTCCGTCTGCAAGGCACCGTTCGCAGGGCCGTCAAAGCCTTCGGTCGACAGCGCTCCCTGTTCTTGATTTGTCAATGCGGAGAGGCCTCGCTTGCCCGTCTCTGGTGGCAACGACATGCTTGCTTTTGTGATAGAACTTTCGTTTGCACTTTTTCCGCTCGGTACGTGATAAGGTTTCTTCGATTTTGCTCTACGTTACCCACTATCAAGGTCTTTTTTTCTCCCCAGCGTTCAGCTGTTTAGCGTGGGAAAAAGCAAGATGATGGTGGTCGAAGAAAAAAGTCTCTAATGAGTATCATATCAGAGACCCTGAAGACCTGCAGCATTTCTATCATTCGCGATGTGACTTGGAGGGATGTAGCTTTCTGTCTGATCAAGGAGTTTCAATTTCAGTGGGGACCGGGAGAGGTAGCCATCTTGATGGAGCGATGGCTGCTCGACAAAGCGGAGGATCAACAGCATTCTAAGGAAATATTTCATAGCTGCACAAAGAACGAAGAGAAAGTATTTGGTCCCCGCTCTATCCCGAACCCGAAGTATCCGTGGGTCCGAGGCCGTGTGACTAAGGGCGCAAGCGGCAAGGATTTCCGGCACGGCAATACGACTTCTCATCGATTCAATCTCGAATTCAATCCAAAACCGGCGCCCACACGGTTTTAACGACGACGACGACCAGCGATAACTTCCTTTTGCTTTTTCTTTTGCTCTTTGTGGGCGTTCTAAGCTCCTATCACCTTACGCACACACAAACCTCTCCGCTATAACAAGAGAAAGAACTCGCAAGTGAGGCACCGCCGCTGCCTGTCAGACCAAAATCCAAAAACCTTTGAGTACAGAGGGTTTACATTTCAAGGATTCGAAGCATTCGCAGAGAGAAGCGAAAAGATCGAGAATTAGTTGTTGAATTACACGGTTAGTTCATTCCAACTGTCTAGTCAAATATTTCCTTATAAATAGTGCTATCTATTCAAAAGACAGGATGTCGAACAACCAAATATACGCAGACTACTCTGACTATACAGCTTATGCGTCTTATACCGACGAAATCCCGGAATACAGTCCAGACCCAAACCCTACATTTGCATTGGATTCCAATGCATCTATCTCCAATACGCCTACACCTCCATACACAAGTCCACCGCCGCCTCCGCCTCCGCCCTCGGCATCTCTAATTCAAACATTGCCGGAATTTTCAGAAGGAAGGACAGATGATGAGCTGGAGACTTTATATGATAAGGTCTGGACAGGATATGGCGCTGGAGAGTTGAGAAACTTCGAGAATGGAGCAGGCATTGAGGGATCTGGATACAGCGATGACTATGGAGCAGGCCCGAGCTCCCCAACAAGCAGGAACAGCTCGTACTTTGCCTCTCCCACTTCAACAACATCTTATTCATCAGCAAACTCGATTACTATGGCTACAAATGGATCCGCAACTCCGTCATCCGTACCCCGACCTCCCTCGCTTCCAGGTTCATCTCTAGCGTATCCGCCTACTCCGAGGAGCTCACGTCCTCTGCCTTTGCCTCCCGGTGCTCATGGCCCACCTTCAGCTACGATTCCTCCCTCCTTATCATCTGCCTCAGTCCCAGCTCATTCCGCAGCAGCCTCTATATTTCGAAATTCGGTGGCCTCAGGTTCCGACGGACGGAGTACTCCCACTCTGGATTCGCCATTATCAGCACGAGGACGTCAGCTCCCTACTGCTCCAGGAGCTTCCAATGCAACAAGTCCAGCATCCTCGAATATTTCTCCGGCGGGTTATTTCGAATCGGTTCCTGGGGTACCGTCTAATGCCGGTGGATTAGTTCCTCCTCCTCCTCCGTTGGGTCTTGGAACCGGACTGGGACTGAGTTCGGGCTCGCCGTGGAGTGCTGGGTTAAATCCTGCTGAAATCGAATTCAGTTCCGCCGGTTTAGACTCGGGGTCAGCAGCGATCTATTCATCGGGATACGCAAGCAGTGAAGATCCATATGGTACTGGGGGTAATCATACACCTGTCGCTGGTGGGAGCTCTTCTGCGACGCTTCGCCATAACAACATCGACGAACACTCTTGGGAAGATGGAATTCATGCTGGGCCGTCACATCTGGGCTTCACTTCGCCTCAATCGTACGAACAATACGAACAGTTCACCTCACCGCATACTTATGATGAGTATGAAGGGTACATTGACGATGATGCTTCCTCATCATCATCATCCTTTGCCTCACGTTATGTGAACTTCAGCTTGTTATCGCATATTGCAGTGCAATTGAAGGATAAAGTACCGAGAGAAACACATGTGAAGGGAAGTATACCGTATCCCGGTGGGTTTACAGGGAAAGATATAGTGGTGAGTATCACTGGTACTGTATATCTTTGATGTTTTCTAATGAATTGCTTGCTTTCAAGTCTACCATCCAGTCCCTGATCCAACGAGAACTTCTCATCAACCATGGTGTATCCACTTCTGACAGACGGGCTGCGTTACAGGTGCTCTATTTTCTCTACGTAGCATTATGTGTACTCACTCTATTTTGTCTTCGTTTCTTACACGGTTTGTTTGTATTGGTTACCCAGGTAGCAAGATCCCTACATAGTCAACTATTCTTTTACGAAGTCGAATGGGGGGGAAGGGTCTTGCAAGATGGTGTCGAGGATGTTTACATGTTTCTAGATGATTTGGAAGGAGGTGCTGGTGAGTTGCTCGTCGTCGTACCCTTTTGTTCATTTGACTTACTACCTTTATCCTGACTCAGGTTCATCTTCCGCTCAACCTTCATCACCCTCCGAACTCACAGAACTACCTACTGGGATCATCACTGCACTGACGAAATGTTACTCGCCGGATTGCATGGAGGGAATGACCTGCTACAGCCCCAGATGCCCTAGGAAGGTGAATTTTTCTTCGTCGTTCCATCATAAACTCGACTATACCCTGATCATTTCATTCGGGATAACACTTCATTCTCATTCCTCCTTATCCAAACATATACTTATACTCTAACGCAGGGAGACTCCATCCTCGGCCCTTCAACTAATTCTCTCTCCCGCGGAGGAGGCTCACTCGTGGATTCTGATCCCCGGTTATCTTCCTCCACGATATCAAAAGTACGCGACAGAGGCGAAGAATGGATCAACAGCGTCCCAAGTGAGGTCTTGGTGAATCTCCCGGAGAGTGAGGTAAATCGACAGACGTGAGTAGTCGTTCCCAGTGCATTCGAGCCATTGGATATTGCTCATCATTCACCTTCTGCTGTTTTCTGTCCCAACAATCATTGATTGACCAATCGCTTTCTCTTCAGCATCATCCACAAGCTAATCTCTAAAGAAGAACAATTCCTCGCCGATCTCGATACCATCGAGGCTGTTTTCATCCGGCCATTACGGGAATCCAATCCTCCTATAATAAAATCTCGTCCAGGAGGACCGGCTTCCTCATCCCCTACTTCGATTTCGAATCCACAGCTCACCCAGTTGAATGCATTGAACTCGACCTATGGGTCGAATGGGTCGAACGGTATTCATCCGTATGCGATTGGTAATGGGGTCAATGGGGGAGGATACCCGAACGGAAACGTGCAAAATGGGAGTGGGAGTGAAGATCGTGAAGCATTGTTTTCCTTCATCGATGTGGTGTTCAACAATATCTTGGATCTTCGAGAAACGAATAGGCGTCTACTCGAAATCTTGTATGTTCGACAACGAGAACAGGCAAGTCACTCTGCTCCGTTTTTTCATTACATTCATCGAATTTTTCTTGATGTGTCTGTCTTTGTGTAGTCCCCGATCATCCAACGTATTGGCGATATATTTCTCGAAGCTGCTACTGAGCTCTTTCGCGTTGCATATCCCACCTATATCGGTGGCTGGCCACAGGCTGAGCGGAGGTTGAGGGAAGAATATGATTCAAACGGCGAATGGAGAACATGGGTTGAACAAGCTGCTCGACAAGCTCAGCAGCTTACATCCAACTCAAACTCAAGCTCTGCTAATTCACATCCGGTCCCATCTACTTCTGCTTATCCCTCTTCGTCCTTACCATATGGTTCTTCCTCTGACTCTTCTTCGTCCGTATACGGAGATTCATCGTCATCGTCATCTTCGCCCGAAACTTCAGGGGTGATGCCAACAGTAGCTGTGAACCCTTCCGGTCCTTCTGTCACATCTACGACAGGCAACTTGAACTCAAGCAGTTCTAATGCTGCTCCTCGTCTCGATCTCAAGCATTATCTTACTAGACCGTCAGAGCATTTGCAAAAGTACCCGGTGCTTTTAACGGCGATCCTGAACGAGACGGCGGAAGGGAATCCCGATGCGGAGTTTTTGCAAGAAGCTATTGAGGCGTTAGGTGGACTACAAACCGTGAGTTGTTCAACTTAATTGTCCTTGCTCTGCATAACTGACGGCGTTTGTGTAATGGACTCATCGAACTCATACTGATGATACTTGTTTTTCGCTCCTTCTTTTCCTAGGTCGCGCAACTCCGAACATTCCAACAAGCTATGGGTCGAGGCATTCCTGGAAAATGGGAGTGGCATGATTTGGTTAGTAAAGAGAGTAGAGAGTCATTAGAGAGGCGGGAGTGCAAGAGGCAAAGCATTATTTTCGAGTTGATCAAAGGAGAGATGGCGTATGCCAAAGATCTGGAGAACATCGCTATTGTGAGTCGAAGTCTTTTCGGTCAACTGACTCGATGATGAAATTCAGGTCCTCTCCATGTAGATGTATATCCGACCACTACGAGAAGCGGATCCACCTATTATTCCTCGAGATCGTCTTGAGTCCTTCATTACGGACGTCTTTCATAATTTCGCTGAATTGCATGCGCATCATCAGAGGCTAGTAGAGAAGTTTCATGAAGTGCAGACGGAAGAGTTTCCTGTCATCAAGTAAGTTGGTATGCACTGACTGATCTTGTCTGAACGCCTGTTTTTCCCTTCCGCTTCCGTTGCAGATCTGTCACAGCAGCTGTGTTCGATGCAGCGCTCAACTTCCGCGAAGCTTATATGGAATACATCCCGAATTACCCGATTGCAGCGTACAGGATCGATGACGAGATGGCGAATAATCCAGCGTTTAAGGCGTTCGTTGATGTCAGTCATGCTCCTGGTGGTCGAAATTGTCCTGATATAATTTGATCCTGTATATCTCTTGTTAACAGCAATGTGTTCGTCACCCCGACGCCCATCGTCTTGACATGAAAAACTTTATCAATCGACCGATTCCCCGTCTACTCCGATACGAGCTGTTGCTCAAGGGGATTTTGGATGAGACTCCAGAAGGGCACGAAGACCGGATAGAAATTCCCCAAGTATTGGACGTGATAAAGGCGATAGGGAAAGATACAGAACCTGGCGTTGTCAGTGCAAAGCAAAAAGTAGAGCTGTGGAGTTACAATAGTAATATCGTGTTCAAGCCAGGGGAATGGATCGTGAGTCTGGTTTCTGAGGATCTTCCAATTTATTAATAGTTTTTTCGTCCGCAGGATATGGATCTTCTGGACAAGAATCGCTCCCTCATTCATACAGGGCGTTTGCTTCGTCAGCCGGATGGCGGATTGGAATGGAGTGGTTGGAGTGAACTTTTCGTGTTACTTTTTGACAATTATCGTGAGTCTCATTTTCCAAGCTTTCTTCAAAAGCTAATATCTTCTGTAGTTGTCATGACCAAAGCCCGCGCAAAAGATGATATTACTAAATATTTCGTGAATCGACGTCCAATTCCTCTCGATCTCCTCACACTTGTAAACTTCACTGATCCGCCCACCCAACGAGGTGCCGGTCTTCTTCGTAACCTCCGCGGTGGCGAACGACACAACACAACTGACACCTCGCCCTCACTTCTAACTGCTTCCTCTTCCACTGGTGCCTCTGGTCTCTCCTCCTCAACGTCCACCGCCGTACCTGGAACTTCTGCACCCACCCCAGGTGATACGTCACGCACAGACTCCCGCTCTGTCTATCCTTGCACCATCCACCACAATGGCCGAATGGGTGGGAATTACATCTTGTACGCCGAATCTGCTTCCGCTCGTTCAGAATGGAAGGAAAAACTTGAAGAAGCTGTTGGGTTGAGAAAGGTTGTGCAGGAAAGCAATAAAGTGTTCGAGATTGAAACATTGAGCTCTGATACGTTTTTGGTCCCGAGCATGGGTTTGGGTGCTGACCGCGGAGAGCGTGGCGCGGCTGGAGGAGGTTTAGGACCTAGTTATGAGAATGCATTTACAGGCAAAGTTACTTGTTCGGTACCGTTTAATACCCCGGACGGAAGAGGGCTAGTGGCGATTGGGTGTGCGGAGGGTGTATGGATTGGATTCAGGCATGATTCCAGATGTAAGTCGCCTGGCATCTTACATCCTGCGACGACGTTCCTGATTGATCTTACAGCAATGCGTCGGGTCCTACATCTCAAGATGGTCACACAATGTGCAATGCTAGAGGACTTCGGTATTTTCTTGGTATTAGCTGACAAGGTATGTGTGTGACAAATCTTTCAATTAGACCATAGAACGACTCTACTATCCTATAGTCCCTCTTTGCATACCACATTGAAGCCCTCGTGCCATCATCGCCATCAAGTTCGCATTCTTCCCAAACCCCACAAAAGCTCAGCGGGAACAAGGACGTGTATTTCTTCAGTGTTGGGACGTTGCACGGCCGGACACTGGTCATCTACATGAAGAAGAAAGGCGTGAGCCATTTTCCCTATCTCATCTCGTTCACATCTATTTTCCCTCTCTGACCGTCGTATATCTTCTCTAGCTTGATAGTATCTTTCACGTTGTCGAACCTGTTGTTGAAAGAATTAACGAACGATCTAAAGCTCCACAAGGTCTCATGGGGTCAAGATTTGGATTTAGACAAGCCAAGTCGGATTGGTTCAGAGCTTACCGAGAGTTCTTCCTCCCCTCAGAATCGTACGATCTGATTTTCCTGAAAGTGAAGATCGCGATTCTGTGTGCAAAGGGTTTTGAAATCATGGATTTGATGGAGTGAGTGGACTGCAAACTTATTCTCAAAAGCTCGATGAGTTTATGTTTTCGCGTGTAGCCTTCAAAGTGTGACCATTCCTCAAAGGGAAGATCCTCGGCATGCACCGCTGGCAAAGAGATGGGAGAGTTGCAAGCCCTTGGGAATGTTCAGATCGACGGACGAGGAATTCTTGTTGTGCTACACGGGTGCGTATCTGTTGATTACTTAAAAAAACTTTGTTGACTCACCTTGTTGCCTAGAATTTGGTTTATACGTCAATAAACATGGTGATCCCAGTCGTCACACCGGTTCCATCGAGTGGGAAGGTACTGCCGAACGGGTTGCTCTTCACCCACCGTACATTCTCCTTTTCGACACTCGCTTCATCGAAGTTCGGCACGTTCAAACCGGCCGTTTAGCTCAAATCATCCCCGGACACGATGTTCGTTGTCTCTGGGACGGACGCGGCGTCAACATCCCTGCTCCCCAAACTCCATCTGGTCCCAATGACTCCGATGAGCACATTGTGCAAGAGGCTCGGGTACACGCAGTGATGAATGCTGCTGATGCGGCGGTCAGGAACGGGTATGGTGGAGGAATGAAGTCAAGAGCGGTGGCACAGCATGTGTTCGAGCTGATTCCGACGATTCCATTGTATTTACCTGGATCATTGGCATCGCCGTCGACGATGACTTATTTCCCCCAGTCGTTTTCTCCTCCGCATTCGCCAACGTTGAGGCCGAATACGATTTATCGTTCTTGATTCGCCTTTTGTTAGAGTGAAGAAGGATAATTTTGGACTGCTATACGATATTTACTGGTTTGACTTCTGGCCTCTCTTTTTTGCTTTTGATTTCTCCCTTCACTCCCCAGTACTTCACATGCGTTACTCATGTCATTCAATCACTGGAATACATAGTCTTGGATATGCTCAATCCTCTAAGCTCCGGTAAATGGGAAATAGGAATCTGACACCGATAAGTGTGTTTTGTGACCTCCAAAATGAGTACATACATAGAAAACCAGCGCCCTTGTTCATTTGTAGTAGTCTAACAGGGCTAAGCTCAGATAGATAGGGTATGTATGTAGAGTAATCCTAGCGAATCTGTGAGCCGATATCAACGTATGTATAGTACCCCTTCCCCTTCTCTATGGTTGCTCCATCGGTCCTGTGAACAACATTGGACCAGTCCGGATCCCTGTTGATCTCTCCCCCCGTTTTCCATCAGAACATAGGCTCAGATAGGAGCAGACAGGTATACCCTCATCTTACATGCCAATGGATTAGACGAGAGTGGTCAAAACGCTATAGCGATACTGATACAAGCAATGCTGAAAGAAAAAGAGCAATGGCCGCCAACCTGCCTCGCTGCTCTCAAACTAAAATTTATGCCAGGGGAAAACGAAGGCTCGTCGGCGGACAGTGTAACAGCTTTCTACGTCAGCGGCAATTTTGCAAATTGTCTCGCAGGGTGCAAGGATCTGGTTGATCAAGAGGGAAAGGGTCAGGTTGCTCTCGTTAGTAGTGGGGAACCTGTCTATACCTCTAAAGGCAGTGTATGTGCGCTCTGTTATTCCAAGGCTTCGTTCTAATTTTTTGTTCAGACTTTGAGAGTATATCTCGTTCCGGAGGCAAGGCAAGGGTTTTTTAGACAGCCTACGTGCCCGAATCCGTAACGCGCGCCAGAATCTGAAGAGTAATTCACGGCCTTGAATCTAAGGGTTTGCGTCCGCACTGTTCGACTATAACTCTTCCGCCCGTTCGTCATGAAATTTCCAAATTCTTCCATCAACTGCACACTATGCATGCATAATGTAGTACCATAGTGGTTCATTTTGTGGTCTAACGTAAGGTGTAGTTTTGGGAACAAGCGTCGACTGAGGGACGAAAAATATTTATTTAATTACAATGAAATCACACCATCGTGATTGAACACCAACTCAACTGGGGACGAACGTTGTACTGTGGTTTGTCTGTTCCAGTCAGTACACGTCACAAAAACAGAAAGTAAGAGCAATAAGATCTAATAAATCGTATACAAGTCCAAGACATCAATACAAGATAACGTAAACACAATCTAAAGTCATGAAAGTCTGATGCAGAGTTCTTAGTCCAATAACAAGATGAAACAATACACCGTACAGATTTGGTATATCAAGGTCGTGCTGTCAGCGGGATCAGTGTTAGAGCTAAATCTGGATCGGAGGACACGTACCAAGCTCTTCCCGACGATAAAACCAAAAGTAGCCAGCAACAATGATGAGTTGACATCCCAGCGCGACCCAGAACAAAGGCTCTACTATAGGTGACCCCTTCAAGCCGTCCGTGACAGGATTCCATGTTCCAAGGTTTGGAAAGACAGGTCCAGGTCCCACTCCGTCCGGTGAAGTGGCACGAGCTATCATGACCACCGCAGATCCGATAATCTGAGAGAACGCCAGTGTTGCGGTGACGTGTAGTCGGGAAAGAGTTTGAAGTAGGATCATTCCGAGACCAACACCTTGAACGGCATCAAGGACACCAAGCCACAACCATAAACCAACGCCAAGATATGGGCCAGCATTTCCACCCCATGGAACGTAAGTCGCTAGCGACGATGTTCCCCAAAGCATCTATGTCAAAAACAGGGTTGAGCTGGTATAACTCGGATGGTTGATAACCGTACCTGACACCATCTCGGAGCTCCTAGACCAACTGCAAACACTGGGAGCAGCCACGTATGTGTCTTGCTGAAATGACTCAACACTGCAAGCATAACTGCCCATACACCAACGAAGAATGCCAAGATAAGTAAGAAGATATGCAGTTTTGGCATGTTCACATTCCAGAGATACGTCCAATTCAAACCATACGGCTGCATGCAACGAAGTCAGTAAACATTTTGGAAACAAAAAAGTATTGTACGCACTCCACTCAACCAATAATCGCGTAGCACTTCCGAAACAAGGAACCAAATTACAAGCTTTCGACGAAATAATGTTGTAAGGAAATGTGATACTTTAGGAGGAGTTTGACGATAGTATTCTGACAAAGTTTACAATTAATCAGTTACCCATTACTAGTACTTTTGAATTGTTTACCTGGAAGACCATGGAACAGAATAAAACCGAAAGAAAAACTCATGAATGACAATGGCCAAACGATGACAGTCAGCCACCACGGCGGGGTGTATGATGCAGACTCATTATTCAATGTGTATCCCCAGTACCAGAGGGCAGCTACCCAGATTTGTTGCGAACCTTGGACTATACAAGCCCGAAGTACCCAAATCTCCGTCGCAGCACCCTTTCGACAAACAAGAATCAACGAGGGTAAATATTATTGAAGACAGAATCACATACTGCTTCCTCTCCAAAGTTCAGAGCAAAGAACAAGAACCCTGCCGCTGACGCCGCAGCATAGCACCACGTCGCGATGTTTGATAGTATTGCATGAGCACCGTGCAAAGAACCACTGACGGAAGGTAATCCTATCAGGAAAAACGCGATTCCGAAGAAAATCCAGGGTAGAGAGAGAGCGTAACGTGTAGGTTTAAGACGACAGAGGGGATACCAGACTGTTGAAGCGACGAGGAAAATACTCCCAATGATGTAAAGTTGAGTGCTGCTTTGCCAATTTCGCCCTGTAAGGAGAGTCATCTGGAAGCTTGTAGCGCTTAGCATCTAAATTGAAATATGCCTTAAAATAATTCGAAAATAGTTGTCAAAACTTTACGGACCTGGCCAAGAGCAATGACTAGAGTATAGAGGGGCCACCCTTTGATCTCGCGAGAAAGAGCAATTTGGAGACGATTCATCGGGATTTCGGGAGGAGTCTTCTGAAGTACCATAGATTCATTGAACGGGATGGCCTCGGCAGGAGCTATATTGTAGTTTCAGCAATTCGCAAACTATGGTCATTCGTTGAACTCACTACTTGGTAAAGAAGATGCACTCAATGAGTCACTGCTTCCCCAGAATGAGGAGCGTTTGGACTTGATACTCGCACTGGCACTAGACAATCTTTTGCGCCGCACTTTGTCGAAAAATGCTTCTTCGCTTTTTATTAAGTATTTCTCGATTGAAAGTCCATGCTCGGAATTCTTGGCATTGAGGTTTCCTAAACGGGTGACAAACTCTGCAGTAACCCCACCGTCGGCATCAGTGAACTGTTAACAATGGTAAGTGTCATTCCAATTGTTACAGAAGTTGAACCCACCGAAGCAATAGCCTTATTCAAGGGAGAATCCGATTTGGTCTCGACGATCGATGCTATCGACTCCGAGGATTCTGTGCGGGCGTGTCCTCCAAGCCGTATCCTCGTACTACTTCCGTCAAGGAAAGGATCAGGTACTCTTCGACGGTCCCGTGCAACCATTCGATTGACTCGTTCCAGAAAGTTTTCATAGTCTGTAGATTGTTGAGCCTCAGAAACCCCATCTAGAGCGGCATGAAGCTCATCTCCGGGATCAGATATGTAAGAGTTACGGTTGCTTTCAGTGTCCTGGTGGGATTCAGAAGGAGGATGAAGATGTAGAGGTTCGTTGGTGTTTGTGATGGGGACCAAGGCCTCCACCGAGACCCTGGCGCTTGAATTGCGACTACTGATTCCTGATCTAGGGCCTGTGTGGTAAACCTCCGGTTCTGGATCCCATTCGTTCGGGTCATTTGTGGCTTCGAAAAATGCGTAACCATCGCTTGGTCTCCATGCGTTCGCTCTAGCAAGTTCCCGACTTATCGTGATACTCCTACGGTGAAAGTCTTCGATACGTTGGCGCCATTCTACTACGGGAAACCGTTGAATTGCAGACCGGGCACGAAGGAAAGCACGCTCTTCTTCGGTTGACTTCAAAGCCATCTTGATAGTTTTCGTGAGTTGTGACAACATATGAGAAGTTGAGCTCGATTCGACAGGGAACCACTAAGGTGGAAGCTGTGAGCATACAACTTCATATGCTACCTCGATCTCACTTACCCATCCAGGCATTAATCCCAATCCACCAAGCCTACTACCCACACCCAGTGCACCCTTTCGTCCAAATTCGACTGCTACCAATCCAAACGGCTCATCCCTAGAAGGAATCAATGCAAAATCGGCTCCACTAAACAGATATGGTGGGAGCGCTGTAAATTCAGGCTTCGAGTACACACGGCCAGGATACATTTCCATTAACCGTGATAACTTTTCCGCAGCGAGTCGTCCATAAAGGTCAATGACGGGACCGACTGTGATGAGTTGAATAGATTCATCTCTTTCTAGTCTGTAGAGCCTCCAGTCAGGCCCTTGCTTGAAGAAGAAGAAATAAAGCAACACACAATCCAGGCATAACATCTGCAATCAAATCAACACCCTTTTGCTTCGACCATCGTCCAACAAACACGAAAAGATTCGAGTTGGGATTCTGCTCAATCCCTGCCCACTCCTGTGCCTGTCTCTTAGACTCCGGGCGGGCCTTCTCCGCTATCCTATCGACTTTCACCCCTTTTGATTTGATTGGTTTCTCATCCAACGCAGCAATATCGGTAGGATCAGGATTGGGTAAAGAGTCGACATGTTTGAGAGTCCACAGTGCGGGATATCTAGCCCAGCTCCTCTTTCCATATTTGTCCGACACTCCTGCAACACCCACGCTTTTTTGATGCAAGCTTACAAACTCTGCAGCGGCGTGTAGCAGATTGAAAGTGTTTCCAAATTGAACATATTTGACACAATGTTTCTTGGAGATATTGAAAGCTGAGCAAACCTCCCTCATCTCCTCCTTCGTCCTTAACGGCCATAAACCTTGAAACTCTGCATTATGCAGAGACAGACATACAGGGAAAACTTTGGGTAGGAGGTAGATGGGTGCCAAAGCACCGTGATAGTCGTTGATATGGTAGATATCAATATGAGGGTACCGACGGATAGTTGCTGCGATGGCTTGGTTCCATGTGGAATAGAAAATCGCAGAGCTGAGATCATCCATCCGTGATGGATACGGATCCGCCTTTGTCTGAGCACGAAATACAGGGGAGTCGATGATCACGTAGGTGATATGGTCAAAGACGTGGACCTCGACGTCGACGAGATAGGTTTCATTGAAGATGACGACCTCGATAGGATCGTCAGGGTCGCCTGCGGGATATTCCAAGTCTTTGACCTTGGGAACGACCCAGATCAGGTCAACGTCGGTCATGGCTTTTCCCATCAAACTAGACATCACTCCTAGCCCGCCGATTTTGACTTTGAGCTTCCAGTCGATGATTTCGTATTCAAGCGTCGCAATTAGAACCGTCCTGCGTGTCTTGTTTGTGTCCTCCGGCCAGCCTATAGCAAGATGTTTACCTTTCTTGTCGTGACCGGCATTCACCAGCTTCTCATCAACTAGACCCAATTCGCTATTGAGATCGGTGACCGTCTGAGCCTTGCGATCCCAGAAGACAGGAAGATACTTGGACTTTAATGCAACGCCATACTTATTGTGCTCCACGCCATAGAAGGCGATCATAAAGATCAGCACCGCAAGAGTTGCAGTGATCAAAGGGACAGACACTAAGAGGCTGTAGACGATCATACTGATTGCTGAACGACCTCTTGGCTGAAGGGTCCATCGCATAGTGGTGTCATCTACGAGAATGGACCAAGAGAGGTACGGATACGGCGGGGCGGACATGTTGACATAATTTGGTGCCTCGGTATTGGGAGGAAGACGGTCTAGGACCCCGTCGCCATCTGTATCGCCGTAGTAATAGTCTGCTACGTCAAATCCCCAGACATTCAACTGGACAAATGTAGGCCAAGCAGCCATTATCTTTAGCTCCCATAGGTTGCCACTGCTACCCGTACTCAGGGACGAAGAGGAAGCCGGATTGAGGGTGAATTGACTATCGACCCCTTGATTGTTTCCCCATTCATTGAAATCTCCTCGAGCGAGGAACTGAGGGACTCGTCGAGGCGGACCGGTATATCCTCCCGCGTCGGCATGAACAACGTTTTCAGTAGTCATCGTAGCTTGGCTCCAATCTTAACAGTTGAATAAAGACGATAAGTCACCCTTGGTTGTACGCCGACATGAAAGCAAAAAGTACGTACATTGAATCATAACATGAACTCCATCCCAGAACATGTCCGAGCCGGCGAAGAACGAGGTATTCACACTCGTCAAATCCTCCCATTCAGTCCAATTCGTCCACGTCTGCCCAAAATCCATCGAATACCGAAATTGGTCAGCGCCAAATGCAGAGTGGGTGTACTTGTATTCATTGTCAGCAAATGTTAAGGCAGAGTTGTTATAATCACTGTCTGGGAAGACCATGACGTTTCCTGATTGGCCTTTTCTAAGGATGAGATGGTCTGTTGCCTATGTAAGCGAAAAGAAATTGTGAATGAAATTTGTTGCTTGTAGGCTGGGAACGTAGTGAGCTTACCCCATTTTCAACTCCTACAGCTGATGTCGGATTGGATACCGTAATCGTCAATAGCCCGTCCGGGAAATTCGTCAAAGTAGCATTCCAGACCCAGGCTGTTTGAGGCACACCCGACAGGCCTGTTGAATTAAAAGGACCAACCGACAAGCAGCTGACATTTCCAATCAGAGGAGCTGACCCATGTCCTGAGGTGGACATATTCAAGGTTATAGAGTTCGTCACACTGTCGCAATCCATATCCAAGTTGAACCCGAGCGATATATCCACATTATCCAACCCGTTCGAACCAGATGACGCTGAAAGAAGTCTCGCATCATGCCCAGGAGTGAACAACGTCAGCACCGGCGGTGCCCCTACCCAATCACTATCCACCACCAGAACCTTGAAACCATACGGGTCCATCGTGATGCTTTCTAAACAACCAAAATATGGAGCGTTTCCATCGTTAAAGTACGGCGAGAGCGAGGCCTGAAGAGTGTAGTTCTCGAACGGGTAGAGCAAATTCCGTACTATAGCACCTGTGGAGTTCCCAGGTTCAACCGGGTACGGAGCTTTGATCCAATCCGGATTCGTCGAGCAGTTGAAGTCGTAACTTTTCGTGACGTTCTCATTTGTCATGAACATCCAGACAGTCCCATTGTGTGTCCCATTGAGTACTTGGACGTTCTGCATTCCTTCCCTTGAAATACTCCATAACCCCATCTCCGTACTCACACCTCCTGATCCGGGCCTTTGAATCTCATATGTCCAATTACCCAACTGTGTTAAAGTAAACCCATCCTGAAGCGCAGTGTAGGTACTACGGAGGAAATTAAATTGGGTGAAGAGGTGACGAGTGGGAGCGGTAGGATCGAAGTGGTCGAGGGAGACGGAAGGATCGGAGCAGCCGAGGAGAGAGCGGGAGAGGGGCATGTTGAAATATTGTTGAGAACCGAGGTGATAGCAGCCGTGGTTGAGCCAGGCACGGGAGGAGACCATTGCTTGACGGCTAAGATGGGTCAATCAATTGTACCAAATCGTCGAAATTTGTAGGATGAGTATAACACTCACCCATAGAGATAATTGTTCGCTGTGGAGTCGTATGTATAGAAATCTTGTTCTTCTCCGTAGTAATACTAGAAACAAAAGAAATCAGGTGAAAACCGGAGTGATACTGAAGGTCGGATTCATGGCACAACATACCATAACAACTCCCGGCATGAGCATCCCCGTAACAAACGCGCCTAACATCCCTCTCCTCGCACCATCGCTCAGACTAGGCCACCTAAACACGTCAAAGTTGCTTGTGCCAAACATATGCCGTGGGTCAATCACACCAGTGTTGGAGTTGATGAAATCGTCGTTAACGAACATTTCGTTCCAGGCTGTGATAAAAGAGTCCGAAGAAAGATCGTACGCGTCTTGGAGGTTACCATCCATGCCGAGAAACGACGTCAAGGAACGATATATGGAGTAGTGGAAAGCACATCCATCGAGAGCGTTGTAACCCTCCGGACGAAGGAAATACTGGGCGTCAGATGAAGTGACGTTGGCTGCTGTAGCGATAGAGTCGGGACGCATGCTCGGCGTACGACCGCGACCGAGGTACAATGCGCCAAACGTATCGCCTCCTGTGACTTCACCTAAATCATCAAATCAACATCGATGGTTAGCGCAAGTCTAGAACGAAAATAAGGATGCAGAGACTACCCACCCGCGATATAGAAATTTTCCTTTCCCACACCAATCGCACACTCCCTTGTCGCATTACTCCACTCTGCCAGTGCCTCCAATGTCACCTGCAACGATTTATCTACTCTAATTGCATCTATATCCAATGCCTGTATGACCATACAGCTAAACATTTTCAACTTGTCTACCATTCCCGGCTTCCATTCCCTCAATCGGTCCTGGACTCCAGCGAATTTCGACAGCTGGCGCTGCCAGTCAGGAAACACGCCGAAAGCTTCGATGGAGCCGTAATGGTCAAAGTCGGATTCAAGGCACCCGTTGGAAGTTATGTTGACGATGAGGGTGCCATCGTCATTCCAGAATTGGGGGAGGACGCAGGATGTGTTACGATCGTTCGAGATCTAAGTGTGAAGGAAATGAGGACGAGGGTGAGGAGAAAAGAAAGAGAAACCGAACTTGAAAATCTTTATAATCCGTGAAATTCCAAGGTATGTAGCCAGGTTTCAAATATTCGGCGTCGTACTCGGATAATGAAAAGGGCGCAGTTGTATTGAGGAATCTGGGGAGTCAATGAAGAGTCAGTAGCGGATCACGGACAAATAATCGAAAACGAGTTGGACGGGTGTGGCGAACAAACGAACGTGTACGGGAAGTGGAATTGAACTATACACACCCTTTGAACCCAATCAAATCACTCATAGTTCCGACCGTGAAATCTGCCATGAAGTACATTCCTCTAGCGTGGATCTTATCGATTGTTTCTACCCACTCATCCCATGTACCCCAATGAGGGTCGAGCACGGAAAAATCCAACGGAGAGTAACCTGTGAGATAGTATGAATCATTCAAATCGCGGCAACAAAATATCCCAACCAACCATCTGCCTCCCAAATCTCGTTCAAGAAAATTGTCCCAGCAACGTAGATCACCCGAACACCCATTCCCTGCAGATAATCCAACATTCGATCATCACCCATTCCCTTCAGATCGCCGCCAAACCGCAACTGCGTCTCTCTCCAATCAGATTCATACGGGGTTTTGAAAAAGTCATCGTTGGACGGTTCTCCGTTGGCAAATTTATCGAGGAGAACGGTGTATATTGGGAGAGAACGCCAGTTAGATGGAGATGGAGTGTATGTAGTATTTGTGCGGTTGGTGTAGTAGTCGAGTGGTGAGGTAGCGGTTTTATTAAGGTTGAGGTTGTATTGGATAAGTTGTTCGTTGTATGGCGAGGCGTGAACGACGTTAGGACTCGGAAGAGAGAAAAGTGAAGAGAGGACAAGGAGCCCTATAAACAGAGCCATCGTGAATTGAGACACCGTGGACAGTGGCGAAAAGTATCGTTGACCTGACTACTCGCCTCCGAGTGGTATGGCACTTGCAAGAAGGAAAGGAAGGAAGGAATGACAAGGCTGCGCTGCATGGACATCACCCAAAGCCACGATTCGCCGATTTACACACGCGAGGTTTTTTTAGAGTTCTTCTGGGTTATCTTGGGAAGATTCTAGAGCGAAAAGGCAGAGTTTGGCCGTGTCCGTAGTGGTCCGTTTGTCCTTTGTGATTGGTCCATCGATTCGGCCTGCTTCTAAAAAACGTGTTGCTGTCAGGCCTCGGATGGCCGAGGGAGAATCTGTTCCAAAAAAAGAGCTCTATGACGATATGATACACAGAAAGATGGAACGCACCTACATCTTGATTCCAACTGGCAGCCTGCTTCGCCAGACAAGTTGGATGAGAGTCATTCGAGCCTATGATATGAGCTCCAAAACTGGGTGAACAAGAAGTACATAATTGCCGAAAAGTGGATTGGCTATCAGTGGCATTGGCAGATAGGGAGTTCATAGGTAAGAATCGGTGGATGAGTGTGCTCCGATGTGAAGGCCAAGTGGAGACAAAGAGGTCAGGAACGAAAAACACATTATGCCCACTGTCGCAGGAATCTTCAGAAGGAGCGAAACAGCCTTCGATAGTGAGGCTTATTCCGATTTCGAGGTAGATAGCGGCGCTCTGCCAACTGAGGGGCATCAGGAGCCAGGACAGGAGCTTTGGCACGCGGAACGCGCTAAATCATTCGAAAGACCGTATTCTGAAGCACGTAACTCTCCTACAAATTAACTATATAGCGCAATCGTTGTCCTTCACGAAGCACCTGGTTATGATCAATCAGTAAACAACGCATTTTGAGCTCAAAGCACGCACGCATTTCCCTTCAACTGAATGGTGTCCAAAAATATCAAAGTCTGACTTTTCCTAACGCGCACAAGACAGACTATCAATGTAAAGAGCTCGAGGCTCAGCGCTCGGTCTGGACTTGATGTAGAAGAGCAAATGACTACTTCAAGTTCGAGGACATGACCATGTACAGATTATTCAGATAGGTGTCACTCTGTCGGCTGTGTACAAGGGTACAGTCGGCTGCAACAGTGAGTACCCCAGATTATTGGATGAAAGACATGAGAGCGTGGGAAACAATCATAGTAGACGTGCTTTGAGTACTTGCAACGGCAAAGAAGGCTCAAGTAAGAAAGTCATGGAAGAGGACCGGGACCAGTATGTGATACACATAGAGAGAGTGGAGATTTTACATTAGGGAAGAGTTACACGCAGTGGCAGTGGCAGTTGAAGATTTACTTGAACTTTAGGTAAGAATCGAACCTCTTCATTCGCCCACCATATGCATGTTACAAGATACAGATCACCTCTCCACTTTCTTCTATGATAACGATGAGGAGACTTCGCCCGATACATTCTCCCTCACTCAACTTACCAAGGCAGTTGGAGCGGCTATGTGTATTCAAGAATGCAATCTGGTTAAGCTCGCAGAAGGAGGATATCACAAGGTGCCCTGCTCATCGATTATTTATCATTAGCTTTTTTTGAATTGATATTGTCTCCAGGTATATAAAGTCTCCGGCGATCTGCGCATTGTAGTCCGTGTTGCGGCCCCTGCATTTCCGAAAGACAAGCTTGAGTCAGAGGTAAGTGGTAAGTTCATTCAAAGGTGATAGGCGTGCGCTGGAGTTTGGGCCATGGTCTGTTAGGTTGCGACCTTGCAGTATATCGCTTTACATAGTAGTATCCACACTCCTCACGTTTACGCATGGAACACTGAAAATGACAACCCCGTTGGATTGGAGTACATGATCCTTGAAAAGGTATTGTGTGTGATAATGTATCACATTTCGATTCTGAGATGTGTGTTCAGATTCTTGGTGTTCCAGCCAGTGCGGTTTGGGACACATTGCCATTCGAGAAGAAACAAGTTGTAGTAGCTGAAGTCGCAGAATGCATACTTCAGTTATTTCACCTCCGTTTTGACACTGGAGGGTCTCTTTATCATGAGCCTGGATCTTCAGCAAACTCTTTCATCGTTGGGCCTGTTGTCAGCACGCCATTCTACCGAGCTCTTGATGGAGTTGTCCGTTTCCCCAACCAGTCAATCGCACCTGATTTAAGGAGATACCGAGGGCCTTTCCTCAGTCCAACAAGCTATGTTCGCAGTCCTCTCGAAACCGAGTTGCACGTTCTACGTGTTCAAAATCTACGACGCCATGTATTAGAACACGAGCTTGATGGCAATGAAGAATGCCTTGAGCAAGGTATCCGTGTTCTGGAAAAGGCAGTACAATTAGCATCGATCTACCCTGGGGATATTTGCATATCAAGTCCTCTTACGCGACTCCAGGGAAGCCGTTCTCGCTCCGTATGGATGATTTCAGACTTTCAAATGTCATGGTCAGTGCGGGAGTAGTCATTTCATGATTCCTCTGAATTCCACCCTATTAGATTGATGAGAATACTGGCCACATCACTGGCCTGATAGATTTTGAAGGTGCAACCATTGCCCCCCTATGGGAATGTGCGTACATGCCCCGATGGTTACAGGACCGTGAAGAATGGGACGGGACCTCTGAAGGTGGTTCCTCGTCAGAAAAGGCTTCACTGCGGAAGGTATTTAATGACAAAATGACTGAAATTGACCCAACAGGGGAGTGGAAGCGGGCCCATGATCAGGGTCGTCCTTTTCGAGAGTTTACGAACATGTTGAACTATAATGTGGGCGTATGGGCTAAGGATGACATTGAGAATACAATTGATGAGTGGTTGGAGTGGGCAAAGGTGCGCCCAGGTGAAGGGTTGAGCAAAGCCGATCCTGAATCACATATACTACTGTAGTCGCTACTGAGAGAATCCTCAAATGAGAAATCGTTGAATGACCATCAGAGCACGACTATCCCAAGTCACACAGATCGGATAAAGGCAATGCCTTGAATAATACTTATTTTCGAGTCTCAACTCTCTGCGCGTCGGTACCATTCCCCCTCGGATGGCCGAAAGCCAGGACAGGAGCTTGAGCCACACGGAACACGCTCAATCATTCGAAAGACCGTATTCCGAAGAGCAAGCGGAGATCGAGTATCAGGGAACGAGGAGGTACATGCAGTGGCAGGGAGCATCGGGGATACTTGTTTCGTATATCACTGGGCCAAACTACAATGAGTATTTAGAACATCTCCGAGCTATTCAGGCCATCTGAAGGGGAAAGTAGTGTTTAAGGCCTGCAGCGCCTCAGGATCCATCGTCAACGACCTCCCAATGACATATTTGTCCGCCCATATATCCGTAATGCCTACTTCATAGACCCCTGGTTTCTTCAGCGCTGGTCTCACAAAGCATGTGCAGCCACCGCGACATTTCCCTGTACCGTCTTCATTGGTGATTTCAAACTCAAATATTTTTGAAGGTGTGTACCCCTTCAGAGAGCTACTACGTGCATTGTCGATGATAATCTCTGGTAATTGAGCAGAGCCTGTTCCTGTACCTTTCGGCGGCATCGGAAGATGCAGTTCTCCCGCGACCTGTTTCATGATCATATCAACCACAGCTTTTGCAGCGAGAGATTCCTTTCCATGTTCATCAAAAGGCACGAGAGTCTTCGCAAATGGTAATGGAAACCTGTACACCATCGACACCCTCTTCTTGAAACTAGGGCCCGGTACCTAGAGATACATGTTTTCGTAAGCAATAAGCAAGAAATAAAGCACCGCATAGCATAAGAATGACTGTAAGTTGATGGGAAGCCAGCAGGGCCAATGTGCGGAATCCTACAAAGATTCTACGCACTTTGCGAATTGCAGTTGTCCCTAGCGGTGCAGGAACTGGAACAGCCCATACAGCATAAATCAGACCGATGACGAGGTATGTGGTCCATAGATAGAGTCGAAGATGCATGGTAGGAGTAATGATGTATAAGGAGCGCAGAAGAAGATCCAAATATCTGGGAGAATATGGATGATAGTAGGGGACAACGAAGCAGTGGGTGGTTGTAATAAGGCGAAAGTTTTTTTTTGGTCTTTGATCAGCAAATGTTGTGTGTGCACCAGTGGACGTATCACTACCCGACTTGGCCAGCAAGTTTGATACGGTGTTGGGGGGAGAAGAAAGAAGAAACTATCGGGCAGACCAGGGACGATCCTCGATATATACCGTTATGTGCCCACTTACCGTCGGATCTCTTTCTCGATAGATTCTGGACCCAATTACCGTCAATGATTAATGTTATGATGACAGTATGAAGACGACGATCGGTACGAAAGCAGAGTGAAGAGAGAGTTGTAAAGGTAATGAAGTGCACATACACCAAGTTTACTTTCGGAAAGTCCTAATCGCCTTTGTACCTCTGTCCAACTTCCATCACGTTCATTGGAGGTTTGCCTCTTACAAGAGTCACGACATCAATTTTATCAGAAGAGAAGAGCGCATGAGCGCCCATGAGCGCCGAGTAATGTTGAGGCGTGTCTCGTGATAGGGTCCTTAGGAGTAGTACGATTGAACATTTGTATATGAACATGGGGATATTGAGCTCTCGCAGTTGTAGGAAAGAAGTCGGGATCTGATTCGGTGATGGCCTTCGCCCATTGAGCGTTGCCCGAAAGCATTTCAGCGATAGGGTCTGTGGGCTCGTCTGGGGACGATTTAGTCCGAATGTCGCCCTCGAAGAACTGAGCTCGAAGAGATGCATATTGAGACATTCCGTGTACAGTGTAGGTTTGTCAGTCTTCCGATGAGGAGTTGGTAGAATGATTAAAAGGTAACACTCTTTTGTAACCTTTCTGACCCCCTCTGCTAGATTACCTATTCCAGTGAATTCCCAATCTGAGCCAGTCAAATTAGAACCAAGTTCAAGGTACTGTCCTAGGCCATCGTGATACAAGGATGCCCAACTGTATCCTACTGTATCCAGTTATGCACATCCATGCCACTTGTCAAAAGAAAACTGCTCATTTTTAATTGACCGGACACGGCTATTGACTTTGAACCAATCAATGGGACTGCAAACACCACATGCATTTATCCAACGTGTATCTTTGAGTCTCGAAACTCTGCGCATCTGTCGATATACACATCTTGTCAGGTCAGGTAAGGTAAGGTTAAGTAAGGTTTTGAATATCGTATATTGAATGAACGTTTGGAATGAATCTTCAATTCTATGTAACATGTTCTGTTTCCTCGAAATCTCTGGGACACGAAATTTGCTTCGATGTAATCTCCGGTCAACACAGAGCCTTACGGATGCTTGCATCTTGCTACTTACATAACTTCCACATAAACGACGCTAGTGTCAATCACAAAATCGTAAGGTATGCGGCGAATGGTTCAAGCCCTACAGAGCATCCATAGGGGGTCATTTAGATAGTATTGAAATCTTGTATGTTCCGGATTCATAAACCGATACCCAAACCCTTCCACTCCGGCTCGCTTGACGTGGGGTATTGAGATACAATCAAATCACTGTAGCACATACATGCATATATCAATGCCCAAGTCCCTGTGATCATTCCGTGCAAGGCGGCAAGCATTAATGAACATTCATTTCAAGGTTCCTACATTATCATACATTTCTCAAGACTTCTCTTCAACATCCAGAAATTACTCCCTCGACGTGATTCGCTGAGATACTACTCGTTCCACCGCTGAGCTAATGGGCTCTGACCCACCTATGAGATCAACCCATAGCCCACCTCCAGTCTCCTTCTCCAACAGCTCCACAGCGACCGCAGCAACATCCTCCCTCGGAACACTTCCAACTAGCTTAGCCTTACCAAGATCAACTTTCCCTGTTCCGTGACTATCCGAAAGCGATCCCGGACGTAAACATATATCGACCCAAATGGGTTTCGAACTCTTCCTGCTTTCATTGTAGAGATATTCATCCGCGACGGTTTTTGCTTCCGAGTAGACTCCGATGGAATCCCAGGTTTTCTTGAAAGCGACTCTGTCAGAGTCTGTCCAGTACGAGGCAGGAGAACGACGACTAGAACTAGCAGAGATCATGAGGAATTTCGTAACAGAAGGAGCAAGTAGAGCGGCTTTGATGAAGCGCTTGGCGGCAATCTCGTCTACGGCTTTTGTACGTTCAGGACCTCCTTTGCCTCCAGCACCTACAGTAGGCGGTAGCATATATAAGCGCTCAAATTAGATGCATCCGGATTTTGGGGCTTACCTGCAGACCAAATAACCCATTCAACACCTTTCATCAACTCTTTTGCTCCTTCCTCGTCGGTTTCCTCGATAGAAGCTACAACTGGCTCAATAAGGGAACGATTTTCAGGATATTGATCAGAGATTTCTATGGCATGGTCTGGATTGCGAATGACAGAACTAATTTTGTGATCGTGAGCCGCAAGGAGTTTGGTCATATGGAGGGCGACTTTTCCATGACCACCAAGGAGGAGAACTCGGACCATGCTTATATTTTGTTAGGAAGTGGTTAAAGTGAGAGAAGGTACAGTATCCTTGCTGAATAATTGATTGAGCGGACTTGATTTGAGTGATCGTCTACAGCGCTTAATTAGACGCTTACAGTATGCAGCTAACTAGTACTACAACATAATCTTTTCAGTTGAAAAAACGCGGGGTTTTGGCAACGATTCTGGTCCTCGAGAGATTTCCATATCCTGGATTCTTCCCGTTCCAATATCATATAGCCATCCATAAACCGTAAGCTCCTCTCTCACAGGCCTTGTACGCCATGCATTCTGAATAACCTCCGTCTCGCAAAGATTATCTACCTGCACCTTCACATTCTCACGAATAAGGACTGGAATTGCCTCCGCTTCCACCACAGAAGATATCTGCAGGTTTGGGACCAAATTCGCAATCGACGTGGTTAGAGGAGCAAGGAAACGGTTCAAGGGAGAGTCAGCGGAATATACGTCGAGTGTGATCGGCGTTCGACCAGGGATCACCGTTTTACTGGCTCTGAAACTGGCAGTTATGGCGCCGCATCCAGTGTGCCCACATACAATAACTAGAAATGTTTTAAGATATGTAAGTGTGGCAAGTAAGTTGGATACACACCGTTTCTTACGCCCAGTTGATCGACAGCAAATGTTAGAGTCGCCATCAAGTTCTCGTCATTGAACTGGACTTGGCTGTGATACAAAAACGACGTGAATAAATCTCAGAACAACATTCATAGCAGGAAACAGTATTGCAATCAGACTTACTTTCCAACGTTCCGGTTGACAAAGATATCACCAGGCCTCGTACCAGTGATAACCGTTTCTGGTACTCTCGAATCGCCGCATCCTATCCAGAGCGTCTGCGAATATTAACATCTGAGCGCGCGCAGTTGTTTTTACACTAAGTTCAAGTATTAGGATTCACTGACATGGGGTGATTGAGCTCTCCCCGCTGACTCGGGGAAGAAATTCGGATTTGTCTGTTGGACGTTATCCGCCCATTGTACGTTGCCCGAAAGCATTTGAGAGATAGAGCGGTGCCGACAGTTGGACATCTCCTTTGTATGAGTATTGGTGAAAACACTAGTACCGAGAAACGACTTTTATACTCTCATAAAAGTATACTGATACTGATATCGATTTTTACAGAGTTCCTGATCTGAATCCATCATTCACCAGGAAAGTTCAAAAATGCTTAGTTTGCCTATTGCAACGTTGAAGGATTCATATCTGAAAATCTACGAACTACTTCAAGCCACTGCACGGTGTTTTTTGTCATTGATCTGGCATATGTACATTCAGCCTGTACACTTTTGCTTGAAAGAGAAGCCTTGGTCTATCGATGAGACTACGGACTTTTTTTTTAGCTTTGTCTATCACTTCATTGATGAATAGAACACCATGTAAGTAGCGTGTATCTGTCATTATAGTCTCCCGGCTCTGACCCCAGCTGATGAGCGTCAGGATTAATGTTTATCTGGTAGTATCTGAAAACTTTATCGAGCATGAATCAACATAGCCTTTACCCGAAAATTTCGTTCAGCCACGTCTGATACCATGTAATGAAAAGTTCCTTCCTTCGACATAGTACCAGAACGAATTTGACTTGGAATACAAGAATAGGTATTGATCGAAGTAAAAATACACCGTTATGTTTGAGTAACAGATAGAAGCAATACAAGTGATACATATATGTACATCGCGATTCGTGAACGGTTGAACGCGAAAATCGAAGGGTATCGAAAGAATATATTACAACAACATCGGAAGAAGAGAATCAACAAGTCGATCAATGACCACCAAAAAGCGCTCTAGCACGTCCCCGGAGTGTCTTCTTCTTTATTACTGGATCAGCATGCGCATGGGGAATGTACCCTGAAGGAACCACAGGTGGGACGAACGAATCTTCGAAACCAGACGTCGCTGGAGACACCACGGACCCACGACGACGAGGCGGGGCTGATGAACCATAAGGTATCATTCCCGGATCAGCGTATGCAGGATATCCAGTGTTCAAATAAGGTGGTTGAACATGGTGGGTGTGATGAGGATGATGAGGAGGGATATTGGACACCGAGAACGTGGTCGAGGTAGGTGAAGCAGCAGCAGTAGTACCGAAAGGATCATAACTAACCCAGTCCTGGCTTTGCGTGTCGTGCTGCGTCGGCGTCAAAAGGCCTCTAAACTCTGCAGCTTCGTGTTCGTCCCACCACATATTCCCTCGTTCGTCACGATAAACCTCACCGAGAGGCAGACGCGTGTCTGTCGATGGTTTCGACTTTCTCCGTCGCTGGTCGGGGTGATGACGATCAGAGTGATGATGCTGCTCAGAGGAATGGTGGTGGTGGTGATTATGGTGAGTTCGCCCGGCAGGAGCGATATCCCGAGCCTGCTGTTCCATGATCCGTTTTGCATTCCGCTCGATAGAGCCTCCGCCCATGAATTGCATCATGAGGAGTTCAGAGGCGAGACTCGGAGGTAGTTGTTGGGGTGCAGGTTTGGGTTTCGATTGAGATTTCGAAGATCGCCGGGCGGAAGACATTATAGAAAGACAGGCGGAACTCGAGTTGTGGGCGTTTTGGAGTCGGGAATCGCAAGATATAGATCCAGTGAATCAGAATACTCCCTTATATACATCCCTATCTCTAACCGCAGAAAGAGGAAACCTCAAAGGAACGTACAAAGGGGATCAGTCAGGTAAATAGACAATAAAGCAAGACCGGTACGGAAGATCATTCCTTTCATTAAAAACAAAAAGAAAGGAAGGAACGAGGCTGAAAGGAAAGAATGCGTGCGTCAACGTCCTCGAAATTTAAGAACCACGCGAGAGAAAGGAATAAAAGACAATAAGATTGAGCGGAAATCACAATAAAGCAAAAGACAAAAGAACGAGCGCTACTTGCGAATCGATGGGCGCCTAACTTTATATCTGCATCATTTCCATTTTATGGCACTCATCAGCTAGCGTCCATTTACGCCAGAGGCCTTGCTGATACATGTCGCCTCGCCAAGGATTCCATTCCTAAAGTTTCACAGCTCCACGGCACATCAAACATTGATCAACGCAACTAGACATTCCCATATCCGCCACTCTCCAAAAAGTCCTTCATCCTCTTCACGATAACCTCTAGGGCCTGCAACCATTTCCCCAACTCTGGGTCGAACTTTTCCGAAGCTTCCCCACAAGATATGACTTGGTAGAAGTCACGCCGATGTGGAACAGCGCGGATGGCAACCTATACCAGGAGTTAGTGGTTGATAGGGAGGAAGCGGAAAGAAGGCTTCAGGTAACTATCTACTCACAGTAACAACTCCACGAACAACCCATGCATGATGGTGTCGAAGCACAACATCGTAGGCGCTCTTGAAACAGACATGAAGCTCATCATCCGGATGGTCTTGCATGCGTTGAAGAGCGTGCTGTATCAAAGCGAGACCGCTGTACTTCAAGCGTTAGCTGAGGTATAATACAAGAAAAGCAAAGATGAACGGAAAAGCAGTATTTGTAAATTACTTTGAACTTTAGCCAAGGGATATCAGACCAAAACAAGGAATATCGAAACGAAATTCGTGACAGGTTCAAAATGCGAATTTAGCAGAGTACATACCGTATTAGACGAACTACGCATGCTGTCCCATGTCTGTGATGATCTCCATTGATAACTTCAAATTTCACAAGCTCTTCCAGAGTATGGGAGGAGTCTTTATGTGTTTGATAACGCGTTCGGACACCCTACAAGATTGGACAGCTTAGTTGAAGAACGAGCGAGTGTAGCGGGGAGGCATAAAACATAATTCGAAATCGGACAAAGTGATTGCAGCATAAACTCACACCAATGTTACTTCTGATGTCAGATTGAACAAAGCCAAAGATTTTTGACCCGAAAAGGTCTATGGAGACGTATTTAACGAAACAGAACTGGTGCTGGGGGAATTATAAGTACTCACCAAACATTGCCACTAATCCTTCTGTTGCTTCCAAAAATCCGACAGTTTCTACACCTTCTGAAGAAATTTGAACCTCGTGGAACGACTAAGGGAATTTTGTTGAATATATGGCCATCGTGTGCGATGCCAAGGGATACTCAAACCTTGATTGTTTCAAACAATGGTGCCATTTAAGGGCGTAGCCTGAAAGATCTCTCACTATTTCCCAGGTCTTCAGACGACGGTTTTAAGAAACATCGGCGTGTCGACAACGAGGAGATGGTCACTGATGGTGATGGTGATTGTTTGAAGGAAACCTGTTCGGCCCGATCCCGATAAGCCCGAGGACTTTTCAGACCAACCTCCGCTCACCGCCAAACCACTTACCGCAAGTAGAACATCCTGATTTTGGAGGTGCAGCTCCATTACCCACTACGATTCTCGCTTCAGTCCTCGTATCGTCGTGTCAATTGTCGCAAATATGTACGCTGTATCCAACTCTAATACTCGTTCCTCAACTGTGCCTCCATGAAAATCAAATGGGAGCTGGAATGGAATGCATGAAAAGAGTATCCAGAGCCACTAAATTATATGTAAAGGTAAGTTATTCACCCATCGGGAGCCCTTCCTTGGTGAACTGACTACCTAGAGGATTCTACCAAGCATTGAACGGTCGGCGTTCGGACTTCCCATGGAGTACCGTTGATTGAAAAGTATGCCGCGTACCCAGTTCGCACCGTTGATCAATGATGATGAGGTCATCCAGATTATCTCAGGCATTATTCTTCCGTCGGTCTAGATAGATAGATAGATAGATACGCGGCTCCGTCGAAGACGGGGTCCCCACAAGGGAACAGCCGGGCCCAACCATCCCGCATGCAGCGAATGCTCATCCGACGAGGGATGGTAGACTGCAGCGGCAATGGAGGGGGTAAATACATGTTGCGGTACATAATATGTAGTAGTACTGCCAGAGTGAATCATTCCTCCTCAGAGTCCTCATTGTCTGTGCATGCTACTTCTTCCAGGTGTAAATCTAGGCCGGTGTCTAAGTAGTACTGCCACCGTCCAATCATGTCGTGTATGAATTTCGCCGTAGGTATAACTAGGGACCAGTCGAAGATGAGTAGCTTGAGGTAGTGTAGAGCCAATGAATCTGAGAAGATAGTGTTGAGCGGGAGAGGACAAGATTGACGAATGTCAGCCGTGAAGACGGAGCAAAGGGAGGATATGCTGTTCAGAGATGGGCATTGCAACAGGACGTGCTGAGGAGTTTCCGGATGAAGGTTGCAAGCCCGGCAGAGTCAGTTGAGGCGCTCCGCGAAAGATAACTGCCGGAGAGGCAAGGGGGATGCGCGAAATAGATGGGGGATGTAATCACCGCAAAGTAGTTTAGCGATGACACGGCAGTGTGAGTGGTTCATCACTCGCGTTAGGTAATGTCGGAGCCCAATAAGCTGCGGTTTTGGCAGGCCTTCTTTGTTCGGTAACGAGCTTGCCTCGTTTTTGTGTGAAAGAGAAAGGAAGGAATCTAATGGGCACTCCAACCAACCAATCTAATACACAATATGCGAGTTCACTGCTATCAAATTTATTTAATAGCAAGGGGTAGCGTTGGCAAAGGTTCCGCAAAGCTTTGAGAGCTAAGTAAGAAGCTTTGATCAATCAATTTGAATTGTTCTGAGGATTCGATATATTCCTTTGATCAAGGTAGATTCAGCACGATTTGTGCTTTGGTTTGTATTGATTTGGGTATATCAAGAATTGGGGTTTGAATCAAAGTAAATTAAAACCGAAACACACAGACCCCTACGGAGGGCTAGAACTATGTGCTGGCACAACCACACAGCGTGATTTGCCCTTAAGACCAACAACTGATCCTAAGTTCGAAGGATACCCAACAACTGGATATACTTCTCGCAGTCATAGGGAGCAGAACACAACGTTCCTATACTCACAAGTGCCGGGCCCGAATGGCTGCTAGCGAAGAGGCTTCAGTCTGGTGGGAGTGTGTCTTTCCTTTTTACGGATTAGCACTGCAACGTCATCCCAAAATCACTTGTATTCCAGATACATCGGATCGCTATTTATACATACAGAATATAGAGTCGCGCAGTACAATTAATTTAAAACAATAAACGTTCGGAACCGTAAGGGAACTTCTACACTCGGTCAGATACCATTTAATTTGAATCTACATGTCCTTATTTGGCCCATATTGGTTCCAAGATTCTAGTATACCTCCAAACATAGGTAGGTACTTCAATATTCATTTAATTTAATTGTTTTTAGAGAATGACTCAAATAGTGTTCAACTGTCATTGCTGTTCAACACTTACTTCGATCGTTTGTCACCTCGTCCGGAGGCAAATCAGCTCTCCTCGATTCTAATCCGATCAATCTGATTCATCTGGATTAAACTAATTGCTTCTCTCTTTCAATAGACACCCATTGTGCCTATACTCTATCAAGGGAGTTACGCATAGTATTCATTTAATTGCATTCTTCAATATTTTCTACGTCAGGACTCTTTGACATTCATTTGATATGTCTTCGGAGCCTCGCAGTCTTTCGATCGTTCTTCTAGTCATTTTCCTCAATCATGCAACCGTATTGGTCTATTAGACTAAATTGCAGTCTTTTAGATCAATGCATGATCTCGTTCTAGAAGGAGTATTTGATGATTCCTGAGTTCTAGAAAGTCATTTCGAGTCAATCCTCGGTTCATGGTCACTTGAGTAAGTTCTTCCAAACTCCTGCCAGTGTAAGGTCCAATAAGAATACCCTTGGTATGTCATACGTGAATGGTCATCCTTCGGATGTAGTCCGAGTCTGGTATAATCCTGCTTGACAAACAGGTAGACTGCTATCCGAAGGTAGTATCGGGGATGGGTAAACCAACCAACTTGTGGCAGTATGGGTATATGGTCCCTTCAACTTGTTAGACTGATTCAGTATTGACTTTGACTGTCAATCTGGGTCTTAATTACAGTCCTCTCGATACAAATCTATACGTGAAAATGTCACAATTCACAGCATAGACGTCTAGCCAAAATTTAGGCGTGTCATCGGTTCCAGGCGATGTCGTAGAAGGGTAGTTTGGACCATGTGTTGATATGAGAGTGTAGATCATTTTTGGTAGAGAGTTCAATAGATTTGATGAGTCTATCAATGTGGTCTCCTTCGAGACCTTGGAGGTCAGGTAGGCGATGGTTACCCGGTAGTTGGCTGATGGCATAATCCAGGTCAGAGAGCCAACAGGGGGAGTGGAGGTTGCGGAGGTTGTTGCTCTCTTTGAGGGAGATGGCAGCATAGTGAGAGACAGGAAGGTCCATGAGGTATCTGAGGTAACGGAGGGTAAGAGATACACGGCGAGTGCGGATGGGCATGATGCCAGTTTCGGTGTAAAGGGGGGAGATTACAGAGTTGTTGGAGAGACCCATCATGCGGCAAAGGAAGCGGATCTGGATGTCTTCCAGTAGGTGTAGAAGGCTAGGGTCGGTGTCAGGTATGATTTTGCATCTATTGGTGAGGTGACAGTCCACCAATGCAGTGTAAAGTTGTTTGGTGATCGTGGGAGGCATGCGGTGGTTTCCGACTAGAAGGTTGTAGCCAGTGATTGCGCGCGCGGTTCCGACGGTGCAGTCCCGTTTTTCGGTGTAGTGGGAGGCAAAGATGTTACGATGCGTGGATTGGAAGAAGACGCCAACATAGCGTACCACATCGCGGAAAATCAGAGTTTTGCTGGAGAGAGTGAGTTGGGGGAGAGGATGTGGAAGGAGACCGAAGAGCATGACCCACGATTTATCTGCGCTAACAATCAGGGCGTTATCTCGGCACCAGTTGTGGAAGGAATTCAGATGTTGTTGAAGGCCCAGGTGGCCGCGGGAGATGAGGACAATATCGTCTGCATGTTCAAGGTGAGAGATTACAATGGTTAGTAGCTCCATGTCCTCGGGGTCAGAGGGAAGATTGAAGTTGGAGAGGAAGATGTTCCAGAGGGTGGGAGAGGAGGGGTCACCCATGAGGACACCACTAAAAGCATGGAACCCGTCAGACAGTGGACCATTGTGAGCAATGGTGTAGGTCATTTGGCTGTATAGTGAGCGGAGCCAATTGAAGTACTTACCCGTGAGGCCAGCATCAGAGAGTTTGTTCCACAGGGAGCTTTGGTTGGTGGAGGGAAATGCATTGGAGATATTGACAAAGGCAGCATAGATGGTTTCACCTTGCAAGCAAGCTTTCTCAATGATTGTGCGAAGAATGAAGGCGTTGTTATTGGTGCGGAACCCCTCGCGGAAGCCGTTTTGGGAGGGCGGGATGGTGTGGGACTGTTCGAGAGCCTTGCGTAGTTTGTGATGGACAAGCAGGGAGGTGAATTTGAGAACGCAGCTCTCGAGGGCAATAGCACGGTAGTTGCGAGTTTTTGTCAAATCCTTGCCAGGTTTAGCAAGGGCAATGATGGTTGAGGTGAGCCATGAGGAAGGCATGTCTTGGTGTTCGACGGCTCGTTGAAAGAGGGGAAGGAGGTAGTTGTTGTCGATTTCAATAAGGAGGTCATAGGTGGCAGCGTCAACGCCGGTGGAGTTGGAGTGGGTGGTACGTTTGAGGAATGACTTTATGGATGCGATGTCATCGAGGGATAAGGGCTCGTTGAATGCGGGGTAAGTGGAGGGTGGTGAGGGGAGTGGGATAGCCTGAGCGCAAGTATCCTCGGCAAGGATACGAGCGGGGTCGAAGGATGAGGCAATGGGGTCGGGAGGGTTCATCCGGGGGATGAAGGTCTCTGTGATCTGTTGGAGGGAGACTTTGGGTGGCAGGGCTTGCCTGTGGTGGATCTCCTTGTAATAGCGCCAAAAAGTAGCACTACCGCGCGGTGGCAGCATCGGAGAGTTTGGAGCAAATTAGGTCTTGTCGAGTGCGTTTGTGGGAGCGGCCTCGATGTGAGGACGGGTGAAGGACGGGAGGGTGCAGAGGCGGGTGTGGTGCAGGAGGTGGGGAAACTTTGGGTAGGGAAGTGGAGACTTTTGGGATGTTGGTAGGTGTTGCAGGCTTGAAGAGCGGCGGCGCAGGGGCAGATAGGAAATCCAGGGGGGAGAGAGGCAGTGGTAAAGGTAGTGTTGACCCATGTTTTGCCAGGGTATCAGCGGCATCATTGTGAGCGTTGTTGGAGTGACCACGGATGTGGTGGAATACAATGGGTGCTTCCCTTGAGGCGAGCCAGAGGGTGATTGAACGCAAGATGTCACCGTTTGTGCAAGACCAGTTTGACTGAGCCTCGTTTGGTGCGCGGAGGACAATGGAGCGGATAGTGTATTCCGAGTCAGAGTAGATTTCAAGACGACGCTTGGCATGGGCTTTTCTGGATGGCAATAAGAACTGCTAAAAGTTCGCCGTGTTTGTTTGTTTGAGTTCCGGAGACTCGTGCGGATATGTTAAGTGGGTGAGAGTGGTTGCTAAAGAATACACTGGCGCTAGAGCGAGCATTCGGTCGACGCGCATTTGAGCAGGAGCCGTCGGTGTAGATTTTGATTGGAGGGAGGGGCAGAGGCATTGATGAAGCGTGGCCATATAGCGAGGTCAGCTGTGACGAGTGTGAAGGGGGTTCGGAGTGAAGGATACGGTCCTGGAAAAAGTCCAGATGAGAGCTCAATGTTGAGAGCATGAGTCGTCGTCAAAAAATGCGTTCAAGGAAGGACTTGGAGCAAACTCAACGCGAGTTCAAATGAATCGAATTAGTGTTGCCGCCAATGGAATGGACTCGAGTCATGCGTTGGACTTGAGTTCGGCAAATGGCCATGCCAACAAGGCCAGTTTGCATTCGATTCATTTGAACTCGCGTTGAGTTTGCTCCAAGTCCTTCCTTGAACGCATTTTTTGACGACGACTCATGCTCTCAACATTGAGCTCTCATCTGGACTTTTTCCAGGACTGTAAGACCTGGGTCGAAATAGGTCTTAGGGCGGATTCGGATATAAGGAGTTTACGTTGTAGCGTGCTAGGAGCAGGCTGGAGCTCGAAGGGAGCTACGGGAACCGCGACCGAGGACAGGAATGACCTAGTAGTTGATAAGACAGAGAGGTGTGACCCTGGAGGAGGTCCCTAAGGCGTAGGTAGGGAGGATGGATGTACGGAACCTAGTAGTATTGCGTGGTAGGAGTTGTACTCTCTAGAACGTCAATATAGGATTGAATAGGTCGTATGGGAATTGGGTATGGGGGTCTAAGCTCCTGAGAAGATATACACCCGGGAGGATAGGTTCCTGGGGACTGGGATCGAGGGTGGATGTCCTCGAGTGTGAAGGGTGTAACGGCGAAGCAGTACATAGTTCGACGTAGGAAGCGGCTTCGACGTTACCTAGATCGAGATCCCGTAGCTTAGGGAGCAATGGGGGAGCTCGAGGAGGTGTTGGGGAGGTTAGCTCTCCAAGGCGTTAGGCGTTGGGGAGCTTTAGTATCGTTCGAGGGAGCTCGGGGACTCACTCGGATTGCTTAGACGTGAAGTAAAAGCGTATATTGGATCGTGTAGACGATTGTTGAAACAGTAGACAAGAATAAGAGAAACTGAGATAGAGAAACAGAGAGTAAAGAGAATTTCTGTATGGTTAGCAGGTACAAAGGGACAGGGACTGGACCTATGTAAAGGGTGTGTGTTCAAAATATACCAAGCTAGGGCTTGGGGACGTTACGGAGCTACTTAAATAGGTACGGGAAGTGAACAAGGGAACATCAGGGGATCTAGAGGACATGAGGCATATAATCGAGAGAGGCAGGTGATCGAGATCAGTACTTAATGGGGTTAGAAATAGGAGGGTTTCATACGCATGTTGGGATGATCGTCAAGATGTTTTGGTAGGTACCTCAGGGAGGTGGAGGTATTGTCTTGGGGAGGTCTTGGGGAGGCGCAACAATAGATAGGGAGTGTGAGAACGTGTGACGAGTGCTGGGGCTGGTCTGGTTGCGGTCAGGGCATGACATTACCCCCCCCTGTAACCCCTTCGCGCCCTCACGATGGTAGATGCGTTCTCTGGAAAGTCACCTGATATTCACGTGGTACCCGAAAATTTTCTTTGTTGAAGTCCGCCAGATACCTGCTTTTTCCCCCTCTTCCACCACCTCAGTTTTACGGGTCGAACTCCTATAACTGCGATGTCTGCTGATCAATCTCGTGCTCCTCCTTGTACGCCCTCCCCTCTGTTGCCTCCTCTTACTGCTCTGGGGGAGGTACCTTCCCCGGATCCTGAATCCAATGGGGAGCTTAAACAAGATCAATTGGCCTTTACCCTTGAGTTGCCGTCTCGTCCTCAGCTCCAGTTGTTCGAGACAGTCTTCAACACTGGCAAGCTGTTGTTGGGTTACTGCCAGGATGACCCTTTGTGGCTCCTTCTAGCGGAGGTAGCTTCGCCTTGTACTAATTGTTCGAAGGCCCCGGGTAAATGCAAGGTACTGCCAAATTCGCCTCGCTGTACCAATTGTTCCGCCAAGAAGACTTGTAGTCTGGGGAAGATCCTTCGATACCGCTACTTCACTCGTCACTGTAGCCAGGATCTTGCATACAGCCATAGGTTCTTGGAGCTCCACAGGACTCCCGCACATAAATCAACATGGGGAATTCCTTTGGGCGTTTGGCATGAATACGACACTGCACTTCACGCACGTACTTCTTCCACCTCGACCCTCTTAGAACTGAATATGTTGGACAAGCTGGACACTGCCGATGCTGACCAGCATGAGCTGCAGAAGTTTCTTGCCTTGCAACAGGGCAAGGCAGCCATCGCTGCCAAACGTAAGCGTGCCCATTCCCCTTCGCCTGTAGCTGGTCCCTCCAGCAAAAACATTCAATCTGGTGCTCACAAAAAGTGCTCTCGTCATAAGTCCCCTGTGGCAGCGGTGACTCCGGACTCTCCTCTTTGCATCCGATTGGTGGTTCCCCCTGGTCGGTCAGTCATCGCCTCCCCTTCTGTTCCAGCTCCCCCTCGCGCCTCCCCTTCCCAAATGGAGGTACCTCACAGGGACCTGCCGAAGGGTCCCAGTGATCTGGCTCGGTTGGCAGCTGTGGTGGAAGCTCATTCCGGTTTGGTTCAACAAGCCATTTCCTCTCCCCCTGTCCGACCACCTATAAAAGGAGCAGGACAGGACCTTCTTTCATCCAACATGCCTCCTACTCCCCGTCCCACTTTGGTACCTCGCACCCACACTGCGCATCCCTATCGTGCTGAAAACCAGCGCCTCGCTGCTCGGGTTCATTCACTGGAGTCTCAGCTTGCTGACTTGCAACGGGAGAACTCCTCCCTTACCTCTGCTCTTCGGAATACTTCGCATGCTCTCAAATCTCGACAACGGGAAGTGGAGCAATTACGGTCTTCGAATCGCGAGGTCCGTGAACACGAAGTGGAGTACTGCCGTGTGTTGGAGCAATTTTGTGCTCTAGATGAAGCCCTGCCGGGGGCTCTGGGTCGAGTGAGTCCTCCCTTTTTATCTAATTTTCCTTCTTTTATTTGACCTCTTATTCCAGAGTCTCTTAGAACATTTTCAGAAGGTGCAGGAGGACCTCCAAGACGCCACTCAAGAGCGGAAAATCACTGTGGAAAAGTTATCCACCTCTACTCGCAGGAACTCGCATTTGACGACCAGCCTGCTGTACCAACAGGGTATTGTTGATGAGTCTAATGCTCTGGCGACACATCAACGTCATCTAGTGGAGGAGTTGCAAGAGGAGGTCCACCGTGCCCGCAGTCGTGCAGCATTTGTCGACCAAATAATCAAGGAGTACCCTGATGAGGGTTACTACAAGGTCGTTTTGCCCCCTCTCTCACAACTTGAAGGGGACCTTAATAAGGCTCGTGAAGACCTCTGTCATGTTGCCACCTTCGCTCATCGTCTGTACTGCTCCGATCCTGCCACGGTTCTTCAATTATTGAAGCCGTGGTTGCCTTCCTTCGTTGCGGTCTTGATTCTGACGATCTCGACGTTGCCGTTCACAACTTCCAGTTGGCACTGGATTACATGCAGGCGGCTCAAGGTGTCTACGGTGACATGTATCTGCGGTCCCTAAGCAGTATCCAGTGGTTTTTCAACAACGCTGTCGACGAAGATGAGGGCCTTTATTGTATGGTCCTGGAGCACTCCCGATTTGACAACGACGGTCCCTTCTTGACAGCTGCTCAACATGCGGGTTTCGCTCCTCCTCCTGATAGCTTTTTGGAACCCCCTCTACACCGACAAATGTTAGCGCTGTCCACGGCTCTTCCTCATAGTGACAGCGCTGGGAGGTGGGACGACATCGTTCCTGCTGTTCCCAGTATTGACCAGCTGACTGCTGACTGGGAGCAGTTGATGTTACAATACATCCATCACATCATCGATACCCCGTTGTCTGGTCCTGATCCTCCAGTCCCCATGTCGTCAATGGGGCCAGTTCCCGAGTCGTCAGGCGAGGTAAATGTTGAGCAGTCCCTTGAAGCGCCGATTGCCCAGGTGTCCTCTCCCTCTGCTGGTTCCCATCCGCCGGTCCCTCTGTTTCTGCCGGAGCAGGAGTCACCAACCTCCCCTTCTCCTCCTCCTTGTTCCCCAGATCTGCCCCCCCTTTTTGGATCCGTCGCCAGTCTATCCATCGATCTAACTGGTGATGATGATGAGTTGTATGAAACGGAGGAGGCTCATGCTGGTAGGGTTACTGTGGCGAGGGAAGTTACTGAGTTGGCGGTGGGTCAGGGTGTCATCAAGGAGGAATCGTTGTAGCATCCCTCGTATAGTTTTTTGTCGTCCCGTCCCCCTTTTTTGTACCTCTGTTAAATATTATGCTTGCCTGTTTCTTTTCTTTTTGTTAAGTAATCAAAACCTTCATTGTAATGCGTGAAAACCAATGAGATTAAAATCATGGTGCATTCAGCCCGTATGAACTGTCCGATGCATGTATCATTAGTTAGTCGTGAATGTCATGGGGTTGTCGTCCCTGTCGTGTTTTCGTTGTTTTTGTTTAACCCCTATGCTCCCTCCTACCTTCCCGGTCCTCCTCCTCATCTTCCCATGCTTCCCGTTCCAACGAAGCCCATTGCAGATGCGATGGCTGCCGTTTCCTTGGGTGGTGTTTGTGCCAGCTATGTAGGAGCTCGATCGAGCCCACCATACCTTCCCATCCTACCCAGGAGTTGAACTCGACATTATACCCCTCCCATTTTACGAGGTATTCCACTTCCTCCGGCCGTCCCTTCTTGGGTTTGGAGTCGAGGATGTCTTCTACAAAGTGTTCTGTCTCCCCTTTTATGAAGATCGGGGGAGGTGGGGAGGTCTGTCGTTTGAATTTGTCATGGGAGTGAGGTTTTAGTCTGTCGACATGGAACACATTGTGAATCTTGTGGAGTTCCCCAGGGAGGTCCAGTCGGTAGGCATGACTTCCTACCTTTGATAAGATCAAGTAGGGGCCCATCCACTTGTGATCCAGCTTCTTCATAGGTTGTCTAGTCCTGACGTTTTCCATGTTTAACCAGACATGGTCACCCTCCTTCCAGTCTGGGGCGTCCTGGCGTTTTTGGTTCACATACTTTGCGTAGACTTCATTTGCTGCTCAAATGTGCTCCTGGAGATAGGTATGTAGTTCCTTTATGTTCGAGGCGTATTCATTGACCTCTGCTCCTTGCACCTGCTCCAGTGTGATAGACAACCCGGATGGTATCCCTTGTTGGCGAAGAACGGCGAGACACTCGTCGTTGTGTTTGGGGTGTTGTTGTATACAAACTTGGCTATAGGGAGTAGGAGGTCCCAGTTGTCCTGGTTGTAGGAACAGTAGATTCGAAGGTATGCCTCCACAGATTGATTTACCCGTTCCGTCTGTCTGTCTGTCTGGGGGTGGTACGCCGTAGATAGGCAGGATTCGATTCCTAATACCCTACAAAGCTCCCTCCAGAATTGAGACACGAATAAGGATCCCTGGTCTGAAGTTATGTTGGAGGGCATCCCATGTTTTGAGAAGACGTGTTATGAATAGATTGGCAAAGTCCTCCGCATTATCCGTCATATGACAAGGAATGTATATGGCCTGTGTGGTGAGTCAGCAGACTACTACGAGAATGGCGTTGTATTTCTCTGGACCTGCCATGACTGGAAGCTGGGTGATGTGGTCTAGGGAGATTGAGGACCAAGGCCATTGACCAATTGGTAGTGGACAGAGGTTCCTGTAAGGTTTGGAGTGACTGGCTTTGGCTCTCAGACATGGGTGGCAGCTCCATACGTAGTAGCTCACGTCTTTGGACAGCCCCTTCCAGAAAAACAGCTGGTTTACGAGCTTCTTGGTGCGTTTCTCCCCCGGGTGTCCCCTCAACTTATGGTCGTGGTACGACTGTAGCACCTCCCTTTGTAGAGTTCCAACGTCTGGGACATATATACGACCTCCCCTCTTTAGCAGCCCTTCCTCCCAAATGAGAGATTCCTCCTCATTGCAGGCAATCCTCTTCAGTGCTTCAATCATAGTCGTGTCCTTTGGAGCTTCCCTTACTCGATTTACTAGGAGGTCTTCATTCATGAGGATGGTAGCGTTCAAACGTTCTGGAGGTATGAGTACCCTTTCCCTCCCTGCTAAAACCTGATCCCTTGAAGCTCCCTTCTTTGGGTACACATCTGATCTTCGGGTGAGCGCGTCCGGTTTGGCTCCCAACCTCCCTGGTCGATAGTTGATGATGAAATCGTAACCTGAAAGGAGCTCTGCCCACTGGGCTTGTCGTGTTGTCAGTTGCTTCGTAGTGGAGAAGTACTGGAGGTTGTTATGGTCTGAGTATACTTGGATCTGGTGTCGGGATCCTTCACAGTATGCCCTCCATTGTTTGAAGCAATCCATGATAGCTAGGAGCTCCTTATCGTAGATGTCGTAGTTCAGCTCTGCTGAGATCATTGATCATGCATGGAAGGCAATGGGGTGTATCTCCCCTGTCTCAGGATCCAGTTGTGATAGGATCCCTGCTATAGCCAAGTCGGAAGCATCACATTCGAGGACTACTGGTAGGTCCGGGTTGTAATGTTCCAAGACTGGGGCTTCGGAGAAGGCTGACTTCAGAAGCTCAAAGGCACTGCTACACTGTGGCGTCCAGTTCCACACTGAGTCTTTTTGGAGGAGCTTCGTGAACACCTTGGTGATTCCCGAGTAATTGTCTATGAACCTCCTATGGAAGTTTGCGAATCTGAGGAACGCCTGAAGCTCTTTAACCGTCCTTGGTTTTGGCCAGTCCATTACCGCCTTCACCTTCTCTGGGTCCATGGATACCCCCAATGGTGATATAATCACCCCCAAGTATTCAACAGTGTCGACATGGAATGCACATTTTTCCGGCTTTGCATGGAGGTGGTTCACCCGTAGTCGTTCAAGGACCTTTCTGATGTGTTCCACATGGGATCCTTCATCGTCTGAGTAGATCAGAATGTCGTCCATGTAGATCAACACGCAAATGTCCACCATGTCGTGAAAGATCTCGTTCATGAAGAATTGAAATGCGGAGGGGGCATTCGTGAGCCCAAAAGGTATCACCAGGTACTGGAATGACCCATACCGAGTTCGGAATGCAGTCTTCCACTTGTGCCCCTGGGCTACCCTGACGTTGTTGTATCCTGCCCGGAGGTCAATCTTTGTAAAGATCTTCACCTTCCGCAGTTGATCCACTAAGGTGCCTATCAGTGGAAGGGGGTACCTATTTTTCTTCGTGATCTTGTTCAGAGCTCGGTAGTCGACGCAGAATCATAGGGTACCATCCTTTTTCTTGGCAAACAAGACGGGAGCTCCTGCAGGGGAACTGGAGGACCGTATGAATCCCTTCCCCAACATCTCGTCGATGTACTCCTTGAGAGATTTCAGCTCCTTCTCAGACATGTTGTAGAGCTTCCCTATGGGAGGTATTGCATCCCCTTCCGTTTCAATTTTGATATTGTAGGGTCTGTGCGGAGGTAGCGTCCTTGCTTCTCTGGGTGAGAATACGTCCAGGTAGTCTTGGTATTGGACGGGAATGGATTTCTTTAACTCCTCCGTCTCCTGGCGCTTCGATGCTTTATCATTGAGCTCCTTGGCGACCCCCCCTTGTTCCGGACTAGGGTTTCCACTCTCAGGATCCTTTGGTTGCTGCACTCTGTCTGGGGCGCTGCTATCACTTGCCCGAAGCATTTCTTCGGTAGGGGGCTCTTCCTTCGTGGGCGATATATGAAGTAAGTACGCTGGGGTTCCCTCCCTCAGTAGACGATCCATCCCAGCAGCTCCTATTAAGCTGATGGGTTTTCCTTGTATGGTGGGATCCGATTTTTGTTCCACCACATGGGTACCCGCTATGAGCTGCTTTCTTCGGAAGTTGTTACGTCTTATTGAACCCTTGGGAGTCAGACCAGACCTTGAAGGAATCTTGGGTATGTTCAGGCTTTTGATGTCTAAGGTGGGGAGGCCGGGATAAGGTCCATGTTCCCTCCTTTTCTTCCTCCACCAGACTTTTTGCTTAGCTCCAGGCCAGGAGTAGGATCGTTCCGTGTCTCTACTCCTCCACTCTTGATAGGCCTCCTCTGAATCCTTTGCTGGTTGCGGGGTTACTTTTTCCATGGCAGACCGTCCAGCCTCGAGGATTTCCTCCACCTCTTGTTCCGTGCTTTTGCTCGTGAATGCTAGCCATTCATTGCTCCCCATAAGGATTGGGCCGTCTGGTCCTAGATGTTTTCCTGAGGGGAATAACTCGTGTGGACCCGGCTGTCTCACCTCATACTCCTCGTCCTTCACTTCCTCTAGTTCCACCCTCGTCCTTGGGGCTTTAAGAGGAGCTTCAGGAGGTTGTTGAGGAGCTTCTGGAGGTGGTTGGAGAGTTCCTTTGTGTATCTTCTCGCTGTTTACCCCCCCTCCTAGCTCCTCAGTACCTCCCTCGGTGCCTGGTTGGACAATTTCCGATGCAAGGGCTGCTGAGATTCGGACGTTTCGGTCCTGGAACATCAGGCAAAGTTCCTTCCAGTCAATTACTGGGTTGTGCATTCGTAGCCACGGCAGTCCTAGCACAATTGGAGCCGTGGGGTGTAATTGAGTTACTAGGAACTCCACCTTGTGAATTGTTCCATCCACAAAGTTGATCTGGTCAGTGTAGGTCTGAGTTATCAATCCTGCGGAGGTAGGTTGCCTGTCAAACAGCTCCAAAGGGATGCTGTTTGTTAGGTCAACCAGATTTTCAGGATGTTGCATAGCAACGGTTTTGTCTATGAAGCATCTAGTTGCTCCACTATCCACTAGTGTGGTGTATTCTTTGTCTTCATTGAGGTCGGAGAACGGAAAGCGTGTAAGGATGATGAAGGAGTTATAGGATTGGGATGTGAGACAAGCTGGCTGACTCCCCGCGAGTGCAGCTCTTATTGTGATAGGCAAAGGTGTTGCGGGGCTTTGCAGTTCGCCCTAATCTACCTCGAAGCCCCCTGCCCATTTCCCACTTTGTCCAACAGTTCTTGCTCACCTTCCTTTGGTGAGTCTAAGATGTGAATGTTCCATAGATCGTCCATTCCTTCCCGTTCCTCCACTACAATCCCGGCGCAAATCCGTTCTACAGGACAAGTTGAATCGTCCTTACGACCTCCCCCTTGGTTGGCCGTCCCTCTTCCTCGAGTTGAATCGGCCTTGGAAGCTCTCTCTGAGCTCCCTTGATCCTCCGCTGGACATTCTAATGATTCTGGGTTAGGGCAGTCCTTCGCCCAGTGCTCCTTTCGTCCACAACACATGCAGAGCTTCTGCCTTCGTCTCCTCCACTTCTCCGCTCTTTCCTCAGGAGTCCATTTCCTCCCGGTATCAGTAACTCCTGCCCGGAGGACCGCTTCAGTCCATTCTCCTCCATCTCTGCAGTGGTAGCAATCTTCGTCTTCCTCTCGGTTTTTGCTACCGTAGTTTTTCCCTTCCCCCCAAGCTGCGGACACCCTCTGTCATCCCTCTTTCCAGTTGGACCTGTTTTGGAACCTTTCTGTCACAGCTGGTTTTGGATTGGAGGTCCAGACGTCAGCTGGATCTCGTTCCCTACGCAAGGGGGACTTGTAAGGAGCTTCGGGTGCTAACTCCAACCCGAGGAAGCGACTCAGCCATCCTTGCAGAGTTTTTTCGCCGTGGAGGTTCCTCAAACTCTCTGCTTGCGCGCGTACAGCTCCATCCAACTTCGTGAATACTCGAGTCCATTCATCGTAGGATCGAGGTTCTTCCCTTCCAGTAACAACCTGTAGAGGCAACCAGGGAGCTACCCCTTTCTTGAGGTATGTTACCAGGGCCTCGTCATTAAACCTGGTCAGCGGAGCGTATTCGTTGAAGTGAATGAAGAAGTTGGCGAAGCTTTCCTCTGGCATCTGCTTCATCCAGGCCAATCTCCTCCTTGCCTTGTCCGCCTCGTCGATGGGTCCGAATTTGGAACCAAATTCTCGTTTGAACTCTGTCCAGTCTTCGAGACAGGTGTACTCCCCCTCAGTCGTTGCCAATTCAACATGTCAAAGTGGGAGAGTGCTGCACCAGTGAGATGGCTGGCTGCCGAAGCACACTTGTCCTTTTCACGAGCATAGATGGTAGGACGTACTCCAAACATCCTTTCCAAACTGAGGACCCACGTCTTCCATGCAGACCGGTCATCACCTGCGAAGCTTTCGATCTTACTGACGTCGAGCTTCGACTCGATGGTAATCCGATTTTTCTCCTCATTGCTCTCCCACGTATTCCGTCCCTCATTGGGAGGTCTAGGAGCTACCTTACGGTGCCAACCTTGTCTTGGATCGTAGTACCAGGGTTGGTCCGGGTCATAGCGTGTTGGAGGTACTTCAGGAGCTCCAGTGGGGAGCTCCCCCCTGTCGTCTTTGTTCCTCCCACCCTCCCTACTTGACCCAGTGTGTTCCCCTTCGTTGGAACCTTTGGAATCATTATCACCCGATCCTCCCGAGGGTGGTGGAGGGGGGGCGCCTCCCCCGCTCCTTCCTACCTGTCCCCAGTGATCCCGTTTGCCCTGGCTTGGGGGTCTTTCTTGATCTCTCAAGTGATTTGAGAGGTGTGGGGGAGGTGCTCTGTTAGGGGGTTTAAACCCTCCTCTGTCTCCTCCACTCGCAGCTATTCCACTGTCCTCCAACGTGTACCTTCCTCCCTCTGGTCTCATGTACTCTCCGAGCTCTGCTCTTTGCACACGAGCTCCCCATTCCTGGATGCGCCTCCTATCCATACTCGGGGTGGCAGGTAGCGGGGCTGATTGTTCCTCCCGAGGGTTCCCCTCCCTAACTCCCATAGGAGTTTGTCTTGTAAAGGGTATTGGCTCCGTAGCTTGCCAACTTCTTGGCTGAGGAACTACAGGAGATGAACCCCCCCTCGTGTTCTCTATCATTTCCATGGGTGCTTGCCCAAATAATCCCGCCGTGTTTCCTGTTTTGGAAGGCGGTCCACCAGTCGGTATTCCCCCTGCTGCAAATCCTTTCCTTACTTCCCGGAGTTGTTCCTGAAGCGTCTCAATGACTCGAGCCTGTTGTTGGATCATTACTACCAACTCTTGAGAGCGTGCTGATTCAACGGCCATGCCAGGTTGGTCCGTCTGAGCTCCCGTTACAAAGGGAGTTCCAAAAGGAGTTTTCTGCCGGGGTACCGCCTCCTCGTGAACTGCCAACATCCTTCGTTGGTTCGGACCCCTTTGATTCTCCGCTCCCACTGCCTGAGACTGCATCGATACCGACCCTTGATAGGGTATGACTGATGGATTGCTTCGTCTTGGAGGAACATGTACAGGGTTGGGAACCAGCCGAGCTGTCAGATCTTGTCCAGAGATCCGGGATGAATGTTGCTTGCCATCCATCCTTACCTCGCCAAACTGGTATTGCTGCATGGAAACTGGAGTTACTGGTTTCGTTTGCAGGTTAACTCTGGGGGGAGGAGTCGAATTTTGAGCCAAGGCATGTACAGTGGGGGAGGTCCCCGAGCATAATTGGGGGCTCCTTGTGGCTGTGTTACCGGGGTTAAGAAATTCAGGAACCTCGTTATTTCTGGGCGATGAATGTTTCTGCCCCCGGAAACGACCATCAGGACCATGGAGCTGCCCTTTTGGGTCAAATTGCTCCAGAGGGAACTCCCCTGCATTCTCTGGTTTGCATTGAACCATGTACGAGGTTCCCCGATTATCCGCGACCAGTCTGTGACAGAATTCCAAGGCCCTTTCTAGACTCGATCCAGAAAGCTCCTCTGACAGCATCAGAGTGTCTGATTCCGCTAGTAACGTCCAGTGTTGGGTCTCCTGAGAACACAACATCGCTTCAGACTCCTCACTTCTCACCAGAAGTTGGTGCATATGCCTCATGGGCGTGTATGTGTACACCGTCTGTCCGCTACGAACCCGAACAGGGCTATCCTGATCAGGCATTGACTCCACTGGGGCAAGGAGGTGAGCCGTGGTGTATCTCCTTCATCTACGATTTTTTACAGCGATTGCATTAGCATCCTCGTTGTTTTCTTCACCGATTTTGGCTGCTGCCGCCGCTAGATTCGTGTTCCAAAGGATTTGGATAGCCTGATAGTTAGGGATGTTAACCTTCGAAGGGGGGGGTTCAAACCGTACAGCTCCTGTTCTGTAATTAGATGCTTGGTAGAAGATTCGTAGTCCTGTCTCGCCGCAGAACTCTTTCTCTCTTCCATGAGTGTGAGGGAGGAGGGGGAGTATTCCCCTTGAATTTCGAAATGCTCGTCCATAACGTGCCTCTGCCTCTAACAATTCCAACATCCTTTCTGGATCCAATAGGACGTTGTTCAGCCAGAGAAAGTCCGATCGATTTGCCGAGGTCATCAGCCACTACTGAGCCTTCTCTAGGAGGTCTATTTCCAGTTGAGTTCCCACTGTTAGGAACTGTACTCGTAGGTCTGAAAATTCGAGATCGTCTCCTAATATTTCGATCCCCATTGACTCCAGGACCTCCCTTAAGACCTGTGAGGCCCGGGCACAGAAGGCCTGCTCTGGTCTTACCCAGACTGGGCCTAAGCAAATGCAGTAGCTGCCTAGGCCGTACGAGGAGGTATGGGATAGTGCCGATACTGGTGAGGGGAGCCTAACCAGGGGTAGTTGTGGAGCTTGGGTAGACCTAATAGAGGGTCCTAGAGGTGTAGAACGTAACGCGTAACCACCGCTTCGATGTGGAGGGGAGGTGTAGCTGATACGAGTGGGAAGCTGTGGGGAGCTTAGGGAGCAATGAAGCGGAATTGGGAACCTAATGGGAGGTTCCAAAGGATGAAAGACGAATTGTAGAGCCTCAACGTAGATGGTGAGTCAAAGGAGAGGTGTAGACAATGTGAGGATTGACAGAAAGAGGCCAGAGATGGGAAACAGAGAGGAGAAATAGAGTTGAGGTGAGACAGAGATGAAGGAAACAAATAATGAGGAAATATATGACAGTTGAGACGTGTCAGGCCCTGTTAGCAAGTACTAGTAGACTGTACTAAAGGGACCAAGCCAGGTAGGAAGAGTTTCCAGGTAAGATTTGACAATAACACACTGGGGAGCTCCAAGGGGAGTCCCCAGCCTATATACTGTACATGAGGCTGTCAGGTACATATGTCATATGGCTACTGGAGTGACAGGTAATATTTATCGTGAAGATCATAAGGATGGTGCATAGAATATCGGAAACATGTATAAGTGATGAACCGGAGCTCTGGAAAGGAAAGGGAAAGGTCTGGAGAAGCAAGGCATGACAAGACCATAGCTACGTCCTCTGGGAAACACTCCTGGATTCTAATGACATCTTCTAGTCGCAACGTCATCTCTGACAATGGTTGCATGGGAAAGTTGGTCCTGCTATGATGTACCGTGTGTGTACGCTCCCAGCTGGGCGAATTCATAGCCAGACTCCTCAGGAGGCTGGAGAGCGAACTTCCTCATCTCGGAGGAGGAGGGTTAAGGGACTGTACGGGAGGAGTCGGTAACCTCCTGGAGGATGTCCGAGATTGTTCAGATGCTGCTGGCGATACCCTCCTCTCTGGGGGTTTCTCCTGCTGGCGTAATGTAAGAGGTTCCTCACTTTCCCCTTGTATCCTTTCTATAGCGGCTACTTGGCCGCTGACTCTTCCTCCTGCATTCGAGGCTGATTCCATATCTAATTGCAGTATTGGCCCGGGGGAGGTCCTCTCGTTCCCCAAGTAGGGGAGTAGGCGAAACCTCCCATGGGGCTACTGGCATTTTGGACGTAACCCATGGAGGCATACCTCTGTTGCAGTTGTCCCATCTCAGGGTCCACTGGAGGGGGTTCTTGAGCTGCAGGTTGACGTCCCTCGGGGGTCCTTACGTTGCTGGCGGTTTCATCCCCGAACGATTGCTCTGGGATGGACGTCAGGCATTGACCAGCTGCCACCGTGACGATGGCGGAGCTAGCAGCCTGATTTGAATTTTGAGCTTGTGTCGGGTTTCCACGAGATAAGGCGCTCTTTTGTTTCTTTGATTCGAGTTTGAAACTTGAAGGTCGTTCCATTGACGTCGCAGACATTTTGTCGCAATGAGTCCGTTGGGTGACGGGAGAGCTTGGTATAATGTAAGACCTGGGTCAGAATAGGTCTTAGGGTGGGTTTGGTATAAGAGTTTATGTTGTAGCGTGCTAGGAGCAGGCTGGAGCTCGAAGGGAGCTACGGGAACTGCGACCGAGGACAGGAATGACCTAGTAGTGGCTGGGATAGAGAGATGTGACCCTTGCAGGGGTTCCTGTAAGGTCCAGGGAGGTCCTGAAGGCGTAGGTAGGGGAGGTAGAAGTACGGAACCTAGTAGTGTTGCGTAGTAGGAGTTGTACTTGCTAGAACGTCAACGTAAGGTCAAATAGGTCGTAGTGGAAGTGGGTCTTGAGTGTGTAAGCTCCTGAGAAGATATACGCCCGGAAGGGGAGGTCCCGGGGACTGGAGCTTAGAGGTGGACATCCTCGAGCATTGTAGGTTGTAACGGAGAAGCAGCACGTAGTTCAACATAGGGGGTAGCTTCAATGTTACCTGGGTCGAGGTCCCAAAGCTTGTGGAGCAATTGGGGAGCTCAAGGAGGTTTTGGGGAGGTTAGCTCACCAAGGTGCTAGGCGTTGGGGAGCATCAGTATTGTTCAAGGGAGCTCGGAGACTCACTTGGATTGCTTAGACGTGAGGTAAAAGTGTATATTGGATCATATCAAGCTACGGAGCCAATATCCTTTACCAGACAAACTCCTATGGGAGTTAGGGAAGGGAACCTTCAGGAGGGACAAACAGCCCCGCTACCTGCCACTCCGAGTGTGGACAGGAGGCGTATTCAGGAATGGGGAGCTTGCGTGCAAAGAGCAGAGCTCGGGGAGCACGTGAGACCAGAGGGAGGAAGGTACACAATAGAGGACGGTGGAGCCACTGTAGGTGGAGGAGGCAAAGGGGGGTTTAACCTCCCTCCTAGAGTACCTCCCCCACACTTCTCCAGCCAATCGAGAGATCGAGAACGGCCTCTGAGTCAAGGGGGACGGGTTCAAAGGGGACAGGAAGGAAGGAGCAGGGGAGGGGCACCACCTCCGCCTCCTCCTCCTCCACCACCCTCAGGAGGACCGGGTGATAATGATTCTGAAGGTTCCAACGAAGGGGAACACACCCAATCGAGTAGGAATGGTGGAGGGAGAGAGGAGGACAGAGAGGAGCTTCCCACTGGAGCTCCTGAAGCGCACCCCCAACCCTGGTACTGCAATCCAAGGCAAGGTTGGCACCAAAAAACAGCTCCGAGAAACCCCAACAGAGGACGAAATACATGGGATAGTAACAAGGACAAAAATTGAATTACTATTGAATCAAAACTCGATGTTGGTAAGATCGAGAGCTTCGCAGGTGACAACCGTTCTGCATGGAAGACGTGGGTCCTCAGTTTGGAAAGGATGTTTGGGGTACGTCCCACCATCTACGCTCGAGAAAAGGACAAATGCGCTTCGGCAGCCAGTCACCTCACTGGCGCTGCGCTCTCCCACTTCAATACGTTGAATCGGCAATGACTGAGGGGAGAGTATACCTGTCTTGAGGACTGGACAGAATTCAAACAGGAGTTTGGTTCCAAATTCGGACCCATCGACGAAGCAGACGAGGCAAAAAGGAGGCTGGCTTGGATGAAGCAAATGCTGGAGGAAAGCTTTGCCAACTTCTTCATTCGCTTCAACGAATACGCCCCTTTGACTGGATTCAACGACGAGGCCCTGGTAATGTACCTCAAGAAAGGGGTAGCTCCCTGGCTACCTCTACAGGTTGTTACCGGAAGGGAAGAACCTCGATCCTACGACGAGTGGACCCGAGTATTCACAAAACTGGATGGGGCCGTACATGCGCAAGCGGAGAGTTTGAGGAACCTCCACGGTGAAAAAATACTGCAAGGATGGCTGAGTTGCTTCCCTGGGTTAGAGCTAGCACCCGAAGCTCCTTATAAGTCTCCTCTGCGTAGGGAACGAGATCCAGCTGACGTCTGGACCTCCAATCCAAAACCAGCTGTGACAGGGAGGTTCCAAAACAGGCCCAACTGGAAAGACGGATGACAAAGGGCTTCCGCAGCATGGGGGGAAGAGGAAAATTACAATAACGAAGGTTGAGGGGAAGAGGAGGACTGCTGCCACTGCAGGGACGGAGGAGAATGGAACAAAGCGGTCCTCCGGGCAGGAGTTACTGATACCGGGAGGAAATGGACTCCCAAAGAAAGAGCAGAGAAGTGGAGAAGACAAAGACAGGAGCTCTGCATGCGTTGTGGACAAAAGGAGCATTGGGCAAAGGATTGTCCTAACCCAGAATCACTGGAATGACCGGTGGAGGATCAAGGAAGCTCAGAAAGACTGTCGAAGGCTGATTCAACTTGAGGAAGAGGGACGACCAACCAAGGGGGAGGTCGTAAGGACGCTTCAACTTGTCCTTTAGAATGGATTCGCGCCGGGATTGTAGTGGAGGAATGGGAAGGAATGGACGATCTATGGAACGTTCACATCTTAGACTCACCAAAGGAAGGTGAGCAAGAACTGTTGGACAAAGTGGGAAATGGGCAGGGGGCTTCGAGGTAGATCAGGGCGGACTGCAAAGCCCCGCAACACCTTTGCCTATCACAATAAGAGCTGCACTCGCGGGGAGTCAGCCAGCTCATCTCACATCCTGATCCTATAACTCCTTCATCATCCTTACACGCTTTCCGTTCTCCGACCTCAATGAAGACAAAGAATACACCACACTAGTGGATAGTGGAGCAACTAGATGCTTCATAGACAAAACCGTTGCTATGCAACATCCTGAAAATCTGGTTGACCTAACAAACAGCATCCCTTTGGAGCTGTTTGACAGGCAACCTACCTCCGCAGGATTGATAACTCAGACCTACACTGACCAGATCAGCTTTGCAGATGGAACAATTCACAAGGTGGAGTTCCTAGTAACTCAATTACACCCCACGGCTCCAATTGTGCTAGAACTGCTGTGGCTACGCATGCACAACCCAGTAATTGACTGGAAGGAACTTTGCCTGACATTTCAGGACCAAAACGTCCGAATCTCAGCAGCCCTTGCATCGGAAATTGTCCAACCAGGCGCCGAGGGAGATACTGAGGACCTAGTAAACGGCGAGAACATACACAAGGAACTCTCCAACCACCTCCAGAAGCTCCTCAATAACCTCCAGAAGCTCCGCAACAACCTCCAGAAGCTCCTCAACAACATCCTGAAGCTCCCCTTAAAGCTCCAAGGACGAGGGTGAAACTAGAGGAAGTGAAGGACGAGGAGTATGAGGCGAGACAATCAGGTCCACATGAGTTATTTCCCTCAGACAAAAATCCAGGGTCAGACGACCCAATCCTTATGGGGATCAACAAATGGCTAGTGTTCGCAAGCAAAAGCATGGAACAAGAGGTGGAGGAAATCCTCAAGGCTGGACAATCTGCCATGGAGAAAGTAGCCCCGCAACCAGCAAAGGATTCAGAGGAGGCCTATCAAAAGTGGAAGAGTAGGGACATGGAATGATCCTCCTCCTGGCCTGGAGCTAAACAAAAAGTCTGGTGGAGGAAGAAAAGGAGGGAGCATGGACCCTTCCCAGATCTCCCTACCTTAGACATCGAAAGTCTGAACATCCCCAAGATTCCTTCAAGGTCGGGTCTAACCCCCAAGGGTTCAATAAGGCGCAACAATTTCCAAAGAAAGCAGCTCATAGCGGGTACCCATGTGGTGGAACGAAAATCGGACCCCACCATACAAGGGAAGCCCATCAGCTTAATAGGTGCTGCTGGGATGGATCACTATTGAGGGAGGGAACCCCCGCGTATTTCCTTCATATATCACCCATGAAAGAGGGCTCCCCGGGCGAGTGATGGCAGCAGCTCCCCAGAGGAAGTACAGCAACCAAAGGACCCCAAGAGTGGGAAGCCTAGTCTGGGACAAGGGGAGGTCATCAAGGAACTCGACAAAGAAGCATCGAAGCGTGAGGAGACGGAGGAGTTAAAGAAATCCATTCCTGCCCAATACCAGGACTACCTAGACGTATTCTCACCCGGAGAAGCTAGGATGCTACCTCCGCACCGACCTTACGATATCAAAATCGAAACGGAAGGGGATGCGATACCTCCCATAGGGAAGCTCTACAACATGTCTGAGAAGGAGCTGAAATCTCTGAAGGAGTACATCGACGAGATGTTGGGAAAGGGGTTCATACGATCCTCCAGCTCCCCTGCGGGAGCTCCCGTCTTATTTGCCAAGAAAAAGGATGGTACACTACGACTCTGCGTCGACTACCAAGCTCTGAACAAGATCATGAAGAAGAATAGGTACCCCCTTCCACTGATAGGCACCTTAGTGGATCAACTGCGGAAGGCAAAGATCTTTACAAAAATTGACCTCCACGCGGGATACAACAATGTCAGGGTAGCACAGGGGCACGAGTGGAAGACTGCATTCTGAACTCGGTATGGGACCTTCGAGTACTTGGTAATGCCTTTTGGGCTCATGAATGCCCCCTCCGCATTTCAATTCTTCATGAACGAGATCTTTCACGACATGGTGGACGTTTGCATGGTGATCTACTTGGACGACATTCTGATCTATTCCGACAATGAAGTATCCCATGTGGAGCACATTAGGAAGGTCCTGAATGATTACGGGCGAATCATCTCCACGCAAAGCTGGAAAAATGTGCGTTCCACGTCGACACTGTCGAATACTTGGGGTGATTATATCACCATTGGGAGTATCCATGGACCCAGAAAAGGTGAAGGCAGTAATGGACTGGCCAAAACCACGAACAGTTAAGGAGCTCCAAGCGTTCCTCGGGTTCGCAAATTTCTATAGGAGGTTCATAGACAATTACTCGGGAATAACCAAGGTGTTCACGAAGCTCCTCCGGAAAGACTCGGTGTGAAACTGGACTCCACAGTGTAGCAGTGCCTTCGAACTTCTGAAGTCAGCTTTCTCCGAAGCCCCAGTCTTGGGACATTACAACCCGGACCTACCGGTAATCCTCGAATGTGACGCCTCCGACTTGGCCATAGCAGGGATCCTATCACAGCTGGATCCTGAAACAGGGGAGATACACCCCATTGCCTTCCATGCGCAATCAATGATCTCAGCGGAACTGAACTATGACATCTACAATAAGGAGCTCCTAGCTATTGTGGACTGCTTCAAACAATGGAGGGTGTATTGCGAAGGATCCCGACACCAGATCCAAGTATACTCAGACCATAACAACCTCCAGTACTTCTCCACGACGAAGCAGCTGACAGCACGACAAGCCCGTTGGGCAGAGCTCCTTTCAGGGTACGATTTCGTTATCAACTATCGACCAGGGAGGTTAGGAGCAAAGCCGGATGCGCTCACCCGAAGATCAGATGTGTACCCAAAGAAGGGAGCTCCAAGGGATCAAGTTTTAGCGGAGAGAGAAAGGTACTTATACCTCCAGAATGCCTGAACGCTACTATTCTCATGAACAAGGATTTATTGGTAAACCGAGTAAGGGAAGCTCCAAAAGACGTGACTATGATTGAAGCACTAAAGAGGATTGCACGCAACGAGGAGGAATCTCTCGTGTGGGAGGATGGGATGATAAAGAGGGAAGGTCGCATATACGTCCCAGACACTGGAACTCTACAAAGGGAGGTCCTACAGTCATACCACGACCATAAACTGAGGGGACATCCGGGGGGAAAACGCACCAAGAAGCTCGTAAACCAGTTGTTCTTCTGGAAAGGGCTGTCCAAGGATGTGAACTACTATATGCGGTGACACGCCTAAATTTTGGCTAGACATCTATGCTGTGAATTGTGACATTTTCACGCATAGATTCGTATCAAGAGGACTGTAATTGAGACCCAGATTGACAGTCAAAGTCAATACTTAATCAGTCTAATAAGTTGAAGGGACCATATACCCATACTACCACTAGTTGGTTAGTTTACCCATCCCCGATACTACCTTCGGATAGCAGTCTACCTATTTGTCAAGCAGGATTATACCAGACTCGGACTACATCCGAAGGATGACCATTCACGTATGACATACCAAGGGTATTCTTATTGGACCTTACACTGGCAGGAGTTTGGAAGAACTTACTCAAGTGACCATGAACTGAGGATTGACTTGAAATGACTTTCTAGAACTCAGGAATTATCAAATACTCCTTCTAGAACGAGATCATGCATTAATCTACAAGACTGTGATTTAGTCTAATAGACCAATCAGGTTGCATGGTTGAGGAAAATGACTAGAAGAACGATCGAAGTACTGCGAGGCTCCGAAAACATATCAAATGAATGTCAAGGAGTCCTGGCATAGAAAATATTGAAGAATGCAATTAAATAAATACTATGCGTAACTCCCTTAATAGAGTATAGGCACAATGGGTGTCTATTGAAAGAGAGAAGCGATTAGTTTAATCCAGATGAATCAGATTGATAGGATTAGAATTGAGGAGAGCTGATTTGCCTCCGGACAAGGTGACAAACAATCGAAGTAAGTGTTGAACAGCAATGACAGTTGAACACCATTCGAGTCATTCTCCAAAACAATTAAATTAAATGAATAACGAAGTACCTACCTATGTTTGGAGGTATACTTGAATCTTGGAACCATTATGGACCAAATAAGGACATGTAGATTCAAATTAAATGATATCTGACCGAGTGTAGAAGTTTCCTTGCAGTTCCGAACGTTTATTGTATTAAATTAATTGTACTGTGCGACTCTATATTCTGTATGTATAAATAGCGATCCGATGTATCTGGAATACAAGTGATTTTGGGACGACGTTGCAGTGCTAATCCATAAAAAGGAAAGACACACTCCCGCCAGACTGAAACCTCTTCGCTAGCAGCCATTCGGGCCCGGCACTTGTGAGTATAGGAACGTCGTGTTCTGCTCCTTGTGACTGCGAGAAGTATATCCAGTTGTTGGGTATTCTTTGAACTTAAGATCAGTTGTTGGTCTTAAGGGCAAATCACGCTGTGTGGTTGTGCCAGCACATAGTTCTAGCCCTCCGTAGGGGTCTGTGTGTTTCGGTTTTAATTTACTTTGATTCAAACCCCCAATTCTTGATATACCCACATCAATACAATCAAAGCACAAACCGTGCTGAATCTACCTTGATCAAAGGAATATACCGAATCCTTAGAACGATTCAAATTGATTGATCGAAGCTTCGTACTTAGCTCTCAAAAGCTTTGCGGAACCTTTGCCAACGCTACCCCTTGCTATTAAATAAATTTGATAGCAGTGAACTCGCATATTGTGTATTAGATTGGTTGGTTGGAGTGCCCATTAGATTCCTTCCTTTCTCTTTCACACAAAAACGAGGCAAGCTCGTTAGCGGAGCTGCCACCCATGTCTGAGAGCCAAAGCCAGTTGCTCCAAACCCTACGGGAACCTCCGCCCACTGCCAATTGGGCAACAACCCTGGTCCTCAATCTCCCTAGATCACATCACCCAGCTCCCAGTCACGGCAGGCCCAGAGAAATATGACGCCATCCTAGTAGTAGTCTGTCGACTCACTAAACAAGCCATATACGTTCCTTGCTATACGACGGATAATGCAGAAGACTTTGCAAACTTATTCGTGACTCATGTGTTCTCAAAGCATGGGATGCCCTCCAATATCACGTCCGACCGAGGCTCCTTATTTGTGTCTCAGTTCTGGAGGGAGCTTTGCAGGGTGTTAGGAATCAAAGCTTGTTTATCCACGGCATACCACCCCAAACGGACAGGCAAACGGAACGTGTAAACCAGTCGGTGGAGGCATGCCTCCGGATTTACTGCGCTTATGACCAAGATGACTGGGACCTCCTCCTGCCAATAGCAGAATTTGTTTACAATAACACCCCCAACACCACGACAGGTGTCTCACCCTTCTTTGCTAACAAAGGATACCACCCGAAGTTGTCAATCACACTGGAGCAGGTACAAGGAATGGAGGTCAACGAGTACGCCTCCAATCTTAAGGAGCTACATACATACCTCCAGGAACAAATTCGGGTAGCTAACGAGGCCTATGCAAAGTACGCGAAGCAAGAACGCCAAGACAGGAGGGTGACCACGTCTGGTTGAATATGGAAAACGTCAGGACGAGACGACCTATGAAGAAACTAGATCACAAGTGGACGGGTCCCTATTCAATTTTGTCAAAAGTGGGGAGTCATGCTTACCAATTGGACCTCCCTGGGGACCTCCACAAGATTCACAATGTATTCCATGTAGACAGACTGAAACCTCACTTCCACGACAAGTTTGAATGACAGACCTCCCCACCTCCCCCAATCTTCATAAAAGGGAAAACAGAGCACTTCGTTGAGGGCATACTTGACTCCAAACCCAAGAAGGGACAACCGGAAGAAGTGGAGTACCTAGTAAAATGGGAGGGGTATAACGACGAGTTCAACTCCTGGGTAGGAGGGAAGGTATGGTGGGCTCGATCGAGCTCCTACGTAGCTGGCACAAGAAGCACCCAAGGAAACGGCAGCCATCACATCTGCAATGGGCTTCGCTAGAGCAGGAAGCACGGGAAGACGAAGAGGAGGACTGGGAAGGTAGGAGGGAGTAGCGGGGCTGAACAAGGACAACGAGGACACGACGGGGGCGACAACCCCATGACATTCATGACTGACTAACGATAGCTTGCATCGGGAGGTTCACCTGACCTGGTGCACCATGATTTCACTCTTATTAATTTTCATCCAGTACAAAGGACGCTTGCATTAGCTGATAATAAAAGACAACAAAAAAGATGTTTTATTCGCCAAAAAGAAATATGGAAGCAGGAAATACAAATTACAGAATATTGAAGGACTACAAGAAGCTACAAGGGTTCGTTTTTGGTAATCCGCTCGCTGGTAACAGCCTCCATCTCCCCTGCCTCAATCACTGAGCCAGCGCGAACCTCTCCTGTCTCATATAACTCGTCATCGTCGCCAGTAAGGTCGATGGCTAGGTTGGCGACGGAACTGAAAAGAGGGGGCAGAGTGGGGGAAGAAGGGGGAGGGGACGGTGAGGTTGGAGACTCCTGCTAAGGCAGGAACAGAGGGGCCTGAAGGGGGGAATCAGCAGGAGGGGTGGATACCAGGACAACAGGCACTTCAAGGGAGGGCTCGACAATCATCTCACTCGACGGTATGGGAGCTGGGGTAGCCAGGCCAGGCAAAGGAGTATCGGTGATGTGGTGAATGTATTGCAACATCAACTGCTCCCAATCTGAAGTCAACTGGTCGAGACTGGGAAGGGCAGGAACGATATTGTCCCACATCCCAGCACCGTCACTATGAGGAAGAGGTGTGGACAGTGCCAACATTCGTTGGTGGAGAGGGGGCTCCAACGAGTTATCGGGAGGAGGTGCAAAACCCGCATGTTGAGCAGCTGTAAGGAAGGGACCGTCGTTGTCGAATCGGGAATGTTCCAACACCATGCAATGGAGGCCCTTGTCTTCGTCGACAGTGTTATTAAAAAACCACTGGATGCTGCTTAGGGACCACATATGCAGGTCACCATGGACACCTCGAGCTGTCTGCATGTAATCCAATGCCAACCAGAAGTTGTGGATGACGACGTCGAGATCATTGGAATTGAGACTGCAACAAAGGAAGGCAACTACAGCTTCAATGATCGCCCCAATGTAACAGTGATGATGATGAAGGACCGTGGCAGGATCCGAATGGTAAAGGCGATGAGCAAAGGTGGCGACGCGGCGGAGATCCTCACGAGCCTTGTTAAGATTGCCTTCGAGCTGCGAGAGAGGGGGTAGAACGACCTTGTAATAACCCTCATCAGGGTACTCCTTGATCATTTGGTCAACAAACGCTGCACAACCTCTGGCACGATGAACCTCCTCTTGCAGCTCCTCCACAAGACGACATTGACGTGTTGCCAGAGCGTTAGATTCATCGACCACACCTTGTTGATGCAGCAGGGAGGTCATCAAATGTGAATTTTTGCAAGTAGAGGTGGATAGCTTCTCCACTGCGACGTTCCGCTCCCAGGTGGCATCTTGAAGGTCTCCCTGCACCTTTTGGAAATGCTCCAAGAGACTCTGGAAAGAAAGTCAAACAAGGAAAGAAAATTAGAGGAAGAGGGAAGACTCACTCCACCAGGAGCCCCTGGCAGGGCCTCGTCTAATGCAAGAAACTGATCCAGCACACGGCGGTATTCCACTTCATGCTCGAGGACCTCCCGACTAGAAGACCTTAACTGCTCCACCTCCTGTTGTCGAGATTCAAGGGCATGGGAAGTGTCCCGAAGAGTGGAGGTAAGAGAGAAGTTCTCCCGCTGCGAGTCAGCAAGCTGGGACTCCAGCAAACGGACGCGAGCAGCGAGGTGCTGATTCTCAGCACGGTAGGGATGAGCTGTGAAGGTATGAGGTACCAAAGTGGGGTGAGGGGTGGGAGGCATAGTGGAAGAAAGGAGGTCGTGCCCTGCACCCTTTATAGGTGTACGAGCAGAAGGGGGAGAAATGGCCTGCCGAGCCAAACCAGAGTGCACTTCTGCAACAGCCGCCAACTGAACCAGATCGCTGGGACCCTGCATCGGCAAGTCCCTGTTAGGTACCTCCATTAGGGAAGGGGAGGTGCAAGGGTGGACAGGAACAGAGGTGGAAGCCACTACTGATCGACCCAGGGGAACCACCAACCGGACGCGACAGAGAGACTCCGAATTCACCTCTACAACAGGAGACTTACGATGAGAACACTTCTTGGGAGCATTTGACCAAACCTTCTTGCGAGAGGGACCAGCCACAGGCATAGGGGAACGGTCACACTTACGTTTAGCTGCGACAGCTGCCTCGTTCTGTTGAGAAACAATAAATTCCTGTAACTCCTGCTGGTCAGCATCGACCGCATCCTGCTCGTCCAGCATATTTAACTCGAGGAGGGTGGAGGTCGAAGATGTACATGCATGAAGCGCAGCGTCGTACTCACGCCAGGCACTCAAGGGTATACCCCAGGTTGACTGGTGTGCAGGAGTCCCGTGGAGCTCCAAGAATCTACGGCTGTAGGCAAAATCTTGATTACAGCGACGAGCGAAGTACCTATATCAGAGAATTTTCCCCAGACTACAAGTCTTCTTGGCAGAGCAGTTTGTGCACCGAGGGGAGTTTGGCAACACCGTACATTTACCCGGAGTCTTCAAGCAATTGGTACAAGGAGAAGCTACCTCCGCTAGAAGGAGCCACAATGGATCATCCTGACAATAACCTGACAGCGGCTTGCCAGTGTTGAAGACTGTTTCGAACAACTGGAGTTGAGGGCGAGACGGAAAGGCAAGTTGATCCGTTTTGACCTCCCCATCGGATTCAGGAGTTGGGGAAGGTACCTCCCCCAAGGTGGTAAGGGTGGGTAATAAAGGAGATGGTGGGCGAGAAATAGGTCGAGCAGGTGTGGGGGACATCGCAGTTAGATGAGTTTGGACTCGTGGAACTGAGGTGATGAAAGAGAGGGAGAAACAAGCACCTGACGGACTTCAACAAGAAAAATTTCTGGGTACCATGTGAATGAACGCGCCTATCCATTGCGAGGGCGCGAAGGGGTAACAAGGGGGGGTAATGTCATGCCCTGACTACAACCAGACCAGTCCCAGTACCCGTCACACGTTGTCATACATCCTATCCACCTCCTGTTCCCCCTCTACACCTCCCCAAGTACTACCATGCACCTGCCCAAGCATTGCTGACATGCCTACCCAAACGTCCTTCACTCCGACATGCATACAAGACCCTCCTAACCGCCAACCCCTTTAAGTACTAATCTAGATTACCTCCCTCCCTCGATTAAGCTGCCTCATGTCTCCAGATGTTCTCTTGTTCACTTCCCGTACCTATTTAAGTAGCGCCGCAATGTCCCAAATCCCCAGCTTGGTATATTTTGAACACACACCCTTTACATAGGTCCAGTCCCTGTCCCTTTGTACCTGCTAACCGTACGGAATTCTCTTTACTCTCTGTTTCTTTATCTCTGTTTCTCTCTACTCTTGCCTACTGTTTCGACAATCATCTACATGATCCAATATATGCTTTTACTTCACATCTAAGCAATCCGAGTGAGTCTCCGAGCTCCCTCAAACAATACTAAAGCTCCCCAATGCCTAACGCCTTGGAGAGCTAACCTCCCCAACACCTCCTCGAGCTCCCCCATTGCTCCACAAGCTTCGGGATCTTGATCTAGGTAACGTCGAACTACATATCGCTTCTCCGTTACAACCTCCCACACTCAAGGACGTCCACCTTCGAGCCCAGTCCCTGGGAACCTACCCTCCCGGGCGCATACATTCTCAGGAGCTTATACACTCGAGACCTATTCTCTCTATGACCTATTCGACCCGACATTGACGTTCTAGAGTACAACTCCTCCTATGCAACGCTACTAGGTTCCGTACCTCTACCACCCCTACCTACGCCTTCAGGACCTCCCTGGACCTTACAGGAACCCCTTCAAGGGTCATATCTCTCAATCCCAGCCACTACTAGGTCATTCCTGTCCTCGGTCACAGTTTCCATAGCTCCCTTTGAGCTCCAGCCTGCTCCTAGCACGCTACAACATAAACTCCTCATACCAAAACCTACCCTAAGACCTATTCTGACCCAGGTCTTACACTCAAGGCCCGGGCTTGTTAGGATACTTTTTGTGGAAGTCCTGAACAGCTTCTTTGGCATTCGTCATATTAGCTGCAGGTTCCCATGTCATTTCATGTGGTCCATACCCTTTCCATTTTACCTTGTATTGGATGCCATTTCGATACTTGCATAAGTCGACTACCTCCTCTACTTTGTACTCTTCCTCTTCTCCTACTACTTCTGGGGGTGGTTCAGTGTTTTGGGGTTGTGTTGGGAACTGGGGCTCATGGTATGGGGATAGGTGTGTTTTGTTGAAGATGTTATGGATTCTTTTCCATGTGTGAGGGATGTCGAGTTTGTATGAGCTGGGTCTGATCTTTTCAAGAACTTGTAAGACCTGGGTCAGAATAGGTCTTAGGGTAGGTTTTGGTATAAGGAGTTTACATTGTAGCGTGCTAGGAGCAGGCTGGAGCTCGAAGGGAGCTATGGAAACTGTGACCGAGGACAGGAATGACCTAGTAGTGGCTGGGATTGAGAGATATGACCCTTGAAGGGGTTCCTGTAAGGTCCAGGGAGGTCCTGAAGGCGTAGGTAGGGGTGGTAGAGGTACGGAACCTAGTAGCGTTGCATAGGAGGAGTTGTACTCTAGAACGTCAATGTCGGGTCGAATAGGTCATAGAGAGAATAGGTCTCGAGTGTATAAGCTCCTGAGAATGTATGCGCCCGGGAGGGTAGGTTCCCAGGGACTGGGCTCGAAGGTGGACGTCCTTGAGTGTGGGAGGTTGTAACGGAGAAGCAATATGTAGTTCGACGTTACCTAGATCGAGATCCCGAAGCTTGTGGAGCAATGGGGGAGCTCGAGGAGGTGTTGGGGAGGTTAGCTCACCAAGGCGCTAGGCGTTGGGGAGCATTAGTATTGTTCGAGGGAGCTCGGAGACTCACTCGGATTGCTTAGACGTGAGGTAAAAGCGTATATTGGATCATATAGACAATCATAGAGACAATAGACAAGAGTAGAGAGAAACTGAGGTAGAGAAACAGAGAGTAAAGAGAAATCTGTATGGTTAGCAGGTACAAAGGGACAGAGACTGGACCTATGCAAAAGGGTGTGTGTTCAAAATATACCAAGCTGGTGCTTGGGGACATTGCAATACTACTTAAATAGGTATGAGAAGTAAACAAGGGAACATCAGGGGATCTGAGGACATGCGGCAGGTAATTGAGATTAACACTTAATGGGGTTGGTGTTAGGAGGGTTTCACATGCGTCTTGTGGTGATCATCAGGGTGTTTGGGTAGGTATCTCGGGTACTGGTGGTAATGCCTTGGGGAGGTGCAGAGATATATTGGAGGTGTGAGAACGTATGGCTGGTACTGAGGCTGATCTGATTGTGGCCAGGGCATGACAGAGCTTTAAACAGTCCAAATCATTTATCACCTAGTTTCTTCATTGGTTGATCTTGTTAAGATCATGTACACCAAGTAACCGTGCCAGGGGCTACAAGGTGTCGAAGGGCGGAGGGTTGGATGGGACAGTAGTGAAGTTATTCACAACACTGCCATTATGCCGCTAGTCCCCGGAGATCAAGAGTATAGAAGAGAGAAGCCAGTAGCAGCCAAGTCAGAGTGGCAGTATCGCCGGTGACGAGGAGCAAACCAAAGAACTTATAAGTCCTAAGGTTAGAGTAGAGAGTATTTCGAGGTGATGAGCCTGAAGACTTAAGAGGAGGTCTAAGTTGGAAAGGGAATCTAAGTTGATAATTAAACTGAGGGACTACAGTATCGTACAAGCAGTATTTATATCTACGGAACAGCGTATCAGTGTGGAGTGCCAGACTGACTACTAGGGGCTATATGAGTAGTACCTGCAGGGTAGAGGAAAAGACAATAAGGAGAGACTAGAATGAAAGGGTATGTGTAGCGAGAAAGAACAATAAGAGGAAGATTACAATACGGAGTGGATCTTGGAATACCAAGCGGCGGAATGGGGTACCGAGGCATGGGCTTGACATATCTGTCATTATGTTGGTTCCTTCAAGTCAAACTTTGTCACCAGCCTTATACTCTATTGCTTCGTTCTGGTGTTTGTCATATTGGTGCTTCATATCCTCAGCGGCTTTTTTCAGTGCCGATCCTACTTCTTCCCTGATCCGTTTCATATTATCAGCAAACTCCTGGACTGTTGGGTTTTGTGATGTTATCTTTGGTGTGGTTCCTTTGTATGGGTGTCTGCCATTGTCTGCATAGAAAGGTGAAACTTTTGTAGCTGAGTGTACTTGATTGTTGTATGCAAACTCCATCATAGGAAGCCATTTGTGCCAATCGCTCTGATGATGATTCACAAAAAGATGGATGCAATGTTCAATTTCTTGATTTATCCCTTCCATCTGGCCATTACTCTGAGGATGGTATGCAGTTGTATAGCTGCTTTCGATTCCCAGCAACTTGTACAGTTCCTTCATGATGCAGGTGTGATACTGAGGGCCTTGATCATGCACAATCTTCTGGGGCATTCCATGGACCAGGAATACTTTGTCACAATAGACACAGGCCATTCCTTCAGATGTTATCATAGTATGTGTGGTAAAGAGTTGCAATCTTTTTGTGAAGTGATCAACAAACACACTGATGGCATTATACCCTCCAGACTCCAGTAATTTGCCAATCATATCTGTTCCTATGATTTCCCAAGGCTCAGATGGCATGTCATGTGGATGTAACGGTCCTACAGGTTTGGTATGGTGTGTCTTTGTAGCCTGGCATTTTTCGCAGCCTTCTACATAGATTCTGATGTCCTGACTGATTCCTGGCCACCAGTAGTTGCGTGTAATCAACTCAATAGCTTTATGGTGGCCGGGGTGTCCTGCTGTCTGGGCATCATGATCTACCTGTATGATTCGTCCTCTAAGTTCTTTGTCCTTAGGGACATAGATACGTCCTTGCCAAACTGCTAGTCCATTCTTTGTCCTTGTTAAGATCATGTACACCAAGTAACCATGCCAGGGGCTACAAGGTGTTGAAGGGCAGAGGGTCGAATGGGACAGTAGTGAAGTTGTTAACAACACCGCCATTACGCCGCTAGTCCCCGGAGATTGAGAGTAATGAAGAGAGGAACCAGGAGCAGCCAAGTTGGAGCGGCAGTATTGCCGGTGACGAGGAGTGAACCAAAGAACTTATAAGTCCTAAGGCTAGAGTAGCAAGTACTTCAAGGCGACGAGCCTGAAGACTTAGAGAGTGGCAGAGAAGAAGAGAAGATCTAAGTTGATCTAAGATGATAATTAAACTGAGGAACTATGGTAGCGTACAGGCAGTATTTTTATCTACGGATCGGCATATCGGAGCGGAACGCCAGACTAACTAGGAGCTATATGTGTAGTACCTGCAGAGTAAGTAAAAGACAATAAGGAGAGACTAGGCTGAAAGGGTATGTGTAGCGAGAAAGAACAATAAGAAGGAGATTACAATAAAGAGTGGATCTTGGAGTACCAAGTGGCAGAATGGGACGCCGAGGCATAGACTTGACAGTCCTTAGGGACATAGATACATCCTTGCCAAACTGCTAGCCATTTCTTGTCTTTAGATTCTAGGGCAACTTGTACTAGCTTGTCTCGCTGGTTTTTCCTTCTATGGATGAGATTAAGTAGATCATCCTCGGGGGCAGATGTCTGATCCATTATCTGAGAAATGAAAAATTCTGGTTTTAGCAGCATGACGTTGGTATTGTCATCCTCCTCTTTCTCAAGGCCTGACATTCTTGACAGAGCATCAGCTTTTCTCATTGATTTCCCAGGCTTATGGAAGAGTTTGATATGGTATTCAGCAATTTTAACTACCCATCTGGCTTGTTGTCAATTCAACTTCTGAGGTTTCCAGAAATATTTGAGATTCTGGTGATCTGTGAAGACTTCGACAGGTTCCTTGGTGCCGTGATAGCCATCATCTCCTTGTCGTAAATCTCATAGTTCCATTCAACCTCATTAAGTGATCTGGACCTGAAGGCTACTGGTCTCCACTTTCCATCAATGTTTTGTGATAAGATGGCACCATTTGTGTAATCAGAAGAATCAGCTTCAACCCAGAACTTTCCAGCTCCTCTTGGGATAATAAGAGTGACGTCTTTGATGATCTGGTCTTTTAGCTGATTGAACGCATCCTGTTCAAGAGCTGACCATTCCCAAGTTGTATTCCCTGTGAGCCATGTCAGGGGTTTGGCAATTTTACTGAAATCTCAGATGAACCAGTGGAAGAAGTTGCAAAACCCTAAAAACAATTGTAGTTCATGTTTTTTCTCTGGTGGCTGCCAGGTTCGGACTGCTTCAACCTTTTTTGGATCCATCCGGATTTGTCCATTGCCTATGATGATTCCAAGATATTCAACTTCCTCAGCTTCAAAGGTATGCTTCTCAGGTTTTAGATACAGCTTGTTGGCTTTCAGGATTGTCATGCCCTGGCTACAACCAGACCAGTCCCAGTACCCGCCACACGTTCTCATACTTCCTATCTATCTCTGCACCTCCCCAAGACAGTACCACCATTTCCCCAATACACCTACCCAAATGTCCTGATGACCAACCCGACACGCATACAAAACCCTCCTACCACTAACCCCATTAAGTACTAATCTCGACCACCTACCTCATGTTCTCCAGATCCCCTGATGTTCCCTTCTTCACTTTCTGTACCTATTTAAATAGCTCTGCAACATCCCCAAGCCTCAGCTTGGTATATTTTGAACACATACCCTTTTGCATAGGTCCAGTCCCTGTTCCTTTGTACCTGCTAACTATACAGATTTCTCTTACTCTCTGTTTCCTTACCTCTGTTTCTCTACTACTATCTCATTTCTACGGTCATCCAAACGATCCAATACACACTTTTACCTTACATTTAAGCAATCCGAGTGAGTCTTCAAGCTCCCTTGACCAACACTAAAGCTCCCCAAATGTCTATTGTTTTGGTGAGCCAACCTCCCCCAATCCTCTTCAAGCTCACCAAGTGCTCCACAAGCTCAGGGACCTTGATCTAGGTAACGTCGAAGCTACCCCCTATGTCGAACTATGTATTGCTTCTCCATTACTACCTCCAATGCTTGAAGACGTCCGCCTCAACCTCTACTTTCCGGGACCTCCCTCCCAGGCTTACACTCTATCAGGAGCTCTCACGTTCAGAACTCACTGCAGCTACGATCTATAATGATCCTGTGCTGTCGAATCCTATCTACTACAACTTGTACTATGTAACCGTCCAACATTCTCTAACCCCTAGTAACCTTCAGCCCTGTTAACATCCTAGGGATCTCCCAGGACCTCCTAGGAACCTCTTTGTAGGTCAACCCTTTCAATCTGAACTACTCGTAGGTCATTCCTGTCCTTGGTCGCGGTTCCCGTAGCTCCCTTCGAGCTCTAGCTTGTGTAAGACCTGGGTCAGAATTGGTCTTAGGATAGGTTTTGGTAGAATGAGTTTATGTTGTAGCATGCTAGGAGCAGGCTGGAGCTTGAAGGGAGCTACAGGAACCGCAACTGAGGACAGGAATGACCTTGTAGTGGCTGGGATTGAGAGATATGACCCTTGAAGGGGTTCCTATAAGGTCCAGGGAGGTCCCTAAGGCATAGGGAGGGGAGGTAGAAGTAACGGGAACCTAGTAGCGTTGCATAGTAGGAGTTGTACTTGCTAGGACGTCAATGTAAGGTAGGATAGGTTGTAGTTGAGATTGGTCTTGAGCGTGTAAGCTCCTGAGAAGATATATGCCTGGGATGGGAGGTCCCAGAAACTGGGGCTTAGAGGTGAATGTCCTCGAGTGTTGGAGGTTATAACGGAGAAGCAGTACATAGTTCGGCCTAAGGGGTAGCTTTGATGTTACCTAGATCGAGGTCCCAGCGCTTGAGGAGCAGTTGGGGAGCTCAAGGAGGTTTGGGGAGCTTTAGTATTGTTCGAGGGAGCTCAGGGACTCACTCGGATTGCTTAGACGTGAAGTAAAAGCGTATATTGGACTGTATAGATGAGAGTAGAGAGAAACAGAGAGTAAAGAGAAATCCGTATGGTTAGCAGGTACAAAGGGACAGGGACTGGACCTATGCAAAAGGGTGTGTGTTCAAAATATACCAAGCTGCTGCTTGGGGATGTTGTGATGCTACTTAAATAGGTATGGGAAGTAAACAAGGGAACATCAGAAAATCTGGAGAACATGAGGTAAATGATCGAGATTAGGGACTAATGGGGGCTATTGCGGCAGGCGGGTTCTATGGATAGGGTTAAGGGGAATCCTGGGTGCATTATCGAGACTGGACTGAGGCGGGGGAGATTATGGGGGAGGTAGCCGGGAGATCCCACGACGAATGAGGTCATCCCGTGATGATTTAAGACTATGAGGGGGGTTCTTCGAGATTGTAAGGATAGGGTAGGCAGGTCAAGGCATGACAGCTTGCTTCTAGCATGCTACAACATAAATCCCTTATATCAAAATCTACCCTAAAACCAATTCTGACCCAAGTCTTACAAGGATGTCAAGAACCTTTCTGACAATAATTCGGTGCCCCTCAATGTTGTCCGTAAAGATAAGGATATCATCCATCTCAACAATGACATGTCCTTGATCAATGAGTTCTCAAAGGATGTGATTCATGAAGGCTTGGAATGTGGTGGGTGAGTTTGTAAGTATGAAAAACATAAATGTAGGCTCAAACAAGCCTTTGTTTGTCCAGAACGCTGCCTTCCATCTGTCTCCTTCTTTGATCCGGATGTTATCGAATCCCCATTGGACGTCCATCTTGGTGAAGATTTTGGAATTCTTCAGGTTGTCAATGAGTTCCTGGATCAATGGGAGTGGATACCAATTCTTGACAGTCATGTCATTTAGCTTTCAATAATTCTGCATGGGTCATAGTGTCCCATCTTTCTTTTTGACAAAGAAGAAAGGTGAAGTCATGGGTGAGTGTGATGGTCGTATTTGTCCTGATCTAAGATTTTCTTCCAGGAATTCATCTAAAGCCTTTTGCTCTGGTGGACTGAGGGGATAAACTTTGCAATCAACTGGCTTAGAGCCTGGCGTTAATTCTATAGCATGATCCCATGGATGTTTTCCAGCATTTGGTCAAAATCCTTTTTACTAAATACATCAGCATACTCGGCAAGGTACAGAGTAGCGGCATCTGTAGTAGCAGTTTGTACTTTGATATGAGCTTGGTCGGAAAGATACCCATTCCAATTGAACCAGAAGATCCTTTCACCATTGACAAGCTTTTCCTCTGTACCATTATCCTCAGGTGATTCATAGTGTGGCAAATACCCACATTTGTCAGGACAACATTTGAACGTTAATGTAGATTCCTTCCAATCAATACTGGGATTATGATAACATAGCCAGTCTATGCCTAGGAAGATATCTGTCTTGCCTAAATTGGTAACTGCCATATCTATTTGTTTAGCATGATCACCTATCACCATTCAGACTTGTACATAGCCTTCCATGGAACCATTTTTATTCAGAGTGCCATTGGCATTATAGACCAGCATTTTGACTGGTAACTCCTTAACAGTAAGCTGGTGCTGTTCTACAAAATCCTTATTGCTACAGGACCCTGTGGCTCCACTGTCTAGGAGGGCTTCCATTTCAATCTGCATACCATTGTCAATATTCTCAATAGTGGTCTGCAACTTTAGCTCACATCCTCAGGTACCTCAGACAAATCTCTTGCAACTTTTGAGACTGGTAACTGCTTCCATTGCGGTTGCATGATTTAGATTTTGTATAGCCAATACCATTTCTTCTGATGTTTCTCTGACACAACTTTCAGGCATCCAGGCTCTAAGGATTCCTATAGCCATGGGGAGTTTGTCCATTTGTAACCACTGCGCCACCCATTGAGGTGTGTTTGGTTCATATTGTCATGCCCTGCCCCTAAAAGCTCCCCTTTGCTACTCCTAGACATTCCAGAACTGCTTACCAGCTCCTCTCCATCTCCTAAATAACCTCCCATGAAGCCCCTATGAACCACAGAACCCTAGCCAACCTACCGACCAATACTAACCTCCATCTGAAGCAACAGTCCTGAGACTCATGCATGCTGCCGGACAATCCCCTATCAATTTAGCCTCATGGGTTCTGCAACTCACGTCATCCCCATTGGATGCTCATTTATTACAATGTCTCTTTATCCAATCATCCCACCTATATAAGTATCCTCGGTAACATAAACGTGCCCAGCTTGGTATATTTTGAACACACACCCTTTACATAGGTCCAGTCCCTGTCCCTTTGTACCTGCTAACCGTACAGATATTTCTTTACTCTCTGTTTTCTTATCTCTGTTTTTCTCCATTCTTGCCTACTGTTTCGACGATCGTCTACACGATCCAATATACGCTTTTACTTCACGTCTAAGCAATCCAAGTGAGTCTCCGAGCTCCCTCGAACAATCCTACAGCTCCCCAATGCCTAACGCCTTGGAGAGCTAACCTCTCCAACACCTCCTCGAGCTTCCCCATTGCTCCACAAGCTTTGGGATCTCGATCTAGATAACGTCAAAGCTACTTCCTACATCAAACTACGTATCGCTTCTCCGTTACAACCTCCCACACTCGAGGACGTTCACCCTCGAGCCCAGTCCCCGGGAACCTACCCTCCCGGGCGTATATCTTCTCAGGAGCTTAGACACTCCATACCCATTTCCAATACGACCTATTCGATCCTACATTGACATTCTAGCGAGTACAACTCCTACTACGCAATACTACTAGGTTCCGTATATCCATCTTCCCTACCTACACCTTAGGGACCTCTCAGGACCTTACAGGGACCTCCTCCAGGGTCACATCTCTCCGTCTTATCGACTACTAGGTCATTCCTGTCCTCAGTCGCGGTTCCCATAGCTCCCTTTGAGCTCCAGCCTGCTCCTAGCATGCTACAACATAAACTCTCTATACCAAATCCACCCTAAGACCTATTCTGACCCAGGTCTTACATCATCATGATTACCAGCATCCAGATCAAAATGAGGAGGTGGATCATAAGGAGAATTGGAAGTAGCACAATGTTGAGGTTGTTTTCCAGTACGACAAGCTATGGCTTGGAGGATGGGAGAATCAATTTGAGTAATAGACTGGCCCCAAGTTGGGTGACCACTGGGGATCCACAACAAGGGGTCAAAACTTGGACAGGTTGTCCATCACTGGTATACAAAGTACTGTACTCAAATTGTTGATCTTCTTCCATAGCTTCAGGAAGAGTCAATGTAGTTGGAACTGTGCCTGGACCAAAACCGCAATTATGGCGACATGGTTGACCAATGGCAGAGATAGATTCGGAGAAAGGGGCAAATGATTGGTCTGTAGTAAAGAAAGTGTTTTCTTTGGAATTAGCTCTACAGTCATCTACCACCATTTGGGATGACCAAATCTCTCCGACCAAAATTTCATCATGTACACCTTATTTATGAGTATTTTTGCATGTTCGGCATTTATGAGAGCATTTATACAAACTTTCTACTACCCTAAATACATTATCGAGGGAGGGATAGTTGTGCCAAGGTCTAATCAGTATGAAAATCTGTTATCAAGTGAAAACAAGCATTTGGGATGCACTGATAAGATGTAAGATAAACCAATTTAGGAAATTATTTATATTCATCTGATGTAATTAAGCCGTAATTTAAGTGCTTTTCCACCTGCTCAACTCTTTCCACCTCACCTGAATGTCGCTATACCACGATATGTAGTATTCGAAGGTTGGCAAATGTGTTGAATGATAATATCATTATGTTTACCTAGCCATAAGACCACATCTCGAGTTTAACAATGGCAATCATCAAAACATTTTTCATTTTCATCCCATAATGACACTTTCTGAGTGTTACGATGGGACTATGCAAATATATGCTCATCTGAGTAGCTAATACTTTGAAGGGGTTATCCTACTGTATGCCTCGAAAAATTCCGAAACCAGAATAGCTATAGATCATGGTAAAACATCGTTTGTCCCATTTGATAGTGGTGTCCCAAATGATGGTAGATGACTGTAGATTGAGCGCAGGTTCTCGGAGGCATAAGAAATGATATGTCAGTATGACGTTAACAGATTGAGTTTAATTATACTGTTAAGATTATGTACACCGTGAAGCTGTGCCAGAGGCCACAGGGTGTCTAAGTGCAGAGGGTCAAATGGGACAGTAGTGAAGTTATTAACAACTGCTGTTATGCTGCTAGTCCCCAGAGATTGAGAGTAGAGAAGGGGAGAACCAGAAGCAGCCAAGTCAGAGTGGCAGTATTGCCAACGACAGGGAGCAGACCAAAGAAATTTATAGCAGCGTGACTAAGCGGAGCAGGGAGGCGGAGTGACTGAGCAGAGTGATAATGCGGAGCAACTAAGCGGAACAGAGACAGACTGGTCCCAAGATAATGACAGAGTTATATTAGTATCGTAATTGTAAGTACTAGTAAGTAAGCACGTACCTGGTCCCAAGATAATGACAGAGAGGTCAAGATAAGGGACCAGGTAGTGGGGGCTGGCTTTATATACACAATCCGGTCTGCGAGAACTGACGATGTAATACTGTACAGTTTGAGAATAAAGAAGGTGGCGGAAGCCGGTAGAAGGAGAAGGGTAACTGATGGATCAGTAATCGATGGGAGTTCAACAATGGTGGGACGTGAAAGTGATGGAGTGATGTATCGTACAAATAAGGGCGTAGAGACGGTGAGAAAAGGAAAATGATAGGGGCTACGTACTTCATAACAAGTCCTAAGGTCAAAGTAAGGAAGACTTCGAGGCAATGAGCCTGAAAACTTAAAGGACAAGAGACGGAGATCTAGTGATCTAAGTGAGAGAGGATAATCTAAGTTGATAATAAAATAAGGAACTACACTATGGTACAGGTAGTATTTATACCTACTAATTGGCATAACAGAGTGAAGCGCCAAACTAGCTACTAGGAGTTATACGTGTAGTACCTACAGGGTAGAGAATAAGACAATAAGGAGGGACTAGAATGAATGGGTGTTAAGATCATGCACACCGTGTAACCGTGCCAGAGGTCACACAGTGTCTAAGCGCAGAAGACGAGTGGGACAGTAGTGAAGTTATTAACAACACCGCCGTTACGCCGTTAGTCCCTGGAGGTCAAGAGTATGAGAGAGAGGAGCTGAGTAGCAGCCAAGTCGGAGCGGCGGTATCGCCGATGACGAGGAGCGAGCCAAAGAACTTATAAGTCCAAAGGCTGTAGGGAGAGTACTTCTAGGCGTTGAGCCTGAAGACTTAGAGAGCACAGAGTGAAGGAGGGAATCTAAGTCGATAATTAAACTGAGGAACTACAGTAGCGTACAAACAGTATTTATATCTACGGAGCGGCGCAGCGGTGCGGAGCGCCAGACTAACTACTAGGAGTTATACGTGTAGTCCTGCAGGGTAAAGTAAAAGACAATAAAGAGGAACTAGAATGAAAGGGTATGTGTAGCGAGAAAGAACAATAAGGAAGAGATTACAATAAAAGTGGATCGTCGGAGTACCGAGCGGCGAAATGGAGGCCCGAGGCATGGGCTTGACAGTATCCCCCTCTTAGGCTTGAGCCCTCGAAAGCCATTAATACCGGGAGTTGATTTGTCACCAGGAAAAATTTTAAAGGCCGTCAGCATCGGGAATTTCTTCGATCAGTCAGCAGAAAAATTTGCAGAAGCCGTTGGTACCGGTAAATGGCGTTAGTCATCAGTGAAAATTTTCAGTACACCGTAAACCGAGTACAACTCGAAGAAAATTTCTTGCTGGTCCGTGCGCAGTTTTGATCCTATAAAGAGGGCCAGGTTTTGCCGATGAGGACCCAACTTTCCAAAAACTTCTAAGTCTCCCAAAAATGTCAACCAGCCAAACAACCACCTCTCGAACCACTACCACCGTCGGCTCCATTCCGGTCACCGGCCGGCAAGCGACTCCTCCTACGGCCCCTTCCCGCCCTTCGACGCCCAGCCCTTCTGACGAGGAGCGCGAGTTGGAGCTGCAGCTAGAGCGCACCAGGGAGAGGAACCGGAGGAGAAAAGAGGAGAAAAGGAAGGCCGAGGAAGAGGCCCGGCAGAAGGCAGAGGAGGAAAAGCAGAGGCAGGAGGCCGCCGAGCGGGCCGCCACTGCCAGGAGGTTGGAGGAGGAGGCAGCTGAGAAGAGGAGAAGAACGGCCGCAGCAGCGGCGGCGCGGAATCGCCGGGGTCCCTCCCCTGGTGAAGCATCTACTTCCGCTCGTCGAGTGGAAGTAGAAATTCCTCGGATGGTCAAGAAGGGAAAAGGTCACCAGAGGATGGAGGTAAGTAATTACTACCTTATCAACACCGATTACTAATTCCAAGTTTATTAGACTAGCGGCGGAGATCCGGATGATGGCGGAGACGGCGGGGAGGATGACGAAGACGACGAAGAGCGGGCGCCGTGCGAACGGTGCCAACAGAAGAAGATCCCCTGCCTGGAACAGGTGGGTAAACGCAGCACTGTGATATGCAAGCCATGTCACGATGCTAAGGTGAAATGTTCGTATTCCGGGCGGCCGGTAGTGGTGAAGCGGGAGGGAGGACCGAGCGGCGAGCGGATGGCCCTTATGGAGAGCCAACTGGCTCAACTCCTAGCGGACAACCGGGCCTTGAGGGAAGCCACCTCGAGGTCCCATCAATATCTCAGGCAGCTCCTGCGTCGTCAGGATGAAGATCACGCAAGGCTTATTGCCATCGACACCCGGGATGCCCTGAGGGGTTCGGCGGTACCAGGGCCGTCGAGGTCGGCTTCCGATCGGCCGAGGAACTTGAAGAGGAGAAGGATAGTGGAGAACAGCGAGGAAGAGGAAGAAGAAGAGAAGGAGGAAGAGAAGATAGTGGAGGAGGAGAAGGATGGAGAAGGAGAAGAGGAGGTGGAGGAGGGAGAGAAAGAAGGGGAGGCGCCGGCGCCGAAGAGGGCAAAGACGGCGGCCTCTGAGAAGGGAAAAGAGAAGGAGGTAGTAGTAGAGTAGCGGATATCGGACTTCGGCCCTTCGGCCACCTTCTTGTACTATTCTTGTAACTCTGCCTCTGTAGTATAATCTTGGTTTTTTGGACTTTGTATATATAAAAATGTTAACTCGATTTTGAAATCGGAAAGCGAATGGGCCGCGGAGCGGCGTAAGAAGTAATTAGTTCGAAGTGTAATTAGTTTAAGTGTGAAAGAAAAATACGTGAAATAGTAGATAGAAAAATGAGATTAACAATTAAGAGAGAGGGATAAACACTCAATTTACTATCATCGTGTTTACCCTCTAAACACACGAAGTGAACTTCGGCGGAGCAAGGCGAAAAACGGGGGAAAGGAATAGGATGTTTTTGTGTGATCAAGGTCCAGGCTTGTGAGGGTATCGGGCGTGGAATGCCAGTACAAGTTCGTCAGCGTGTAATTCATCAGCAGCAACCCAAGAAAACTCATCGTCGGTACCTTCGTAACCGGCCCACTGAATGTAATAACGTAGAGGACAACGTTTGTACCTTCTGTCCAGTTTGGAGTCAAGGATTTTGGCAACGTTGTACTCCTCTTCACCATCAACTTCGATTGGAGGTGGAGGAGATTGAGTTCGATTTGGGAAAGGATTCGGCGTAACCGGCTCCAGCTGTGAGACGTGGAAAACCGGGTGAATCCGGCGAAGGTAGTCCGGGAGCTTGAGCTCGTAAGATAGAGTACCAGGTCGACTGATGATCTTGAAAGGACCAAGATATTTTTCTGAGAATTTTTCAGTAGGGCGAGTAGAACGAATGTGCTTAGCAAGAACAAAGACTTCGGAGCCGATCGGGAACTCCGGGTGCGAGATCCTTTTCCTGTCAGCTTGTTCCTTGTATCGAGACTGAGCTAAAAGGATTTCCTCTCGAAGGAAAGCGTGGAGTTCATCGAGGTTAACGACGAAGTCTCTAGCTAGATCAGACTTCATGTCGACCTCGGGCCGAACGGTGATGTTGGGGTGGTATCCTTTGTTAGCGAAGAATGGAGTAATACCTGTGGAAGCATTGGGAGCGTTGTTATAGGCGAATTCGGCGATTGGAAGTAATGGCGACCAGTCATCTTGTTGGTAGGAGCAGTAGATCCTGATGTACTGTTCGAGAGTCTGATTGACACGCTCGGTCTGCCCGTCGGCTTCCGGATGATATCCAGAGGTATAATGAAGTTCCATGGAGAGCGCTTTACCGAGAGCCCGGAAAAACGCCGAAACAAATTCAGAACCACGATCAGAAGTGACATGATTAGGAACACCATGTTTAGAGAAGACATGAATAACAAAGAGCTCAGCTAGTTGTTCAGAAGTAATGGTGTCGTAAGTTGGAATAAAGATAGCTTGCTTGGAAGATCGATCCACAACGATGAGAATAGCGGTATAGCCATTCGACATTGGCAGTTGCTCAATGAAGTCCATGGATATGGAATCCCATGGTCGGACCGGAACCGGCAGAGGCTTCAACAACCCGTAAGGCCGGTGACGGCGGGGTTTGTTGCGACCACAAACAGTGCAAGAGGTAACGTAGTCACGTACAAAGTCTCTGACCTTGGGCCAGGTGTATTGACGACGTACAGCTTCTAGAGTTCGGTTCTGGCCGAAATGGCCGGAGAGTGGATGATCATGAAAGTAGCGGAGAACTTGAAGGCGAAGGTCGCCGTGATTAGGAACATAAATACGGTCGTCAAGGCGTAATAACTTGTCACTACCTAAGCTCCAATGTTCATTGGAAGGATCTTTGGCAAGTTCCAAACCAACAACGGAGCTTGGGTCGGCGGGAATGGCGAGGATGATTGCTTGGTGTAGGGCTTTGATATCCATGATAATCGAGGCTCGTAAAACCGGGCCTTCCAAGAAGGTAGCTCGAAGAGACGCAGTGAGTTGTTCGTTAGTAAATATAGGACGGAAGTTGTGAGGGTTCACTTGGGCGTAGCCGATATCCCCCTCTTTAGGGTAGACGTCCCAGCGTCTAGTTATCGAGTCGGGTTTCTCGCCGAGTGTCCCCGGCTGGAAGCGAATGACCATATTAAATTGATGTAAAAATTCTGACCATCGGACCTGTCGGCGGGTGAGAACCTTGGTAGTAGAGAAATACTCAAGATTTTTGTGATCGGTGACGACGTCCACCGGATCACCCGAACCTTCCAGATAGTGACGCCAAGCTTTAAAGGCCTCGAAGATGGCCAGTAGCTCTTTGTCGTGAGTATCGTAGTTGAGTTCAGCCGCGTGAAGCGTTCTGGAAAGGAAGGCTAGAGGATGAATTTCACCGTCAGCATATTGGATGGAAAGAATAGCCGCAATGGCGTAGTCGGAAGCGTCGGTCTCCACGATAAGTCGGCGGTTCGGCTCCCAATGGGCCAGTATCGGCGCAGAAGTAAAAGCGATTTTGAGGTTTTCGAAGGCCTCTTGACAGCTGCTATCCCAGATCCAGGGAGCGCCTTTTCGGGTAAGCCGAGTCATCGGCACAACGATATCGCTATAATTATAGATAAAACAACGATAGAAATTTGCAAAACCCAAGAAGGACTGAATGTCCTTAACCTTCCTCGGAACCGGCCACTCTAGAACTGTCTGAACTTTCTCCTTGGACATAGTTAATCCGTCGGGAGAAAGAATATAACCCAAATACTCAACAGTATCCATATTGAACTCGCACTTCTTGGGATTGGCGTAAAGCCGATGATGGCGCAGCCGCCGAAGAACTTCCTTGACGTGTTCTTGGTGTTCTTCTGGCGTATCAGAGTAGATCAGAATATCGTCCAAATAGACGATGACACAAACATTGAGCATGTCAGAGAAGATGTCATTAACATACCGCTGGAAGGCCGCAGGGGCGTTCGTAAGGCCGAACGGCATAACCTTCCATTCGTAGGAGCCGTAACGGGTCCGAAAGGTGGTCTTCCATTCGTCACCTTCAGCGATTCTGACCAGATGATAAGCGTGAGCGAGATCCAATTTGGTGTATATTTTAGCTCTTTTCGGAGCGTTGAGAAGATCTGAAATGAGTGGGAGTGGGTAACGATCCTTTTTAGTGATACGATTGAGTCCACGGAAATCGACGCAAAGGCGAAGTTTGCCGTCTTTCTTCGGGACGAAAAGGACCGGAGCGCCGTGAGGAGAGGATGATGGGGTGATGGCACCAGTAGCCAGCTGTTTGTCAATAAAGTCTTTAAGGGCGACTAACTCCTTTTCAGACAAAGGATAAATACGGCCGAGAGGCGGCAAAGCGCCTTCTTCCAAGTCAATCTTCAAGTCGTAAGGTCTGTGTTCAGGAAGAGAATCTGCAGCAATCTCGTCAAAGACGTCTGCAAACTCAGCATACTCTGCTGGGATGGAAGGAGGAAGTGGAGGGACAGTAGGAGCGGTGGAGGAGCGGTCGGCGGTGCGGGCCGCGACCTCTGAGTGGATAGCACGAAGAAGGATGGGTTCCATACCGGTGTCCTTGCAAGCCCTATTGAAGACTGCAGCACTGACAAGTGCAATGTCGACCTCGGGAGTTTCCAGCTGAGCAGCGAATTGAGAGACCGTAGGGTAAGAATAGATGGGTTCAAAGGGAAATTTGGACGAAAGGGGCTTGGCCCGTGAAGTCCGAGAGCGGGAGCGAGAGCGAGAGCGAAGTGAGTCCCCAGGAGGGGTCTCCAGAATTGTCGGTGAAACCGACGGCGAAAGTTCCGGTAGCGGAACAGTGACCTTTGCAACAACAGTGTTGATGGCAGAAGGCACAGACGTTTGTGGAGAATCAAGATGTGAAGTGTTACGGAACGTAATGTTTCGAGATGCCCAGTCAATCAACGGATTGTAGCGGGATAAGAAACTGTAACCTAATACTGCTTTACAGGATGAATCTAAATGTGTAACATAAAAAGGTAATAGAAGCAGCTCGCCGGAAGGAAACCGAAAGGCGATATTCGCCATATTGGTAATGGGTTTAGAAGATAATGAACCATCAAAGAGACGAAGATTAACAGGAGAAATTTTGGTCGTAGGAATAGAGTTCTGAGAAACATAACGAGTATCGATGAAAGAGTCAGTAGAACCAGAATCAACAAGAGTAGGAAATTTGAGAAGAGCAGAAATGGGTTCGGCCGGCGCGGCCGAATCGGATAACAAAAATTCAGTAGACAAAGATATTACAAGAGATCGTTCAATAGAGGAAAGAGCGGACGCGTTGAGATATAACTCCCCAGGTGAGGTACGAACCTGATCAACGCAGCTCCCGTTTCGTACCGGGGAACAAGAGCTGCGGACTAGTTTTCCAAATCCTCTTCAACAACCTCAATGGTTGCTTCGGGGGTTTCTTCAACCTCGGCAGCGCGGCCCTTCGATTCTCGGGCCTTTCACTTATTGCAGTCAGCAATCTGATGCTTACCACCGCAGAAGAGACAAAGGTTGTTCTTCATCCTTCTTTCCCGTTTGGAAGGAAGTACCTTACCATCTGCTCCTAGATGGTTGAACGCGGGGCGCTGACCGCCGGATTGGCCGGAATTCGAAGAGTTCTGGGGCTTACCATTGTTATTAGGCTTACCACCAGAGAAGGGTTTAGGTTTCGGCGTGAATGGCGCCGAAGAGCCCGAAGGCTGAGAATTGTTGTGCTGGTTAGTAGAACCAGTCTTGAAGTCCGAGGAACCCTTCTTCGGGTTCCAAGCAATAAATGGCTTACCAGCCTCACGCTTCTTGGTTTCTTCGCGCTTCCAATATCGATTGTCAATACGAAGAACTTCTAGACGATAAGCGGTGAGCGTCGCCGGTTCGGGCAACCGCGCCATTTCGACCTTGATGCGTTCAGCCAAGCCTCGTCCATAAGCCCATTTCAGGGCGGCAGAATCCCAGTTGGTACTAGCAGCCAGGGTGTTGAACCGGATGTTGTATTTCCGGATGTTCTCGGTTTCCTTCATCTTAAGGTTACCAAGGGCGTCCTCGGCCTCGCCTTGGGCGTCGTAAACGCCGAAATTGTCCTGTAGCTCCTTTACAAGGGCCGTGAAGGACGACGTCCAGGCCGGCAGCGAGTTGAGGTCCGGGTCGAGGATATCAGGGACAAACCATTCTTTGGCTGACCCACTGAGATAAGAAAGGGTGTAGTTCACCTTCCGCTGGTCGGTGAAGTACTTTGGACGGTCATTGAAGACCAGGGCGAGATTGACGAAGAACGTCTTGAGTTTTCGGGGATCCAAACCGTCGAATACCTCGGGCTCCTTGACCTTGCTCTTGGATTCAGAGCTGTCAGAGGGACGGCCGAGTGCGGCGAGAACGGAGCCGAGGGTTTCCATAGAAACCTTAAACCCCGAGAGGAGATCCAACATAGCACGTTGCTCGTTGGGGATGTCAGGAGAGTGGGAGGAACGAGGTCCACCAGGTCCGCCGGGACCGCCGGGACCGCCAGGTCCACTGGGGTCACCAGGCTCACCACGCGGTAAACCGCCGGAGTCGTCATCCAGGTCGTCATGATTGTTGTCGGCGCCCGGGTCATCGGGGTCGACAGGAGGGTCTTGATCATCGTGATCACCAGTGTCCAAATCGAAGTGAGGAGGTGGGTCACGAGGAGATTCAGAAGCTGCTCTTCATTGGGGTTGTTTACCCGAACGGCGAGCAATGGCTTGGAGAATTGGAGAATCAATTCGAGTAGTAGACCGGCCCCGAGCCGGAGCGACCACGGGGGGTTGTCCACGGCGAGGGGTCAGGACTTGGACAGGTTGTCCGTCACCGGTAAACAAAGTGCTGTACTCAAATTGCTGATCTTCTTCCATGGCTTCAGGAAGAGTTGACGTTGTTGGAACTGTAGCTGGACCGAAACCGCGATTACGGCGACGTGGTTGACCGATGGCTGAGATAGATTCGGAGAAAGGGGCGAAAGATTGGGCTGTGGTGAAGAAAGTGTTTTCTTCGGAGTTTGCTCTAGATTGAGCTCGAGTTTTCGGAGGCATAAAAAATGATATGTCAGTACGACGTTACGGATTGAGTTTAATTATACTGTTAAGATCATGCACACCGTGTAACCGTGCCAGAGGTCACACAGTGTCTAAGCGCGGAAGACGAGTGGGACAGTAGTGAAGTTATTAACAACACCGCCGTTACGCCGTTAGTCCCCGGAGGTCAAGAGTATGAGAGAGAGGAGCTGAGTAGCAGCCAAGTCGGAGCGGCGGTATCGCCGATGACGAGGAGCGAGCCAAAGAACTTATAAGTCCAAAGGCTGTAGGAAGAGTACTTCTAGGCGTTGAGCCTGAAGACTTAGAGAGCACAGAGTGAAGGAGGGAATCTAAGTCGATAATTAAACTGAGGAACTACAGTAGCGTACAAACAGTATTTATATCTACGGAGCGGCGCAGCGGTGCGGAGCGCCAGACTAACTACTAGGAGTTATACGTGTAGTCCTGCAGGGTAAAGTAAAAGACAATAAAGAGGAACTAGAATGAAAGGGTATGTGTAGCGAGAAAGAACAATAAGGAAGAGATTACAATAAAAGTGGATCGTCGGAGTACCGAGCGGCGAAATGGAGGCCCGAGGCATGGGCTTGACAATGGGTATGTGTAGCAAGAAAGAACAATAAAGGACAGATCTCGGAATACCAAATGGCAGAGCGGGTTGCTGAGGCATGGACTTGACAATGACAGGTAATTTCATGAGGTATGCAGCCCCTATTATTTTCCTTTATCACTGTCTCAACACCTTTACTTGTACAATACATTATCCCATCATGATCACATTCCATTGCTGTCAATTCCCCATCAATTACTGATCCACCTGACCCACCTTCTCTTTCTATGGGCTTCTGCCTCCTTCCTTGCCCCTGAATTGTACAGTATTACATTGTTGTTTCTTGCAGACCAGATTATGTATATATAGCCAGTCTGCCACAGCCTGGTCCCTTATCTTAACCTCTCTGCCATTATCTTGGGACCAGCTATGTCCTCACTTATTACTACCTATGACTACAATACTCAATATATCTCTGTCATTATATTGGGACCAGTCTGCCTATACTCACTGAGTCCCTCCACCTCATTATCCTGCTTAGTCACTCTGCTCTCCTGCTCTGCTCAGTCACTCTGCCTCTGCCGCTTTGTGTCATATGCATGCAATTCATCCAATATGCTTCCTGGACTGGCCCAACTTCCATTCCATTTATTTATTATTCTGAGCTTTCACCGAGACCTTGTGACTGTATTTGGGATGTAAATAAGCTAGAATACTTTGCACGTTGTAGTCAAGCTTGAAATCAAATGTACCACCTTATCCCACTCTTTAATTATCTCCTTTACCTTTGCTTCTGAGCTATTCCGGACTCCCAGATCACAGGAACCCCATCTAGGCTGCTCATCTTGACATTATATCCTTGCCATTATATTCCCAGGAACACCAACAGTGTGTGAAGGGTGTTGCTAATAGCTTCACCGATGTCCCACTCCCAGTGTGTACTACAGGCCAGTACTCAGCTCCAGACCTCGGAGTTATCCTGGGCCATTTCTGGCCCATATCTGACCTCAGAACCTCTATAGTTGTTGACCTGTAGGCATGGTCTTGTCAGTTTGTGACAATTAATTCAACACTGAGTCTCCATTCACTCTTCATATAGATACTCAACCTCCAAGAGAGAGCACGGATGTTCCATTCTAGAAGATAGACATTGCCTTACTACAAATATGGTCTACCCAAAAGTTCTTCTAGATAGGAAAAGTATATTCTTCACAATGAAATTAGCTCAGAATACTGCATAATAAATCTGAAAGTATGGAGGTGCAAGGTGCCAGCTAAGGGGGTTGAGGGCTTGCAAGCCGTAGACCCTGCTGTAGCATACGGTGCGAGCAAAGCGAGCCACCGTGGTGAAGGCACGGGTTCTAAAGCTTGTAGAAGGTGATTTTTGGCCTCTACCTTATATAATCAACCCGACCGGACCGCCCGTAGCACATCCGATTCAAACCATTTTGCTTCTTGTAACGACAACAGCGCTGGCGGTGGAGACTGTGCGGTGTACAGGACAGCAGAGGACCGCGTTTCCACTGAACTCAACATCAAGCGAACGCAACGATCATCAGTTATTTATACCCCAACAATCAGATCAATTCAGAGTTCTTCCTGCTTCTTAGATTTCTACCAGGTAAGCCAGCTCACAGTAAAGAAACACTATGAGCTGAGTTTTATCGCAGTCAGCTTGAACTATTTCAATACATCGTTTGTCATTTTGCACGAGAAGAAAGAGAGCGATGGCCGATAGTTTTAACGGACCAGGTGAGTGTTTTCAATGTTGCTATTGCATTTCTCGTGTGATGAACAAAGATCCTCCCTGTTTTTCACAATGCAAATCTGCCGTCCATCTGTCCCTTTCGAACTTTACCTTCATATCTCAACCTTTTACCCCCCTGCAACATCATAACTAATCAGCCTTAGCTCCACCAGCATCGACTAAGAATCAAAGCCAAACGTCAAGTCCTACTCTTACTTTGTCCGTCGGAATTGGCAACACAACACCTGTCCCAGGCTTTCCCTCGCCATCATCGAGCTTTGTACCTCCACCGGTGGTAACTCCAATTGAATTCGCTACTGTAAAAGACAAGCGAAAGGACGAAAATTCGCGAAAGAACTCCAAGGCTGGACTTGCGAACGTTGCCACAAAATCCAAGAGTCAATTAGATACCAAACAGAACACTTCTACATCTGCAGTCGATCCAAATTCCATAATTTCACCCACGACGCCGACCCCAAATAGCCTACATCGTCAAAGGAGTTTTCCAAATTCTGAATCGTTTTCGGAGGTAGCGGCCCCACTTATCGAATTACCAACGGAATTGCCAACTGACGATGAAACGCACAATTGGTCGTCGCATTCGGCCGCGAAAGCTTTCGGTGCGGCAGCTTCATGGGATACCCAGTCTCCTATCATTCCTACACCACCTTTCTCAAAACAAACCTCGCATGCATCTCATTCTCTACCGAAAACCCCAGTCAGAACACCATCGAACCCACCAACTCCATCTAGTCCTGGTTTCCACTTCCCACCGTCAGCATCATCAAGGAAACCGAATCGGGACTCAACGATGTCAAATTTTTCCACCTCATCCGTAGCATCCACACGTTCGACTACTTCCTTGAAAAGCAATAGACCGGCCCCACCAAGTCCTGCACTGTCCAGACGGACATCAGGCACCGGTGTCGGTGCTGCCGCTTCACCTGTAGCCAAACGGTTTTCTGCTGGACCAGGAGGAATACCAGCATCCGGAGTAGTAGAACGAAGTCATTCTTTACGCACCAGTCCTACAGTTTCCCGCAATCATTCCAATAGTCCCAAAGCAGCTTTACCGATGAGCTCTCATCCACATCGTTTTTCTTCTCCCGCCTTCCGACGTGATTCATCGACAATGTCCGTGCCTGCGCCACTACCGTTAACACCGGTTCCAGGGAGCGCAACTTTACCACCTGTTTCAGCCTCCCTGCTTTCTGGCGATCTCTCCAGCGCCGGTCTTTCTAGTGCAGGCTTATCCAGTGCAGCACTTCGGACGGCAACGACCGCGTCGACCGCGCTCACCAAAGGCAAGGGTACAGGCACCGCTTCCCAGATGCGTAAACCTATCCGAATTCGAGATTACGCCTATGTCCCTAGAGAAGAAGAATTTTTGGATGCAGATGCACGCACACTCCGGGAAAACGACCCTCAATTTCTTGGTTTTGGGGCAGACGGGAAAGGTTTACATGTACCTACGCCTAACAGGGTGAAGGTTCTGAACAAAGCTCTTTTGACCGCCACGAACCTGAGTACAATATCTTCTAATCTGAATACGGCATATACTATGTGGAAAACGTCATATAAGAGAGACCGGAAGGAGAGGAAAGCAGTTGTGAAGCGTCGAGCCAAGGAAACGAAGAGAGAAAGGGCGCAGGCTAGGTATAGTATGAACAGTGTCCGGAGTGTGGGTAGCACGAGCAGTACGGCTTCATCTGTGTCTTCAACTAGCAGTCGATCGGAGGTGTCTGATGTGGATGAAAGGGAAGATGATGATGAGGATGATGGGATGGGCGGGTGGGCTGGATTCAGATTTGGATTGGCCAGACTCAGTTGGGGTTTTAGCAACTCTGGTGCTTCTGGTTCGACAGGAACGTCCGTCACTACGTCTACGTCCGCCTCTAAAATTGCCACAAACACCCCAAATGGACCCTCGGCTTCAAATACTTCCAACAATGCTAATTCCGGTCCCAGTTCCAATGCATTTCCTTCCCGTTTAGATCTCGACCGTAACTTCGGTATCGACGCCACCTCTTCTGAATCTGGTGATGAATCGTCCAATAATTCCACTGATACTGAAGGCGAGCAGTTTCATGACGCACCCTCCTCCCATCTCCGACACGCTGATCTTGATTTTGGACTCGACCTAGAAGGCCGTGGGATTGACTCGCCTTCGCCTCTGGACTATGATCGCGTATATGGTTACGATGAAGATGCTTATGGCCAAATACCCAACTCAGCATTCCCATCAGCATCACCGTATCCTGGCTCGGGTGATGGCTATGGATACGAGGACGACTCGCTCGATTCGATTGGAGAAGGGGAACTTATACCGGGTCAGTACCGCGCTTTGTATTCCTTCGAGCCTGAAGGTCCTTCAGAAATGAAGCTGACAGAAGGCGAGATCGTGATGGTCGTTGGGCGAGGTGGTGGTGGTGGATGGGCGGTTGTGGTGGACAAGTACACTGAACATTCTCCGCGGGATGTTGAAGCTGGTGGTTCGACTAATCCGAATGTGACAAGCAAGTATGCTCTTGTCCCCGAAAGCTATTTGGAACTCATCCAGCCTGATGAAGTGGCCGATAAAGAAGTGAAAGAAGAAAAGGGAACGGTGACGACCCCGGAAGTAAGACAGTAGGAGAACGTGACATGAGGTGACCCATGTTCTGTTGCATGTGTATTGGTCCCGACAATTTTTCTTGGTTTTTATCATGCTTATTCCTCATGCACATATCAAAATATCTATCAGAACACTTGACTACACTCACCCTGCACCCGTCGTTTTCCTCAATCTTCGTTTTGTGCTTTTGTCATGGTTTTAGCTTGAAAATTTCTTCCTGCGCTGTTTAAATGAAGTACATATATATTTATCTATGTATCTGTATGTGCATACTGCTCTTGTGGATCAAGGTGTAGATGAGTACATAGTATGTACCTAATACAATGTGGTCTATATCCTAGCAGAGAATCGGAGCGTGAACGACTGTAATGACTGCAGTGATTGCGTCCGTCACTAAAGATCTAGCGTCTGGCCTCGATCATGAATTATTTGGATTTCGGAAATTGTGGGTAATTCTGCCACTCATATTTGTTTGTACATTGGTTGAGTTACGACTTAACTACAATTGCTGTATGATACATGACTTCAATAACTCAAAATTCGATGACTACCTTCAAACAGTCGTGAGCTTCTGCAGCACCAAAGATATTGTATGCCTTTTCAATATCTTTGAAGGCAAAAGTGTGCGTAGCGAACTTTTCAGGTAGAATCTTTCCGGATTCGACCAGCTTAATCAACATGGGGGTAGACGAAGCGTCGACGAGTCGAGTGGTGATCGCTAGAAGGAAAGTGAAGGTTTAAGAAAATCAATGTCGGCAGAACCGTCACAAAATAGCTTGTATTCACTGATGTTTTTGTCCCACAGTGTCTCCAGGTGCAAATCAACTTTTGTTCCATGCACACCCAAATTCGCAATTGTTCCCCCTACTGCAACAAGTTTTTGACAAAGTTCAAAGGTAGCGGGGATGCCCACTGCTTCGAGGGCTGCATCCACACCGCGACCACCCGTAATTTTCATGACCTGTTCTACAACATTAGGTCCTGAGACGACGGTGTGAGTGGCACCCAAAGATCGAGCGGTGGCAAGTCTTTTCTCGTTCAAGTCGATCATGATAATTTGGAGAGGAGAGTACAGCTGGCTGGTAATCAAGGCGCCGAGACCGACTGGTCCACTTCCAACTATGGCTACAGTCGAGCCGAGCTTAATTTTGCCTTGCTGCACGGAACATGAGAAACGATGGATAATTTGAGCTTGTTGGACTTACCAAAACTCCACATTCGTAGCCGGTAGGGACAGTATCGCTGAGCATCAGCTGCGCATTGTCGCTTGCGCTCTCGACTGCCAGGTGAAGTGAACCATCTGCATGGGGAATACGTGTGTACTCTGCTTGGGTACCGTCGATGGTGTTGCCAAGAGCCCATCCTCCGTCTAATTTGTTTCATGAGTAACTTAAGCGAAACAAATAGCCTCAGATAGCGAGCATACTGGTACAGTGGGAAGGCATGCCTCGGCGGCAGTTTGCGCAGGTTGTGCATGAAGTTATACAGGAGACGATTACTTTGTCGCCTGGCTTGAAAAGGCCCACATTATCGCCGACTTGCTCAACGACAGCGACGCCTTCGTGTCCGAGGATTCTGCCAGTGTCGCAAGTCCTAAAAAAAGCAAGATAGGAGTATAGATACAAATGGGAAAATTTAGTTATACATACGCTACATCTCCTTTGAAAATATGCAGGTCCGTGCCTAACGTACGTATCCTGCAATTGAATTCTATGCCATAAGAAAGGACAGATTTAGAAAGACGCACCACAGATAGTAGTTTTAACCATCTTTACGATAGCATCGGTGGGTTTGAGGATGGTGGGTTTGGGTCGATCTTCCAGCCTAGGTTGACCTTTCGCTGCATACACGAGCGCTTTCATTGTCGCCATTGCTGCGGTTGAAGTTGATAACCAAGCTCGTTGCCGGTGAGAAAGGTTATTAGGAGATGTGGCACTTGCACCGGCCGTTATCCGCATAGAAGATTGGATTCTTGTCAGAAAGCCAGCATGAACCGGAACTCGAATGCAGAGCATCTTAAGCTTAAAACGCGCTTCAGGTTGATGGATGTAATCCGAGGATAGAGCCTGATAGAACTAGGCCCGCCGACGGCCGAATTTCCGTTTTCCGAAGCTGATGGCCCATGGGGGCACTGTCACTAGCTCTCCATTCAATTCACCTAGCTTCTCTCTTTTTTTCCTTGCTACCAGTTCAACGAGGCTGGAAGGCGACTTATTACGGTGGACAACGCTCCAAGGGAATTCAGGTAACAATTTCCCTCCTTGAGCTCAATTGAATCTATGATTGAACAAATCAGACAGATTCATTTGATCTTGTGTGGAAAGGCAGGATCCTTCAAGTGGCAGCAATATTTGATCGTTGACTGAAATTCACTGGAAGGTGAGTAAAACCATACCCGAATATCATAACATCTGAAGGAGTCACAGGCGTGTTTTAATTAGAAGCATTCTTTCGGACAAAGAATCGACATGGCTGCTCCTCGTGCTTTACCGACTCCTCCTTTACTGCCTGCCACGCCTCCTCCACCGTCTGCTACACCTCCTCGTCCAGCTTTACCGATACCGCCCACGGCACTGTCAGACCCCGCCGGAAACTTAGGATCTCTGCGTAAGAAACGAAACTTCAAAGCTCTGCAGCTTCCTACCCCCCCTTCTCCGATATCCGCTGCACCTGCTGGTCCCTTACCACCTCTTCCAGGCGTCGCCCGAGGCCTTGTAGCCACTCGGAATGCGCCCAATCAGCCATTTAAACGCGGCCTCTCTATTGATGTCGACAATGCTCAGCCTCATAACACTGGTTTAGGTCTTTTTGGACGAGGAGCCGCATTAGGCAGTGGCTTACCTCCGATCAGCGCCAGCGTTCTGATGACCCCAGAAAGCTCAACGACGCAGAGGCTTAATTTACAAGCTACGCTCACGACAGCATTGGAACAGATGAGATTAAGCAGCAGGGGAAGTGGGAATAGCACAACTACGTTGAGCAGCAGTGGGCTGGCCACCGGGAGTAGCGGCGTGTCTTCTACCTCTTCAGTTACGACTATAGACGGTGCCCCATCTGCGGAACTATATCGTAGCAAGGCTGAACGCGATAGGGAACTCATACAAGCGCCTCTGCAGGACTCTGACCTGAAGAACATTGCTGAGCTAGGTATGGGTAATGGAGGCAGCGTAATGAAGGTTGAACATGTGCCGAGTGGAGTCGTGATGGCAAAGAAGGTACAATCGAGCGCCTTGTTCTTGGAATAAACATACTGAAAACAATCTAAAATCAGATCGTACTCATCGACGCCAAGCCTAGTGTCCGAAAACAAATTCTTCGCGAACTGCATATCATGCACCGGTGTAGCTCGCCGTTCATTGTCTCATTCTTTGGTGCATATCTGTCTGAGCCTAACATCTGCATTTGTATGGAGTATATGGACAAGGGCTCTTTTGACTCCATCTACAAGACCATTGGCTCCAAAGGAAGACCAAATGAAGCAATATCAGGACCAATCCCCATAGGAATCGTCAGACAGCTTGCGAAACGGGTTTTAGGTGGTTTGGTCTACTTGAAGGACGAAATGGAGGTGTTACATCGGGATATTAAACCTAGTAATATCTTGTTGAACTCAGAAGGTGTGTGTTTGCGTGAATTTCTCATCCGACTGTTCGTAATCCTTGTTTTTTGATCCCAGGCGAAGTAAAGCTTTGTGATTTCGGTGTCAGCGGCGAGTTGGAAAACAATGTAGCGAAGACTTTCGTTGGAACTAGTGTGTATATGAGTGTAAGTGATCCGTTAATTTCTTCGTCTTTATTGTGATATCTCCCAGAAACTTTCTGGCTACTGATATGTCTTTCGTATTCACAGCCTGAGCGTATCCAAGGTTCCGACTATTCCGTCAAATCCGATGTATGGAGTCTGGGAATAACGCTCATTGAACTTGCGCACGGATGTTTCCCGTTTGCAGATAGTGAGGTCGAGGAGGATACTCCAATAGACTTAAGTAAGTATATTCTCTTTCAAGGACGCTTTGTTGCTGTTTCCTCACGCTTATTTCCTCAGCCGCCCTCACCCCCATCTCCTCACTCCCATCCTCCCTACCAAGCGCTCAAAGACACTCTCGGCGTAAATCTCGTGGCGTCTCACTCCAAGGCGGAGTCGGTACTCTGTCTATACTCGAATTAATGCACCACATTGTGCGTGAACCTCCGCCAACGCTCATCACCCCTTCGGTACCTCACTCACTGGAATTCACGGAAGAAGCAGCGCAATTTGTTGTTTATTGCCTGAAGAAGGACCCTGGAGAGCGGATGAACCCTAGGGATCTATTAGAAATGGGTTGGATGGATGATACTGGGAGAGGAGAGGAGATGACTCTAAGGATGTGGGCGGGGACACTGTAGAAAGAATGCATGGCCGTGATCATATGATCATTCGCCCATTCCTGAAAGTTGTCTTACGTCCGGTGGAAGAAGCCAGACACCAGAGCGACTCCCTGTTTCAGGGCGGCACACAAGCTGCAGCCGGGCCAAGACTTTCGCATCTCTGTCCTGCTGTCGAATTCATCGAGCTTTCGATTGTAGACAGAGATGAAGAGACCGCTTTGGGTCGGTGGGTTATCTATTCATGAATCAATATCAATATACCCAAGGATTTATCTGTTTGACGACTTGCAGTCATTTCTTCGACCTTTTCCAGGTCCATATAGATGACTAATGAGACTATATGATAGCTTCACAGCTTGGAACTTGAGTGTCCACATACTCTGTCTCGTTGACAACTTCCTGATTACAGTACTGATTGGGAGAAAGTAACATGTCCCCAGCTGTTCAATATCGAGCAAGGAGAGCAAAGAGAACCGAAACTCGATCCGGAATGTGCTGGGTCTGCAATCTCTTCAGCGTAGAAACTTCGAAGCAGGCCAACCCACAACCAGAATTCAAGAGTACCGGAAATACCAAAGGCATTCCATGGCTTTCATGTGAGCCCGTAGTCTACTAGCTACCTGCTCAGTCTCTATAATCTGAGGCGCAGGAAATGATGCATTGGGGTCGCGTGTTTCCTAACAGATGTCTAGACCGTCTGAATGTCGCAGCAAGAAAGGTGACGATGATTTCAAGAGTATACATCTTTGAATCAGCATATTTCTACGCCTCTCTTTATCGCATTGGACTACATTGGAGCAGCAGAGTCAGACCCCAACCCCAACTGTCTATGTCATTTGGCAAGTCTCCCCGACTCGGACCGTCCCGGTCTGTGGACTTTTGTGGAGTACAAAAGTTTGTGGTATAATCTTAAATCTTTGCCCGAGAATGTGACTATGTAGATGTGACTTCAATCGCACTACCACCTTTTTCGCGATGGTGTAAGTGTAAGTAACTGGCGCTCTCGGAGAAGACTCTGCGATGAAAGAATGAAAAAGTTAGCATTTGTTGTAATAAGTATCCACCTACCCAAGGCTTGTATAGATTGCAGAGAAGAATATCTATAACCTCTGAGAGAGGTGTGTCCATCGATATCATGATTGGCTTAATTTTTTCGAATAGCTCCGTGCAATTATGTTTTACAGAGAATTCAAGAATTTGCTTTGGATTCGTTCTTAAGAATTTCCTGTACTTGGATTGCGGGAGTTGTAGTAATAATCAAATTAGCTCCAACTCACCGTAGTTCAGCCTCACATGCATATACAAATCCCGTAACTTCATACTTCTCCGCTGCCTCTGCGAGCGGTAAAAGTGAGTCGAAGTCCAGGCTCTCCAAGGAAGGGATTCGACGAGGATAGATGAACTGGAAAAGAATTTCCAATGTCGCTGCGGACTCCGTGAGACGAACGATCTCATCCATATGAACAGGTGTCCCGGCAGGGGGGAAAGCGCCAGTCGTGCATTCAAGGTTTTTCTTGTGCAGTCGGAACTCAACATTGTCAGAAGAGCGAACCACGACATCGGCGTCGGGTGCGTTGACTACCATGCGTCATGTTGTATATGCACAAGTAGATCAAGAGTAAGCAGAAGAATAACAACAAGGCTAGTGTGAGTAGTGTGACAGAACCTACGATATAGAGGCGACTCAACATAGATCGTGTATCATCACCATACAGGAATTGAGGAAGGGAAAAAAGTGAATCTGTGGGTCAAGATTGCTCATTTTATATCAGAGCCTCGTGTTCAATCCTCTATGTACCCTCTTTAGCCGCAAGCCTGGACTGACTGTTCTCAGGCTAAGGCACTTGTGCTTGCGTAAAAGGTAAGGATACGTCGACGTAAGGATCAGCAGAATTTCATCCAAGTATCGACCCAGTCGTAACGGACGATGCGAACCAACAGGCTCTTTCCAATCTTGACAATCAGATGGAGGACTATTGGCAGGAAAAAGCAGGGAAGACAGATTTGCGGGACAGTAAGGCCTTGATAAAGCCCGTCCCCCGCAGCTGAAGCCTCTAGTATAACTTTGATGTTTATACTCAGTCAGGAGCGTACAAACCGGAATTCGAGTTGACGAAAGGCTTGGAATTCAGTCTATCTGGACACAAAGACAGTCGGTGAGCGAAAAGGGATTTATTCCGGGAGATGACAATACCTTTTCCGAAGTAATTGTGATTCCTTGCGCAAAGGTATTCACCTGCTAGGAATGGAACTAGGCCTGTCATACGAAAAGCTATCAAGAATTATTCAATTCGGGATGGAACAAGCATTCGATGGTAGTTGGTCAACGAGTTCGAAGATCTTCATGAATCCCTTTGATACATCCAGGCGTCGTATCTCGGCGCCGTCATCGGAATGGACAAGTCTGGAGCTGCAGAAACAGAGTCAAACGGAGCAATCGTTATACAACTAAATAATATAAATCACATATCCTTAGAATACAAAGCCCAAACCGCGGACTAACGTACATTGCACACAATCATGCTACCGAGAGGGTAGGTAAGGTTTATCATTCTTCCACTGATCGTCTTCGTCCTCGTCTTCATCAGTCATCTGTGCTCTCTCTTCGTTCTCCTCTTCTTCATTAGGTTCAGCCTCGCCAGCATCTGCCATGACCGCATCCTCGCCTCTCCCATTAGCTTTCTTCTCCGTGACCTCCTCCGACTTGACCTTCTTCTTTCTCTTCTTCGGTGCAGGAGCTCCATCTTCACCGTTTGCTGATGCAGCCTTCTTCCCCTTTGAACGTTTCTTCTTTGACGCGTTTTCCGCATTGAGTGCATCCAGATCGATTGTGCCACCAGCAGAAGGATCCGGAACGCCTTCGACGATTTCTCGGAGGAAATCAAAAGTGTCTATTGTTTCGACGGCATGTTTTCTGCAAGTAGATGGATGATGAATGAGTTATTCGCTTGAGTTCATAAGAGAAAACTCACAAGTGATACGCCTCCACCTTTTTGGATCCTCTTTCCAACGTCACTTCGCCTGCTTTCTCAACGATCAGAGCAAGGAACATTTCCAGCGCCTTCGCTGCGAACATAGTGATTACAGTTAAGATATGGAAAAACCTCACATCTTGTTCAAACTCACATATAACTATCGGTGTGGCTTGAGCTACCTTGCCAACATCATCGTCTTTCTGCATAATTTTCTTTATTCTAGCCTAGATGGACATGAGAGGTTTTCCTGGAAAAGCAGTGCGGAAAACGCACAACAGGAAATTTTGTTTGCTTGTTTTTGTTCTTCATTTCTACAGGAAAAAGCGACACAGAGAAAAGACTTGGGGAAGAAAGTCAACAAACTAAAATGAGCTCGATGCGACCCACGACGAGCGCCAACGCAAGAGATTACGTCATGTATATTATAAACCTCTGAATCTCACAGTTCGACCGCTTTAGTTTTTTTTTTTTTGAGAAAAGAACTCTTCATTGACCGCAAGTAAACAAGCTGCAGAACTAGTATTCAGGCACGGGGAGCTGCAAAAACTACCTAGATTGTCCCTAGGAGCTTTCAATCTTCACATCTTTTACACTCGCCGCCGGACTGATGGATGTTCAGATCGTTCAGAGATCATAGCTTCAGTTGTGATGTAGAGTACCATCGGCTTCACTCGATGAGTACGGCTTGACAACAATGATTTTTCTGAAGTTCATTTTAATGGTGGAAAGCTTTCTTCCTTCATCTCCTTGAACCTTGCTTTCAATGAAGATTCGGAAGACAATGACTGCAGTTTTGGATATGGGGAGATAGAAAGCTTACTGGAGCTTGAGGATGACGAAGATGCTGACGATGGTGAAGGAGAATCTGACAAGGAAGAGGGAGTTCTGGTAGACCAACTTGCTGACTTCATGAAGTCAACTCTTACAGAAACGTGGGTTCCTTGCATTTGCGTTCAATTGGTAGAATTTGCAACTAATAATCATTCCCCTAGCGTGAATGTTAAATCCATAGCCTGCCATCGAGGTTGTGACGTTCTTGATCATATCCTCCCTCGATGGGTTCCGTACGTACCCAAGCTTTGTCCCTTATTCCAAATTCAATGACATACCCATGGAATCTTTCAAACCACCAACTGTCACAGTTCTTGGTGCACCACGCTTGAAGCGCTACCGTGTCGACATTGCGGACAACGACACAATCGAATCCAGTCGCAGGATACCATTATGCGCGGAGACTGTGTTGTCGCACTTGACTTGATTGAATGACTCGCTGTATCATCCACCTACATGTCTGTAGGTGTCTATCTTGTGCGATTCGAACGACCAACAGGAAATCGGGATCCACCTCGATCGTCAGCTGGATAGGCCTCGCTGGGCCTCAAAGCGAATACACCCACGAACAATTGACCATGAATCAAGGGAAATGAGTCGGTTTTAAGTGAACAGGCTAAATGACTGAACTCAATGAACTAGCTTGTGATAGGTCCGTGCATATGCACACGCTCAATTTTATTGAAGTTTCTGAATCTTCAACGTTCAACATCCGAGTCTCAATTAGGACCTGGCTTCGCGTGTGTTTGTGTTGGGGGACCATGTCTATCTTTCGAAGCATGGTCACGCAAGGGTCATGTCGTAACTTGACGAACTATGACTGGAAGACAGTGGGTGCAAGCTTCTGTGAACTTTTACCCTTGTGACCTCTGGCAACTTGCCAGAGGTCTGACCAAGGTTTCACGACGTATAAAAAGACAAAGTCAGTGGGTTGCCGCCCCTACTATCAACTCACTCTCTTAGAATTACCATCGCTATAAAGAATGTCTTCCAGCTCCGACACAGCCAGTTTCGACCTTTTTCCTACTCCTAGTTCAGCACTTCCTCACGCACTTTCTCCGACATGGTGGCCTGGGAACACCCCCGATTCAACTGCAATCCTTCGTCAATTACTACAGGAAAACCACGAAAAATGGCATATCTTCTTTAATAATATAGGTTTTCACAAGCAAGTCTTTTTCTTCGTGTTTGCCATACTCACAACCGCTGCTGATTTCAAGTCGCATTTGACAGTCACATATCTCACCGCCTCCTCGCGCTGTGGGCCCTCGGCGCTAATAAAGAGGTCCTGAAAGCTGCATACGAGTCCGACTCTGAGCCAGACAAAGAAAGACCTGCGTTCTCTTCCCCAGAGCCGATAACTTCTGCAAACTTTCGTGATCACCTGCGAGATGAGCGGCAAGTGAAATTTGACATTCTTCAGCGGATGTTGATGGAGAAATTTAGATATTTCAATGCCTACGTACAATTCTTCACCGGTATTCTCATGGTCCAGAAGAAGGATGTTGCTTCCGTGCTGGAAGATTTCGTGTTCTCCGGGCTCGATGTCAAAGCGCGCGAGGAGAATGGAAGAATCATACAATCTCCGTTGTTCGTTCCTTTCTTTGAAGGACTGCTGCATGCCTTGATCTTTGTAGGATACGGTTTGGAGTTCAGCTTACCAGGAATGATCATTGAAGGTTCGTTGGATTGTATTTTCGCCCAATTTAGTACCTTTTTTCATTGCTGACTTGTGATCCTTTGCAGGCTTAGCGCTAGCTGCAGTTCATAGACCCACACCCGGCTTCGAGGAACTCGTTTCTCCGTCCCACGAGACAGGCTCTGGAGATTACAATATTGAGAATCTGACTCTCAAGTTCCGTAAATCGTTGGATACAGGTTTTGATGGAACACACGTCTTCACCATCCTGGCCCATGTCATGAAAGACCCAATGTTGGTAGTGAAGGAGGCCAATGCTGACGATATATTCGCGTTTCTTTCAGAAAAAGAAGGGGAGAAAAGCAAATTATTGCGTCAATACAGTGACCGGTGGTCATTCAACGCATCTGATGCCAAAGAAGTGGAACGAAAGATTGCAGAATTGCAATGGATGAATACCTTGATATTCACTGTCGCAGGTTTCAAGAAATCAAAACAAGATAATTTTCGAGCTGATTTCTATTTGTGAGTTCCTCACCGGGATGAATTCTATATATCGCCTGATCCAGCTTTGTGTAGTATGCATCTCGTCACTTCATCACTGTTTCTTCCCTCGTTAACAGCGCATTTGTCTCCGTCTTCCCAAGAGCTACTATTGCGAGGGTATTTCGCCATCAGCTTGGCTCTCTATGTTGCTCGCGGCCGTCCAAAGATCGACCCAAAGCCCTTGTTTGAAGTCGCAATGGATGATAATGTATTTGATCCTGAGAAGGAACCGTCTATTGCTCCGCCAGCTCTCAGCATACTTTCCTCATCTTCCAAGGAATCCAAGGAACCCAATTTGTGGCTTCCTCTGATCTCGCGCGCGATACTCCACCCGGATGACCATGTCTCAAAATTTCAGCGCGCTGTGGCGCATTATGCAACTTTGTACGGATCTACACCAAAAGGGTTTTTCGATGGGCTTGGAATCGAATTAAATGGGGTGGACAGAATTGACGGCACCCTTTTTGCAAGAGCGGGAGCTTTGACCCAGAGGAGACTAGGAAGAGATCGTGAAGGTAAATCATTGGCGTCTTATTGGGATTTTGAAGGATTTTACGGAGAGGACAGGGAGAGGAGCAACGATGATTTTTGACTGTTACATATTGACTAGCGGACCCCTGCGGGGCACGACGAACCTTGCTTGATGTATGTTTTCTTCTCTCAAACCATTTTTATTGACTCATAGGGTAACGAGTAAGAGTTGCAAATGAATCAAAACATGGCGCTACATATTATTTGTTTTGAGCTAAATGTCCAACACAAAGTTAGAAATGGTTCCGGTCACTTTCAGACAGTGAATAACATCCTGTAAAGCATCTTGAAAGACCTGTTGCTCAACCCCTCGTCTTCCAAGGGTATGTGTATAATGAGCTGATGCACGTTGGGCAATTTCATGCATTCCAGTACACAATCACCCACAACATCTTTGACAAATGAATATTTCCGAATGTTTGAAAAGTTGTGCATTGGGTTAAAAGAAGTCCGAATAGAAGGAAGGAAATGGCGGTCAAAGTGGGGATTATGGAGCCAGTACGTAGGAATAGACACAAAATAAGGATTATGAAGATGAGTACAGAGGGACACGTCAGGAAAGAAACGATAGAAAGGCGCTTAACGTGTGAAAAAAATGCATGGGCGCTTGGCAAAGACGGGGTGGCAAAGGACCTAGCAAGCAAGGTGATTCTTATTGATTGAAGTTGAAATAAGCGACTTGTACCTACGCTTGACATCTTTAGTTCTAACAGTGACATATACTGTACTGACTGATCCTTTTACAACTCATACAATCCGAGTCTAATGAGCGAAACAGCGCCATACGGTACCTGGGAGTCTCCCATCACTGCCGAGAGCATCACTGGCAACGTCAGTAACGTTCATTCCTTTGATCAAAACCATCAACATTGTTGACCCCTTCCTAAGTCGACTACAAGAGACGATGTTATTGTCGACGCGGTCACCTCCATCATATACCATCTGGAAAGTCGTCCTGCAGAGAAAGGACGCTGCGTTCTCGTTGAATCAGAAACTGGCCGAGAAATAGTTGGAAAGGACGTAAACGTGCGGACTGGTGTGCACGAATACGGTTCTGCTTCCGCAATTGTTCACGATGGAATCGCGTATTACTCCAACATCATTGACAATCGAGTGTACAAAGTTAATGTGAAGGATGGAAGTCCAGCTGAGCCAATAACCCCTGGTATGTTGTTCACCTTATCGCGGCAGATCTCAACATTCAGTGATGGAAATTATGCAGAAAACAAGGCATTCCGTTACGCTTGTTTCAATATCCATCCATATAATCCTCGATTCCTGGTGTCCATCTTTGAGGATCACACTGTTAACACGCCGTCCACGGTTGTCAACACGTTGGTTATTATTCATACCCAAGCAAAAACAGTGGCGCCCCTTGTGTCTGGAGCGGACTTCTATGCCCTTCCTAAATTCTCTCCAGATGGAAGTAAACTTGCCTGGCAGCACTGGGACCATCCGAATATGCCTTGGGATAATTCTCAAATATTACTCGCTGATGTGACCCTCGCCGATTCGTCGTTGACGCTCTCGAATGTCACAACAATCGCAAAAGAAGGCTCAAACGGATTCCTTGCTTGGGCAAACAGAAACACGCTCTGTTGGGTGTGTGATGTTTCTGGATTCGGTAATCCATGGAAATACGATGTGTCTACGAAGAAAGCTGGGCCGATTTTCCCTTCTCCCGTCAAAGAGGAATTTGGTGCAGCCATGTGGTTGTTCTGTTTCTTCCCCTTCGTTATCGTCGACGATGTTGGTAAACTGGGCATCTTCAAGGCCTACAGGGACGGGAGGGCTGTGTTGTATCGAGTTGATACTGAGACTGGAGACAGGGAACACATAGAGAGCCCATATGTTGTCGTTGAATGCATGCGCTCGGTTTCCAAGTCCAAGGGCCAGTTCGCTTTCTTGGGCACCAAAGTTGATCATTCCGAAAAAGTCGTAGTCGGTACCATCAGGGATACAGCTTCATTCACTGCTGTTAATTCCGGCACTATTTCAAAGGGTCCAAATTTTGATCCTTCTCTTGTCTCAATTCCTCGAGGAATTCCTTTGAAGGCACCTCCCAATGATGAACTCTTACATGTAATCTACTATCCTCCTCATAACCCGGCGTACGCAGGCACGAGCATCGAAGGAGAGAAACCTCCATGTGTTGTGAATGTCCACGGCGGACCAACTGGTGCGAATATGACCCTCCTTTCACTAAGAAGTGAGCGTGATTGCTTATGTGTATAATAATATAGGTATGGCCCAGCAGGGTTTGAGTTGGAAAATTCAATATTGGACAACTCGTGGCTTTGCATGGTAAGCATATAAAGCTTCCTTTCACATTCCTACTCTGACAACACAGTTTACTCAAAGGCTTGACGTCAACTATGGAGGTAGCTTCGGCTATGGGAAAGAGTACATCAACCGTCTCTGGCACGGATGGGGTGCAGTAGACGTCGAAGATTGTATCACCGCTTCACGATTACTCGCTAAACCTCCTCACTCCCTGATCGACCCAAGCCGAATCGTTATCCGCGGTAGTTCTTCCGGTGGTTTGACTGTTCTCAATGCCCTTTGCAATAGTTCCGACACCGAAGTTTATGCAGCTGCCACCTCACTGTACGGAGTGACTGACCTGGTTGGACTGGTGAAAGACACACACAAATTCGAATCGCAGTACATGTTCGCGCTGGTTGGAGGGTCGCCTGAGGACACAAAACCATTCCAAAAGAGGTCTCCGATCAACTACGTAGATAAAATCAACCGTCCGTTGTTGATTCTTCAAGGTGATATTGACCGGGTAGTGCCAAAGGAGCAGGCAGAAGTGATCTATAACAGTATCAAAAAGCGTGGTGGCGTGGTTGAATACAAACTTTATCCTGGGGAAGGACATGGGTTCAGGATGAAAGAGTCGCAGTGCGATGCATTTGAGCGGGAACTTGACTTTTACCAACGCGCTCTTGGACTCCGGGAGAGTTTTCAATTGTGATCTTCATGAAAGTGGTTGTAAACACTTGTACACCTCAACAATCAATATATAGCCCAAAGACGAAGAATCTGAGAGTAGTTGAGAGTAGTGATATTGCATCATACGAACGATTACAGTTATTGAGATTTTGGTACGTTGGGCCTGATACGCCCAAACGTCAAAGCTTCCAGGCCTCCTTCCATAATTTCCTCATCACTAATTTTCTCCAACCGGGCGATCTCTCTACGCATGTATATTACGATATCGAGCATCAGCTCCGGATATCGAACGTACTTGTCTATTTCATCCGGGGGATAATCGTGCACACCTGAACCATCATCGCGACTCTGTTCCTTTTCAAGATCAATCTTTTCTGGATTTTCTACTGCACCTCCAACGAGGTTGACGCCCCTCCGGAATTTGGGAGGGTTGGAATCGGGATAGGCAATCCCTTGGGAGCCGCGGGCACCTAGTAGGTTCCTCCAGACCGCACTTGCCAATTCCATGTCGTTCGTTACCAGACCATAATCATACCACATACCCATCCCCATCCACTGTTCCTTGAAAATTTTCATCTGTCGCGTTACTAGACGTTCTGGGGCTCGACTGCCCCGCTTCAACTTTCCGTCTTTCGGAATGTTAGGATTTATGTAAAAGGAGGTGAAGAACGTGTATGGGTCGCGGGGAGGGATAGATGGTTGAAGGATGGCACGTATACGGTCTTCGATATCAAGAAAAAAGTGATCCAAGAGGAATTGAACGTAGAATCTACCGTGAGGTTCAGGAAGGGCGCGGAGACGGACGGTCAGCATCCAGAAGTGTAGGTTTGTAATAATGAACCACGACTGGAATGTGGGAGGCAAGTCACATTCTAAAGACAAAAGCCGTTCAGTATCCCGGAAAATTTGTGCATGGTTAGATCTACGTACCATTCTGCCAAAAATTTCTTTCTGCATCGGGTGTAACAGCACAGATACGCTCGTATAGAAGGAAAGTTCTGAGTCCGGCGCGCTGTTTTGGACTATGGTATCCGAGCAAAGCCGTGATTTTCATGAACCAATATCTGACTGCTGGAGAAGTTTCGACCTTGTGCGTCAGCCAGCTTTTCGGTCGCTCCGGTATATGTGGTGACCCATCCTCTCCTACTTGTATCGTGGGGCTCTTAGATGTATTGGTTTTCGAACCAGATGCTGATGGTGACGAAGACGAAGACACAGCTGCCGAACTTTTTGCGGACTGAGCCTGCGACGCATAGATCTTTTTCTGCGAGTTCTGCGCAGTATTTAAGCAGCGAGAACGAGCAGCGTTTGTTTGGTAAATGGCTCTTGGAAGGTGTCGAAGCTGGCGACGCAGCATGGATGAAGACGGGAGCATGGATTCAATACAGGTTCTCGTCAGGCGCCGAAACGGTGTTATAGTAAACAAAGCGCTCGATTGCAAAATCTAAGTGGTAACTTCGACCCAATACAGTCTGCCTTTAGGAGGCTACAAAATATGGAAGTACCGACCACAGACTGAGGGTAGGTTGCGGCATAGTGGATATCGAAGTAAATAAATTCAAAGGAGTCAAAGTCATATTGTTCCAGCAGATTCTAGCAGGCATTCACATCAAGGCAAAACTCACTGAGGCAGCGAGCAAGACAAAAATCTTCGGATCGAATTTCATCTGGGAAGCTGCGTTTCCAGATGTGGTTGCACTCGTGGAAGCAGCAGCCCCAGTACTACTGCTAGCCGCGCTGACAGCAGTAGCGCCTGGGGTCCCGAACAGAGTCACACCGCTCGGAAGAGGTCCAGGATCAGCTGAAGCTGAAGCACCCTGTCCTACGAGAGCTCCGATTCCTTGCTGATATAATGTGTATCAGTTTGTGCGAGGGCGAGTGAGGGGAACCACTTACGCCGGAATCGGTCGTTTGCTTCGCATTGTTCAAGAAATCGTTCAAAGAACCAGTACCACTACTAGGTGCGTTGATTGTTCCAACCATTCCTGAGTCGTCCCTCTATTGAGTTCTGTTGATGATCATAATATTATACAAAGAGCTTACCCGCGGCGCAGTGAGGAGACGGAATCAGTTGTTTACAGAAGAAATAAATGGCTATGAAGAATGTGTAAGTTTAGGAAATCTTGCTGAGACAGTAGTACAGGTACTGACGATGCGAATCATCCGTGACGGTCAGGTTCCACAAGGGGCTAGGAGAGACGCCGCCAGTAGGTATGAGCACCCAGCCAGAATCGAAGCCGCCGGACAGTGGTTGACAAGGATTGGACAGAGCACCTGGGTGAAGAGACATATTTTGCACGTCAGGATCAGAGCGAGCTGAAAACACAATGCGCACTTTGAGTGATGCTGCAACGATTCGAAAGAGATGGGCAAAGAGTTTGACTCAAAAATGACTGGACGAATATACCTATGGTTTCCAGGGTTTCCAGAAAACTCGAAGGTGATGACACTTCCATTGGTCGCATTGAAGCTGGAGGGGTTGAACTGGAATATTCCGCCACTCTCATTTTCTGTACCACCCACTTGCACCTGAATTGTCTATAGGAGAATAAGAACGATGTAGAAATTTGACGAGGGAGAATAACACATACTTGATTCTGAGCTTGGACAAGAGTAGCTATGCTCAGGCAGGCCACAGCCAAGAAACGCATCATGATTTTACGGGCTATATTGATTGAGGAAACAAGAAAAAAGAAGGCAGAGTCGTTCTGGCGAAATTGTCTCAGGTTGTGGGTTTTTGAAGGAGCTGCAGGGTTGTGGCATGGAAATATGTGGGTAAAGAATCATCCAACTGCGTCAGGATGCCAGAACAGAACTTGAGAAAAATCACACTGGAAAGGAAATACATGAGGAGTTGGAGAAATAAACAAAATACAAGTTCCGGGAAAGTAAGAATCTTCTCACCGTAAAGCTTCGGAAATGACAGCTTGCCTTCTACCTAAATTTACCTCGAGGAAGAAGGAAGTTTGATTGAGGACACTAAGCGGTAGAACAGTGTTAAATAAATCATTCAGATGTTCTAGCTTGTGGCAAATTGAGTCTGGCACGAGTTTGTACTAAGACAACGTAGAATGATCCTACGCCATCCAGATCGCAGCAGGAGTATATACCCTGACCATGATTTCGGTGTGAGTCCGATATCGTAACCTACTCATTCGCAGTCGTTGGATCCTGTATTCAATCCATTGGATAGCCGTATGTTCCATGGTCCTCGTCACTCCATTGTACCCGTTTGTACCCGAATCGACAAATGATATTTCTCATGGATAATGAGCATTTGACGCACCCAAAACGCATCATGATATCGGAAAAGTTATCGATTTTCTCCACTGTCCCATGGGATTTGACTATCAACTCCGAAAGAGAAGTCGATGGTCGTCTCGGTTTGAATGTAGGTCTCTTTGATCAAATTCAAACAGCAAAGAATAGGATAGACAAATTATACTGAGTTGTATCTCTTTCCTTCCGCCCTCGCTGCAGTCTACCATCTTCTTTGCAGTAGATGAGGATTCACCGCAGTAGAGACGGTTAGGCATGGCTGTTACCTTGTGGGACCCCGTCCAAAGACGACAGGTCCAAGGACAGAGCCATTCATCCATCTGGCAGTGTTTTCGATTATTGAACAACCCCCAGGTTTGACAGCTGAGGTCTGTCATTGCGGAGAGCATCATAATGAGGCGTGAGAAAAAGAACGACAACAGACGAATGTAAGTTAAAGTATGTTCTTCACACCACCCATAACCACTGCCAGCCTATAACCCTAAGATTTCTCTGGACTGAGATCATCGTGGCATTCGTGCGTGACTATGCCTATATGTCGCGTATCTTCTAGCACTTACATGATTACTGACCAGGCAAGTCGAATATCATCAATCCGAATGGCGGTTCTCTATGCAGCTCAGCAAGCAGACCTAGTTTACCAACAGATCACGACCGTTACCAACATGCTCGACAATTTCAATGCTCGAAAGGATGGTCTCCTGTGCGAAGCAGAAAAGCGAGAGAGCTCGACTCGACCTACAAAAATGCAACATCTTATCGAAGGCTCGTCTCAAACCGTTCTCCCACCATCTCCTTATCCTACTCTGCCCATCGAAATTTTGGACTCTGTACTGCGCTGCGTACAGAGCCGAGATGACATTCGCAATGTGACCATCTCGAACAAGCATCTGAGTGCCGTGGCTGTCCGAGTACTGTATCATACGATCAGGCTTGAGAAGCCCATGGAATCAGTCAAATGCCTTCGTATACTCTCGCAGAATACAAGGTTGGCGCTGCTCGTCAGGTCGCTCGATATACACTGGCCTTTCATCTCTTATCCGACTCGGAACATGTATACACTCGCCATCCGAGCACTGTGCAACACTACTCTACTGAATACTCTCAGCATCGATGGACCAACTGATTTTCATCCCTGGGACCTCAGCGAATGTTCTTTTCAATTGAAGAAGTTTTCTGCCTCATTTCCCTATGACGATTCATTAATCCGATTCCTCGAAGCTCAACCCTCCTTGCTTGACCTTACGCTGCGCGGATTCAACTCTGACCCCGCCAAATTCTCGTTAAACCTGAGCACCTTCAATCTGAATCCGAACCCCACTCCCTTTTCTCTGTCTCCCGGGGCTCTGCCGCGCTTATCTCGTTTGCGGGCGATACATGCTGGCCCAGATATAATTGCCTCGATTCTGGAAGGTAGACCTGTCACGCAAGTCTCCATGCCGTTGTATGCCGACTGTGTTTACCGCTCCCTGCACGTATTAAATATGTCATCTGAGCCCATTGAGAGGCTTAACATCATCAGCTTCGACCCCAATGCTCCTGTGTATCTGTTGGACGAAATAGCCAGCCGTTTGCCCAATCTTGAGGCTCTACACATTGTCATCCTCCTCGCGCAATGCTCGGAGGTATCCCTTTACCATTTTTAATCATTCTATCAATGGCTGACAGCCATTCCACAGGCACTATTAGAAGCTTTGGTTCCGGCTTTGAAGAAGTTCAAAGCATTGCAGGTAAGCAAGCTTCATCTACCTTGGATTGAGAAGCGGACATCAATGAACATTTTCCATGAAAGTATCTGACGTACATGTCAGCCACCTCATCCGACGACGTATCTCAAGATGATGAGCAGAAAATAGCGGCAATGTGGCACAAATCTTGTCCGACGTTGAAAACGATCATTTTGCCCATGGGCAAAGTCTGGTTTATAGACAACTCTAAGTGGATGTGCTTAGAAGAATCATGAATGTTATTATATTTAATGTGTATCTTATCTCTGCTAGAATTGAGGAATATTAGTATTTGTCTGTTGAAGTAAATTCTACGATTAACCCTACCTTCACTCGAAGTGTTGTCGAGTTCAACTCAGGTTCAAGCCTGTGGACTCAGAGCAATCTGATAGGACAGTGCTAACTGGGCCCTACTGTTGCGTACTGCACCTTGCTTGGGAAGGATAAATTTCACTGAAGTTGATGGGTATAGCTTGATTCCGCATTGAGTGTACAGGTTCTCTCGAAGTTCTTCGATGCTGACGCCTTGTATGTTCCCCATCCGACATATAGTACGGTCTTGAGGGTTCCGCCAGCCTTGTCAAACAGAATATTCGGATAACCCATCTTGTGTACGACTTGTTCATGAAGTTGACGAACACTGTCACAGTTGGATGTGGTTTGAAATACAATCGCACGAACGTCTGGAGGGACAGCTTGGAGCGTTGGAAGGCCTAGGTTTTTTCTTCAGCAGCGTTAATGGAGTAGCCTTGACGAGCAAGAGCTAGTATGGTTGTTCCAATCTGCTACTATGCAACGGAACATCATAGATGATATTCAGGATACAGTATGATGATAAACTGTGAAAGGTCAAACGTACCTGCAGCCTGTGATTAGAGAAGTTTTGCCCTTCTAAGATATGCTAGCTTTCGATGAACGTTGGTGGTCAGAAGGTAAATCCGAATGAAAAGTTAGTGATCTCTAGTCACAACTAATTGGGGTATCGAAATCTGGACTGGCATTCAAACCCCAAATTCAAGAGGAGGTGGACGGAGGTTCCATTAATGGGCGCGGTTGACGCTCAGGTCACGGGAACCGTTCCGATCATAATCATAACGCTTGCCTTTTTGGGCAGATAGAGACCGGGTGCGCTTGCCGCCTTGTTCGAGTCACTGTACTCACTTTCAACCAGTTACAGTCTCAAACGCCAGCACCACAACTCTCTCGGAAGATTTTGCATTCACTTGCACGATCTACATATATCTATTTTATACATTGGACTTTCTTTGTTTCTCTACCGCCATCTTTGCTGCTGCTCCTTCGCCTATTCTACTGATAACAACCTAATTAATGCCCTCAAGACATAGTCGAAATGCACGAAACAAACAACATACACATATCTTTCAGCAGCCTACTCCTAGTTCTCGACCGTCACCGGACGTGAATCCCTCGTCATTACCTGATGATTCGGCGGGGAGCAGTGGCGATGATGCTGTAGGGCACCTGGAGCGGAGAATCAGCCCTAGTCCTGCGAAGACAAGGACCCAGAGACTGGAGCTTGATCATAATCAGGGGAATGAGCAGGAAAGTATGTATGAAAGAATGTTGGTTGGGGAGGATAAATCGAGCGAATCTGTTGAACCGTTGATTGATGTCGCGCCAAACCAAGAGACAGAGCGTTCAATGCCCTCACGGTCTCTTCCGACTCCTCCCCTGCTTGAACCCTCGGATACCCGTCAGCCTCGATCAGAACCGCTCTTAACTCCTTTGTGGGACGAATCTGGGACTTCGGGTGGTGTTGCTCATTCTCCCATTTTGTCATCACTGTGAGTTTTCTTTCTTTCTGTGCTGTGTCATAAGCTTTGCATCTGCAATCGTTGGCTCTGCTTTATCTCTGGATAGTGGCTCTGCAGTCATTTGCAGATGTGAAGTAGATCATTCTAAAGTTTTGCAAAATCGACGATCATTTAAGGATCATACTTTTGGGGTACCTGAACTACCGCGAAGGTCTGAAGGTGTGCATACACGTGTATGTATAGGAATGGAAGGCGGTCTCATATGATATATATTGCGGCTGCGTGCATGGAGTCAGGGCGTGTCATACCTACTACCGTTCTTTGTTCTGTTCCTTCAGTCCATGTTTCGCACTCAGAACCTTTCGCAAATACTTTCTCAATTAGTCGTCATTTTACCCCCTTCGCCATTACTAACCCCGCCTGATACTCCTTGTCCTCCTGCTTCTGATGAACTTCCTTTGCCTCCGTTGAGCGGAAACCTTGAACCAGACGCTGATGCATTCTTTGACAGTGCAGGACGGAGCACGAGTTCGCTTGGGGATGCATTCTCTCGAGTCGCAGCGAACGATTTTAACCTACCCAGCTTGCCTTATTATTCGGCCTCTCCACCAACGTCTGCTCCGTTTGATTCCTCGACATTTACACTCTCGCCTCCTTCAAGCTCACACCCCGCGAAGCTTAGGACTAGTATCCGCCATCATGGTGATAATGCAGGTCGCGCCTCATCTTTGGGTGTAGATAGACCATCCGCGACATTGTCTGGAAATGATGTGCCCGTGAGCGGCTCGAGCGATTCCAACGATTCTTCTTTCGAATCGGCTGACCGTGCGCCTATCGCCTATTCGAACGGCACAGCTGATCTCAATGACACTTTTCATCTTGACTCACAACACATGGAAGGCACTATTAGACCTTCTAAGAGAGTTTCCAACGGGTATAGTTATGGTTTTTCTCCTGCGGTAGCTTCACAAAGATTTGCTTCGAGCTCCACCGGGCGAGAAGGACGCGATGGCGGAGAGGGTGCCAGTCATGCAAGCCTGTTATCAACTACGGACGGACGTGCACGCCGTGCGCCGCAGTACGAGCTGCCGCATGTCCGGGACTCAGCACTTTCGCGTGCTTTGGCTAATACTGAATCTGGGAAACGGGTTGCCCAGTCTGCAACTCAGAGTAACACTGCTCGCTCACCTTCAGCGGCTGCTATTCCTGTTAGCATCAATGGGGCTCCGGACGAAGGGGACACGATCATTTCGGCACGATGGGATCATAGTCTCAGTGGGCGGTGAGTTGTAACTCATTCGTAGTACTGCGTCAACGAGACTGATATTTTCCAGACGGCTGTTGTTCCTTTCGTATCATCCTTCGGGAATGCAGATATGGGATTGTACCGACCTCAACTCGGTCACGGAACTCCTGAATCTGCCATCCGAGTCCGTACGGCAACTCATCGCTAATGACTCGAATCCCAATGAAGACTTACTGGACGTGGTCGTTGCATATGCAGGGATAATACCAGGAGGTCCACTCGAAGAAACAAGTCTAACGTTGGGAATACTGTTAGTATTCGCGCTTCGTTTTTCCTCCATTTGCTGTTCTCTTAATGTTGATATAGTGTAACCCCGACTGAGGACAAACGAGATCTTGTAGATGAGGCTTCGGACTCCGTGTTGCTCACTTCCAAGAATGAAGTTCTTCCAGAATCTGCTGATAACTATACCCTTTTGTTAATCTATTCCCTGGTGGATCATCAAGTAACCAAGAGGATCCGTATTCCCGGGCTTGCTGTTGGCGGTGGACGATTTGAAGTTGGCAATGACTGTGTTGTAGTTGTGCGTATAGTTATCGTTTGATGTGATGCGATCCTGACGAGACTTCAAGAGTACGACCGTCCCTCCAGCTCTGCACGTGCTCTCTTCAACAACCTTCGACGTATTGCACCAAATTCCCTCAAGCGATATCCTACCGTTTTGTCACAAATCTTCGCATTCATCTTCACGACGTCACTCGTTTTTGGAAACCACCTCAAATATAGTCAACGGCATATATAACAACTATAACGAACATTTCAATGATAAATACCACAATCTAAGCTATCGCAATAATGTAACATCACCATCTGTAGAGCATCATTTTTCTTCCGACCTTTCTTCAACCTCCCTTGATGCCACGGGCGAGCATTATGGGAGGCAACAATCTGATTATAATCGCCAAAGACGTGCTACAATGCATGGACAGGATTCGCAGGCAGCGGAGCTTCCGTCCATGAATATACCTGAGACCACTCCCCTGCCTGCTCCCGTATTTTCTGTTTCTGGTCGTCTATTGGCCTACGCTTCCTCTCCCGAAGGCAATACTTCGCTTTCGGTCAACGGAGTCCAACCTCGAACGTCATCAACGTTATCTGATGCGGCAGTATCAACAGCGTCTGCCTTTGGATCTACGCTCAGCGCACAATTGGCTAGTATTGGAGGTGCAGGAGGTGCAAGTGGCGCACTTGGCGCACTTGGTGGGATCAGCCAAGCGGATGTGGGTCATGCCGCGCTCAAAGTTGGTGGAAGTGTCCTGAGTGGAATGAAAACCCTGGGTGGCTTGGCATATAAGAGTGCCGTGGCCGCTGCGACCGATTCGGGTCCTCATTCAAGAATGAATCGTCAAGGTAGCAAAGGTGGCGCCGCAATTGGCGGTGGGGTCGGTGGTTTGGCGAATAGGTTTTTTTCCCGCAGCGCTCCTGCGGCGACCTTTTCAACTGAAGATCAGGATCGTCGTTATTTCACGAGTCCGGCTGGATCGACGGGTATTGATGGATATGAAGTCGGGAAAACCATCAGTGTTGGTCAGGCGAATGCTCCAGGTTCAAATCGCCAACCGTCTGCACCACCGCGGACCCTGCCAATCATTGAGAATGGTTTTCATGTCACAGTGTTGGATCTTGCTCATTTAACGTCGGATACGACGTCTAAAACAAGATCATCTAAGAACACTAGCTCTCCTGCTGTCGTTATGCATTTCGTCGCATCCAAATCGCACCCTTTGTCAAATATGTGGTTTTCAGCTAGTGGAACGTTGCTCTCGACTGTTTCTAGGGACGGTCAGACCGCTCAAATATACGAGATCAGAACTGATCCAATGCAACGAATTCATGAGGCATCGGAAGACCGCGACATCACCTCTCATAGCGAATCGAGAGGAGGTGATGTCTCACGATTCTCCCCGCCTCTTCCTCTTAATATTCCAATCGTATCTCCGCCTCCCCTCTATAATCTTCGTCGAGGTCGAACTCCCGCTGTTATAGATTCGGCAGACTGGGCTTCAGACGGTCGCTGGTTGGCAATCGGGACACGGAAACGGACTGTGCATGTTTTCGCAGTCAATCCTTATGGTGGGCCCTCCGATATTCCTAGTCACACCACCGGGAGAGTAAATAATGTCACCGAATTGGTAAAAGTTTTCTGTCCTTCTTTCAAATTGATCTCACGTTGTTTCCAGCCAACAAGTCCGACCGATGTGCATCCTCTGGTCCGTCTGAGAGTAACCAGGAATCCGAGGCCGGATCAACTCCAAGTGCCCCTTGCGTTTACTTTTCTCGAGCCCTCGGTTGAGGAAGAACGTCGATTGCCCCCAAACCTTCTTCCACCCTTGAGCTCTCCGCACTTACTACCTACACATCAACATTCTTACGGAAGTGTCAGCACTGTCATGTCTTCGTCACCTTCCATCCGATCCGATACGTTGTCGTTGTCTCCTCACCAGCAACTTAGTCCCAATGGTCGTCCAAGAAACCTCCAGGATATTCTTGTTTTTGATCCCACAGATGGTATACTGTCCCTAAGGCGCATATATACTGATGTCAAATTCAAACCAAATGATGGAGCCTCAATTCTTGGTACGAACTTCGGCTCTATAGGTACGGGTGCTAGCAGATCACTTCCCGGGACCAATGCTGGCGGACGATTGAGCGTGTCAACATCTCCACGAATATCCTCTGTGGCAACCATTGGTCTTCCACACGCCAGGGCAGAGAATGGCGAACTGATAGGTAGAGAGAACTTTGTCACTTCGTGGAGGTTACGACGCGGGAGAGATTGGCCTGAGAAAAAAGACACATTGACGACCGACGGAAGAGGTTCAGCAAGGCAAGACACTAATCATCAGTCTAAGTAAGTTTTGGATTAATTTTTGCAAACCAAAACTCATTGCCCTTAGTTGGCTAGCACAGGCAGAGCTTTCGACACACTCTGGGTCCACTCGAGTTCTTCCTCGTTCTATCTATCTCTCGCATCAATTTTCCTTCCGAACTCTTGGAGAGGACTACCATGCTCTCATCCGCCGATATCAACTCGACCTCACTGGTACTAAGATTGAAGTTCGCAAGGGGATCGAAGTGAGCGCGTATTCTACCGGTAACAGCGAGTCATTTGTCGAAGGTGGTGGTTTTGCTATTCATTACGACCGTCGACGACTGTCATCGTCTTTCGATGAACCCCTCACTTCTGCTTTGACTGGAGGGTTAGATCATACACCCGCTCAATCAGTGCTACCTATGTTTCCAAATGGCGCTCCAGGAACTAAACCGCGATCATTCAAGAACCACATCCCCATCAGAACCATGACAGGCATAGGGGACGGAATGAGCGAAGGTATTGGGCGTTTTAAACGGGAAATCATCAAGGTCCGGTCACCTCAGTATCTTCCCAATCTGGACAGCAGTGTTTCTGCGTCCGTTCCGCTTGAGTTTGATGAAGAGGATGAGGACTTCCTGTCTCATGAAGAGGAATCAAATCATTCTCAGAGTGGTTCTCATCCAGTCTCGCCAGGTGAACATTCCCAAGAAACCGACAACATACAGGAAGGTGATATTTTTGATGAAGATCATGACCAATGGCCTGGATGGGTGGGAGAAGACAGAAAGGCTGTTGAGGAAGCTGAGATGTTTGATGATATCTCCGCTGTAGGTCTCATGGATGAGGAGATTCATGCAAGACTGTCAAATAAGGGCAAGAATAAGAAGCGAAATCAGTTTTAACATTGTATTTTGATTGTATGTACAACTCATAGGACGCAATGGATATGCCATATTGGGCAGCGTAGTGCACGAGTTGGATCTTCACGAGTTTGTAAACTTCGAAGCTTCAAGGACGATTTGTAACTTCAAATTAGGGTCTGTGCGCAAGCACGCGTGACTGCATGTGACTGCGGAGATTGAAATGTTTTAAGCGGAACTCGAACGATCAAAACGGCGTGTGTCTTTCAACAGAACTTTTGTTCGCCGCCACCGTGCTCGAATCCTTCCTCTATCCTTCGTCAGTTTCTCAGGTAAGGTTTACTCTATCTTTCTGTATCCTTTATACGCGATTATCAGCGCAATCCTCGTTGTTGATTGTTCGTAAAACGCGACGGTTTTTCGCGTGTATCTCTCTGTACTGTTCATTTCGTGTGCTCATCTTCACACATTTCAACAGAATGCGTGAAATCGTTCACCTGCAGACCGGCCAGGTGAGTCTTACTATTGATTAGTAGCTCGTGTTCTCAAGGTGTTTCTTTATATCTAGTGCGGTAACCAAATTGGTGAGTACTTCATCTGGATACTTGTGTTCCTTCTAACGGCTGTTGTAGGTGCCAAATTCTGGGAAGTTGTCTCCGACGAGCATGGCATTGAGCCTGATGGTCAGTACAAGGGAAATAATGACCTGCAGCTTGAGCGTATCTCGGTTTACTACACTGAGACTGGCGCCAACAAATACGTGCCTCGTGCTGTTCTTGTTGATCTCGAGCCTGGAACTATGGACTCCGTTCGCTCAGGTCCTCTGGGTGGTCTTTTCCGACCCGACAACTTCGTCTTCGGTCAATCTGGAGCTGGCAACAATTGGGCTAAAGGACGTGCGTGGGGCTACACATTCCTTTCAAACTAAATTTCTCAACGCGTTTTATTTTTTTCTCCAGATTATACGGAAGGTGCTGAGTTGGTTGACTCGGTCCTCGATGTCGTTCGCAAGGAGGCCGAGGCCACTGATTGCTTGCAAGGTACTACCTCCATTTTCCCACGCGTATAAAGTCTCATCAAGATTTTGTCAGGTTTCCAAATCACCCATTCGCTTGGTGGTGGTACAGGTGCCGGTATGGGTACTTTGCTTATTTCCAAAATTCGCGAGGAGTACCCGGACCGTATGATGTGCACGTACTCGGTTGTGCCTAGTCCCAAAGTTTCAGATACAGTCGTAGAGGTATGATCCCCAATTCACCGACAACATCATCTTAACGCGTTTCTGTTTAGCCCTACAATGCTACCCTCTCCGTTCATCAGCTCGTCGAGAATTCTGACGAAACCTTTTGTATTGACAATGAGGCCCTTTATGACATTTGCTTCCGAACCCTCAAACTTTCTACACCGACATACGGTGACCTCAACCATCTTGTGTCCCTCGTTATGTCCGGCATTACGACTTGTCTGCGTTTCCCTGGACAGCTCAACTCAGATCTCAGAAAATTGGCCGTGAACATGGGTTCGAAAAGTTTTTTTTGTGTTCGTGTGCGATGGCTGACATGTACTGGTAGTTCCATTCCCCCGTCTTCACTTCTTCATGACTGGTTTCGCACCATTGACTGCCCGCGGTAGTCAGCAGTATCGTGCTGTCACTGTTCCTGAACTCACTCAACAAATGTTCGATGCTAAGAACATGATGGCTGCCTCAGACCCAAGACACGGACGTTATCTCACTGTGGGTCTCATTTGATGTTACTCTTTGTCGTTCTGATCGCTTTTCAGGTTGCCGCAGTGTTCCGTGGAAAGGTATCAATGAAGGAAGTCGAAGAACAGATGCAGAACGTTCAAAACAAAAATTCTGCTTATTTCGTTGAATGGATTCCCAACAACGTACTCAGTGCGCAGTGCGAAGTAGCACCAAGAGGCCTCAAGATGGCTGTTACCTTCCTGGGTAACTCTACTGCCATCCAAGAACTGTTCAAGCGTGTTAGTGATCAGTTCACTGCCATGTTCAAGCGTAAGGCCTTCTTGCATTGGTACACGCAAGAGGGTATGGACGAGATGGAGGTACGCAAAAATTTGTCATCGCGTTCTCTTTCTAATATTAATGCAATGTCTACATAGTTCACTGAAGCGGAGTCGAACATGCAAGATTTGGTTGCGGAATACCAACAATACCAGGATGCTACGTGAGTTAATTTCTATTTTTTTTTGCTAATGTCTCTCCTGACTTTCAAATTCATCAGCGTCGAGGAGGAAGGTGAATACGAGGAGGAGCTCCAACCTGAAGAAGATCAGTAGATACTTTTCCAAAACGTTCCTCTTGCATTCCATAATATACCTTAGCACTCTCTCGATGGTTGAATCGTTTTATGTCCCTCATGCTTTTTCGTTGCCTTATACTAGTTTGCACTCTACTTTTGAATTGCATATCACGGATCTAATGTCATCCCAATTGAAGGTCGACGCGACGTAAATGCGGGAATGTCTTTGCTTCAGTTGAGATTTCCAAGTGTAACTTCTATTTGTGGTCTTTACAGTCTACCTCGGAGAAAGGCAGTTGCATAAATTGTTGCTATGGTCTGATGGTTCATCGCTCCTTATCTGTCACCCTATGCATTTCGTTATCTATCCTGTTCGATGAAGAGCAATTAATTTCACTAGGGCCTTTTTTTCTCCTTGAGCATCTGAACTTAACTTTGAACTGGACTCCCTAACAAGAGCATCCAAAATTGAATTACCTCGAATGGTCCGACTACGACATTTTATTTGTAGACTGCAGCAGACTATAGCGTGTTGATATTTTTCGTACTACTTCTTTCAACGGCAATGACGCTCCCTATACTCCGCCTCTAGCGTTTGTTACCTATACAATACAAACAATCACGAATAGTCTTCGACAGCGGCGAAAATAGGTAAGTCGCCGTCGTCAACTTAGACTTCTCTACCTTCTCAATCTCCAAGAGTCTAGCCTACCTTTTAGCTCAAGAAAGAACGCACAAACTCATATCTGGGCCTTTCCGTTCAGGTATAAAAGATGTCGTTTTTTGTAGATCCTTTTTCTCCAGAACCAAAACTCCCCTGTTCTACTCCAGCAATCGCTCGACCACTAACATCTTTTCTTTTCAACAAAATGCTTTCTTTGCTCTCCAAAGCGGTCTCCCTCGCCATCCTCGTCACCGCTGTTGTTGCTAGCCCTGCTGGTAATGGTGTCGAATGGGGCAGTGGAGGAGCCACGTACGGGTTTATTCAATGGCTGTATTCTCCGTCGTTGTTACTAACCGTCCGCACAGGACCGTCACCGTCACCGCCTCTTCCCCTACTACCACAGTCACAAAGAGCCAATGCAGCACCGGAGACCAAAAATGCTGCCAGTCGGTGCAGAACGTAGGGCATTTCAGTAATTTATCAGTCTATGACAGAGGTTAAATGACAGCGTTTTAGTCGAGTGCCGCAGGGGTTTCCTCTCTTTTGGGGCTTTTGGGCATCGTTCTCTCGGGCACCGATGTTCCTGTCGGGCTCACTTGCCTGCCCATCGTTGGGGGCGCATGCCAGTCCCAGGCCGTTTGTTGCACTGATAACTCTTATGTGAGGATTTGCTCTACTCCCTTCCCTCCCTCCCTCCCTCCTCCTGCAGGCATTTCGAGTAAACTAATGGGAATTTCGAAGGGCAATCTCATTTCCCTTGGCTGCAGTCCCTTGCAACTCTAGTCGTGGGCAACTGGGCGAATTTCTACTAGTATTCTAAGTAGTAGTAGTAGTGCTTGTTCAAGGACCATTTAAATGATGGCAGCATTCCGTATCTCCAATACATGTTCATGTTATTCTTTTTGTCAGTAATTGATTAAATCTTCAGCAAGGGCTGCATATGAAATCAGCTCCTTTCCTTGCACCTTGGAATCAAGCCGCTTGTATCCTGACTAACCAAGTAATAGTAGGAAGGTACCCAGAAATTGGTTTTAATTCCATACAGAGAACAATCATCTTCGTCTATCAAAATTAAAGATTCCTGATAGTAGGTTTTAGTGATGCCGGCGCCTTCTAGAGTGTGTTCTAGGGTCGATGTGTATTCTTACGAATGGTGACAACGATTATTCATCACATCCGCCTTAATTTTAGGCTATTCTGGTTATGGTATGTGCTTAATTATCTCAGGCGAGAAATTACTGACATCTCTTTTTACTGACGAGTCGGCGGCGGAACCTGGCGGAAGTTACTCAAACCTGGTCACTGGATCGTGCCATATTCTCTCGCTATCTCTAGCACCTTGTCCATACTTCGATTGTTGATTTTTTTTTCATCAACAAACTTCACTACTAGCTCTGGTATCAGCACAGTTATGGTAACGTTAATTCTCTGAATGAGACCACTTTGTCACAGAGCCTATGTAGCACCACTAGGTGAGTCTAACCATGCAATTTGTACAGATTATACTTTGACCGCGCTTAATTATACCAAAGGCACAGTGTGGTGAAAATCAGATTAAATGCCCAGAGCTCAGCAACCTGGGCCTGAAGGGTCTAGCTCATGAAATTAATTAACTCTTCGAGATTGAGGACCTTTGATTTCTAGTCGGTGATTCGGACAGGGGCTAGTTTAATGATGTGGTGATTCAATTAACAGACAAAGTTGAGGGCTAGAGCTGGCTAGAGCTGTACCTCAGAGTTATCAGATAAATTCCGAGGATAGCGTGTGTGGTACCTTGGTAAATTACAACTTTCACTTTTCTCGGAGAAACCATATATTTTGGAATAGCCCCTATCTACATACACCATCGATGTTTACGTCATTAGATGAATATATCGTCACTCACTAACTCCTCGTGTGTATATAATGAACGTCCTTACGATAGCTAACCAACATTGCCTCCCCAACCCCTCAACCTTACAACCAAATTGAACATCAGATCTATTACACGAAACTTACTCATCAGCAATGGGGTAAGTCGATGTGACTCCGCAATTAATTTTGAATACTTCTTCATCTGCAATAGCTGTATTATCTCCATATTCGCATGTATCGGCGATGCTATAATGTCCATTATTGCCTGTATAGTAGGCGCACTTGAATGCATTGTCGCAGGTCAGTTAATCTCGGTCCTTTAACCAAGATGTTATGACAATCTGCTCTCATTCGATTAGCTATAACAAGCTGTATCGTTGGTATATTCGACTGCTTGACCTGTGGATGTTGCAGTTCGAGACGGACAGCGGCTACGTATTGATGATACTGGACTGTGTTTTGAAGTTAACGATCAGCTGTATATGTATGATATTTCACGGAACATGTAATGCCTTTCGACCGTCGCCCTATGGTGTTCAACATGCACAAAAAATTGAATTTTTCTCGCACATTGATTGTATTTTTTTCGCACATTGATTGTGCATTTTTCACAATTTCATTGTGCATTTTGCAACTTCATGGAGTGATTTCCACTAGTTTATGGAGCACTAGCAGAGCCTCATTGCATGTATACTACTGCTAGATAATTAATACAGTACGAGTTTCACTGTGATGAAAGATTCACACGGTGCAACAGTACATCGATACCTGCCATTTGTCTAATAGAGGCTCAGGGATCTACCACTAAAAAAAACTGCAGATGAAATAGCATACAGATTGTCATAAGCTACCATAATATGAATTTTAATGTAGATCGGTGCATGGAATGTATACACATTATGCAGTTTGTTCAAACGGTTCACTGGGCCCAGTTAAAATTGGTCATGTGCATTCCGGCAGGCGCTTCCCATGCACAACATTTTCCGTTTCTTTGCTTCTCACAATGACCAAAGCCCAAGCAGCGTGAGCCTCGGGCAATGGAAGCCCAAATCAAACATGCAATTGCTGAAGCTCAGGAAGAAGGCTCATAATTCTCTACTGTTCATGCTCTCTGAATTAATGCTACTTCCCAAGAGGCAAAAAAATCTCCGCTAAACTTGCGCTTTTGAAATCATTTAGTGGACCAAATTGACGCCTCGTTTGCATTTAAATGTGGGCAGAAGGACAACCAGACACCAATATATCTGCCTCAGCTTAGCATCACAAAGAAAGGACCCAAACTCGAACCAATTACCACGTTAGGATTGCAGGGGCCAGTGTCAGTTCAACAGCGCACTTACTGATTTTGGATTTGGGTCCCTGGAGATTGATGGTACGCGTACATCTGCTTTGGATATTATGCTGGATGACTGTCCACTCAATAACCAGTTTTCATTCCTCACTCATTGCAATGTCAATCTCTATCAGTGTTGTTATTGTGAGGACACTATCTCTGTTCTTTCTTGGGATGTATGTTCACTCTTCGCTCGTCACAAACACCTTGCTTAATATCTTTGGGACTGTCACTGGAGTGTTGCACTGATTTTTGAGTTCAATGATCACTTTTTAGCATTCATTTCTCTCAATAACCTTTTTCAGGTATGGTCCTGCCCTGTATGTATTTACCATCCTTATTTGTTGTGTATATAGCCAATTTTCATCCGTCCATTGAGCCTCCACCACTTGAAGCAACTATTGCCAATCTGTTTCTTGCATATCCATTATTTCTTGCAATGGTTGATCACTATATGATTTTCACAAAACATAGATCAATTTACTACCAATTGCCCTCGCTCTCTTACTTTTATTCTCTTACCATTGCATATTCAGTACCCTGACATATTTATCCTCTTAATTTACCTTACCCACTCTAACTGTAAACTACCTTATTTTCTTTAATCATCACTAATTTTGTTCCGTGTAATTTCTGTGCGTGATATCTTTGTCAGTCTCATTCAGCCTACTAACTGATCAGTGATGGTACATAGTACCCTTTTCCGTTGTCCTATCTACACATCACTTGGTTTATCTGGATCCCTATAAGGCTGTAAGACATCAGTATTGCTCTTAGCAGTAGATCCCTGGACATAAAGTCAATATTTGGCAAGATTTTGAACATTGCGGAAAAAATATTGAATTTGTGCGATTCAAAATGATTGAATGTGCGATGAATTTCGAATGTGTGCGGTGATGTTTTTTTTTGTGCAGATTGAACAGCATATCGCCCTTCAAAATTCTTCCCTTTGTTCAATGCTACATCGTTTGAATCTATGTACATGCGAAATTTAGTACACACGATTGGCAATTGCTGCGGCGGAATCGCTAAACGTTAATTTTCGACTTCAATCTCACCACAACATCAGTTTTGAGTAGGATACATAAAGGTAGTTGTGCAAAGTCGCGTCAGTGGCAGTGTTGAATTTTATTTCGAAACAAGCGCCGGAGGCTTATCATAACAGTGCAAGGCACAGATCTTTTTTCTTCTTCTTCCTCTCAGCCTACGCTTTTCAATCGCCAGCACATCGTAGGCCGAGAGGAAGCAAGACCGACAACTATTCTCCAATATATCTAAAATTTCTATCATGGCCCTTTTCACTCCCTCTGACGCTTCTGTCAGACCTTCTTTGACGCGCGGTACCAGTAATTTCTCCCAAAAAATTCCAACTCCGGTCGCTAGTGCTGGAATAACATCGTCAGACGCTGATGTTGACGCCGTCTTAGAGCTTTCTGACGGATCAGCATACCGAGGTATCAGTTTTGGTGCCGAAGGAAAAAGTATCACTGGAGAATGTGTTTTTCAGACCGGTGCGTCCAGTGTGATCTGTGGAAAATTTTAGTCGTTTTTAAGGATAATTTTTTTTTCAGGAATGGTTGGCTACACGGAATCGTTGACCGATCCCTCGTATGAAGGCCAGATTCTCGTTCTTACATATCCCTTGATTGGGAATTATGGAGTTCCAGAACGACCTGCCAATCCCCTTGATGACCTTCCTCTCGAGTTCGAGTCGTCTCGTATACATATTTCCGCCCTTGTGGTTGGCTATTACTCAAAAGACTTCAGTCACTTCCTCGCGAAATCATCCTTGGCTACATGGCTGAAGGAGAACGGTGTCCCTGCTATATACGGTGTCGACACCCGTGTCCTGACTAAAAAGATCCGAGAAAAAGGATCTATGCTCGGTAAATTGCTGGCAAGAAATCCCGGAGCTCATGCAAGTCGGAGACTTGCTATCAATCCGCCGCCATCCGCGGCTCCATCGAGAGCATCATCGCCAAATTCTCGTTCCTCCTGGCGAGAGGACTACCTTGACATTCCGTTTTCGGATCCTAACCGAACTAATCTTGTCGCTGCTGTTTCCATCACCGAGCCGCGTTTCTACAAAGCGCTCGGTACACCTTTACTCCATCCCTCCGGGCGTCCTCTCCGCGTCCTTGTCCTCGATGTTGGGATGAAGTACAACCAGATCAGGTGTTTCATCAATCGTGGTGTCGAACTCAAGATTCTACCATGGAACTACGATTTTCTCTCTGAATCGGAACCCTATGACGGTCTTTTCGTGTCCAACGGTCCCGGAGATCCCACCATGGTAAAAGAGACGATCGCGCGCCTTTCTCGCGCCATGGAACGCGCCGACCGCCCTATATTCGGCATCTGTCTCGGTCATCAGCTGATGGCACTTGCTGCCGGGGCTACCACGTCGAAGATGAAGTACGGAAATCGTGGGCACAACATTCCTTGCACCGACGCGCTCTCCGGTAGATGCTACATCACCAGTCAAAATCACGGTTTCCAGGTTGACACCGACACCCTTCCTTCAGGGTGGAAAGAACTTTTCCGAAATGCAAACGATAACAGTAATGAGGGTATCTACTGTGTAGATAAACCATTCTTCTCTGTCCAATTCCACCCCGAGTCCACTCCTGGTCCACGCGACACTGAATTCTTATTCGATGTTTTCATCAAGAACATTGTTGATTGTGCCGCTACAAACTCTCTCGTTCCCATTTCCATGCCCGGTGGCAAAAAAGAGGAAAACGACAAGCGCATCCCGAGGGCCAAAGTCAGTAAAGTGATCATTCTTGGTTCCGGGGGTTTGTCGATCGGTCAAGCCGGCGAATTCGACTACTCCGGATCGCAAGCCATTAAGGCTCTCAAGGAGGAAGGCATCTACACCATCATGGTGAATCCCAACATTGCTACGATCGCCACCTCCAAGGGACTAGCGGATAAAGTCTACTTCCTCCCTGTTACACCCGAATTCGTGCGAAAGATCATCCAGTACGAGAAACCAGACGGGATTTACGTGACTTTTGGAGGACAAACCGCGCTGAATGTTGGAATCAAGCTCAAGGATGAATTTGCGGAGCTCGGAGTTCAGGTTCTTGGAACACCGATAGACACTATCATCACCACGGAGGACAGGCAATTGTTCGCTAGCGCTATGGAAGAGATCGGCGAGAAGTGCGCGAAGAGCTTTTCCGCTACTAATCAGGACGAAGCGATAACCGCCGCCAACGCGATTGGATTCCCGGTTATCGTTCGAGCAGCGTATGCCCTCGGAGGACTAGGTTCTGGGTTTGCGCAGAATGCTGAACAGTTGAAGGCTCTTTGCAGGAAAGCTTTTGCTACTAGTCCTCAAGTCCTGGTAGAAAAAAGTATGAAGGGGTGGAAGGAAATCGAGTACGAGGTCGTTCGAGATTGCAGGGACAATTGTATCACCGTTTGTAACATGGAGGTCAGTCCCTTGACGTCTGCGTGCTTCCTAGTTTCTCACCTCTCATTCCATTTTAGAATTTCGATCCACTTGGTATCCATACCGGCGATTCCATAGTCATCGCACCTTCACAAACTTTGTCGGACTCTGACTACAACATGCTACGAACGACGGCGGTCAACGTCATTCGGCATCTTGGAGTCGTCGGAGAGTGCAACATCCAGTATGCGTTGAATCCAGAATCTCAAGAGTATTGTATCATCGAGGTAAAGCCCGTGCTAATCTGAGTCCGTTGTTTCCTATTCATGCATTTTGCAGGTCAACGCTCGTCTCTCTCGATCTTCCGCTCTCGCCTCAAAAGCTACTGGATATCCACTAGCTTTCATCGCTGCCAAGCTCGGTCTTGGTATACCACTCAACGAAATCAGGAATTCCGTGACGAAAGTAACGAGTGCTTGCTTCGAACCTAGTTTAGACTATGTGGTGGTCAAAATACCTCGGTGGGATCTGAAAAAATTCAATCGCGTCAGTCGGCTGCTGAGCAGTAGCATGAAGAGCGTGGGCGAGGTTATGAGTATCGGGCGAACATTCGAGGAGACATTCCAGAAAGCTATTAGAGCTATCGACGACCAGTTCTCTGGGTTTTCCCAGGTATGTTTGCCTGGTGTAGGCTTGAGGTATAATTCATTTACTCTTTTGCGATGTATTCCAGAACGACTACGTCGAGGACATTGACGAGGAATTGGTCAACCCTACAGACAAGCGCATCTTTGCCATCTCTACGGCCTTCCATCGTGGATACAGCGTCGACAAAATTTGGCAAATGACCAATATTGACAAGTGGTTCTTGACGAAGTTACATTATATTTTTAAGATGGAAACATATCTGATGTATGTTTCTCCAACTAAAAGTTATCTGAATATCAATCTTTGTTGCGCAGGGGCCTGAATATTACCACTATCACCACGGATGACTTACGCCGGTCAAAGCAGCTTGGATTTTGTGACCGTCAATTAGCGGGTTGTCTAGGTTCGACAGAGCTTGCCGTTCGGCGCCTTCGTCAAGAGCTCGGAATTGCACCCTTTGTCAAACAGATCGATACGGTCGCCGCGGAATTCCCTGCCTTCACCAACTATCTTTACACAACTTACAATGCCATCGAGAACGATATTACGTTTGAGGAACGCGGGGTGATGGTTCTTGGCTCTGGCGTCTACCGGATTGGCTCTTCTGTCGAATTCGACTGGTGTGCTGTCCGAGCTATCCGTACACTCCGAGATCAAGGTCTGCCGACAGTCATGGTCAACTACAACCCAGAAACCGTCAGCACGGATTACGACGAAGCCGATCGCTTGTACTTTGAGAACATCAGCTTGGAGACTATTCTCGACATATACGACACAGAGCAGGCGCGAGGTGTCATCCTGTCCATGGGAGGCCAGACGCCGAACAATATTGCTCTTCCTCTGTACCGACAGAACGTCAAAATATACGGAACATCTCCGGAAATGATCGATACTGCTGAAAATAGGTTCAAGTTCTCCCGTCTTCTAGACGAGATAGGTGTCGACCAACCGTTATGGAAAGAGCTGACCAGCTTCGAGGAGGCGGAGGCTTTTTGTGAGAAAGTCGGCTACCCGGTTCTAGTCAGGCCTTCGTATGTGCTTTCGGGTGCTGCTATGAATGTTGTGTCCACCGGAGATGACCTAGCCAATTACCTCACACAAGCCACAGCTGTCTCACGCGATCACCCTGTTGTCATCACAAAGTACATTGAACAAGCTAAGGAGATCGAAATGGATGCTGTCGCCAAGGATGGGAAACTGATCATGCATTACATTTCCGAGCACGTCGAGAACGCCGGTGTACATTCTGGAGATGCCACTTTGATCCACCCTCCTCAAGATTTAGACCCGCAAACAGTTCGTCAAATCGAAGAGGCTACCGCCAAAATCGGGAATGCGCTCAATGTCACTGGACCCTATAACATTCAGTTCATCGCCAAAAACAACGAAATTAAAGTCATTGAATGTAATCTTCGAGCGGCACGTTCCTTCCCCTTCGTCTCCAAGGTCACCGGCATAGACGCGATCGAGATGGCCACCAAAGTTATGCTCGGAATTCCGGTTGAGCCATACCCAGACGCCGGCATGCCTTCTGATTATGTCGGCGTCAAGGTTCCGCAGTTCAGCTTCAGTAGGCTTTCAGGAGCCGATCCTGTTCTCGGTGTTGAGATGGCTTCCACGGGCGAGGTTGCCTGCTTCGGCAAGGATAAATACGAAGCTTATCTAAAAGCTCTCATCTCAACCGGGATCGTTCCTCCAAAGAAAAACATACTGTTCTCCATTGGTAGCTATCGAGAGAAGCTTGAGCTTTTACCTTCTGTGCAGAGACTGAGTTCTGCCGGGTACAATATCTTCGCTACATCTGGAACTGCCGACTTCCTGACAGAGCACAATGTGTCTTGCAAGGTATGCAACAGTATCTTATCAATCATATTTCATAGCCTGATTTGCTGCTCAGTACCTCGAGACGTTGGGAGATGACAGCCGAGACGCGCAAAAGTCTGAATATTCACTCACTCAGCATCTTGCAAATAACCTCATCGACATGTACATTAATCTACCTTCCAAAAATCATTACCGCCGCCCCGCCAGCTATACGAGCAAGGGTTATCATACTCGTCGTATGGCCGTCGACTTTGCTATACCCTTGATCACTAACGTCAAAAACGCGAAGATGTTAGCTGAGGCGTTGGTGCGGAAACTACCCCTCGATGTGTCTAGTGTTGATTCCAAGAGTTCGCATCGCACACATACGTTCCCTGGTTTGGTAAACGTCGCGGCCTTTGTTCCAGGACTTGCTGTACCAAATAGTCAAGACTTTATCGATGCGACCCGCGCCTCAATTAGCGCCGGGTTTACAACCTCCATTATTATTCCACAAGCTCAGGACAATGGAATAGTCGATCGTGCGACCCTCGAGGTAGCCAAGGCAAATGTCCTCGGGTCCGCCTACTGCAATTTTGCACTGTGTTTGTCTGCATCCGCCGATAACGTTCATGTCTTCGATGAAGAACTTAAAGCAGACGCCAAAGCTCTATTCATTCCTTTCCGTATCGCCAACAAACCCATTCCTTTGTCTGCTGTCGCTGCTCATTTTAGCTCTTGGCCTACGGAAAAGCCTATTATTACAGATGCCAAGGGTTCGGATCTTGCATCTTTGCTCCTCCTTGCTAGCCTACATAGTAGATCTATCCATGTTACCGATGTGCAAACTATCGACGACGTGCTTTTAATCTCTTTGAGCAAAGCCAAGAATCTCAAAGTGACTTGCGACGTTTCGGTGTACTCTCTTTTCTTCACACGCGAACAATTTCCTTTGGCTCCATTCTTGTCATCCCTTGAAGATCAAAAGGCCTTGTGGAAGAAGCTTGACTTGATTGATGCTTTCTCCATAGGTAGCTCACCCTACAAGCTGGCCCTTGAGATCAACGAGCTTGGCTCTGCGGCTTCTGGGATGGAGGAGGCACTTCCCCTATTACTTACTGCTGTCACTGAAGGCCGGCTATCTTTGCAGGATATCACCACTCGCCTGCATGATAACCCGGTCCAGATATTTGGTCTTCCCGAGCAGGCCCAGACTCATGTCGAGGTAGTGCTCGGTCGGCAGGCCCCCTTCGTGACACGTCCTTCATGTTGGTCGCCTTTAGGACAAACGCTCGTGTCTGGTGCTATTCATCGGGTGATCGTTCATGGTCAAACCTCCTTCCTTGATGGCTCCCTCTCCCAAACTCCCTTGGGCAAGGACATTTCCAGCGCCACTATTAGTCATGGCTTAAGCGCTGTTGTACCTCCCTCTCCCGCCCTTAAACCATCCGACCATCTGGTGTCTACCACTTCTGTGACTCAGTCTCAGGCTGGCGGATCTTTGATGTACGGGCCACTGACTCATAGCCAGAAGCATTTTACGTCGATTCAACCTCACCCCGCATTCTACCGACGTCATATTCTCTCGGTCAAACAATTCACCCACCGAGATATGTATGATCTTTTCTCCCTCGCGCATGAGATGCGTCTACAAGTTGAACGAAACGGAACCCTTGATATACTGAAGGGCAAGGTTTTGTGCACAGCATTTTACGAGCCGTCGACTCGTACTAGCTCGTCTTTCGACGCAGCCATGAAACGCTGTGGCGGCCAGGTGGTACAGATAACTGCGGATAGCTCGTCAGTTGCGAAAGGCGAGTCTCTACCAGACACAATCAGGACGTTAGGATGTTATGGAGATGCCATCGTCATCCGGCATCCTGATGTAGGGAGTGCTCAAACGGCTGCGAAGTTCTCTCCCGTACCGATAATCAATGCTGGTGATGGGATTGGTGAGCACCCTACACAAGTGAGTTCCATTTATTCAAATCGTTATCGAGAAGTCTCATGGAGTTTTGTCAGGCTTTACTTGATGTTTACACAATCCGTTCGGAACTTGGTACCGTGAACGGGCGGACTATCACACTGCTTGGGGATCTGAAGAATGGACGAACAGTTCACAGTTTGGTGAAGCTGTTGTGTTTGTATCAAGTTCGTCTCAACTTTGTTTCGCCACCCTCTTTGGCCATGCCTTCCAGTGTAGTATCTGCCGCTCGAAAAGCTGGCGTTCCCGTACATCAATGCGAATCTCTGGACGAAGTCCTCGCCGATACTGATGTGTTATACGTGACACGGGTTCAGAAAGAAAGGTTTGAGACAGAGGTCGAATGGCAGCAGGTGAAGGATGCATATCGTGTCGATCACGCAGTATTGTCTAGAGCAAAGGAGGAGATGATTGTCATGCATCCTCTTCCACGAGTCAATGGTGATTTTTCCTTCGAATAAGAAGGTAAAACGGCTACTGAAATAGTTTGTGTAGAAATTGACCCCGAAGTCGACTTCGATTCTCGTCGTGCGGTGTATTTCCGACAAATGCGGTACGGTCTCTTCGTAAGTCTATCTCGACTCCATATCCATGGAGTTTTGCTCAAATTTTTTCATACAGATTCGAATGGCTTTGCTTGCCAGTGTTATGGGTTAGAGAAATTACCAATAAGATAAGTAGTACGTTATATTAAGACGGAGACATAAATCAAAAGTAGATACAGTAGATACGCTTTGGGACATTGCTAATTGTATGTGCTTCGTAGAAGGACTCTCATTGGATGAGTACCTAGCTCCAGAAGCAGACCAATTGAAGCCAATTGAGGACAAAATTGAGGAGCAAACCAGGGCGAACGGGCCTTGTGGTGGCTGGAAGACAGATGTCTATAATAATCCCACGAAGTTTTTTCAATCTCAACGGGAATGTCTTCCAACAAGTCCTAAATATCTATTCTGTTTCTGTCCGAAGCCTCTCTCAATAACACAGGATGAATTACGATTCAAATGTCGCGATTCAGAAATCGCCCGGTTTACGCGTGGAGACCTCCCGGCAGCGGTTTCGAAACTACACCTTATAACTGTGAACAGCCTGTTGCTCTACATGGATCTCCAAAAAGTCAACTCTCAAATTGCTCTAGCTGGCTCTCAATTGATTAAACCCGAGGAATCTCAGGCATCACGACATTCCACCTCATCTCCAGACTTCGGAATCGAAGGGCCTCGGAGAGCATCACCAACCAACTTTAACACCCTCACAGAAGGAGACGGAAATCCAGCTCCTGGCTCCTCTCGAGGAATCGAAAGCAGACATAATTCTGTACTTCCTCCGCTACCTGCTGCTCGAGGGAATGGCGATGCTGCTCGGCGCTCTGAAATACCTCGCACACTCGACACACTGCCAGCACGATCTCCCACTCGGAGATCCAACATCGACTGGATAGTTCCACTTGAACCAGAACGCAAGGAAACACTGACCACTGTAGTAAAAGATGAACACCTGAATATCTCGACCTGTGCTGACACGTTGGAATTTTCTGTAGCATCGGGCGAAAACGGTGGGGGAAAGATTACTGCCGACCTTAGAGAATGCGGAGGCAGAGCGCACTAACTACGCTCTGAGAGCGAAGATGACTGGATTTGCTCTCAATGTAGCAATAGGTGAGCATAAACGGCATTAACGGTTTAACAGAAATAACCTGCAGTAGGGCTTCAAGTACTGCTCGGCGCGTTAACAACCGCTATATCTGCCGCGACCTCCGGAAAACAGGTGGGGCGCAACGCAATTATGGCCTTTACCATTTGATCAGACATTCCTCCTGTCAGACATCCATCGCAGTGTCAGTTCTTGGTAAGTTATGCAATATTGTGCATTCGGCGTGTCACTATGCTTTTCTCATCGATACCATTTTTATCCTGATAATCAGGTGGTTTATCTACTCTAGTCGCGTCTTATCTTGCGCGTGCTCGAGGGTCAAACGAGCCGGAGCTCTCAATCATACGTGTCAAGGATCTCGATCAGTTTATTCGAGAATGCAAGGCTTTCGATATGGATTTTGGACACCTAACCGGGGATGCATACGACGAACGGTTGCAGAAGTTCCGGACTCGATTTGAGGAGCTCCTCGGGAATGCTAATGGGTGAGCCTCACTTTCTCCTATTGGTTTTGGAACGCCACCATGTCCTTCCTCACGTTCATTTCAGGGAAAGACGCCTGGCAAATGTGTAAATTAAAACTAGGGGGCATGTCCCGGAGGCCATCCTTAATCAATACTGACTGGAATAGGCCGAGTTGGAAGAACTCTTCGAATCTTTTAATCGACCTGCACTATAAGTCGGCACAGGGATCTTTCCACCAAATAACTTCTCTCTCGACGGGCTCAAATTAGGCAGGTATTCACAATGGAAATTATACCGTGCCTTCTCTGTTCATGGTCATTTTATACATTTCTAAAGTTATCGTTATTTGTTATACCCGATATCACGAATCAAGTAAGAATATATTATGTGACAAAAAATTTCAACACGCAACACGCTGTGTGGATTGTTCATTGACCATGGCGTTCTCCGTGGTGTGTATAATTACATACATTCTGCAAATTTGAAGAGGTCTGAAGCGGATCAAGATGTTCTTCATCGTTTGTTCTCTAGCTGCTCAAAGAATTTCTAAAGTGGCTGAATACGATTTGTGAAATCAATTACATAGTTTCCTTCCTCTGTAACTCTGAAAGAGTGAGTTAATAGTAGGGACGATAACCAGGCGGTAACCTACGCACTTCGCCTTTTTATACGTCGGTCATTGCCAGAGGTCACAAGGTAAAGTTCATAAGAAGCTTGCTCCCAGTCATACTTCGCCAAGTTACGACATGCTTGATCAACAGTCGGATGTTGAAAATGCCTAGTTCGTTTGGATTCGGTCATTTAGTGGTTCAACTTGTTCAATTACTTAAGACCGGCTCCTTTACCTCGACAATTTGTGTTCGCCTTGAGGCCTATCCAGCTGTCGATTGTCCTGTTCAGATGTGAGTGAGGTGGAACACAATTTCCTGTTGGTCGTTCGAACCGCACAACACAGATACACAGGTGGCAAGATAATACAGCCAGTCATATATTTTGAGGCTCTAGTGAAACGTACACACACAAACGGTTCTAAAATCTTCCTTGGAATACTGCGACGCATTCAATCAAGTCAAGTGGGACAACACAGTCTCCGCGCGGGTAATTGTAGCCTGCGACGGATCCTCCTCAATGAAGATGGATTCGACTTTGTCGTTCTCCGCAATGATGACGTAGCGCTTCGAGCGAGGTGCACCAAACTTGGGCGTGGCATCGTACATCAACCCGAGCGCACTGGTGAGGGTACCCTTGTCGTCTGCCATGAAACGGACACCTGTGAATCTATGCGTGTGAGAACTTGGGACGAAGACAGATGGTGCTGTATACCCGACCTGTCCCTGTGGGAGCCAAATGTTCCTTCCATGCCCTGTAAAAGTAGGATTGGTCAGGAACGTCGGATGCGAAGTGGCTATGCTACGCAGAGATTCTGAAATTGAACATACTTCATCGCAAAGACATCATTCACAGCGACAACATAGACTTCGTTAACACCTTTAGCCTTGAACTTGTCGTAATTATTGATATATCCCGGAATCTGAACGGTGCAAGTTCCAGAGAAAGCACCGGGAACGCCCACCTGAGGAGTTGAACGATGCGCATCAACTGACAATTTTTATGGGAAAAAAGCAAAGATGAGACGCACAATCACAGATTTCCCAGAGAACGTTAGTGGAGCCGAGGAGGTTGGAGTAGTTTCCTTGATGGGATGTTCAGGAATGGTCGCGCCAGGCTGAATTTGAGCCTTGCTCAGAAGCGAGACGGCGAGAGAATGAGCAGCTTCGGCGGATGTCGTGATAATGGAAGTCATTTTGTAGTGGCGGTGAGTGGTGGTGGTAGTGGTTCAAAGAGTCTCAGTTTGCTCGATGAGAAAATGCTGGAAACTCATCGCTACTCTCCCACTACTTCATTCGGTATTCATTAACCGACACAGATGACCGTGGACAAAAGAGGGTATACAGGGCACAGTCAAAGCTGTTACACTGAGTTCCAAGTCGAGAACTTCGTCGACGGCAGGATGAGTGTCCATCTGGTGTCCATCTACGACGTACGTGAAGCCGTTGCCGGTCAGTGTCATTGAAGCGAAATCTGATGACCACGTGGTGGCTTCTGTGTCACATCAACGGCGCCACTGTTTTTCTGAAATTCAAAGTCCTCTATCTTTCTTCTCAACATAATCCATGAAAGACTGCCACTTCCTCCTCATATCGTCCTTTGAATTTCATTGATAATTACACGATTGACTTGGTGATTGCGCGATGATTGCTATTCGGAACAGAGGCAGAAGCACGCCATCGCACCAACTTAAAGAGTCAGGCGACTGAATTCATCCTCTTATCCCGAACCACATCTTTTCCCTTTTCATAAACCTTTTCATAAATGGCTGACTCGCAACAGTTCCACAAGTAGGTCCTTCGAGAAAAAGACGTTCGTATATTGTACTAACAAGTATTGTCAGAGCACCTGAATTCGACACATTGATGGTCCATGCCGGCCAGACACCAGATACCGCAGTCCATGTAACTTCATGTTTCAAAATTCATTGAGTATGACTGGTAGCTGACTTGCAAAACTCCCAGTCTCGCGCTGTTCCTATCTATGCAACGACATCTTTCGTTTTCAATGATTCCGCGGTACGTGGCTTCCTCTTCAACTACACGCAAGCATCTCAATCTTATTCATCTATCCAGCACGGTGCGGACCTCTTCGGCTTGAAGTAAGCACCTGTCATCAAAATGTCTAACGACAAGTTCTTACGTGCACTATCATTCTTAGAACTCCGGGATTCATCTATTCCCGAATCGGAAATCCTACAGTGGTTAGTAAGACACTGCGAAACAACATGCATAGTCGGTCTAACTGATGTATTTTAGGATGTGTTCGAAAACAGGATGGCTGCTCTTGAAGGCGGTGTTGGCGCTGTAGCCACAGCGTCTGGCCAGGCTGCCCAATTTTTGGCCATTTCTGCTCTAGCAGATGTTGGGGACAATGTTGTTACAAGGTGCGCACTATGCCAATTGATTTTCGAGTGAAATATTGATGGCTGTTCCCAGCTCATTTTTGTACGGTGGAGTAAGTTTTCGAAAATTACATGGAACGTTGAATGGATGTTAAAACTCATTCTTCCACTGTTCCTATCAACATCAGACTTACAACCAGTTCAAAGGTTCTTACCTGTATCTCTTCGACGTTCTTCATGATGTCTGATTGTAGTTCTATGCATTCAGTCACCCTCAAGAAGTACGGGATTCATGCCAAATTCGTGACCGAAACAGATCCTGCTGCCTTTGCCGCTGCCATTGACGAAAAAACGAAAGCAATCTATATCGAGAGTATCACAAACCCAAAGTATCATGTTATCGATATTCCGGTGCTTGCAGAGGTAAATTTCTTTCCTTTATCGCGTTTCAATACCATCGCTTACCATCTCCTACCAACCTAGATCGCTCACAAACACGGTATCCCTTTGGTTGTTGATAATACTTTTGGTATGGGAGGATACCTCATCCGCCCTCTTGACCATGGTGCCGATATCGTCGGTAAATTAGTGGCGCTATCCCTTTACCCCGCCGTACCTGAACATTCCTTGATTTCTTAGTTCACAGTGCTACCAAATGGATTGGTGGGCACGGCACGACCATTGGAGGCGTTATTATTGACGGCGGGAAGTTCAACTGGAAATCTCCCAAATTCCCAGGATTCACAAACCCCGCGGAAGGATACCATGGGTTAGTTTTTGCGGATCTAGGTCCAGCTGCATTCAGTATCAAAGTCCGAACTGAGGTGAGTGAAAGTTCGGACTGACTCTACTAGTCTCCCATAATGAACTTTCACTCGAAATATAGTTCCTTCGAGACGTAGGCCCCTGCCTCTCGCCATTTGCTGCCTTCCTACTTCTTCAAGGACTTGAGACTCTTTCCCTTCGCGGCGAACGCCATTCTTCCAATGCTCTCGCGGTCGCGCAGTACTTAGAAAAACACCCCAACGTCAAATGGGTGTCCTATCTCGGCTTAACATCGCACAAATCGCACGAGACGGCGAAAAAACTACTGAGGCCAGGTGTATTCGGCGGAATACTAAGCTTTGGGCTCGATGGTGATGCAGCTACTGGGAGTAAATTTGTGGATAGCTTGAAATTGGCGAGTAATCTAGCAAACGTTGGTAAGTGAAATCCAGAAACACATGTTGGGGTTTTCGCGCAATCGCTAACTTTGATGATTGCTATTGCAGGTGACGCTAAGACTCTCGTCATCCATCCTGCTAGTACGACACACTCTCAACTCACGGAAGTAGAACAGCTGCAATCAGGTGTTCCTCCGGACCTTATTCGTGTTTCCATTGGAATCGAAGACTATCGGGACATTATCGCTGACCTCGATGCCGGATTTAAGATTGCGTTTGAGCAACCATAACTCGTCGGGGCCTGAAGGATTCCATAAATGACAAATGATCAAGGGGAGCAGATGAATGGAATGTGGATGTGTAGAGTATACCAATAGGCTAAATCAAGAGTAGAATTAAGTGTTTTCTTCCACTGCAGAACCTCCAGATAAAATGATATTCCACCCGCTCACGATCATGAGAATTCGATCACTCCCCATTCATTCTTCGTCACTGAACGCGGTTTGAATAGGCGTTATGGTATGTATGGAATGTATGTGATTGAATATGATTGAGCCCATGCTCGAGACTTAGCATACAGGGAACGCAGAGGGAGGAAGACCATTCTTCTCGATATGGATTGCAACCGATGCTCTGATGTTGATGTCGATGTTGATCTCGTATCCAAAGGAAGAGCAATTTACTGTAAGGCAATATATTTCTTCACGTTCATTTTTGAATCATACTCACCGGTACCCTATTGATCATAGGCGCTTGCCAAACTGACGGTGGTATTCTGAGCTAATTCTTTGCTCCAACTTTGAATATCTAAATAAAAGAAATGACCTTTCAATTTCAAACAGTGGGAACTATGACTTGATCATCGGAACAACGAGTCCTGTCGTCTCGCTCTCCTCCCGCGAAGATTTTCGAAGATCACAAATGACAAAATCCAGCAACCTATTCAACCCTATTCATTTCGGGTTCAATCTGGCCATATCTCTTCGACTTCATACACATATCTCCATATAAACATACTGTAAGTAGCTCAATTCGAGACTAGTACTCACCCTCCGACTTACCAATCGATCGGTTGAGCTGACTGGTGCAGCGCATCGAAGTAGTTTGGCTGATAGGACCCAGAACCAGAAGAACCCTAGGCCTAGGTATACAGTAGGTTTTTTCTAATTTGTCACTTCCAAGCATATTCGAGGACAGAGAAATATTTCAAACTCCAATTCAGATAGTGGTTTATAGTTCTCAGAGTATTTAAGACAGCTGACTTCCGGATTTCTTTACGATATCGACTTATGGCTTCCAACCTGGCGATAGCAGAGAAGGTGAGGGTGTAGGATATTTTTGCACCACATACTTCAGGCTATCTCACCTAATTTGTTTGTTTGAATACAGACAACTCCTCTAATCACTCAACTACACGGGATTATCATCGGAGGAAGCATATCTGGACTCTCAGCTGCCATTGCTTTACGGCGCGCAGGACATCGAGTGACTGTGTTAGAGAAGGATCCAATGATAAATGAAGTAAGTTTTATCTTTTTTGGTCACGGAAAGAATGGGCCCATACTGCGGTAGAAGCTCGGTAGGGGCTTCCGCATTGCACCCAATTTGCATAAGATACTGTGTGAATGGGGTCTCGAGGCCGAACTAAAGGAAATATCATCAAAACCTAAAATGATGAATATGCTTTCCTATAACAATGGGACTTACCTTGGAAGCTTGACGTGGGACCAAGAGGTACTCAAAGAAACAAGTGGGGAGTTCAGGCTAACCACTGTATGTACACTCGTTTTCAATTCTTACAAGTTCATCATCTCTGCCTCCCGAGTCGTATTCACCGTCACCTACTGTTTAGTATTCTGCGCTGTGGACTCTTCTTTACCGCGAGACGATCTCGCAAGGGGCATGCGTACGGTTTAGGGCGAGAATCGTGTCTCTGAAGACCCGTTCCATCTCGCCTTCCGTCACATTGGAAAGCGGGGAGACGGTTTATGCCGACCTACTGATCGGGGCGGATGGTGTCAACGGTCTGACACGAAGATACATTTCTGCTTCCGCCTCTCCTCCATATAATTATGGTCATAACGACAGAAAAGATCAACGAGCGTATGGTGATGCCAAGCCCGGCGCCAGGATCGAGAGCGCAAAGTTCAAAATGTTCAGGTATCTTGTTTTCCTTACTTGCATTTCCCATCCCATTCCATCGTCTCGTAGCGCATCCATACCCAAAAAATTAATCATCAACGACCCACAACTTGCATATCTGATAAATCGTAGGGAGAACGTAGGTTCATCGTTTATCTTGGATTGTCCGGGGCTGAGCGTCATTGCAGGATATGTTCGTCTGGATTGGCCATGAACATTCAGCTATTGGGTTTCCTAGCGTAAGCTACTTCCTTCTGAGGACTTTCCGATTTGCACACTTTTTTCGATACCATTCCTGGGAGTCTCTTACGAGCGCTTAACCAACAAATATGCATCCCAGATAAATCTCAGATAGCTGGCATTCAATCTTGTGTTGTGTAATTCTTCCTTCCTTACTTCCACCCTTCCAAGGTTCAACCAAAAGCTGACACGGTACATCAGGGCAACAGCAGTGATTTCTTCCTGAATGTCTATGGACTGGAGTCTGGAGTCCAAGTTCAGGATTTACAACATGTATTGTATGGAGCGGAGTCAAGGTACAACACGAGGTCCCCTTATGAATCACTAACCTTCATTTGAGCTAAGTATTTCCCTGTAGCCTTCTAAAATTATCCCGCATTGCCTCAGAAACATTTTCGAGCTTGACATATGCCACCCTTATTCACGAGAGCGTTCTTGAAACATGGGTAGATGGGAGTTTAGTAGTGATCGGGGAGGCAGCGCATCCGTTACCCGTAAGCCTTCTCCCTTTCTTCTTCACTATTTAACCCCAAATTCCAGCCTGGTTCGGTGCAATCGTGTGCTCTTTCTGTCGAAGATGGCGCCGTTCTAGCCAGATTATTCGCCCCTCAATCCCTTTCCTGGCGTTCAAAGTCTTGCGGATTGGTTTCCCATATTCCAACTATTCTCGCTGCATTCCAATCCATTCGGTACCAACGTTGTGCCTCCGTGCAAACTAGAGAGGTCGGAATCATACACTATATGACTATGCCTGGATCCAGTGAGGCGGAAAGGAACGTCAGAGATCAAGGGATGCGAGCGAGAAGGGATTTGGTGGAGCTCGCAGTCGTTCCAGTACCACCTGAAATTGCAGATTTTTTCAAAACTGACTTTGACGACGATGTGGAAGAAGAAGAAGAGGGACTGTGTTACCAAGTGACAAATGCAAATCTCACGGCTAACACTGGTGATAGATTGGAAATCTCCCCAGAGTGGGTAGAGGCCTCTGAGGTGTTTGGGTATCAAGCAGAAGAGGAGGCAGAAGAGTGGTGGGCTACTTGGGGTAGATATCAAATCCAGACAGAAGTATCTCCGGCAGTTGCGATTGGCGGCAACGACGAGACTGTATGCAACTTCTTCCAAAAGTTATCAACTTCTGACCCGCTTCATTCTAACTCCTCCATTGCCCCTCATTCACCGTATACATTGCCTTCCTCTTCAAATTCAGAGGAAAACTGGAACCACACACCTGCATGTACTAGTGCCGAGTTCCTAACTCACAAATTAATTGGTTCTTCAGAAGATGGTTGTGGATGCTGTTTCCTGATATAGATGGCTAAACAAAATTGCACACTTGTAAAATAAATATATTTCCTAGTCTCCCCTCCATAGCGTACAACGATGGTTGTATCACTTAGACAAGAACATTTTTGCACCGCCGTCAAGTGACTTTTCCAAGACCTCTCTTCCCTCCTCCAAAGATCGGACTGCCTCCTTGACTATGCGATCCACCAACTCCCGACTCATGCCACGATTACCATCCCTGTACTTTCCGAAATATTCTATGCCCTTTAACATATAGCCAGGCAAAAAGACTATTTGAGTTGGACGTTCCATATATCCGGGTCCGAAACATCCTATAAATTCTTCTTTCGTCCTATTTGACCACCGTCTCAGTATAGAGATCGACATCCTCTGAACAGCAAAAAGGTCCAGTCCCAAGGCCGTGTTGATAAGATCACTTTCAATTCGCTGCTTCAAAACGTCCAACAAGCTGAACGCGTCACATCGTTTGCCTCCGAAACGGAGCCGAGGCTGGGGAGGAATGCCTATCCGGGAGCGTCTTGCTACAGTAAGCTCTCCTTGACGAGGGAATAACTCTGCGACGAGATTATCAGTCAACCTATAATGGTACAATTCTGAGAGCCTTCCTGGAAGGCTGCCACCGAAGTCTTTTGGAAGCACACCAGTCCCATACCCATTAGATTTGTACCCGGGAGTTATGCGTCCTTGGCTCAAGGCTGGATCACTACCCAGGAAACCGGAGAATGACATTAAACATTTTCCCTTCTCAGGAAAATGATCATTAAACGCACATTCCTTAACTATCTCCAGGATCTTGTCCATGTGGGGCCATTCGCGTTCAACTTGGCCGTGGACACGAAGGGCATGGTATAAATGGGCGACCGATCCTAGATAACCGGTACCATTCAAGACTTGAACCATAGTATGGTGGATTTGAAGAAGGAGCGAGTACAAAGCGGCGCCACATGCCCAAGGATTGTAATGCCAAAGTTGGTATGGAGTCAGATTGGCGATGTGATTTTGGTCTTTCCACGAGCACATGACTTTGTACTAGCTGGATGAATTCGTGGATAGCGGGACACAGAGAGTCAACATCGTTATCACTGTAGGATCGGAAATCGTAGTCTTGCTCCCAGAAATTAAAACTCGACATAATGTGACGAGAAAACTGAAGCAGCTCTTCAAGCGGTCGTTTCAACTGTTTGCGGGTCACCAGTACTGTATCTTTGTAGACTGCCCACTGGAAGATTAGACGGAAAGGTTTCGGCCGGGAACTATCGATGATAAAAGCGCGCATATCCCGAACGAGCGCTTGTTCATCTACTGTTGTGCGATCCGACTTCTTGGCCCGTTTACCCACCTCAGTCGAAGATAATTTACACTGCATCGCTACTTCTGAAAGATGAGGCATAAGAATGGCGAGGTCCTCAGCGGCCAGTTGTTCATCGTCCATAGAAGAACGATCATCCTCGGGATGGAAAGTAGGAAAAAAACCCGGTTTAGGACAAGGGACATTACCCGCAATCAAGGTCATACAGAATTGCCACAGGCTATGGAAAATTCGCGACATGGTAAAGTCAACGGTCGATGAATCCATCATGATCAACTCCTGGACTACGGACCGAATGTCAAGTTTTGGGTGCATGCGGAACCTATGCGGAACATCACTTTGACGAGATCTAGATATCCAGAAAAGAGTTGAGAATGGGAACTGAAGAAGTCTTCTTCCATTTCCTTTACGATCTCAATGGACTGTATTGTGAGGAAGGAGGCAGTGACGAGTGTGATCTCCTTTTGACAATACTGTCCCCAGATACCACGGACGTGCTCCCGAAGGCGGGCAAGATCGTGGAAGAACATCCAAGCAAGTACTTCAGACTCGTCCTTTCCATTGTCTCCGTCGGCGATGATAGAGAACTCGCTGAGTGGTCGATCATGCATCGGAGTTGTAGGATTTTCTTTCTTCGTGGATGCTTTCCTTCTGAGGTTATCAGGAAGCCAATCTTCATCCAAAGGAGGTTGAACAGATGACACAGGAGCGGAATTGCCGTCGATTCCCAGGAGACTCATAAACTCTCCCAGTTTGACTAACGCGTTGTCAGGCCTACTGGTGGGACAGAGTTCGAGATAACGGCGGATTTTGCGTAGACATTCTGTGAAGTGTCGATGCCGATGATTAGATTCGATTAATCTAGGATGGGACCCCTGGCGATGGTAAAAGGAAGCTACCTCCGAACGTAGCTCTATAATATCATCCAAAACGGTGAAGACAGCGTCGGGAACCTTCAAATTTGTGACTTGAGTGCCAAAAGGGTTTAGTATCGATGTTCTCAGCTGTTCTCAGCAAGTGATTTTGACATACATTTTTTCTGCCAATCTCACGAGAAGACCGACAGTGAAAACAGTGGGTAATGTGGTTTTCGGCGTCACTGGACTTTGAGCAGTTGTCTTTTTCTTTTTTCCATGAGCATTGGTGCGTCTTGACGGATTGATTTTTGTCTTGGACTGCAAAATAGATCCAGAAGTCGATTCGTCTTCTAGTTCATCCAGCGACGTAATTTTCATATCTTCTGCACGACAGGAAAGCCATTTCAAAAACCTGGCAGTAATGTTTTTATATTTGGACCGGGAAGTCTCAATGTCATTCGGTAGTAGTTGAGGGACGTCGACTTTGTATGACAATGAGAAAAAGATGCACGAGCGCTTCGTAAAGACAGGGTGGCGAAGGACCTAGCAAGCAAGGTGAATTGGCCAAATTGGGGATCAAGGTGGTTCCGGACACTCCTTAGAGCTTTTTCTCACTGACCTTACAACAGGATCTTGTCTGATTCGACTACCTCGATGCCCCAGCACCGGAAACCCTCATGCGTGCATTGGAACTTCTCAATTATCTTGCTGCGCTGGACGACGAAGGTAAACTAACGGCATTAGGAGGTGTGATGGCAGAGTTCCCACTAGATCCTCAGGTGAATCCATCGCCTCGCCCTAGTCATCTATCGAGTTCTACTTACGCCTCTTCTAGCTCGCCAAGATGCTGATCGTCTCGCCGGAGTTCAAAGTTTCCAACGAGATACTAACGATAACGGCGATGCTGAGCAGTCAGTCATAATCTCGTACGTTAACATCGTTATTTTTCTAACTTCGCTACGTTCCTCAGTTCCGAATGTCTGGCTTCGGCCACCAAATCAACGAGCCGCTGCGGACCAAGCGAAAGCCATGCTCACCGTCCCCGAGGGCGACCATTTGACGATGTTGAACGTGTTCAACAATTATTCGCAGAGTGGGTATCTCGATTTTAGTACAGATGGCAATTCAATTCATGACTGTCAACAGATAAACACGATCGTAACTGGGCATGGAACAACTTTCTGTCGGCTCGTGCCCTTGCGCAGGCGGAAAATGTCCGCGCGCAACTGTTGAGGACGATGGAAAAGTACGACATAGATGTCATAAGCTTGGAAGATGAAAAAAAGCGGAACCTAGGTCAGTCTCGGTCTACCCAGCTCATAAATGTAACTGTTTGCCTTATTCTGTTTGCTAACGTAGGGATACGACAAGCACTGGCTTGTGGATTTTTCATGCATGTGGCACATAAGGAGGGAGAAAATTATGTGACGGTCAAGGACAATCAGGTAAATGTTACTCTAACACATTCGTTGTCTGATGTTGACTTTCTTCTAGGTCGTCGCTCTTCATCCTTCCTGCGGCCTCGATCCGCAACCTGAATGGGTTTTGTTCAATGAGTTTGTCTTGACAAAACGGCCATATATCAGGACAGTCACGGAAGTTAAACCTGAATGGCTCTTGGAACATGCACCTATATACTTTGATTCGGCTTCGTTTCCAAAGGGAGAGACAAAGAGAGCACTACAGAGGGTAGCCAATAAGCGTCGTGGAACTAGCGACGAAGGCGAGAGAAAAACGAGATCGAGCAGGGAGCCCCAAAAAGAGAAAAACTGAATTGAGCACCATCTGAAGAGTGGAGCGCTGTAGAGGCGGCCAATAAGCGTCGTGGAACATGCGCCGTTATACTTTCAACGAGCTTCGCTTTCAGCGGGACAGATGAAGAAGGTAGTCAATGACTGAAGCCATCCAGAGTGTATCATAGTAGATTATAGGTTACCAATACGTAGGTGTGTAGGTAGGTCTATACGTTCCTTCTAGGCAAAGAAGCGAAGTAAAAAGTATATATGTATGTAGGTGGCATGTGAGCGCTTGAGCCTGTGAGTTGGGAATTGTATGAGATGACTCTTTTTGGAGGTTGAACTTCAACTTCAAGGGTTGCATCCAAAACTGTCAAGATGGAGGCTGCGCAGCAATCACCGGTGTGTTCATAACTTTTGTTCATTCGAATGACTTGGGTTCAAATTCTACTTTCGCTTTCATGGCATATTCACTGTGTGAAAAAAGACTGTATCAGGTAGTTATCGGATGCACCATTTTGTCAAACGAGTCTCATTAGGATAGGCGAGGCTGGTCAAGTTGCAGGGAGCACTGTATTAAACGGCGAAAGAGCTTCAACCGCTGGTAGTAGAGGCGCAAATGGGAGGAGGAGAAGAAGGTCAAGAAGAGGAGGTGCGCAGCAAGGTGCCGAGGCACAAGGCAGAGCTAGAGGCACAGGTGGTACTGGTCGTGGGAATGTTATCGGAGGCGCCGGCGATAGTAGTGAGAGCGATGACGGGAATATTGGGACCGGTCCAGGAAGGGGGACAAGGGGGACCGGAAGAATAGCAGGAAGGGGAGAAGGAAGGATCAGAGGAACAAGTGGAGGTAGAGGAGGCAGAGGTAGCGATAGAGGGAGGGTCGAAGCTCACAGTGGAAGTGGTATAGGGAGGGGAGAAGGTAGTAGGGGCAGAGGAGAAGGGGGTGCAGGTGGTGGAATCGGAAGAGGTGAAGGGAGAGGTGGCGGCGGCGGCGGCAGAGGAGGTAGAGGTGGAGGTAGAGGCGGAGGTGGAGGCAATAGAGGAGGTGGAGGCAATGGAGGAGGTGGAGGCAATGGAGGAGGCGGAGGCAATGGCGGAAGTAATGGAGGAGGCGGAGGAGGCGGAGGAGGCGGAGGAGGAGTTAATGGTGCAAGAGGAGGAGGTAGAGGTAGAGGTGGTAATAGAAGATCTAGACGACGAGGGCAAGGACAAGGACAAGGTGGAATTGGGTATGATACACATGATTGTGAGTGACAACGCTGAGTATCGTGAAAATCACATAATCCAAAATTTGTGCAGACCGACCTGGTGTATTCGGTGTTACGTTGTCAGGAAGGACAATTTATGATTGGGAAGTGGGAGGAGAATTTGCAGATTATTACGACCCTGGCCTTGGTTTTACTCCATCGGATTACGACCGTTCGGATTGATCGGAAGAGGATGAAAAGTATTTGTGGATCATTCTACACAGGATGCTACGCGCCAGCTTCAAACAGTCGAACTTGTATTATATAAATACTATATGTGAATCAAAATGATTTTGAAGAAAGTGAGGACACAAGTATCCTTCAAAATTCCATTTTCCTAACGAGAAAATGACAATCGACTTCACTCATTCACCTCTATCCTTCCCTGTAGATCAGGATGCAACTGTATCCACGCTTCCCCTTCCCTACCTCCGAGTTTCACCAAACCAAGCTGCTCGGCTTTGCTTGTGTAGTCTTTGAACTTGGTACACCCCGCACGTTGATAGGTTTGCTTATCTTTCTTCATCAAGGCGAATGATACGTCAGATCTAGAAGGTGCTGGAGTGCCTTTGACTCGGAGTTTTTCGAGATGCTGGACAAGGAAAAGAAAGTTACGTGGGATGAAGGGGGCTGGGGTTGAAAAAGGCGATGGTGACGATGGTGGCAGCGGTGCACGCATAGACGAAGGTGGAGATGCTGAGAATGCATCACTAGCAGCTGGCGAACGGGTCCAAGAAGATAAAATTCCCGGCCCTGTGGGGGCCGTCTTGTCGGAGGGAACCCCAACGACACTACGAGGAAGGGTTGAAAACGAAGACAACATAACTCCACCACTGAGAACGTGTTTTGGCAACGTTGAAGAACTTTCGACAGTAATGGCAGAGGTATTTTCATCCGAAATGTTGATAGTACCTGTTTGCAATGGTTTGGTTTGACCTTTTGGAGATTTCGCGATAGTAGTAGTAGAGAATTTGGTGGTCCGGAGAGTAACGTCAGTTGGTTTAAGTTTCTTGGGTAAATATGAATCCGCGCTACGAGGTCTAGGCGTCGGTGGAAGTGGTGCACGGGGCAGGGATCGATTTCGACTTGGCGTTGGGGCGATGACTTCTGTTTTTGAATGTCGTTCGTTCGTTGGAGTCAATCGAGTGGCGAACGAATTAGTATCGATGTCAGAGCGAATCGAAGGATCCATAGAAGATGAATACGACGGTGGTGTGTTTTTCGAGCAAGAAGCAGCCGCAACATTCGAAATGTTTTTGACAGCCCTTGTGGTTCTCTCGTCATTGTGATACAATGGTTCTTCGAGTTCGAGCAATTGCTCGGTGAAAGCGGAACATCCTGGTGGACTTTTGCTTGTCGCTTGAAGGCGAGTAGTACTATAGGGTCGGACGGAATAAGAGGAAGTCTCAGAGAACGGCTCCGCAAGAGCCATCCTGGAGGGTCTATAGGTAGAAGCAAGAGCCGGAGGAGGAACCTGTTCAAATCCCGATTCTTCTTTCAAAGTGTGGGATGCTCGAAGGTTTGAAAGAAAACAAGAACCACCGCCCGAAGCGGGCGAAACGAGTGTCGTCGTACGAGATAAGGGGGAGTTGGTCATTGTCATCACAACGTCGTTACTGGAACGAGATCGAATTCGGGAATGGTTAGATCGTAAATACGACGAATCAACGTCTCTTCCAGGCCCATCCAAAACATTCCCATTCCATTCGAAAAAACTCGAAGCCTGGGCTCGAAGGCTTGAATGAACAGTCGAAGGTCCTACAACGACAACATTGTATCTCCTCAATCGTAACACAGACAATGCATATGCGAAATCTCTATCCCCAGAGATAAGCATGATCGTGGGTGTCAATATAGAACCGGAAGGATTGTCCATCGCAAATGCGAGCATGTCCACTGCAATAAAATGAAGCCAAGTTTTGATGAGGAACCAAGTTGAGCACCTATGATCATCTGGTCCGCGACATTCTTGTAGTTGTTATGTGGACAGTCAGTGATACTGACACCCGAAGATTGCAGTTCAGATCGTAAAATAGCAGAACGAGAAGAATGAATGGCTTGGTCGGAGAGTTGGGTGTAGGCTTTGAGTACTTTGATACTCCCAAACTCATGAGCAAGGGTACGAATCCGGTTGACGATTTCATGGCCCGATACACCGCTCGGCACAGGACAATTTTCTAACACAAGACTTGGTTCAGACCTCTCCCAGTAAGGAGTACATGTACAGACGCACCATAATCCCAGAAGATAGCTATCTCTGCCTCTTTCATGATACTGAAAAGACTCGACAGAGAGCAACTTGAAAAGAAGAAGGCCTACTAACAGAGCTACGATGTCGATTACGTGTAATTTGCAATTATCAGTGCCTGTTCGGTTCAAGCTGGCTTGCTATACGAGCTACGCCAACCATGTATATTGAAAACGACCATATTCAACTTGATATTGATAGCAGATACGTAGAGCGGTCCTGGATGAAAGAGATCAAGTGAAAAAGTCGTTACATAACGTGCGTGGTGGAACTCGGCTAAAAAAAACTCTGTAAATTATGTATCTCAATCTTAACTCAGCGCTTCAAATCCAGATATTCCACTCAACGATCCATTACTGCTCCATGATACGATATATGCGCGAAATTGTTACCTCTTCAAGTTCTTAATCCAGTTGTGGCAGCCCTTGTATTAATGGCTTTGTTCAACATTGTCTCTCTGGCAACGTCGTTGATTTCGCCTTATGGCCGATTGAGTCAATGTCCAACAGAGCTATGGATTTGCGACCTTGTGTCCATATCCGGTTCAAGGTTCTATTAAGCATTGGAGATATAATCGGAAGGGATTTTGGGATGATTCCCTCAGCTTGCTTTTCTGAATCCTGGTGAGTAATAAGTTGCCCGCCTATTCTTTAGGACTGACTGGATTCCTTACGAAGTTCCTGCCCAATTGTCCACCCGGAATGTATTTACAACACTCCATTAGACCTCACACGTTTCCCTCGAATAAAATTTCAAAGGTGTGCCCTACTCTTAATGCACCGGTCCAAATCCCCAACTAAATTTTGCCCCTTCTTAGGTAGAGGAGGATAGGACCTCGCTGTCCATAGTACCCATCAATAACTTCGATAATGGCATTCGTTACCTTCAACGGACTCTTCTAGGATTCGATGCCGACAATCCTCAAATATCCTTCTCGAATCCTGGTTTCTTGCCATGGCAAGAGCAAGTGCAGTCTGTACAGATGGCAAATGGAGATACGAGCGCTATCCTGGTCGTTCCGGGCTTCGAATCTCTCTATATAATGGCAAAGGACATATGCTATGTGAATTACTTGCCCGCGGAGCTTCTTCGAGAGATATTTTCGTACCTCTTACCCGGTCGAGATTGGAAGCTTGAGGAAACATATCCCCCGCAGTTTATTCTCGCTCAAGTTTGCAGTTATTGGCGAAATATCGCAATTTCTGATTCAAGGCTCTGGTCAACGTTCATGATCGTGCGGCCCGTAAAGCAGCACATACCGATGACCAAACTGTGGTTGGAACGATCAGGACAACACCCACTAACAGTGTACATTGACCATCAGGGATTGGAATTCGAGGAAACCTTTGCTGCGACGGACGCTGTGATTGACCTTCTCCGACCTCATGTCCATCGCTGGAAAGCCGTCACGTTCATTCTCGCATCCGGTATCCACTCATCATTGTTAGCGCTTCCTCGCGATGAGTACCCTTTACTGGAAACATTATGTTTCGATACAACTGGTGTTTACTGTTGGAGTCCGGATGCTATAGCGCGAGTTGAAGAAAACTTTTTTCCTTCTTCTTCCCCTAGGTTGCGGGAGATTACGTGGGAAACACATAGCTTGTCGCTGAATAGTCCCCCAATGGTTCCATCCAATATCACGTACCTTTCGGGGGATTTCCCAATGGATCGCTCCTTTTTCGAATCGCTTTCGAAATTGAGAAACTTGGAAACACTCCGGTTGCATGGAAGTGCACGCCATGGTATTGTTTTCTCTCCTCTTCCTACTCCTTTGGTTCTGCATCGTCTACAATCTTTCGAGTTCCGGTCGGATATCCACACTCCATTCTTGCTGGATTCAATTGTTACACCAAGTCTCAAAATTCTAGTGATAGCGAGGCCAGTCGACGAGAAAACTCAGAAGTCATTGTGTTCTTTCATCCAGCGAAGTCGCTGTTGTCTCAGCGCATTCTCGTTTCTCAATGCCTCAGGGGACGACCTGGAGAACCAATTCTTAAAAGAATTCCTTGTCTCCCCTTACATGGAATACCTCTCTGAACTTAACATCCTTAGCAGCAATGCAGATGCAGTGTTCATGATCTTGGCGGAAGTGAATAGCAATGAACCTGTTCTTCCCTCTTTAAATCGACTATGGATTTCGACATGGCGTTGCTCAGGCGATCTTCTGCTGGACATGCTAGAATGCCGGGCACATAACTTCCGTCCTCCAACCAGTACTTTAATGTCAGAATCATTGTTCTGCGTGAACCATCCTCATCGGAGTCAATATCTATTCATCCCTGTATCGGGAATATCGCTCTGCATTCAAGTTACTCTATTTAAATCCTGTTCTGAGGACGTTTCGAGGTGGTTCAAATCTAATGGCCGGGCCCATTGGAGTATGTTCACTGCATCGGCGTATTGGGAACCGGATGCTGAGAATTTCTAAAGCCAGAATGCCATTTATGTAGTCATCGTTTCTAACAACTCTAACGTACTTTGACTCGAAAGTCTGTTTCTACACCCAGCAAGAAATTCTCTGCCAATTCTTTCTGATAGTTTCAAAGTGCGAATCCCTGTCCAGTTGATAGCCAGTTCCTCGACGCGGAGGGACTTCCGGGACTGCTCACTGGAACACAAAAGCACTAGTTCGGTGACTGTTCGAAGGTCAACGACGGTGGCAGAAAGGAAACTCGACATGTCCACTCTGCAGTCAATCAAGTGCAAGGTTTTCAGTTGGGAAGCCTTGGCCAATCCTACTGGGCGCATCATAGAATCCGGTGCTCCGAAACCTTCCCCCGGCCTGCGGATGATCAAAGTTCTAAGTTCCGGACAGACTTGCAGAATCCTTCTGTATTCTTCGGCAAATATCATAACTGTGTCCAATGAAATGCGAGTCAAATGATCCCATAGGAAGTCCTTAGTTCGATCGCGAAAGGGTGCAAGGATTGGACCCTTGTTCAAAGGATCAGTCCCAAATGAAACTTTCGTTAAGCGAGGCACAATAATGGGAATGTGAACTTGGGTTAAGTCAACGCATGGAATGTAGCCGTCAAAATTTTGTTTTCCCCCTGCGTCTGGAAAACCTATATGTATATCCTCCAAGCATCGTTCTGGAGCTAAATTTCGTTTGACGAGGCTCTGAAAATCGGCGAGTTTGGGAATGTCAACCTGCCAGGCCTCTCCACCTGCCCTGCATTCGCGAAGCTGTGGAGGAATCTTAGCAACAGGGAGACAAATCCACACTTGCGTTAACGCGAACTCGTAGACAAATATCACCCGGTGTTCTCGATGAATGATCTTGAATTGTGCGTCCCATTGGCCATGTCCGCATCGCAAGACGAAGTTCGAATTTTCACTGCTTCCCTTTGTAGGTTTCACAGCGATTTCAACTTGAACGGTGCCCGATCTGGTGTACCTTTCTAAATTTGTATTCAACTCTTTCGCAAAACTGAACTTATAGTCAAGGAATTTGACATGCGGACGGCTCGATGAGAACTCGACGGCGATCGACCAGCCCTCGACTGGAAGTTCTATCTCGGCCTTCTGGGGGAGTACGGGGTTCTTGACTCTACTTTTGGTCGGAGAATTTCCAGCAGTGTGGGGGACTTTTGCCGAGGAAATTCTACGATTGTTGGAAGGTACCAGAGAAGGTGGGATGGCATAGTAACAAACATAGCAAAAGAGGATGTAGAGCAATATAGCCTTGAATCCCAAAGGCAGCATGACAAATATTCCGGCGCCTTGGATATCTCGGGCTCTATTAAGCAGAGGACCCTCGCCGGCATAGAGGTACCAGACAATGGTGACCACACCGACCACAGATACAATCTGAGAGATCGGATGTTCGTCCAGAAGTTGACGAACGAACGGGATGTCGAAGAGTAACATGATTTCTTCCCGAAATGTTAGCGCCAAACTCGGAATATGGAAGAAAGTCTACTTGTGGAGGGGAATTTGTGGATGGGTTCTGTCTGTGTTGTGATACTCGTAAATCGGAGCGGTTAAGCCCTTTTAAACTTTCGAATTTACCCTCCAGGTCGGAAAGACAATAATGGAGCACATACGGAAAAACATTTCCGCAATCATTCACCGAAAAATGATTGTTGCGAAGAAAAGACAGAGGTTTTTTGTTTTCCAACCGACAAGGATCGGATATGTGATATGTGGGTCCATGAAGGTCTTCAATCGACATCTCGTTGTCCCATCATTACACAAAAGCGTCTCTCTTAATTGTAAATCAGAGATAATCAGCATGAATTCGGGTGATGCAGCTACAGACAGTCTCGAGTTGTCATCGATTACATGTAATTTGCAATTATTCGGTTCAAGCTGGCACGAGCTACGCCAAATATGTATACTGAAAACGGCTATATTCAACTTGATATTGATAGTAGATACGTAGAGCAGTCCTGGATGAAAAGAGATCAAGTTGAAAATCGTTCCATAACGTGGTTCAACCGAACCTGGAACTCGCCCGTAAATTAGGTCGTTTTTGGTGGTTTGCGACCCTCTCTAACTCTCAATCTCAACTTAGCGCTTCAAATCCAGCTACTCCACCTTCAACGATCCATTACTTCTCCATGATATGATATATACGCGAAATTGTTACCTCTCCAAGTTTTGAATCCCGTTTGTGGCAGCCCTTGTATTATCGGCTCTGTTCAACATTGTCTATCTGGCAACGTCGTTAATTTCGCCTTATAACCGATTGTGTCAATAGCCAACCAAGAGTCTACCTTGCTATGGATTTGCGACCTTGTGTCCATATCCGGCTCAAGGATCTATCGAGCATCGGAAATATAATCAGGAGGGATTTTGGGATGATTCCCTCAGCTTGCTTTTCTGAATCCTGGTGAGTAATAACTTGCCCGCCTATTCTTCAGGATTGACCGGATACCTTACATAGTTCCTACCCAATTGTCCACTCAGAATGTTATTACAACACTCCATGAGACCTCATTCGTTTCCCTTGAATGAGAATTCAAAGGTGCCCCTACTCTTAATGCACCAATCCAAATCCCCAACTAAATTTTCCACCTTCTTAGGCAGAGGAGGATAGGACCTTGCTGTCCGTATTGCCCATCAATAACTTCGATAATAGCGTTTGTTACCTTCAACGGACTCTTCTAGGATTCGATGCCGCCAATCCTCAAATATCCTTCTCGAATCCCGGTTTCTTGCCATGGCAAGAGCAAGTGCAGTCTGTACAGATGGTAAACGGAGATACGAGCGCTATATTGGTCGTTCCAGGCTTCGAATCTCTCTATATGATGGCAAAGGACATATGCTATGTGAATTACTTACCCGCGGAGCTTCTTCGAGAGATCTTTTCGTACATCTTACCTGGTCGAGATTGGAAAATTGAGGAGACATATCCCCCGCAGCTTATCCTTGTTCAAGTTTGCAGTTATTGGCGAAAAATTGCAATTTCTGATTCAAGGCTCTGGTCAACGTTCATGATCGTGCGGCCCGTAAAGCAGCACATACCGATGACCAAACTGTGGTTGGAACGATCAGGACAATACCCACTAACAGTGTACATTGACCATCAGGGATTGGAATTCGAGGAAACCTTTGCTGCGACGGACGCTGTGATTGACCTTCTCCGACCTCATGTCCATCGCTGGAAAGCCGCCACGTTCATTTTCGCATCCGGCATCCATTCATCATTGTTAGCGCTTCCTCGCGATGAGTACCCCTTACTGGAAACATTATGTTTCGATATAACTGGTGTTTACTGTTGGAGTCCGGATGCTATAGCGCGAGATAAGATAAGTAGCTACTAGACTGTACTATATCGGACTTACTTCTGGTAATATGAAGTAAGTCACCTGTTTTGATGATTCTAAGTTGAGGTTTGGCTGGGGCTTGGCCCCGCGCTGGGTGGGAAGACCGATCTCGCGGTGGTTCAAGCCGGAGTGTTTGGTATATAGTGACCAAGCACTGAATTAGAAGGGTGGGTGGGAGGGGATTTACAGAGATATAGCTTATTATGCGTGAGGCGATGAGAGACGGCGGTAAGAGAAGTTTAAGCGCTTAATGCGCGCTAGGCGTCTCTCATTCGCTGGCCTTATCTTATCCTAAGATGAGCGCCTTCGTATGCTCATCGCGGAATAAGATAAGTAGCTACTAGACTGTACTATATCGGACTTACTTCTGGTAATATGAAGTAAGTCACCTGTTTTGATGATTCTAAGTTGAGGTTTGGCTGGGGCTTGGCCCCGCGCTCCCACCCGTAGATGGAGAGGCCTGTACATCCCAGGCAGAGCCAAAGCTCCTTCTCAGGTCTCGACATTTATGGATGGGAGCTGGATCACCCAAATAGAGCGGAGGCTCGTAATGTATTAAAATTCTATTTCTATGTCATTACCAGTTACACATGCTTCAATGAATTTGTTTGATATTTTATTTGCTTTGCGGAATGAGTCGACTTTATCACGAAGGGTATTCCATTGCGATTTTTCGTAGGCTTTCGTTATGTGCTGTGGAATTACGCTTTCTAGTCTTCTCCAGTATAGTAGGAATGCCAGTGAGGTCCATCCCCCAGTAGCTGCTACAATTTCTGGGGGAACTCCTGCTAGAAGTAGCCAGACGGCGCCTCCGATTCTGAAACTGTGGCCAAAGACAGTTTGGAGTGCGGCGCGATTCCATATGTCGAAGCAAAATTCAAGGAATACTTTCTTCACCATGTGCTGTGGTTTTCCGTTCTCGTCGATGTAGCCAAATAGCGAGGAATTTTCTGGTACGTCTGCGTTCTTTGCTAAGTGTCTTTGGAGGGCTTTCGATGGGCACATGAAATCCATGTTGTCATCCAGGGGGCTGGTAGCAACCACGGAGGCGCCTTCTTCTTTCGTAGTCTTTGTCCATGGGATGTGGAAGTGGATCGAAGTGGGTTTGGAATTGAAAGAGATATTATTGGCGTTTCGGGTGACGTGGAATTTTGGATCGAAAGCGTTCTGCGATGGGATAGTTAGTTCCCCCAATCGTCAGCATGCAAGGAATGCAGTGCAGGCAAGAGCCCAGACAGCACAGTGGAAATGGTTGGAGAAATTGAGTGCTTTGTACAAGGCTTTCATATGTTCGATGGTAATGGGGGGTCGTGGAGGTCGCTTATGGTGCGATCCTTCGATATTTGCTCCACGTCGGGCTTGTCGGATTCTACGTGAGTCTGCTGGCCAAGGAGCTCCCATCGTCTCGTGCCAAAGTCTGAGGCCGGATAACCAATTCGAAATGGATTTCCCTGATACTTTCCCTGCGTAGTGTCCGATGAAGCCGATTATGAGTCTGTCTGATGCAGGCATGCGGTCATCCTCGCTAATGCCCATCAGGTCTCCGAACTGATTGTAATGAAGTAGTCCGGCTGCGTACACTTCCTTGGTAGACTTTACTGTACCTTTTGCCATAACCTGTTCACCTAATTCGATGACTTTTGCTGGCAGGGAGTTCGATTCCTCTAATCTTTTCTGTATTGAATACGGGGTGTTCCAGGCGTGAATCCGATCTGCAGCTCGTACGTTCGGTCGTAGTGGGTTTGGGGTGATTTCACATCCTTTCTTTGGTTTTCGGTTGGTGAGTTTGGAAGGGAGTTGTTTCGGTTGTTGCGATTGTTGTGGACTCGAGGTGGTGGGTGTTACAAAAGGGTCAGAGAGAGGATTGTGAATTGATGGTTTATTATTATTATTGTATTTACGTGGGGTCGGTATCGATTGTGTAGCAAATGGGTCATCAAGAAAGGTATGAGAAATAATTCGAGAACTCGAAGCGCGCGGAGCAACGGTTCTCGCGCCAAAGCTGACTGGCGCTGGTATTCTGTCAAAAGGGCTAAACATAAGTAATGATACTGCTGAGCTCATCTGGGAGCTGGAATAAAAGAGGAAGTTTCTTATCCTCCGGTCCCAATATTCCGCGCGAAATTGGGTCAGCCGGGTTCAAAGCGGATTCGACGTATTCGAGTTCAGTTTGTATAAAGAGTGGGCCTAAAACGCCGCACGTACGGCGCACGGACATGTTGATCCAGTAGTTGGGGCTGCGTGCCTTTTTCATGGCGCCGATGGTGCCTTGGTTGTCTGAGTGGATGAGAATGTATATATCGTGGAATCCTTTGGCTTCGAGGATGTATATGAGTAATTCGATAGCGACCGTTTCCAGCCAGCAAATGTCTCGACCTGGTATTTTCCAGTCGTTTGCCAAGTGGAATGCCATCCAGAGTTCTCCGAATATTATACCGATCCCCCAATCTGTGGATGCATCGACAAAGATGCCAAGGTCTAGAAGTGGTCCTTTCGGTCGTAGTTCGCAGTAGAAGTCTGGTATGAGGAGGATATTGTGCCACCAGCTTATTTCGGTGAGGACGCTGCTGGGAGGGTATCGACCCTCGTATTCCTCCCGTTCTGTCCGATATGAGGCCATGAAATTCGATATTGGAGGGAGGTGGGATTTTCCCTCGGCGTATATGAATGCGATGTGACAGAGTGTTCTGTGGATTGATTCGACTCTGATGAGAGGGGCTTTGCGTCCGTGAAATTCGTCCAAGAATTGTCGCACCCGATTGAGATATTTGAAGCGCTTTTCATCAGGTAGACTGACCCGTTTTAGAGGAAGGTTCCAGTGGAAGCCGGTGTAAGTGGTTTCGAACGTGAACTCCGGATCTCCTTTGATATCGGCTGGGTGGAAAGGGACATTGAGCGAAGCGATAGACTTCAGCATGCTGGCGCGATCGTAGTCGTAGTTGCCTAATGGGTTCGGTGAGCGGATAGCGAGAAGGTCGTCTTCGTATTTTGGTATTGGTCCGATTTCTTTTTCACGCCATATATCGATTACTGCACCTGATACCATACCTGCACTGCTACTTGCTGATGCTGCCCCGAAGCAGTAGCAGTGGTCTATCCAGAAGCCACCATCGGGATCTTGCGCTACCAGGAACGGTTTGTGGTGGGGAATGAGTGGTATTGTCCTATGGAATTTCGCGATGTCGATTGTGCATGCTTGTGTTCCCGGAGGCGCCGATGAGATCTGTAATGTTTGGGTTGGAATCAGAATCTTATTATATGGAATCATTTATGTGGAATAATGTATATGAGGGAATATTTTGAATCATTCGTGGAATATGTGGAATGAATATTGGAATATTGGGATGGAATTGGGAAGTGTTAGATGAGAGGTATAGAGGAGAATCGGACTTACCAGTTCTGCAACTTTGGAGGCAGTATCAAAGGATGTTGGAAATAGGTCTTTCGCAATAAAAGAATTAACAGACGGGAATCTATTCCCGTCTTCGTCTTTACCATCCTTGGAAAGGTGACGGCAGACTCGGTATTTCGTTGGTATTCCAGGTGCCTGGATCTGCTCGGCGACGATTAGAGGAGATGACACGATAGGGCCGCGCATAATAGATTTGATTTCCTTTCGTGAGAAAGGACCTGACATACGGCCTTTGAGTTTCTCCTCTGCGAGGTAGTCTTTGACCACCTGAGGGAATTTTGCGACCGATGCGTGATTTGGGATGATGATTGATTTCGTGAGCTGAGGCATTTCGCCCAGTGGAGCGCCGTTTCGAAGGATGTTTACAAGTAGCGGGTGCCGGTCAAGAAGATTGTGTGCTTTGAGTTCGTGTTCAAAGGCGTTGGCGTTATATGGTGTGACGATTCGTTCGTAAAGTTCGAGGTGTTCTGCTGAGGAGCCCGGCAACGCCCGACGTGTGAAAATAGAGTCTGCGAAGTCATGGAAGATGAGAGGAGGTGGGGCAAGGGATTCCCTAGAGTCTTCTCTAGGCGATAGGGGGCTGAGCGGTGCATTCCCACTTGAATGCGTAGTGAGAGGTGCTGCCGCAGAAGGTGCAGCAATGCTCCTTGTCGCAGCCTCTGCATTGTCCTCGGAGATTCCAGTACCAGCATATACTCTTCCCTCCAGGCGTGCTGATGAGTCCTTTGATGTTTCGGGCCCAGCGAAAGGGTCCATGCTTCGTATCGTCGTGTCCGTCGAGTTTGTGTCCGCGTGCAGCACATCCGAGGCAGCAAGGGGCCGCAGTTCTCTCCTTGCTGCCTGTTGGAAAGGGCTTCTGGCTCGTTGAAGATGGTGTCGTTTTGGGAGGCAGGGACTGGGTGGGAGGAGGGATGGAGGAGGATGTCGTATACTTGGCATCTGAGATGCGTTCCGCACAGACGAGTGTCCATTCTCGCTCGTACGTGTCACTGTCGAAGGCGTAGAGTTTGGATTGGTGTTCCTTTCGAAGTTTGACTTCTACTTTGAGCCAGTATGCAAAGAAGTCTTCTGAATCTTGTTGGTTCAGGAAGAACGCGAAATGTTCGACGTAGAAGAGGGCTCGAGGGGCCTCTTTCCCCAGGTCCTCATCTCTCAGGCATTCGAACTGATAGAAGTTCTTTGCCGCCTGGCTCCACTGGATGAAGTCGAGGTCCTCGTCGCGAGATATCCCACCTGTTTCTTTTACCCATTTTGCTATCTCCTTGAGGTCAAGGACGTGAGGTTTGCCCTCAATGTGCGAGATTTTTGCGCGTTTCAACTCGGGCATATGCGTGTTAATGAGGTCGAGGTTTTTGTTTGTGAAGAGGAAAAGAGGGAATATGGGGAACGCGTCGATGGTGTTGAAAAGTAGTGTGTCGAAGGATGTAACACGTGGACCAGCTGATCGGGGCACTAGGGTGACCTTTCCCGGCTTTCGTTTCTTTCTCATACCTTCTTCGGCCTCTTCTTCTCTGCCTCTCGTCCTGCTTCGTCTGTCTCCTTCCTCTTCGTTTCTCTGTCTAAAGAAATCTAGCGTGTCTGTAGTGAGAAAGTCCTTGAGCCTTTCGAAGGTCGTCGGGTCCTTTCTGACATTGTCGAGGGATATAGTGTCGATGGTAACGAAGGAGGCTATATCCGAGGCATCATCCGCGGAGTTTCCTAGCTGAAATTCAAGGCTCTTTTCCCGTCGCTTCCGATTTTCTTTGTCGATTTTGAAGTTCAGTTTCAGTTTTAAGCCGATGTCCATTTTCTTGAAAAGGGAGGAGATTTCGTCGGTTTTATGCGTTTTCCGAACTCTGTTTTCACGAGCCAAGGAAGGATAGCTTTGGAATCCTTTCATCGTGTTGGATTTACAGAGATATAGCTTATTATGCGTGAGGCGATGAGAGACGGCGGTAAGAGAAGTTTAAGCGCTTAATGCGCGCTAGGCGTCTCTCATTCGCTGGCCTTATCTTATCCTAAGATGAGCGCCTTCGTATGCTCATCGCGGATTGAAGAAAACTTTTTTCCTTCTTCTTCCCCTAGGTTGCGGGAGATTACGTGGGAAACACATAGCTTGTCGCTGAATAGTCCCCCAATGGTTCCATACAATATCACGTACCTTTCGGGGGATTTCCCAATGGATCACTCCTTTTTTGAATCACTTTCGGAACTGAAGAACTTGGAGACACTCCGGTTGCATGGAAGTGCACGCAATGGTATTGTTTTCCCTCCTCTTCCTACCCCTTTGGTTCTGCATCGTCTACAATCTTTCGAGTTCCGGTCGGATATCCACACCCCATTCTTGCTGGATTCAATTGTTACACCAAGTCTCAGAATTCTAGTGATAGCGAGGCAAATCAACGAGAAAACTCAAAAGTCCTTGTGTTCTTTCATTCAGCGAAGTTGTTGTCGTCTCAGCGCATTCTCGTTTCTCAATGCCTCAGGGGACGACCTGGAGAACCGATTCTTGAAAGAATTCCTCGTCTCTCCTTATATGGAATTCCTCACCGAACTCAACATCCTCAGCAGCAATGCAGATGCAGTGTTTAGGATCTTGGTAGGAGGGAATAGCAGTGAACCTGTTCTTCCCTCTCTAAATCGACTATGGATTTCGACAAGTTGGTGCTCGGGTGATCTTTTGATAGACATGCTTGAATGTCGCGCACACAACTTCCATCCTCCTACCAGCACTCTGATGTCAGAACCATTGTTCTGCGTGAAACATCCTCACCCGAGTCAATATTTATTCATCCCTGTATCGGGAATATCGCTCTGCATTCAAGTTACCCGATTTAAATCCTGTTTTGAGGACGTTTCGATGTGGTTCGAATCTCATGACCGGGCCCATTGGAGTATGTTCACTGCATCGGTGTATTGGGAACCGGACGCTTAGACTTTTTCAATCCAAAATATCATTCATGTAGTCATCGTTTCTAACAACTCTAACGTACTTTGGCTCGAAAGTCTGTTTCTACACCCAGCAAGAAATTCTCTGCCAATTCTTTCTGATAGTTTCAAAGTGCGAATCCCTGTCCAGTTGATAGCCAGTTCCTCGACGCGGAGGGACTTCCGGGACTGCTCACTGGAACACAAAAGCACTAGTTCGGTGACTTTTTGAGGGTCAAAGATGGTGGTACAAAGAAAACTCGACATATCCACTCTGCAGTCAATCAAGTGCAAGGTTCTGAATTGGGAAGCCTTTGCCTATCCTACTGGGCGCATCATAGAATCTGGTGCTCCGAAACCTTCCCCGGGCCTGCAGATGTTCCAAGTTCTAAGTTCCGGACAGACCTGCAGAATCCTTCTGTATTCTTCGGCAAATATCATAACTATGTTTAATGAAATGTGAGTCAAATGGTCCCATAGGAAGTCCTTAGTTCGATCGCAAAAGGGTGCAAGGATCGGACCCTTGTTCAAAGAATTAGTCCCAAATGAAACTTTCGTTAAGCGAGGCACAATAATGGGAATGTTAACTTGGGTTAAGTCAATGCATGGAATGTAGCCGTCAAAATTTTGTTTTCCCCCTGTGTCTGGAAAACCTATATGTATATCCTTCAAGAATCGTTCTGGAGCTAAATTTCGTTTGACGAGGCTCTGAAAATCGGCGAGTTTGGGAATGTCAACCTGCCAGGCCTCTCCACCTGCCCTGCATTCGCGAAGCTGTGGAGGAATCTTAGCAACAGGGAGACAAATCCACACTTGCGTTAACGCGAACTCGTAGACAAATATCACCCGGTGTTCTCGATGAATGATCTTGAATTGTGCGTCCAATTGACCATGTCCGCATCGCAAGACGAAGTTCAAATTTTCACTGCTTCCCTTTGTAGGTTTCACAGCGATTTCAACTTGAACGGTGCCCGATCTGGTGTACCTTTCTAAATTTGGATTCAACTCTTTCGCAAAACTGAACTTATAGTCAAGGAATTTGACATGCGGACGGCTCGATGAGAACTCGACGGCGATCGACCAGCCCTCGACTGGAAGTTCTATCTCGGCCTTCTGGGGGAGTACGGGGTTCTTGACTCTACTTTTGGTCGGAGAATTTCCAGCAGTGTGGGGGACTTTTGCCGAGGAAATTCTACGATTGTTGGAAGGTACCAGAGAAGGTGGGATGGCATAGTAACAAACATAGCAAAAGAGGATGTAGAGCAATATAGCCTTGAATCCCAAAGGCAGCATGACAAATATTCCGGCGCCTTGGATATCTCGGGCTCTATTAAGCAGAGGACCCTCGCCGACATAGAGGTACCAGACAATGGTGACCACACCGACCACAGATACAATCTGAGAGATCGGATGTTCGTCCAGAAGTTGACGAACGAACGGGATGTCGAAGAGTAACATGATTTCTTCCCGAAATGTTAGCGCCAAACTCGGAATATGCAAGAAAGTCTACTTGTGGAGGGCAATTTGTGGATGGGTTCTGACTGTGTTGTGATACTCGTAAATCGGAGCAGTAAGCCTTTTAAGCTTTCGAATTCACCCTCCAGGTCAGTAAGACAATGATGTAGCACATACGGAAAAACATTTCCGCAATCATTCACCGGAAAATGATTGTTGTGAAGAAAAGACTGAGGTTTTTTGTTTTCCAACCGACAAGGATCGGATATGTGGGTCCATGAAGGTCTTCAATTGTCATCTAGTCGCGATCTCGTTATCCTATACACAAAAGCGTCACTCTCAATTGTAAATCAGAGATAACCATCGTCAATGGTCAATGGTCAATTTTACGCCTTTATCTGACCAGCTCATACAGGCTCATACCCAGTTATTCTGGCAAAAAAATCCTTGTGACGTGTGGGATACTTCATTGGCCGGTGGCAGTACTACTTAGATACTGGCCTTGACTTATTCCTTGAAAATGTTGTGGGCACTGACAGTGATGATTCTGAAGAGGAATGATTTGTTTTCACAGTACTACAACGTATTATGTACTACGACATATATTTTACCCCCTCCACTCCCACTGCAGTCTACCATTCCTTGAGGCAGCAGAGCTGTCTTCTCAGAGGATAAGATAAAATGTGGCGATGAGAGCGGGGCGCTTATGGCCTTTGAACTTCCCTTCCCTCTGCTACTCTAGTGTCTAGTCTTTGGACAAAGACGCTCCAGGCTCAGCCAAACCGCATCTCGTGTGTTTTCCCACCCGAGCGGGGCTGTGCCCCAGGCAAACCTCATCTACTAACATTGAGCACTTCACAGTGCTCCTTGCATTCTATATCGAGCTCGTTTGAGCGAATACTTATATTATCTATCTATCTATCTATCTATCTTCAGACCAATTTTAACCATCAACTTCAACCACCTGGGCCGATCCAATCACTTATTTGGAGAGCCTTGGAGTCATTGACTCAGAGGGCAGGGATGTCTGTGTTTATCTGGTTACCAGGAGTGACAATCACGATATATATTATGCTTTGTTGGTTGCGACCGTCACTTGCGTTGAGTATTTATTGTACAGTTTTTCTGGTAAATTCGTTGAGCACAAGTTGGAATCCGGATTATGATACAGTATGGTGAACAAAAACAGGGTCTAAAACTATGCTACAATCTTCCAAGCTTCGATAATTTCATCCAATGATCTGATTGACCATCCGGCACCCAATGCTGTGGTCATCCTCGATCCCGTGGAATGCAAGACCTCCTTGATACTCAGCTCCAAAACCTTTTCATCACTGGTACCCGCAGGCGGCGTGACATTGAGACATTGAGCATGTGCTTCCGCCGCGAGCTCTTTTAATATGATGAGCAGTGTTGATACAGGAACGGCATTCCGGAGCAGGTACCATGCTAGATTGCTAGCAGAATTCTCGTCCAAAAGTCCAGGCCGACCTGTTGAGTACCGTCCAAGGACCTGCATGAATTCGGGTGATGTACGGACAGTCTCGAGTTGCTTGTCCAGGTCGTGCATAGTTCCCCAAACTGTACTATCACGAATAAGGGGAGTGCGATAATTACTCTCAACCCGACCGCTGAATCGCCTCTCGTATACCCTACCGTAGAAGTCGGCTAAGAATCGCAGATCCTGTAAATGCAAATGGAAGTACCGAGATTTCGGAGACATAGTACGGTAGCGGAATAGCGTCAGATGCGATTGTATCGTTTGCGGTTTGCCTTGAAGGATGGAATCAAACAAGACTGCATGACAGTAGGTATGCAGGAGTTGCTCCTGATCAGTTCTTCCATCACTGCGACAGAAGTATTCTGCAAAGGACAGGAAGAGAGGGTCATTGGAGAAGGAGGTAATGAATTCCCACAGGTCACCTGCTGGGTGAGTTTTGGCATCGGTCAGTTGCGGGTAGTCCAGCGTAGCTGCCTCTCCTGCTGACGACCTGGAACGGACAAACAAGCTACGACTACCTCGAGGATCTTCGGTATAGCTGAGGAAAGCCGTTCTTCGTTTGACATACAATGTTTGACTCCGCATGAGAGAATCTCTGTGTCGGGGAATTTTTTCGGTATCGAGGGAGAAAGGCCAATATCGAGGGGTATCCACTCGAATAGAGATGAGCTTGTTCAGGTCAGGAATGAGCGTCGGGGCTATCAATTGCGTAGTCCCAGTGGCTTTACCCTCCTTCATCATGATCTTTACAGGGAGATACACCACCTCCTTAGTTTCTACGTCCCGCGCTACAAGACATCTCGGTTCCACAGCAAGCACCCAGAGATGCCGAAGAGCCTGAAGATAACACTTGTTGTCTGCAGATATGAGATGTGTACGAGGGAAGAACGCCGTGACCATGCATGCAATAGCAGCATCTGATGTTCCGAGAGTGAACCGCCCACCTCCGAGGAATAACAATCCGAGTGCCTGATGTGTCGAAACGTGGATTCCGTACTTGAACGCGGGATGATACATTGTAGTTGCATACATCCCATACGCGTATCGGAGCCTTCTCAAGCAGGTTATTTCTCCAGTTCCTGCCATAACCATGCTCAACGAGACGGTAATCAAATTTAATCCATCACGAGCAGCAGAACGTTTGATCCGCCAGTCGAAAGAAGGTGCTGGTAAGATTATTAGTTTGACTTCCAGAAACGCAAACGACAGTCAACGCACTATTCGAATAAACTGTTCTAGTGTAAAGATCGTGATATCGGATGATCATCTTGTACGCTTCCTGGCGAGCAGTCCCAGCGAACTTCAAGCCGATAGCAAAGCAGCATCCAGCAATGATATTATAATACGCCAGCTCCCAAGCGTCGGCGACCGTTGACCCTGGTGGTAACTTGTGCTTGTTCTCAATACCCTTCCGAATCGCCTCTGGAATCTGACCTGCAACCCAATCATTCGTCGGTGTGATATCGCTCCACATGATCAACGATCGAGCTAATGTTCGAATAAGAAGGAAGCTTGGTTGAACACGGTTCAGTCCTAGAATAGTATCGGGGATGCTGAGCATATCTGCAACGTCCTGACGTTCTGTTCGGAGGTACATCAATCCTAAAGCGATACTTGCAGCTGGCGAGGTGAGATTGATGTCAAAAGATGCGTGAGGGCTCCCAAACTTTCCATCGCCATGTATAAGGAGGTTCAACCGTTCAAGGAGCGCAACGTCTGCGGGAATAGCAGTTCCTTTCCCAAGCATGACCATACCGAAAGCAAGTGCAGCGGAATAAGTATATGCCTCCCGATATTCGTTACTCAGATCCGGTTGCACTAGATCTTTGCGGTTCATCTGGTTTAGGCAGACCTCTGCCATTCGCCTGTTCTTCGTACCCATATACAGCAACCCGACGCCGGACATTCCAGCTGCTTGCGTATGTAGCGGGACATTCAAATCCACGGTAGGCGTAGGCAGTAGTGCCGGAGTATGAACCGCGAGCAGTTTGGTAACATGCTGATTCCCATTTCCCACATTGGCCGCTGACAACCCTAGTAGAACACCAATCGATGTAAGGTCATGCTTGGGAGTAAGATAGCCGAACGTGTGCCATGTTAGCATTTCTTTCAAATGACCTGTAAGCCCGAGTCCATACAGGAATCCTGCATGCTCCGGTGTCAACTCCGAAGGCTTATTGAATGCAATCCACGAACTGTCCACGCTCGTCGCCGAAGAAGATATCCTGAGCGCCGCAGCGACACCATTATGGAATTCGCCCCAGTGTACCGAGTCAGGCATGAGTTTCCCGGGATCAGGAGACACGATGCCATTCATAGGGTGAAGCTTGACGGCAAATTCGAATTTAGGAATAGTAAATGCCTCGCGGGAGATAGAGGAAATGGATCCAAAAGTAAATATGGCTCGGCCATAGGGTAGCGCTAGTGTACGTTCTGCAATGCGACACACTTGCATTTGATGGTCCTTAGCTTGGTCATGCTCACTGCATAGCAAAGCATCAGTTTATCCAGCCGCGTGTATAAAAAACTTTGAACACAACGTCCCACCTTGCATCAGGGCGTTCCAAAGATCGCGCAGAGGAAACAGTAGATGAAGATAACAGTCGAGCAATTTCTTCCAAACGTCGATCCTGTCCAAACCGAATGTTAGTGAATTCATCCAGCTCCAATTCAACACCAGTGGTAGCCTCGGATTCGCCCAAACTTGCAGCCTTCGCCTGGGATGTGATTTGTCCAATGGTCTTGCGGGGACGTGATGATGTCTGTTTTGCGCTTGGTGAACAGAAGAAATCATTCAAATATAGATGAACTTACGAGGTACTCCTTTGCCGATCTATATCCATTCGTTAGCATCATATCCAGACTAGGGTTTGCAGACGCTGCCACATCATCTCTTGATATCGCCTTGTACGCTTCCTGTGGCCAATCCAATGGTGGGGCCAACTGACATGTCCGTATCGCCTCTCTCAACGGAGCTGCAATCCCCAATGGAAGTCGAGCAATGAATTCCTCGTTCATTCCACTTCTGACCATTTGTAAGACAGCATTCTCCGCGCGTTTCAGATTGCGCTTGACGTCTGGGTCCGCGAGCGTCATGTATGCCCAGGTGAGGATTTTCATTGACTCGAGTGGATCTATCGTGCCATATGCATAAGACGGCTGAATGCGGAACCGCGTGGCGAGTTCAAGGGCATCGAACCAAGGGACTTTCCACTCTGGGTTGCTGATGCGACCGTAGAGAATGGCGGAAATATCGGGAGGCCAAACAGGGATAGTGTCGTCCAGGCTTTGAACAGCTACAAAAAGAAAACTCATAAATAACTACTCTGGTGGATAACATAAAGCATACCAGCTGTGGCTGAAGATGGCCAAGGAAGAGAAAACATTGCATCAGGACACATTCTCCTCCAATAATCTGCCCATTCGGGTCGGATATACATAGCTATCCTACATATCACTGGCGCTAGCCGCATCAACAACGGATAACGATCAACCAGGAGACGCATTCCTTCCGCAAGGGTGTGTAACGTATATAACACAACAACAAGTTGATTATACGAATCCGTGCCCTTTTCTATAGTGTGTAGATGAACAGAAAACGGGGCTGCATGCAGTGCGGGGCTTATAGGTGGTTTTAGATTCTTAATCGCAGGATCTTCACGGAAACGCTTATGTGAACCAGAGTGGTATAAAGCATTCCATGCACTACTAGTCGATAATGGAATAGTGGAAGATACAATGGCGCCACTTTGAAGGCCAAACGTCGAATACAAGGCATCTGTGAAACAATCGAACTGTACTTCGGAAGTAGCGGTAAAAGATCGTGACGCCCAGTTCTGGAGAAAGCGGCGATGCAGAAGGAAACAGACGTCGGAAGGAAGACACAGGGCAAGAGTTTGTAGAGCCTGCAAGGTAAGATCATCACTAGGATAGAAGTGGAAAGCAGTGCAGGTGATGGATTCATTTGACATTTGAAATGTGACGAGCAACGGCGAAGATAATTCCCCAATCACGGATATAATGCGAGGATTATCTGAGCGCCCGGGGTGCAAAGAATCCTCGACATCCATACTATCATCACTGGGAAGTTCTGAATCGTGTAAAGTTGGCGCTAGAGCCACCTCGTACGTCCCATGTGTTAAAAGGGATAGCCCGCCGCCGGGTTTCACAACCAAAAGATCCCAAATGGACCATCGTGTACCACAGATGATTGCAGTCGAGATGGCGGGAATCTCTCTCAGAGCAGTAATTTCTATTCTGTGTTCTGCATTCGGTGCTAATTGAAAGATTGTAAGGCTTTGTCGGGAAGGGAGACAGATAGACAACAAAGATCGCCTTAGTCTGTCAATTTTTCGATGGTCAAACAGCGATATTGTTATAGCAGAGGACGTATCAACACTAAAAGGACTAGTCAGAGCCCGAAATATTCAATGCGACGGAAGACTGACTCTGTTTGGTCTAACTCGATCTCGTGAAGTTTGTCCATCCATAAGCAGGTTTTCATCCTCCCGTGCTCTTCTGGCGTTAAGACATCCACATCGGCTCCTCTAGAGCCCAAAACCATACGGTTCATCGTCACACTCAAATCATTACGAGTCAACGAATTCCGTCTTACTTTCGTGGTCGGTTCCGGCTGTGGCTGGGAATTCAGGTGGTTGAGATTGGAGGATCCCGAGGCCAAGGAAGCCATGGTCGTAGTTGTGGAAAGAGAAGGAGCCATACCGGGGAGTTTGGAGAGTGGCAGTAGGTCAGCCAGCTCGGGAAATGGTGGTTTCGGTGATGGTGGTCGAGGAGACGTAGGATGTAATTTGTCAAACATGTCGGGGAATACAGAAGATGTACGACGACTATTCGAAGACATACTCTGGCGCTTCTTATGCGCTAGATTCTGGGTACGCGTCCGTCCCAATGGTATAGGCGAATCCTTAGGCTTGATATACACATAACGCCACACCGTCAAACGTCGCTTGCTACTATCAAGGGTAATGACAATTTCGTGAGGTGAATTGGGCCCACTATGAGAGGTCCAGAGTATGACTTCATGAGGCGGAACCGGTTTCAGTGGTTTCGTCGAATTCTCAGCTTCGTCCATCAGCGTGGCGGATCCGGCGTTTCCAATAATTCCGCTGGTCAAACCAACCGCTGAGGGCTCAGCGAATGGGTTTGAGAGACAGAAGATCGTAGGAAGGACGTCTTCACCGGCCAGTTCCGCCTCGTAAAGCTCCGCTGGTTCCAAGACGCGTTGAATGAGCAATCCGTGAGGGGTGACTGGCCAAGCTTTTCGAACGATAAAGGGAAGAGCAAAAGTGTGTTCGAATCCTGACTCGAAATAAACCTTCCCAATACTGCGTAGGAAGACAAAAACGGCAGAAACGTTCGAGTCGCGTTTGCCTGGTGGTAGACCTAATTTTTGGTTGGCATAGAAGAAGGGTCCGAATGTTGGCCTTTCATAGGGTGATCTCAAAGCAGAGTCCTGCCGTTCAGAGAAATGTTTGCGCGGAAACGAGCCACTCTCCTCCAACCACCCTATGCAAGCCCACTGAACCGGTTGGCCTTCGAGTTCAAAGCTCCATTTCTTCTTGACAACCCCTCCAGCGCTCAATATAACATAATTATCATTCCAGGTAAGCTCCTGCTCTGGTCCGTCGTTTCCTCCTATCAGGACACGCGAAGAGTGTACGGTGGAAAGCGAAGAAACTCCAGTTCCACGAAGAGCACTTTTGATTGATTGTAGTAAGAGAGATCCCGAATCGTTGACTTTGCGAAGGTTTGAAGCGATTGTGGGTTGACGTTTTCGATAAAGGTGCACAGGAAGAGGGTCAAACTGTGCCATGTCGCGACTTCATCGACTTCATCAGAAGGAAGGGATCCAGAGGATAACAGATTAGATTATTGTCACGTGGTCCAGATCATCTGGATCTTCACTAATTTTGACGATGGCAAACTCTCCATACACTTTTACTGCTTGCTAGATAGCAACCGAAAATATCACAACAAATAAAATGGACCAAATTCTCGCAGGAGCATGCGATGTGTACTCGTCGAAGGAGAAGGTGTTGGGAGGCGGCGATGAAATGGTGGCCTGCGGCAGTTCAATCAACACACACACACTCTCTCTCTCTCGTGCTCAGAAGAAAATATAAGATCATGACAAGCCGCAAAGATCAATGGTTCAAGTCTATGCAACAGTGATCCGGGTGATCATCTCCTTAGGCTAGCTTTGCTACGCTTGTGACCATGGTATTATCTACACTTCTCCTAGATAACACTGATGACACCTGCGAGCCACGAAAGGACGGCAACAAAACAAGTACCCGCAAATAAAGTAGACCACTGGCCTCCCTTCACAGATCCTGCCGCGTTCGTGGCACTACCAGTTGTCGTGGCCGAAACAGATACTTCAAAAGTCGAAACAGGAATGATTGATCCAGTCCAGGCTGTACTCTGAGCGGTTGATTGTCCAGAAAACTGAACCACCTCAGTACACACTCCGGTCCCGGAACTGGCACCAGAATCAAAGTTACACTCAATGTGAATCAATGGTTCAACTCCAATAGCAGAGTCATTGTTAAAGATGAATCCGACAGCGGTTGTTCCGACTTCATATATTTCTGGAAAGGCAGATAGTTCTTCAATTCGATTCAGGATTGATCACAACGTTTCACGCACCGTGCGCTGTGTCAGTAGTCGAGAGTGTCCCCGTTGTCCATGTATACGAAGTACTTCCGTCGACAGTCGTGACGGCATGCCCTTCGACATACTCACTGTTAATGATATCTTCGCCGTATACAGTCATGGTATTTCCATTCCTCGTCGTCGTCCCTAATATACTGAACGATTGTACCAAAGTAGGTGTGGATGGTGGTGTGGGTATATCATTTGACAAACTGTTTGAGGGAAATTGGGCTTCAAACAGAGTAACCGTCCTTGTCGCTGGCATCGCATCGGCAGGAAACACTGACACTGCAGCGAGCAATGTACCTATACGTTTCCAATCGTAGGTATCAGACGCTGATATTTGCATATGGACCCACCTGCAATATATATGCCACAATATGCAGAGTGAAAAGCGAACATAGTGGACCTCTGACGCGCGATTAGGTAGAGGAAAGGGAAGGGGAAAGGACATGTCAAAAGCTAATACCGTATTTAAGGCATTCAATGTTTGACCGCCTGACTCCATCAAAAAACTCCGTTCAAAGCTGTAAATTCAATGGCTATTTTGCATGGTCTAGAGGCTACTTACCGTGATTTCACCTTCAGATGACAGGTACATTGCATAAACATTGGAACATTTACCATCTAGGAGCCTCTGGGGCTCATCCGCTAGGTACAGAAATAATATATGGACACGAGGGACACACGAAGTCATCGGACTTAGTTACATTTGTGGCCAGATAATCACAGCTTTGACCTCCGAAGGCTTGGCATCGCAAAAACCTCGGCAATTACAAGGTGAGTCAATTCTGCAAGTCTTCGCTTTTCTGCTGTCGAGAGTGATAACAAAGACGTCCGGAGGATGACTTCATAAGAAACTTGTTTTCCGAGTTACAGCGGTTCGTGGCTTTTCGTAAAAATCTCATCTCCGTCCATTAGTGTGGCTGCTCACTGTGGCAGATTTGGCACTTCTGATGATTCCACTGGTGAATGCAACCGCTGAGAGTTCAGCAAATTCGAACGACAGAAAATGGTAGCAAAGATCTTTTCACCGGCTACTAGTTCAGCCTCATAAAGCTCCGCTGTTTCCCGATCACGTTGGATTAGCAACCGTGCTGCTCCAGAACGCAAACTCTTCCATCCTCAACAACTACCGTAAGCCATATTGAGCTATATCCTCGATGCCTGACTTTTCACTCGGACAGATAAGTTCACATCACTACTTTGATTCTGCAGGCCACAGAGATCTCCGTTTCGAAGTCTCCTCAGGCAGACCTTACTACGCTTTCGGCACTCCCTTTCCCTACCTACTGTCTTATCGAAATACAATTCACACATCCCCATAGATGAGGCCTGCAAGCGACGAAAAAACTGTAACAATACAAGTAGTCGCAAGTAAACCGGACCACTGGCCTCCCTTCATAGATCCTGCCGCGTTCGTAGCACTACCAGTTGTCGTGGCCGAAACAGATACTTCGAAAGTGAAGATGGGAACGATTGACCCAGTCCAAGCGGTGGTTTGAGCGGTTGATTGCCCAGGAAACTGAACCACCTCAGTACACACTCCGGTCTCCGAACTTGCACCAGAATCAAAGTTACATTCAATATTAATAGCTGGTTCGAGCGCAGCGGCAGAGCCATTGTTCAAGATGAAGTCAATTGCAGTAGTTCCGACTTCAAATATTTCTGCAACAGGATATAGTTCTTCAGCTTCATACAAAATTGATCACAATGTTTTACGCACCATGCTCTGTAAAAGTAGTTGAGAGCGCCTCCGTTGACCATGTATACGAAGTACTTCCATCGCCATTCGTGACGGGATATCCGTCGACTTGGATATATTCACTGTTAATGATATCTTCGCCGTATACAGTCATGGTATTTCCATTCGTCGTCGTCGTCCCCACCACACTGATTGAATACACTAAAGTGGGTGTTGATAGCGGTGTGGGTAAGTCCTCGGTCAAAGTGTTTGGGGGCGTTTGGGCTTCAAAACCAGTTACTGTCCTTGTTGCCGGCATCGCATCAGCAGGAATCACTGACACTGCTGCGAGCAATATACCTACATGTTTTCGGCTGTCAGAATCGGACGTTGATATCCATTTTACAGACCTACCTACGATCTCTATAGCGTATATCGAGTGAAAAGCTACCATGGTAAATGTCTGCCGCGCGGTTGAAGTGGGGGACAGGGTGGATGGGTCAAAAGTTACCGTATTTAAGAAATTGTGAAGCAATATTTACTCACTGACATCAATCAGCTCCGACAAGTTCGAATCTATAAATTGAATGACTTGGCTTGCACCGGTGTAGCCTATGTAACGCGATTTCGACTTCAGATTATATGCACATGATCCTGGTACCTTGCATCACTGGAACAATTCTCAATGGTTTTACCTGGTACATTCATTATTTTGGGACACTCGTATAGGCAGGACATGCGCATGATTACACTTGTGGTCGGAGAACCACAGCTTTGACCGAGTCTGAAGCTCCTGAAGGCGCTCGGCATCGTGATATCGATCATAAAAAAACTTCAGCAATGACAAGTTCCTAATTTTTTTTGCTCGCAAGCAACTTTACACAATAGCATTTATACATACATATGAATCGTTCCTTTCTTTCTACAACAATTATACTTTGAGCGGGGTAGTACGAAGGTAGGGCTAGAGGCGAAGAGGGTTTCAGACATCCAACTTGGAGCAGAGCAGGAATTAAACACGTACATAGTGAACTGTGTGCTCAGGGAATAGCCTCTTGGCTTCCTCGCCTTGGACACTAGCATGCACGATAACATCTTCTCCAGGCCTCCAGTTGACGGGAGTAGCAACTTTGTATCTGTACAATGATCATCAGCATTACCTCAACCAGAAAGTGAGGGTGGAATGCTCACTTATCACCCAGTTGAATCGCATCAATTGCTCTGATGATCTCGTCGAAGTTCCTTCCAGCTACAGCGGGATAGTCCAATTTGAGCCTGATCTTTTTGGCTGGATCGATGACATAGACACTGCGGATGGTGAAGGGAAGTCCAGCTTTAGTATCGATGTTGGTGGCATCCTGGTAATCAAGCATGTCGTAGAGGTAGGAAATGCGGCGGTCACCGTCGGCGATCTAAGTAGATAAAGTATATTAGTGCAGTGTAAATATTAATAAGGATGGCCGTTTGGAAGACTTACAATTGGGTATTGGACGTCAGTCTCTGAGACACTTTTTGTACCGTATTCATTGATGTCCTTCACCCACTTGTAGTGTTCCTCTAAGCCGTTGGCACTGATACCGATGACCTTGATGTTCCTCTTTTCCCAGTCACCCGCTTTGGCCCGTCGAGCGACCTCACCGAGCTCGGTAGTGCAAACGGGAGTAAAATCACCTGGGTGGGAAAAGAGGATACCCCAGGAGTTTCCGAGCCATTCATGGAAGGATTTAATCGGACCAAGCGTTGTCTCGGCCGAGAAATCGGGAGCGACGGAGCCAAGACGAAGAGAAGGGCGGTTGGGGTCTGGTGGAGGTGCAGTGGCTGGAGCGGACATGTTCGTGTAAAGAATCGATGGTGGTTTGGATTCTGGTTTATATAAACCAGCTTTGTGCGAATTGTGTTAGATTGCGTGATTATAGAACGGCTTCTACTTGATTTTGGACATGATTATCGCGCAATAGTTTCGCATTCCGTCCGCCCCTTCGCCCACTTGGGAATTTTCAGAAGGTAAAATAATTAACAATTAACAGGTGATAGAGCGCGACGCATCGAAGAGCTATCTAGAGCTACAATACAATCTTGAGTCAGCTGAACAGCTGAACAACTCTTGTTAGTTAGACAATGGAACTCTCGGCGAAGCAGTGAATCAATGAAAATCGAAGCCATCACACGAGTTTACACGGCACGAAATACATACATACATGGCCAGGCGACATTAATCGCTATTCACAGTGCAACAGATGGAATGATGAAGCAAAAAGGGTGGATCTAGAGAACAAAAAGGGTAAGAATAGTAGCAAAATCGCAAGAGCGGGAGATTAGGAGATTAACAGATAGGTACAGGCATGTTTCTGTTAGTTTCTTCGACCACCTTTATTGAAAAAAAGTATCACCGATGGGTCCTTGGCGATTATTTGGCTCTCCAGCAACCGCGTATAACTTGTAACTCAGGCTGGAGCACGCAACTCTTTGAAAAGGTCTGCAACCAGGGCTTATCCATCGATCCACGACTCGGGCAAATTTACCAACATCATTCATGGGTAGTCCAGTGAGACCAGTCAATTTGAACCGTTGCGTAAACCATGTATGGAGGCATCTGTTAGTCTCTTGTCAGGGATACAGTTCTGCTGTAAACTTCACACATTCCAATGCTGGTGGTGTCGTGATATCAACACCAACATTGATAGATTGGAGGGTAGATGGTTCATAACAGAGCCCTGGAAGTTTTATCTCGTGCCGCTCTACAGCATGAAGCTGCATGAAAGGGAGGCAATCATCATCTCCATGATGTTTCGTTAGGGAAAAGCAAAGACCCGTTAATAAAAGACTGCGGTGAATAGTCTGTTCAACGGTTTATGTAGCTGGTATTCTTTTATGTTTATGAAAGCACTTCGGTCACTGACCGAAAGTCAAGCGGGCGTTTTGAAGAAAAGTAGAGTGCGGATCATGATGCGGGTTTGAATCATGAATTGCTGTCCTATGTAATGGAGATTGAGCAACCAGATTCAAAAAATGTCCTTAGCCTGGGCCTGCGAAGAACGAGAACTCACCTGGTACCAACAGATCTAGGCTAATCACTTTCAAGTTCCAGCCCAAATACACATATGGTCTATTGGTGATGTAGGAAAGACCTGTATCTGAGCCAAGACTTTGGACTTTGGGATGAATGAATAAAATGGTAAGTCAAATAGGCGCCGCTTGGCTTCTGTTGTTCTCTTGAGTAGCGCTTATTCAAACCAACTTAACAAACCCAAACTTACCAGAGCCTGCACTCGTCCCCATGACTGGCTAAAGGAAACAATGTCAAACTCGGCGAAACTACGTGTACTTGCAAGCGGCAAATGATAGAAGACCTACATTTGATAGAAGACCTTTATTCCCCTTCTCAGAAGTATTTGAGTATACACATCGCCTCGCGGAACAACAGAAAGCAACACGATCTAAACTCGAAAAGACGAGGAATTCATATAACTTCAACGGGGAATTCCACGTATGGATCACCAAGGCTATACGCCTCCACGGAGATCGTGGTGTCTCATGAAGTCGAGTTTTTGAAGAGATGGCAGATGAGGGATGGATCATTTCCGTCATTATATAAAGATTGGGTGGTAGGGTTACAGGCCCCGGACGGCTTCAGTGGCTTGCTCCAGCTTGCTCTATGTAGGAGTTTTCTGGGTGCCTTAGATGTAAGAGCACTGATTGGGAAATTTTAGTAACGGTGCGGCTGTTATCTGTGACAGCGCGAATTGAAGGCACTATACTCCTCTATACCAGTCGAAGCTTATGGCAGCTTATTGCATAGTTTTCCCCGGTACTGACAGATCGGTAGAGCGACAGTCCGCACTCAGATAGTTTTCTCAAGTTTAACTTTCCTTGCTTTCTGTCATTTTTGACGCGGGGAGCCGCCCCATCACCCTCTCTCCAAGTTCCGACCCCTGCGCTGGTCAATTGAAGGGGGACCGACCAGGCTTCAAGGTTCAATCAGGATCGGCGGTTCAGATATTGGCAAGTAATGAATGACTTTAAGGCTACCCACACCCGCAATGAAATGCTGATTGCAATAACAGTAATCGGCAACTGGATACATACGTCTTGCATCCTTACTAGGTTTATGGCTATCCCTGGCAGTACGCAGTCCCCGAACTTTCTACCTTTGACGCACTTAGTACTCGTTAGTAGGGCCTATGTACGTCAAAGCTGACTATATGATGTCCCTGACAGTTTTGGCCGTTACTATCAACAGACTCCATTCTCATAATCCCCAGGTGATGTTCTCAAATTTCCGCCGACTCTGAATCAAGCCTACTTAGTACTTCAATTGCAGTTGAACACTCTCGGGAAGGGAAAGAGGCCCACAGATATGGAGTGTATTCGCGACAGATCCTTGACATATGCTATCGCCGAAATTGGTTCTTCTCGCAGTTCCTTCAAATTTCATCACAGAGGTGGGTGATGTGTGATAGACGGCAACAGGCGTTTTCTTGCAGGCACCTTAAAACCACAAATATTTTCAATAGTCATGCTTTGTTCGATTTGTGGCGAGGATAGGAGTGCGTGACTGATGCAAGTCAACTTATGTAGGTCTGTGCAGGTCTGTACTCGATTCGTGCTACCACTCCATATATATATGGCAATATATCGGATGAGAACTATCGCCGCTTCTCGTCAACTTCCCTCTATCCTCTATTCCTACGTTGCTAATCATGCTTGAATTCTTAGCATTGTTGTCCACGTCTCCTGAGGGTTCTCCTGGAATTGACATGTCCGCAATTTTCGCTCCTTTTTTCTGGGGTAAGTCCCACTCCATCCTCATCTAAATCTAAATTCTGCAGACACTAAAAAATCTGGAATGGAAAGGATTTTTCGTCTCTATATTGTAAGTCATCACAGCGACATTGTGGAAATTCGTTGTGACATTTAATCAATGTCGCAGCTTGGGTGGAATCACGATTGTTCAAGCATACATGTACTTCCCTCATCCGACGGATAGGAAGAGCGTACAAGTGCTTGTGAGTTCCCTCATCTGACCTCGAAAATTTGCAACGATGCTAACCAAACTCTTATGGGCCGGGATAGGCGGCCAGCATGCTGTAAGTCTACCATTTGTTCCATCGGCTCGAAGATCAGTTGTTGAAACGAGGCCTTCACATAGCATCCTTGACCTGATTTCTTCCGCCCTTGTGGCGCAGTCATTTTACTACTACCTAGTTAGTAGTTTTTCTTTAGAGCTTCTAGATCAGGACCTGACCATAACTACACGACAGATTCCCCATTTCGGATCTATTGCGCCGTTGAAGACAATTACACCGTATGTTTCCCATGTTTTCCATGCTTTTTTTGCAAAGGTTCATTGAAAATCTTGCTCATCTTTCCTTTCCAGTGAACTGTCTGCGGAATGTTTGATATCGGGCATTTTGACTTTCACGTACGCCTATCACTTCTCGATGCATCGCCATCACGGCTGATTGACTTCATCGGCAGCTCTCAGATGTATTTCGTCTATCAGATTCATTCGGGTGAGCATCCCTCTTGGTGCGATACTAGATCATCACTTTTCATGTGCTGATCTGAAAACATTCAGTGAAGCGCAGTGGTATTGTAGCTTGGACTATCCTTGGAGTTTTGGTAAGTCGAAGAGAATAAAACTGGGCTACATACTGAAACGCACTCGCCGATTAGACCCTTTTTGCCGTTATCACTTTCGGTGCGTGCTCAAATTAGATGAACAAGGTGTTCCCTAACGTTTAATATCTCTTTCATAATAGTTGGGGGGATAGGTAAGTTCTGTATGGGGGTCAAAAATGCACAAGACCAACCTTTCATACAGGCTGCGTCGCCACCATGTATGTATTTGCATATGGAGTCCTTGCGGATCGAAGCAAAGATTTCTCGGCGAGTTTCTTCGACGCCGAGACGCTGGAAGAAGCTGAATACTGACAAGGTTTATAGATCTTCTTCGGTCTTGCCAAGGGCTTCGGAGCTGTGACGGATATTATGGCAACAATCGCAATGTGCACGTATCTTTCATCAGGAAAAAAAAAAATTAATCTGTGGTGCTCCATAGACCTTGTAGCAGTTGTAGACTTGTAGACAAGTTACCCTTTACATAGTACCATGTAGTACTATATGGTGCACCACTATAAGCTCAGTAGTAATGGCTGTTAGAGTATATAATACTCTGTACTTGTACGAAGACAGTGTAGTCTTTGCCATGACTCCAGAAGAACACTGTCTATACATGCAACATGGTACCAAGAGGTCAACTTGTTCTATGTTCCACATGCTACTGCGATGAGTAAATGTATAATATTAAACACGTCTAAAATAATGGATACAATAAATACATAAATAAATAGAATCCACGGCGCCATTCAGTGAGCCCCAAATGGAAACCGCCAGTCTTGTACATCAATACAAAGTGGTTTCTACAGTACAGAGAATAGAATGCCCAGAATCCATTAAGACTCTGCCACCAGGGCATTCACTGAGGGTCTTCCATCTTCATCCTCTGAGACTTCCTGTATATTCAATGACGTTCAAACTCGCTAACACTGCATTAGCAGTGATAAAATACATCAATTCAAGAGCACGTACCTGATAATTGCAGCCCATGCTCCATATTTCCTCAGATTATGTCTTAGTTGAAATCCTGCTTGACATTGACTATTGACTGTTGAGGGCAAAATGCACAAGGATGTTGAGGGAAGAAGGAAAGTCACCGAAAATTTCACAAGTCTAGTGCCACGTCATGATGGGAAAGGAAAAAAAGGTACCAAGTCCGAAGTGCCACGTCAGTACAATAGTACCGTGATGCTGATGGCAGGCGGAGCGCTCAGCGCACATATTCAATAACGGACTGTACTTATGAGTCCTACGAGCCTCTGAACCTTTACAACAAAATATTCTTGTGTGAACTTTAGAGCATGCCAAAAAACTTAAAACACATCAAAAACAGAATGCACTTCTGCTGATCACAGTATTTTGGCTGTTGTGGTGCACATAACTTGCAATTGCTACATGGGCTACCAGGGACTAGATACACATTGAGCAAGTACTACAGTGACTATGTACATAAAGCACAAGTGCTACCAGAGTGCTACAGTGACTATGTACATGAAGCACGAGTGTTACCAGAGTGTTACAATGATAACAGAGCTCTACGGCGACTTGGCACAGTGGCTATGTCGGCTATCATAGTGTCTGTATCCTAAGCCTGGGTAACTGTAGACAAGTTATTGTTTCCTGATGTTTCTAACGCCAAAACGGGCTTCAGTACCCAGTGAGTTCAAAGGGATCTAGCTCATAAAGTGTTGTGCCTGACTAGAAATTTTTGCAGTACCGACAGCCTTATCAAGGGCTTGATCCAGTATATCATCGAGCGAGGAGCTGTGGTGACACTCATCCAAACTCTTTTGTTGATCACTTTCTTTGCTTTTCCCAATAATTTGTACTGGTACGCATGACAATAGCATTTGAGATACCCTTGAACTTGGAAAAACATAGGCTGGCCTTCCATATCAACGTGACCAAGTTGTATGCTAACACATTCTGTGCGTAGCATCAGTGATATATCTTTGATGCATGAGAACTAATATGGGACATCCCCATCCGTAGTCTGCATGTTCGTTGACCTAGTATCAGTCCATATGCAGGGAGTAATCTGATTGACCTGTTATGGTTTTCCGTAGGCTCAATGCTCGTAAAAACTTGTGGAAGAAACATGCGCCAAAGAATGATTCAGCGTTTTCTTCCAGTGACATTGATATCCGAACCACTAGGATCGAAGGTCCTGGGAAATCCTTTGCGTTGTCTTCTCTGCAGTCGCGGGTTCGTTCTCCCAATATTTGCACCGCTACTTGCCTCTGAAAGTGAAGTTGAATAGGACCAGAGGGGCCCTCCTGAAATGCCCACGATTACTAAGTCGGTTGTGATTGCAGATGTATAGGCTGTTTTCGCACTGGCATGAAGAATTGTACTGCGTGTTATCATCTGCAGCGCCTCACTTCTCAAGCTCTTTTTTCCTATCCTTTTGGTTTAGTAATCCGGAATCGGAGGGCATCTGGGGATTCGTACACATGTATTTATATTGGTAGTAGTATGATGGCCATTATAGTTATGTTGTCTGTTCTGTTTATTTTACGAGGGTCTGGATTATTACTGCAGGTTTAGGTTGCTCAATAAGCCTCTTTCAGACTTCTACTACTATCGAGGGGTAGCAAGAGGCTAAAGAATGTGAATCGCGACTACGGAATAGTACGGAATGGGATACTTCTGAGGTCGATTAAAGTAATCTCGGTTTAACTCAACACTTCAAGATTCTATTCCCATTACTAGCATTTCCAAATTTACCGTGATCAATATATGTCCAATTTATGAGTATTGAGGCACTAGTAGAATATGAAGCTTTTCGGACTGTATTTCTTCCTGCCGTTGTACTTTGCGATTTTGGCGAATATGCAAAGCACACACTCGCAATCTCGATACATAGATTGAATAACGGAAGAGCGAAGAATATATGCATCTATATGCGTGTCCCCTTGAAGACTCCGAAAAGTTGTCTTAATTCAACGGCCGCACTACATTTGAACAAAAGGAAGATATGATTGAATTGTATGTACATTGTAGAACTATGTAATGATACACTTGTCTTGGATCAAATGGCACGTCGAGCACCGCTACTACTAGTGCTGTGAACTAGTCAGATATATAGGTAGATGAATGCAGAGCAGAGGTTGACGATAATCGCAATGTAATGTAAGACGGGAATTTTGAAAGAGCTTTGAGGGTCGATGTAACAGAAGTGTGTTTGAACAATCGAAGCAACCAGTGTACAAAGAAAGCGTTTTAACGATGATAGTGTATAAAAGTACAACTCTAGGGATGAGTGTGGTCCGTGACTCGCGATATGAGCAATCGGTTTATAGTCGAATGATTGATGAGGAAAGGGGAAAGAGCAGAAGTGATTGCAAATTCGCAGGAGCAGAGAAAGCAAAGCACGATGACGAGTTACACATTGGCGACTCATTCGACGAAACAATCTGCAAGCCCATACAAAACATCATTCACCTTCTCCTCACTCGCCTTCAATGCCATCCTCAAACAATTCTTATTCATATTTCCAGCCATAGCAAACCCACCACCATACCCCATCACACCAAATGTCGACGCGGCGGCAGCAGCATCCGTACCCGCCAACCCATCCACACCATTAACCAGGCTCTCCAGCACATGATTGACCATATGCATTTTCCTTAATAGATCCACACTTTGTATCTTAATGGCCACATTATTTGACATGGCATTGCTACTGACGGTGCTCATCACCAGCCCAGCCCATAATGTATCCCAGGATTCACCGCAGCGCGCATGTGCATGTGCAGCTGCGCTTCCTGCGCCACCGAGTCCAATAGCCTGTTGTGCCTGTTGAGCAGGGAGAAAGCATGACGGGTGGTGAGTCAGTTTAGGTGGATTGTTAGAAAGTGCTTCGCATGCTCGGGAAAGATTGTAGTATCCTGATAGAAGACGTATACGTTGGTCTCGAGTGAGACGAGGTTTCTTCGTCTTGTCTGAGTCGATTTCAACGTCGCCTGAAGCCGCTTTGGTCCATTCTTCCTTGCCTTTCAGCATCATCAAGTAGTATGCCAAACCCAGTAGAGGCCTCAACTGCGATTTGTATCGATCAGCGAGACCCATTGCACTGACAATGTCCTGTGTTTGACCCGCGAAAAGGAGATCAGCCCAGATGGGCTCCACTGCTTCGTGAAGCTCGTCATGTGCGCACAGAACCGCCACCTCCGTGAGCTGAATGAGGAGTTCAGTCGACGAAACGATACTTTTCCCTGCCTCAGAGTCCACTTCGACGTCGCCGTGAATATCGTGGCCTGAGGGTGTATCCGGCGCCTGACACACGCAGATCGTTAACACGCTCAGCGCCCAGCTCTCCGTTGTTCGAAACGCGTATTTGTGTGCTATACGTGCGATGCCTATGAGCCGAGTGATTTGAGCCTGGGTGGATGGCATGGCGAACACTTCCGCGGGCAGAGCGTATAGAGCCCATAGGAGGGATCGAAAATCTGCCGCGGTGTCGCCGGAGAGGAGAATGGGAGTTTTATCGGAGGAGCCTTCGGGAGAGAGGTGTTGGTGATGTAGATGGGATCGAGAATATGATGGTCGAGTGTTTTCAGCATTGGTCATTATGAGGGTTTCGGCGGAGTCTGATTGAGGGATATTGTCTAATGAGAACATCCCTTCGAATGCTGAACCGTCTCGTGAAAGGATGTAGCGGTGGATCTGAACGAGAAAACGCGGTTAGCAAGGTGATGAGTTGGTATGAGAATGGAACAAATGTGTGAGTGAAATCACACCTCAGTGAAGTATATAACACGAAATGTAGTATGGAACGAGGAGGAATGAGTAGGCTCACGTTGAACAAAACGTTCTCCACTTGTATCACTGTGTTTCCGTCAGGAAGATAGTACTCTGAATCTCGAACTAATTCTGGTTGTAGAACCATCATTGGCGAAGTTTCGATGCCCATTGGTAATTAAATGCCGCGTTATGTATAGATGACTGCAAGTGTTGAACTAAGCAAAGCAATTATCGAATGGGAAACGGAAGTAGAAGGAGATATGATTTGAAAAAATGAAGATGAGGGAAAGATGAAGATTGGAGGGAAACGTGGATTCCGTGAGGCTTTCTGAGCCGAATCTCAAGGAACAGATGTGTCAGGAAGGGAAAATCTCGGGTATCGGCTTGAACTGGAGAGGTTGGAGCTCGTTATTAATACGAGCCCCGATAAATCAAGAAATCAAGGAACTGTGCAAGGCTGTCCTTCTAGTTGAAGTGATGCTTGTGTGCTCGGGAGTCGGAAGAGAAGGAACGAGTCGAGAAATGCGGGATCAGCTGAGTCACTGCGTTGAGAGCAGCAAAATTTGTGACTGAAAGGCCACAGTAGCACAAAGGATGGTGGTAATCAATTAGTGGAAAGAAGGCAATAAATGAATGTTGGATGTTGACAGCAATGACCTCCAGGGTGACCTCATCGGGATAGTGCCGGGCGGGTGCCGGGTTTGCGGCCATTTTACATCGCATGTTTTTGTCAAAGGCTGTGTAGGCGCTCCGCTCCTTCAGAGCGCGCGGCTATTTTGCAATATTCACACCAGTCCCACCAAGTCTTGACAGTGTCCTTACCAGGGCCAACAATACATAACGTTCCGCACAATTGGCAGACTGTGACCGAAGCAGTTGTATGCTAGCAAAAACAGCCTGGAAAGTAATGCGGAATGACAGGACACAACCAGGTACATAACTGCATATTTGGCCGAGAGCCTGGACATTTTGTAGGTACAGCCAATCCCGGTAGGATTATTGTTTGGTCAGTGGGATGACTCGGAAGGCTTGTAGTGTGAATCTAATCTTTTTTTGTAGACTTATTCATCCATCTCTGTCCAACGATATTTTCTAACGGGATTACATTTCTAGCAACGCAAACATTGACACTTTGACAGAACATAGCGATCAATTTCGAATGATACATGCTAGGATCACTCTTGTGGGACGGGAACCTTTATGAAGCATTACACGTTCAATGGAGGATGGATTTAGATCAGCACTGGCTTGTAAATCTAGAGTACTGAAAATCCATCCAAGTTGAGAGTCGAGATGCAATGTCAGAGTGTACTTCAAGACTGGCAAATACAGATATTAAGATGAGAAGGGCGCTACAAAATCATGCCAGCCAGTTATAGCTCTCGTTTTACTCATATTTCAACTAATAGCTTAAGGACAGCAATTAATGTATGGCGTTGCTCAAACTCATACTAGCAAATCAAAAGAAATCAATGTCCGACTGCAGCTGGTAAATCTTAGACTGCATTCATGGTAAGATATTGCTGTCCTGTTCACAAGCTAAGTTCCAAGAAAATCGCTGACTACGAAATGAGGCACTCTGTAAGAATGGATGTGAGCATTGGAGAAAAGACGTTCCAATAGGGGCGATTGGCGATGACATCATTTTTAATTAACATGTTTGGAACCACGTAGCACGTGACAGAGCATCGGAGCCATTATCGTCCGGACTCCGTTGCGCGCCGCTTAGCTACTCAGCAACGACACATCGCCCATCCTACATACAGAAGAGTACCTAGTGCTACAGACTATCTGGTTCCACAAACTAAAACCATTCAGCTTGCTGAAACATTCATTCCACGAACATTTTGATCAAAAACTCGGTCCACTCGAACAGGAGCCACTTTACAGCGCGCAGTATAAACCGAAGGCTGTACTTCCAGCGTTGGGAGTATATAACTGCCAACTTTGCTTGCGACTCTTAGCTGGGTTTAATGCCGCCCAAAACAGCCAAGATAAAAAATGCGCTGAAATCTGCTGCTCGACTACCGGTACGCCGACGACGAACGGTGTCATCGTCGTCGGACTCTCCAACAGCAACATTACCAGTTACAACAACCCCAGCTACAGGGCATACAAGATCCTTCAAGAAGGGTTTGCGCGTTGGGAGAATTAGTCTTGGGAATGGAAAGGGTAGTGGAAGGAATATGCAAAGTCCACTGGAGGGCGAAAGTCCGTTGGCGCTATTGAGGGTACAAGTTGTGGCTTGTACTGATTTGCTGGCAAAGGATAGGAATGGATTTAGTGATCCGTGAGTTTTTGATGCTCCCAAACAATGATATAGTCTAATACTGCTCATCAGCTTTGCAACTATATCTCTTCCCCCTCATCCAACGCGACATTCCACGCCTGTTTCTAAACGGACACTCAATCCAACCTTTCCAGCCGCCCAAAGCACCTTTGATTTTCCTATATACCTCTCCCTTGCTGATCGCCTCGGTGTTCTCGAGGTAGTAGTTTGGGACAAAGATTACTTCGGTGTTGAGAAGATTGGCATGGGACGGAAGGAGTATTTAGGCGAAGTTGGCATTAGCTTGGAAGATTGGTTTTCGATACGCGAACCCGGAGAACAGTTGCGCGCTCTTGGCTGGTTTGAAGAAGGAAATACTACATTTTCCCTCTCACTCGCGTCGACGAGGTCGAATACTAATGCGCAAGGGTCGGTTCAACTCAAGATTGGTTTCGTCGAGGCGCCAAAACATCAGGCACACCATCAAAGGTTTTCCCTCGCGAAAGAGACAGTTGGTGCTGCGCGGGAGGGAATCGAAGGTGTCTTCGGCAAGGAAGAAAAATATCCGGATGTCGAGGTTGATTTCGAAGAAGTATATGGCGAGCTGCTCAAGAGATCCAGGCCGAGTCTTGTTAATATTCCTCCGGTGAGTGGATATAGCCTATCTTTCTATTTCTTCCGTTCTCCTACTTCGTTTCGTTCCGTCTGGAAAGGAAGATTCCTTCTCGAACGAAGCTTGTAAGCATGAGAATTTGCATGACATTACGTGCATGCGTTCCTCTTACCGGCTTATTCCAAACCCTTGGCCATTTGTTATCTATTTCGTCTTACTTCTCTTTCATTTGCGCTAATGAAATCATAAATCTATGAACATATCTATATTACACTACACATCCGTAGCCGTTACAGTGAACACCCTCATTGTAGTTATCTCTGCCTCATTCCTCTTTGTTACTTTCATTTACCTCTTGATCGTCCTTCTTTGTTTTCTTTGAGAAATGGGTTTACGAATCTCTTTGTTTCGTGGTTTTACTTATATCAATGCACCTTTATCCTCGTCCATCCCCAGTACCCAGTTCTCTTCCATAGATGTTCAGCTTTTCCTTTCATTCCTTCTTCGGCTTTTCAATCTCCTGTTTCCGTCGCACTATACTAATCCCCTCTATATCTGAACAGACTGAAGGTGTCGGCACGGTTCGCTCACATGCCACTGTCTCCGCGCGACCTGAGGATAATTCCAACTTCATCGATCTGTCTAATCTCGACACTACTAACGAATTTCCTAATGGATACCAGAACGGATATCAGGCAGGGTACCCTTACGAAGACGATGGTGGGTTGAGCAGTAGTGAGGAAGACGAGGTCGACGACGCAGATGGGGTGCGATCAGGAGATGATTTCATAGTCAGAAACGCGCAATACCAGAGTGAACCGGAAGAAGACCGTTCCGAATCGGATTCTTCTTCGTGTTACTCTAACTCTGACGCGGAGATTTCTGAGGAAGATGAAGAGGGTTCTCAATCAGAAACATCGGAATCAGAGGATGGCGAGGACCCTGAAGAAGGGGACGTTCGAACCCCTACCCTCCCAACTGAACTGAGTCCGATGACGACGCCTACTGCATCTAATACAGGCGCATACGCTGTTAGCACATCTCACACTCCAGAACCTCCAATCTCGTTCTCTGCGTTGTACACCCCTCCTGCCTCTGCTCCTGCATTCTCGCAATCAAATTCCTTCCAGGTGACTTCATCACCTCCTGCAAAGGAGTTCTCGCCAATATTGCCCATTCAAACACCATCTATGCGTAACCCACCGCCTCCTGCGCTTGACCTTACGTCTGTGTCGCCGGATGGCATACTAGCGAAATCAGACTCAGTCACCCCTACCACTGGGAGTGCCTACCCTTCGGCTTCCACTGTTGCATCTCCCCGCTCCACTGTTAGCAAGTTCCGCCTATCTCCAACTAGAGCAGCGACCTTTTCCGGGAACACAGGCGTTCGTTTAGGAACCGAGACATCCTCCTCATTCTCATCCCAAGATCCAGTTCCTACTACCCCCAAAAGTGCTGGACTATCAAGTATACTCCCTCGGATCCCGAAACCCAAGTTCCCCAGTCGCAGGAGTACGAGTGCGAATATTACCTCACCTCCATCCTCTCAAGGTCCTGTTTATGACTTAACGGAGGATGTTCCTCGGTTACCTTTATCCGCCGCTTCTACTTCCGGTGCCCATCCAACGAGGCCAAATGTACTTTCATCTTCTCCGAACGAATCTGCTAACGGGAACATCACAGACCCCGGCGAGTTAGAACAGAACTCGACAAAGAAATCGCGTTTCCGGAAGAGTTGGAGCGGAGTCCGGGTACCAACACGCCCACGGCGCTCGTTGTCGATGGACTCCCCTGTTTCTTCCAGCTCGGCATCGCCTTTCTCAGGTACCACGACCTCACCCGGTTCAACGTTGGGTTCACCTCCTCAAGGGGAAGCAATAGACCCGACAGTAAACCAGGACGCGGCTACACAGACTGCGATGGGTAAAAAGGTCAAGAAACCCGGCAAAGCTACCAAGAAGGACAAAGGCAAGGCGAAGGAAAAAGGGAAAGTAAAGGAGAAAAAAGAGACAAAGAAAGATTCCACTAAAACTAAGAAAGAGAAAACGAAAGCATCCGCTTCTGGCGAGAAGTCCAAGGTTAGGAGAAAAGGCGAAGGAAAACGGAGGAAACGTCCTGCGTATAGCTTCGGTGGTGGGGAAAGTAATGATATCGTCGGAATTGTGATGTTAGAAATACAGAAAGCAGAAGATCTACCCAAGCTGAAAAACAGTAAGTCACTCAGCTTTTCAGGCCTTGGTCGCGGCCTATATATTGACGCGCTTGTACTCATGTATGTGTTTTGTGTTTCTCCGTAGTGACACGAACCGGCTGGGACATGGATCCCTTCATCGTAGTTTCTTTCGGGAAAAAAGTGTTCCGCACCCGCGTAATCCGCCACTCGCTCAATCCATCTTTCGACGAAAAATTACTCTTCCACGTTCGGCGTTACGAAACGAATTTCAAGGTACGTGACTCATTCACGTGAAAGCATCGTCCTCTGATTGACTTGCTATCTTTTTCTTATACCACCAGGTTCATCTCACCGTCTTAGACTGGGACAAGCTATCCTCCAATGATTATATCGGCGAATGTGACTTTGACGTAAGCGAGTTAATTGCAGCCTTTGAGGATGGCCGGGGTGTAGATCCAGAGACGGGGTTGTATCCGTTGGACAACGGTCAAGGGAGTGGTTCAAGTGGGATGAAAGAGTTCAAACTTCCGGTGAGGACAGCTAAGGAGATGCCTTGGGAAGCCAAATACCACCCTTTTATCTCATTAAGGTATGCATAAAATTCTTTCCTTCATACTCAGTAGCGATACGCTCAACTGATCGGCCCCTCTACTCTTCAGGGGGAAGTATCAACCTTATGCTGCCCTGCGGCAACGCTTTTGGCTGCAATATCTCAAGCAATACGACACTGACGATACAGGCATGCTTTCCCATCTGGAACTCACATCGATGCTTGACTCTCTAGGATCGACCCTGACTAACGCTACCATCAAATCGTTCTTTACTCGGTTTAACAAGGATCCATGGCAAGAGGAACTTACGATGGCAGAGACAATACAATGTCTCGAAACAGAGTTAGGCCGACCCGAGAGCCAGAAAAAGAGACTCGGCGCTGATGATGGAGGATACGAGAGCTCTGTCAGCGCCACCCCAGTGATGATGCTTGCAGACAGGAGGGGGAAAGAGCTTTCCCTTGAACAGCTGGACTTCTCCGGCCCTCCATTGAGCGCAATGATAAGCCCTGGACTACCGGATGCAGAGTTTCTAGAGTCTGACAGAGTACCTGCTCCCAAGGCCTATGCGATGGAAAACGGTGCACAGCTGCCGTTGACGCAAGCTGCTGCAGGAAGAGAGGGTGCAGAAACAAACGCGAGCTCCAGTTCGGCAACGACTCCTTCTGGCGAGTATGACGCATATTATGGCAGTAGCTCATACTTGTCCTCTGATGTCGATATGGATGGGTTGATGGAGTATCCTAAGAATGGTAGTCATGGAAAAGAAGTTGTTTCTCGTCCGGCTGTCTCGTCATCCTCGACTGTCCCTTCGGGAACAGCTGCTCAACTTCCCAGTAGTTCTGTCACATTTGCCCTAGCACCACCACCATCATCAATCACCCTCTCTCATTCTTACTCTAGTTCCACCAGCGGTACCGCACCTCCTACCCCCTCCGCTGTCACAAACCCAAATCTCGACTCCGCAGTTGAACGTGTGATCAATGTCCAAACTTGTCCACTATGTCATCGTCCGCGGTTGAACGCAAAAGCCGAAGTTGACATCGTCACGCATCTTGCTATCTGCGCATCGCAGGATTGGAACAAGGTCGATCGAATTGTGGTGGGTAATTTTGTCACTGCAAGTCAGGCACAGAGGAAATGGTATACGAGGATCATCGGAAAAATGAGCAGTGGGAACTACAAACTGGGCGCAGTAAGTGTTCAAATTTTCTCCAGAATATTCCTACTTACCATGTAGGGTCATGTAGAATTCCGCCAATATCATTGTGCAGAACCGGTCAACGGGACAACTGGAAGAAGAAAAAATGCAGGTATACGTACGGTTGGGGATCCGTTTACTTTACAAGGTAATTGGCTCGTGAAAGAGCATGCAACGTTGTTGAGCTGACACTGTTGTTCTTCATCATAGGGAATGAAATCTCGCATGGAAGGTTCTCGCGCTCGACGTCTCCTCAAATCACTTTCAATCAAACAAGGTGTCAAGTACGACTCTCAGGAAAGCGTTCGGGACATTTTACCATTCATTCAGTTTCATAAACTTGATATGAATGAAGTAAGGGACCCGGTGAAAAGCTTCAAGACCTTCAATCAGTTTTTTTATCGGTGGGTTTACGTCTGTTTTCTGAAAATTTGATTTGCGACTTACGCTTCGTACCCAGGAAACTTAAACCTGATGCTCGCCCTGTCGACTCTCCTTCAGACCCTTACCGCATGATCTCTGCCGCCGACTGCCGATTCATGGCATTCGAGTCTGTGAGCGAAGCGACTAGGCTCTGGATCAAAGGGAGAGAGTTTAGCGTTGCAAGACTTCTAGGGAATGCTTACAAGGTGAGATTTGATTTGCGTAGTAGGACGTATCATCAATTTACCGCCAACATCCTTCTTCGATCCAGGCCGAAGCAGAACGCTACAATGGCGGTGCATTGGCGATCTTTAGACTTGCTCCTCAAGACTATCATCGATTCCATTCTCCTGTGGATGGGAGGATAGGAAATATGACGTACATCGCTGGCGAGTATTATACTGTAAATGTACGGCAAGTCCTTCATCTATGCACGAAATCTTTACTAAATCATCTCGTTCAAGCCCCAAGCCATCCGCACTGCTCTGGATGTGTATGGCGAGAACGCTAGGAAAATTGTACCGATCGATTCGCCCCAGTTCGGACGTGTAATGGCTGTCTGTGTAGGCGCGATGATGGTCGGGACAATACAAACTACAGTCGAGGAGGGCCAGTGGGTCAAACGTGGGGAAGAATTTGGCTACTTCGCGTTCGGCGGGTCAACCATCGTGTTATTGTTTGAACCGGGTGTGCTAGAGTGGGATGAAGACCTAGTGATAAATGGTCGGGCAGCTTTAGAGACTTTAGTAAGAGTTGGCATGGGATTGGGGACAGGTCTAAGGAGAGGCGTTTCATAGCGAGAATATCGATCTATATGCCTTGCGATACCCGTGTACTTACCGCCAACATTGCTATGTAAACGCGGATGTAGACTTAATTAAAGGTCTTATGTAGGTTTAGTGAAAGGCATAATTGTCACATCAGGTGATGTCCAAAGTGACATTCTTTTCTTTGTTTTTTTTTTGTCAGCGCCTACGAAGCCTTATGGTCATTTATTGAGTTTTGCTTTTCTTAGCATTTTTCCTGTATTTTCCGAGCAACAATAACCATAGAAAATGCTCAAAAAGTTGGTTAACGAGATTTTTATCTGTAACGATCTTAGTGCTACAGACGCTGATTTCCGTGATGTGACAAAATTATCGAGGCAAACTTACCGTGAAGGGGTTAGAGAAAAGAAATTCAAACGCTAATGAAAAATATAACTGCTCCCTGCAAGTCTCGAACTTGCGACCTCCTTTTCCACTAGGATCCGTGTCCACTTGGGTTCGATCTCGTTCCACAATTGTTTGATCCCGACCGAAATCTCAGATTACGCAGGATGGAACTGCTCATAATTAACTATGAGACTGGCGCTCTACCGACTGAGCTAAGGAACAGATTACGCAGAATGGCACTGCTCATAATTAACTATGAGACTGGCGCTCTACCGACTGAGCTAAGGAAGCACATTTTTGCTGCTTATCAATTGTGAGCTATTGCGGTCTCAAACACCTCCAGGCCAACTCCGGAGGTGAGGGGAATTCATATCATGTTGTAGATAGATAGATAGATATGCGGAAGTGTGGTTCCAGATCGGAACAGCTGGTCTTGGTGGTCCAATGACAGTGAGCTCAACCCACAAGGAGAAGGTAGACTGACACCAGGCCACCAAGGCAGAGTTACAGTACAGAGTGACTGAGGTACAAGTATTAGGGTATACACAGTAAAACCCTGACCTACGAAATGCCCCGTTCCACTTGGCCCCTCCGTACCATGGGGCCGATCACTCTTTCCGAATTAGTAGCATTCCCTCTTCTGAATGTCTGAGGCTCTTGTATGACGCAGTAGCAAGAATTTGAATATAAATACTTTCTGCCTCGACGCGTCGTGAACCAACCGCTCGCGATCTGCACAATCACTATGTCTGATTCCACACACTCTATGCCAATGCATGATGAATCTACCCTCTTTACCTCAGACTTCGGCAGCGAGATGCTGAACTATACCGGTGGCATTGATCTCAGTGACCTTTGCCTGGTCGATGACTTTTACTCTCACAGCGGGCTCTCGTCCCCTCTATTTCCTGCATATCCTACTTCACTTAACCCAATGCCTACATCGCCATCGCCGTCTCCTCGCCTAATAAATCCAGATATAAGCAAAGGAAAACTTTGTAATTGGCATGTATACAACTAAATAATGTCTGCGTTATATTTATGTAACTTCGACAATGTCATTTCGTTCTTCAACCGAATCATCTCATCAAGAAAAAAATTGTACTTAACGCTGCCCATTTCTCTGACAATGGAAAGGAAACCTCCTAACCAAACGTTATTTTGCTCCGCAACCGAGGAATTAAATGACCATTTCCCTTCTACGTCCTCGGCATCTTCCCTAAGTTCTGGAAATCGGTACGGATTACAATGCACCGCGCACTCAATATCAGTTCGTTTATGTTTCGATTTCCAGTGGAATACATCAACCGGAAGTCCTGATTCTTCGGCAATGGGATTGTTATGTGCCTTGAGATAACGATAGAGTCGACAATTATTATCATAGAAGATAACTTCGGGGAGCATGTTGATAGTTTTGAACCATTGGAGCTCATTCTGCTGAGATAATCAGCAAAATCACTTTTTACCAACCAAAGCAAATGTAAACCTTCCATGCGAGACCATGCCCAGCAAGGTAGAAGCCTCCGCGGCTAGCGGCGCCCCACGCGTAGTGGCCACCGCGGAGCGGAAAGGAAGGGGTACGGGGAAACTACGTTTCCCCGTTACACTCGAGCATGCAACACAGGAAAAAACTCACTGAAACTTGGGTCAATGATTCTGCTCTCAGACAACTAACTCTCCGAACCATGATACCGCAAGGGCGATGAAACACAAGTTCAGCATGGGTGCGCAAGCGGCCGAAAATTCCTTTGAGTTTTGTGTCATTATTGTCTTTATCTGGACAATCTTTTGAATCTTCGGAAAATGTGGTTGAAGGTCCGGGAGCATATGGACCGTCGCTATGCTCGATGTCATCAGGTATTTCCTCAAGTTCCTGCAAATTAGAGGGTTGAGCAATACCTTGCCGTGCAAGTACATTCTTGAGCTGAAACATCGCTTTCTGCCGTCTATTGCGATTGATTTCCAGTTGTCGGTGGTCAGGGCGATTGCAAGTTAGAAATCCGGCCTCTACAAGATCACGGCAAGAAATGATAGAACATATTTGTTCCTCGTCCTGATGGAAGGAACAGAAGCGGTGTTTAACAGATGAGAGCGGATTCTCGCATGGTGTTGGGGCCTGAAAAGCACAGCGCGGATGTCCAATGCAAATTCCGTCCACCACAAGCGCATGAATTTTGCCTATGAAAAGAATTTACATGTCTCGTTCAGCATAATGGGATCGGACTCACAAAATGTACCACGTTCTTTCTCTGTTACCTTTAAACATTGGTCGCAGTAATGATTAATAAGATCCTGGCCGAAGGTAGCAATACGTTGACTTCGTTCGGACATTGCCTGATCAAACCTATGTTTCTGCTCACCCCCATCTGGGACAATGAGGAGCGTGCCTTGAGAGATAGAGTCCTTGATGAGGGAATACACAATGAAGGCATCCCAAACATGTTCAGGAGCAAGAGATGAAGTCGACGAGCAGAAAAGTTGGTTGTAAATCTGAGCCCCATTTGTGGCCGAAGTCCTGTCAGGTCCTCGTTAGGTGATGATCAGATATAATCCTGGAAACGCACCAAGCCATGACCATTTGGGTAATGAGCAATTCGGCCAACGCCTTCTCAATATAATGATGTTTCGAGACTTGGATGATATCTGGTATTCCTTCGTAATACATCCGGGACCCTCCGAAAGTATAGTAGTTGGGATAGAACTGCGTCGAACACTCTATGGGCAATATATCAATACTGAGGGGGGGTAGGGGTGTCAAGCATACCTGGACAGCTTAAATGTCCGGCAAATGTGGGTCGAGGGCCGTTTCGGAGCGTGAAAAGTGTGACTTCACAAAGACTATTATGCTGGCGGAGGGTTTTTGGGTTTGGGCATTGGGTACATTTATAAACAGGTGGCCAAAGAGACTGTCCCGCTGTGAAAATGGTCAGCATGCTCGCCATTCATCATGAAATTACTCACAAAGTTCATATTGAGCTCCTATACACCAGGCCTCGAAATCTGTATCATTTAGCCTAGTGTTTGTTGCCTCTGTCTGCCAAATGATATCCTTTACTGCGGTCCAGCACGTATCTATGAAGCGGAGTTCGATTCCGCACACTTTGGAGAGAAAAAGACGGTGATGTGGGGCCATAATGGTTGGAGGCTGTAGTGGATCATGAGAGGGGGGCTGCGAGACGATAATGTCGGTTTTGAGCTGAGACAGAAGTGAAATGAACCGGTTGAGTTGTGGAAGGGAAACTTCACGCGTTAGAGCAGGTATTCTGTCGAGAGTTGTGAAGACTTCGTGTATTGACATTATAAAGACAGGCAACAGAGAGAACGAGCGATGTAAACAAACACAGCTCGTCATTTCACGTGATATCGGGCGTCGGAAATTCATTCCGAGCTCTGAAACTTTGAAAGGCCAAGGGGTTGTCTTAGGCCCCGATTGCCCCGAGGCCAGTGGGGCTTTTCCTGCTTCAGACTTGTTCTCGGTATACAATACAATGGCAGGTCTCATTAACCCTTCTTCATTGAGCCATTACCTTCCTCTACCTCTAATCCCCAATGTTGAAACACAAAGGAAGGCCAGCTGAATGATGGTGAGTGTTAAGATCATGTACACCGTGAAGCCATGCCAGAGGCCACAAGGTGTCTAAGGGCGGAAGGTCAAATGGGTCAGTAGTGAAGTCATTAACAACACCGCCATTACACTGTTAGTCTCCAGAGATTGAGAGTTGTGAGAAGACAACTAGTAGCAGCCAAGTCGGAACGGTGGTAAGGCCGACGACAAGGAGCGAACCAAAGAACGTATAAGTTCTGAGGTCGAAGTAGAGAGTACCCAAGGGAGAATGCTTAAGAATTCAGAAGAAGGAGTAACAATCTAAGGTGATCTAAGGTCTTAGGGTAGGTTTGGTATAGAGAGTTTATGTTGTAGCATGCTAGGAGCAGGCTGGAGCTCGAAGGGAGCTACGGGAACCGTGACCGAGGACAGGAATGACCTAGTAGTAAACAAGACGGAGAGATGTAACCCTGGAGGAGGTCCCTAAGGCGTAGGTAGGGAAGATGGATGTACGGAACCTAGTAGTATTGCGTAGTAGGAGTTGTACTCGCTAGAACATCAATGTAGGATCGAATAGGTCGTATTGGAGATGGGTCTGGAGTGTCTAAGCTCCTGAGTAGATATACGCCCGGGAGGGTAGGTTCCCAGGGACTGGGCTTGAGGATGGACGTCCTCAAGTGTGGGAGGTTGTAACGGAGAAGCGATACGTGGTTCGACGTAGGAAGTAGCTTCGACATTACCTAGATCGAGGTCCCGAAGCTTGTGGAGCAATAGGGAAGCTCGAGGAAGTTTTGGGGAGGTTAGCTCACCAAGGCGTTAGGCGTTGGGGAGCTTTAGTATTGTTTGAGGGAGCTCCGAGACTCACTCGGATTGCTTAGACGTGAAGTATGTCGCAACGAGGCAGGAAGTGGGAGACGGGAAGTCCGAGTACGCTGAGGAGCGACAGCGAAGAGGCACAGAGACAAGCACAAAGCACAGATAAAGGAATAGTGATCTTGAACAACAGTGGGATAGCGTCGGAGTGACAAGACCGTGCCTACAGGTCAATAGCTATAGAGGTTCCGAGGTCAGATATGGGCCGGAAATGGCCCGGGATAACTCCGAGGTCCGGAGCTGAGTATTGGCCTGTAGTGCACACTGGGAGTGGGACGTCGGTGAAGCTATTAGCAACACCCTTCACACACTGTTGTGTCCCCGGGAATATAGTGGCAAGGATATAATGTCAAGATGAGCAGCCTAGATGGTGTTCCTGTGATCCGGGAGTCCGGAGCAGCTCGGAAGTAAAGGTATTAAAGAGTGGGATAAGGTGGTACACTTGATTTCAAGCTTGACCACAACGTACAAAGTATCCTAGCTTATATACCTCCACAATACAGTCATAAGACCTCGATGAAAGCTCGGAATAATAAATAGGTCACAAGGTGATTATTCCGAAGTCCGGCCGCTCCGGGCCGGGCCGGGAAGTGTATGGGGTGAATTGCATGCATATGACAGTATCCCCCCGTTAGGCCTGAGCCCATGAAGGCCTCTGTGAATATGTGTGCAGTGAAATAGTAAAGTATAGTAAAGCAAAGGGATTGGATTAGATCCAGTAGTGAAGAATAAATTAAAAGTGGAAGTTTCGGAGAAACTGGAAAGGATTGGCCTGCCGTTGTAGGGGGTCAAAGGAACATAATAAAGCAAACAAAAACCAGATTGAAACAAAGCAAACTCGTAACAAAATAATCAACAAAAGAATGGATGACCACGTAACTTCCGAAGTCCGGGCCGGCCGGAATGTGTTCTGAAGTCTCAAAAGACTAAAACAAGTTCCGAAATTCGGAAAAATCGGGAGCGGCCAGTCCGAAAATTGGAATACAGGACTGGAATACAGCAGTATCCCCCAAGTACGCTTGAGCCCTCGAAAGCCATGAAGCAAGAGCCGAAGTTGGAGTAGGGAAAATTTCGGAATAAAATCCAAGCCGAGGGGCGGGATTGGGCCGGAAAAAACGTCGGAAACCGCGGAAAAGTCCGGCATACCAATCAACACAAAGTGCTGCCAGAGATGATAACCTGAGCTGATATCCACACAAGAGCGATGCCTAAAAAGGCCTAAATTGACACAAAGTGTCCAGAATGATGGTAGAACCATCCCAAGACCGGAAGTTCCAAGGGAAGCAAAGCCGGAAAGCGCTATAAGGATAATCATAAAAAAATGAGTTGGAAAAGAGTGTTTTGGTCTACCCGGCAGATCAACGGATCTAAGTGGGAGTAGAAACTGTATCCTAACAAATAATCAATGAAATCCTACTAAAAAGAGGAGCAGCTTGTGGGTGTGTTAAAACGGCAGCGGCAGAGTGACTAAGCGGAGCAGGGAGGCAGAGCCACTAAGCGGAGTGATAATGCGGAGCAGATACAGACTGGTCCCAAGATAATGACAGAGTTATATTAGTATCATAGTTGTAAGTACTAGTAAGTAAGCACGTACCTGGTCCCAAGATAATGACAGAGAGGTCAAGATAAGGGACCAGGTAGTGGGGGCTGGCTTTATATACACAATCCGATCTGCGAGAACTAACGATGTAATACTGTACAGTTTGAGAATAAAGAAGGTGGCGGAAGCCGGTAGAAGGAGAAGGGTAACTGATGGATCAGTAATCGATGAAGGGGGTCAGGTGGATCAGTAATTGATGAGGGTTCGACAATGGTGGGACGTGAAAGTGATGGAGGGATGTATTGTACAAATAAGGGCGTAGAGACAGGCGAACCGCGCATGCCCAAAGTTTAGATAAGCATTTGTAAGTATTTGTAAGCTTCGACTGTAAAATTCATGCGAGTAATTATTTATTGTTGATAAATAAATGAGCCATGCTTTGATTCGCGTCAAGTTCAGCACACTTAGCATTTCACTCAGTAAAAAAAAATTGAAGCCCTAGATACATTTACTTTTGATCATACACATCATCATGAATTACAAGTGAACAAGCAATTTTCTGAGGGCCAAAACCGAGCAAAAAAACAAACACAGTGTGCAAAGTAAAAAAACACAGTGTGCAAGTTAGAGCAGGTAAAATGACCCAGCGGAGATTTGAACATAGCTTTCATATAAAATGAAATTGTTGCACTGACTCCAAGCTTATTAAATCACTACACCACACAGGTTATAGTGGGGATTCTCATGGGAACATCTAATTTGTATCTACATCCACTACACATGTAGTTTTTGTATCTGTTGCTTATTATTATGTACACCATTATTATAAGCAGTACACGTACTTTTTAGGCATGCTTTCAAGCAGTAATGATCTCAACCGCCGGTTACAATAACAATGGATTTATGAAACTGCCGCTAACTGCCGGGGGGCAATGCGCGGATAAGAGGTTAGCAATTACTAATATTAGTAATGCTTATCTAAACTTTGGGCAGGCTCGTTTTTCTAGAGACAGTGAGAAAAGGAAAATGGTAGGGGCTATGTACTTCATGACAAGAACTTTGACTTCCAGTGCTTCAGGTATTGGAGAGTGCTCCCCATCTGGCACCCTTGCACTGACAGATATACAGGTTTTACAGATGTGTACAATAAAGGCTGAATTGAAATATTTGTTACCACTCACTGCGGGGATGAGCCCATTTTCTCACCCCGAAAAGGCTGAAATTATTATGAGCTTTTGTACAAAATTCTCTAAATATGCGCATGGAGAATATTTTGAATAGTTCCATAATTATATCTAGCAGAATATAAGGCTCATATGCAGCAAATTTTAAGAATACTCACAACACAATATTGGTCTGATTATTCAAAATAATTACAAAATAATTGCCATGCATATAACATGAGGTTTTTCAAAATAAACTCTGCGGGTAAATTCCTTCTTTTGCAAATTTAAGGATGATCTCAGCGAGGTTATGCTGAACAAAGACTTTACTTGCAGAGCTTATTTTGAACAACCTCACGTTATATGCATGGCAATTATTTTGTAATTATTTTGAATAATCAGACCAATATTTTGTTGTGAGTATTCTTAAAATTTGCTGCATATGAGCCTTATATTCTGCTAGATATAATTATGGAACTATTCAAAATATTCTCCATGCGCATATTTAGAGAATTTTGTACAAAAGCTCATAATAATTTCAGCCTTTTCGGGGTGAGAAAATGGGCTCATCCCCGCAGTGACTGCCAGGTAAAGGTAAGTTTGGCTTATGTAATACATATTTTTTTTCGGTTCCTTCCCTCCAGGTTCACTCTAGAAAGCAAACTCTTTGCAACTCTCTAATCAAGATGGTCGACAATCCCTACTTGGCACATCTTCCTCCTTCCCAGCGAGGTGCAGGGCCCTCATATTCCTCTTCTTCATCAGAAAAGGAACCCTTGTTCGGATTTCTCCCTCGTAAAGTGAAAGGGGAGCAAGTCCGCAAAGCAATGGAACACCACTTGAATCCATTCACCAAATTACCGCATTCTGCTCAGTACCGAAAAATATTAGAAGCTCGACGCGCTCTGCCGGTTTACTCCCAGATGGACGAATTTCTCGAGATTTTCTCTAAAAATCAAATAATAGTCATGGTTGGAGAAACTGGCTCCGGAAAAACGACACAGATACCGCAATTTGTGACCTACTCGGACTTACCGCATACCAAGGGAAAATTGGTTGCATGTACACAACCTCGGCGAGTAGCTGCAATGAGTGTTGCCCAGCGTGTGGCTGATGAGATGGATGTTCAGCTCGGGAAGCAAGTGGGATATTCAATTCGTTTTGAAGATATGACGGAGGCGGGCACAACGTTTCTCAAGTATATGACGGATGGTATGCTGTTGAGAGAAGCGATGAACGATAAAGAGTTGTCGAGGTATAGCACCATCATCTTAGACGAAGCTCACGAAAGAACTCTTGCGACGGATATTCTCATGGGTTTACTCAAAAACCTCGTCAAACGGCGGAAAGACTTGAAGATCATTGTCATGTCTGCTACGCTTGACGCAGTTAAATTCCAGTCATATTTCTCCCTCCACGACTCTGCAGCTGGCGAAGAGCCCTCACCTGCACCCTTATTCAAAGTTCCTGGCCGAACTCACCCTGTAGAGATATTCTATACCCAGGAGCCCGAGCCGGACTACGTTGAAGCTGCCATCCGGACTGTTCTAATGATTCATCGCGCCGAAGACCCGGGAGACATCCTGCTCTTCCTCACTGGTGAAGAAGAAATCGAGGACGCATGTAGAAAAATCAAACTCGAAGCAGATGACCTGCTCAACACAGATCCTTCGAGTGTAGGCCCGCTCATGTGTGTACCATTATATTCCTCCCTTCCCCCACAACAGCAGCAACGTATATTCGACGCTGCACCGAAACCCTCGCAGGAAGGATATCCACCAGGCCGAAAGGTCGTCGTGTCAACAAATATCGCCGAGACTTCACTCACGATCGACGGTATTGTATACGTCGTCGATCCAGGCTTCTCAAAACAAAAGGTCTACAACCCAAGAATTCGAGTTGAGTCATTACTCGTTTCGCCGATATCAAAAGCCTCCGCTCAGCAGAGGGCGGGTCGTGCAGGGCGTACTAGGCCAGGGAAATGCTTTAGGTAAGTGATTCTTTGAGATATTAACTTGCTTGTCTAACTTGCGTCCGTCTTCATCGCAGGCTGTATACTGAAAAGGATTTCATATCCGAACTCGAAGAGCAGACCCACCCAGAAATCTTGCGGTCAAATCTCGCCAATGCAGTGCTAGAATTGGCCAAATTAGGGATCAAGGTAGTTCCGGACACTCCTTAGAGCTTTTTCTCACTGACCTTACAACAGGATCTTGTCCGATTCGACTACCTCGATGCCCCGGCACCGGAAACCCTCATGCGTGCATTGGAACTTCTCAATTATCTTGCTGCGCTGGACGACGAAGGTGAACTAACGGCATTAGGAGGTGTGATGGCAGAGTTCCCACTAGATCCTCAGGTGAATCCATCGTCTCGCCCTAGTCATCTATCGAATTCTACTTACCCCTCTTCTAGCTCGCCAAGATGCTGATCGTCTCGCCGGAGTTCAAAGTTTCCAACGAGATACTAACGATAACGGCGATGCTGAGCAGTCAGTCATAATCTCGTACGTTAACATCGTTATTTTTCTGACTTCGCTACGTTCCTCAGTTCCGAATGTCTGGCTTCGGCCACCAAATCAACGAGCCGCTGCGGACCAAGCGAAAGCCATGCTCACCGTCCCCGAGGGCGACCATTTGACGATGTTGAACGTGTTCAACAATTATTCGCAGAGTGGGTATCTCAATTTCGGTATGGATGGCAATTCAATTCATGACTGTCAACAGATAAACACGATCGTAACTGGGCATGGAACAACTTTCTGTCGGCTCGTGCCCTTGCGCAGGCGGAAAATGTCCGCGCGCAACTGTTGAGGACGATGGAAAAGTACGACATAGATGTCATCAGCTTGGAAGATGAAAAAAAGCGGAACCTAGGTCAGTCTCGGTCTACCCAGCTCATAAATGTAACTGTTTGCCTTATTCTTTTTACTACGGTAGGGATACGACAAGCACTAACTTGTGGATTTTTCATGCATGTCGCACATAAGGAGGGAGAAAAGGGCAGTTATCTGACGGTCAAGGACAATCAGGTAAATGGTACCCTAATTCATTCGTTGTCTGATGTTGACCTTCTTCTAGGTCGTCGCTCTTCATCCTTCCTGCGGTCTCGATTCACAACCTGAATGGGTCTTGTTCAATGAGTTCGTCTTGACAAAACGGCCATATATCAGGACAGTCACGGAAGTTAAACCTGAATGGCTTTTGGAATATGCACCTGTATACTTTGATTTGGCTTCGTTTCCAGAGGGAGAGACAAAGAGAGCACTACAGAGGGTAGCCAATAAGCGTCGTGGAATCAGTAACGGAGGTGGGGAAGAAACAAGACCGAGAAAGAAGCCCAAAAAAGAGAAAAACTAAATTAGCACTGTGCGAAGAGCTAGGGCTTATAGATCTTCCGGGAAGCTTTCAATCATACTGGCATATATTAACGACTACGAATTTTAGGTCCATGCTTGTTGGGAGTAGCCAAGTTTACTCAAAGCCACGTGGCCCGCGTTTGCCTCAACAATGCATTAATGAGCCTCAACATTGTCACTTTGCGCATCCCCAAGGAAGAATGATGGAAGCGACGGCGAGATGAGTCTAAGCAGGGCCACTCGAGCTCGGGACGCTCCAGTTCCAACTCATACTATCTCACACAGTGCAGTCAACTATAAGTTCGTATTCGTATACGACTTTCAAAAACATATTAAATCATAATGAATGCAAGCAAACAGATTCATACTTCGCATGTCTGCTTACTATTGCTTTTTGTCACTGCAGGGATCACGACTTATGAGCTCGTATATGACCATGAGCACTCAGTACCCACAGTCAAGCGAGAAACGATTGTAATCTCACCATCTCATACGTTCCGGGCCTGACCCCCAGCCCCCAATCGTCCCCATATTCTTTCGAGCATTTAGCTGGGAGGCAGAACACAGGAGTTTGCCGCTAACGGCGGACTGTATGTAATTCTCTGCAGGCTCTAATTCTGGAACAGGTCTGAAGGATGATCCACTGTTTGTTTGTGGTATTTCATTTCGACGCCTGATCTTCGGAGTATGATGAAAAGAGACTTGATGACCCATGGCTATGCCCGAGGTCCGAACGCGCGAACAAGGTTTGAGTTCAAGTATATTTTATCTGGATACCGGCGTTCTCGTGGTATTCTTATCATGTGGATCGTGCGCCTGCGTAGGGCCTTGGCTCAATAAGGGCCATTAGACGAGATAAAAGCCTCTTCTGCCCTGGGGATTTTCCAAACGTTAACTTCAGAAAACATACATCTTCTACTGACACCGGACACATCTTGACACCCCATCTCGAACAATGTCTCCCGTTCTTAAAACCGCACCTCTGTTTCCAGCTCTTGGAGACGAGTCGCAGTTAAACCTGCCTGATTTGCTCGACTTCAACCTCGAACATAATCCCGACTTTCCGCTTTACGTGTATCCGAATGTTGATTCTTCCACCACAGAAATTAAAGCGCGAGAGTTCGTTCGCGCCGCTCATCGCGTCGGGAATATTGTTCGCGGAAATTCCGAACCTGGCGATACTATAGCGATTGTAGCTAACGCGGACGCCATTTTATATACTGCTCTCATCACTGGTATCATGAAGGCCGGCCTTGTGGTAAGGTTCCACCGATTCAAAAATCTCCTAATACTTATTCAAATCTGTTCAGCCGTTCCCTATATCTCCACGAAATTCATCTGCTGCACTTCTCCACCTGCTTCGAAAGACATGCACACACCGAATCCTCATGACACAAATCACTCTCCGAGGTGTCGTAGAAGGCCTTAAAGCTGAACTTCACATGGTTGATCCGACCTATGAGCTTAGCATCGAAGAAGTGCCTTCATTACAGGATGCGTATCCCCATCTTGGACGAGAAGTAGCGGGAGATCCTTTTACACCTATCAATCCAGTATTCTCTCCCAAAGATTTAGACAAAGGCTTATACCTACATTCTTCGGGCTCGACTGGATTCCCAAAACCCATCCTTTTTACCCACCAAATAATCAAAGACGATGCTTCTCTATGTGGGTACTTTCAAAATTTGATTGTCGTAAACTCATTGTCATTTTAGTGTACATTCGCAAGATGCGCGAGGTCTCTCACAACCCACTAAATGGCACGTTTGGCCTCCCAACATTTCATATGATGGGCTTTTGCTTCCAAATTTTGTTCCCTTTGTACGGTCTTATCACAACTGGAGTCTTTGCGCCTACAGTGACAAAGGCCGACGCCGTACCTGTTGCTGGCACGGCAGAAACCGTTCTAGAAGCAGCAAAAATAGTCAAACCTACCTGCATGATCACACCACCTACCTTTTTCAACAGTTGGGCACAATCAGATGATGCCGTGGAATTCTTCCGAACGATGCGCAGCCTGGTCGGTCTTTTGAAAATTCATCTTCACTAGTACTCACCTTCATAAAGAGCTTTGGTGGAGGGCCTATCGCCCCACGTGTCGCTGAGTCTCTTATTGTCAGAGGAGTACCCCTAAGCGCAGGATTTGGTACGTACTTAGCCTGTTATCGCCTTCGGTTATACATATGCCAACGTATGCCTCTGTCCAGGGGGCACTGAATTTGGCGTGGTATCGGAATTTCGTGTTGATAATGCTGATACATGGCAGTATTTCGAGTTCAGAGACGGAACAAATATCCGATGGGTACCTCAAGGGGATGGCACATATGAGGCTCAGTTCTTGGTATGTCTTCTTAGTTGCTCGACTCACAGGGATCTGTCTTCACGAGGCTACCCTCTCAATCAGACGTCCAAGTCGCACCATGTCGCTGTGGAGAACCTTGCAGACATTCGTGGCTACGCCACCTCCGATTTGTTTAAACCTCATCCCACTATTCCGAACCTTTGGAAAATTGTTGGGCGCATCGACGATGTTATAATCCATTCAAATGGTGAAAAAACAGTCCCGGCACCAATCGAAACCATTGTCTCCGCGAGTCCCTTGTAAGTATGCAAATTGACTCTTGCCTTTACATTTCCCTCATCAACGCATCGCACGACATCATCTTAGAGTCAATGGAGTTGTTATGTTTGGCAGGCAGCGTGATCAACCAGGAATCATGCTGGAGCCTATACCAGGCTACTCAATCGATGTGAAAAACGATGATGAGATATCGAAGTTCAGAAATCTCGTCTGGTGAGGAATTGTTATCTTCCGTCATATATTCTATATCTTCAATCAACCACTGGGACAGGCCGGCGATCGAAGAGGGGAACAAGATTGCTCCTTCCTTTAGTCGAATCTTCAAAGAGATGATCCTCATCGTCAATCCTGATAAACCTCTGCCTCGTGTAGGAAAAGGCACTGTTGCTAAAAAGGCGGCGCTGACACTATACGAGGCCGAGATCAACAAGTTGTAGGTCAAATGCTGATGTATCGTATTTAATACTGAGCCGCTTTGCAGATACGATGCCGTTGAATCAAACTCTGGGGGCGACTCTATCGAGCTACCAAGAAGCTGGAATGCATCTGATATAGAGAGTTGGCTTATTCACCAAATTTCGGACATTCTTTCGACCGAAGCCCCTTCTGTCACTGCAGATCTATTCGAACAAGGAGTCGATAGGTAATCGTTGAAACATTACCAGTACTGCTCGGAAATATACTGAATTATTCTCAGTCTCTCTTCCACTATACTTCGTCTTCGTCTCGTCAGTGCTCTTCGCAAATTTGGATTCGCATCACTTGCGGCTACAATTACCCAGAACATTGTTTACAGTTATCCGACGATATCTCAGCTTACAGACGCCATCGTCAGTATCATTGTCAATCCTTATGACCATACAAAGAGGGAGAAGACCCATGAAGAACTAATGGAGGATATGATCTCCAAATACTCGCAAGGCTTGGATGTGCCACTTCCACAGGGGCCCGCCACTTCCATAAATCCAACTCAACACTACGTGTTACTCACAGGATCTACTGGGAATATTGGCGCACAGCTACTAGAGTCTCTGCTTTTGAAAGACTCCGTAGTCCGTGTTTATGCTCTAAATAGACCATCTACTAGAGCGTCGATGTATGAAAGGCATCGCGCCCGGTTCGAAGATAAGGCTCTCGATGTATCTCTGTTGTCATCACCCAAGTTGGTCTTCTTGGCTGGGGAGACCTCGCACGATGACCTTGAATTGCCTGAGGATATCTTGAAGGAGGTGAGCATTCATACGATGATGTCTGATTTTTGATCAACATCAAATCTCATAGCTCCGCCAAAACCTGACTTTGATTATGCATAATGCCTGGAGGCTCGACTTCAATCTTTCACTGGCATCTTTTGAGGCGCATGTGAAAGGCTCCCGAGCTTTAATGGACCTTGGTCGCTCCAGCCGCCATTCCTATTCAATTAGATTCTTGTTCACCTCGTCGATTGCTTCAACCCAGTCATGGGATGCCCAATCCCTAGGCCCGTATCCTGAAGAGGTTGTAATGGATGCCAAGTATGCTGTCGGAGGTGGCTACGGAGAGAGTAAATATGTCACCGAACGGGTTAGTGGATTGAATCTTAGAAAGTACTCTACCTTAAACTGATTTCGTGATTTACAGATACTTGCAAAGAGTGGTCTTCAAGCAACTTCGTTCAGGATTGGACAGGTAACCGGTGGCGCACCGAATGGAGCTTGGGCGATAACAGACTGGGTCCCCATTATCGTGAAATCAAGCCTTAGCTTAGGTGTTCTTCCCGATGCCTTTGGGGTACGTGTTGACACTTACTAGCTGTAGTCGAAGGACGTGAAAAACGCTTACTCTCAGATGAATAGGTGGTCTCATGGGTCCCAATGGACGCCGTCTGCAATGCCATCCTCGACGTTGGGTTTACTTCTGAGACAGCGCCCATGACCGTGAATATTGTGCACCCGAAATCAGTTTCCTGGACTTGTGTGTTCCAAAACGTTCGGGCTGCACTCATTGAACAAAAACATCTTTCGCCTGATGCGCTTCCGCTAGTACCCTATCATGATTGGGTTGCCGCAGTTTTAAGGTATGCAAAGAATCCAACGGAAGCAGACACTCAGAATATCGTCAGTGTCTTTTTTTAGAGATAAGGTCGTATACCCTCCTGATATTTGTTTAATACTTTTAGCCCGCTGTCAAATTACTCGAGTTCTATACACAACAAGCCGCTATAGACGACGCACTCAGACAGTCCAACCGAAGTGCAATGGAAAGCGCTGGTCTCACCCAGCTGAGTACGAGGAACGTCGAGAGGCTCAGTGAAAGTATGAGGAGCCTCAAGCCCTTGGATGCTGCCATCATCCAGAAATGGATTAGATATTGGGTGGCGACGGGATTCTGAAATATTCTAAAAGGACAATCAATCACACTGTAAATACACTATGCGTATGTCGATCTTTGTCACAAGACCCGTGATTAAGTCACATGGGCGTCATAATAAATGAATTGACAAGACTATTTGTACCATGATGACCATATATGGGCAAAAAAGGTGTACTAAAAAGGAAGTACGGCACTTGAAATTGGCCTGAAGCAATGTACATAAAGATGAGTCTTCATTTTATTCAGCCTCGTAAACTCTTCCATATACCAAGGAGAAAAAAAGGCTTAGAATGTGGGTCAATGTCTTTGAGTACAGTGCACCAGCGTGGTGAAGGATGTAGCTCCAGAAAATAAATGAATGTATGTGTGTCAGATCTTTTTGTGATCATAAACTGGAAGGGAGTCGAAGTTTGGGACCCCTAACTTCATGAATGATAAACCCCAAAATACGTGTGAAGGCAGGCCATGTCATATGCATGCAATTCACCCCATACGCTTCCCGGCCCGGCCCGGCCGGACTTCGGAATAATCACCTTGTGACTTATTTATTCTTCTGAGCTTTCATCGAGGTCTTGTGACTGTATTTGGGAGGCATATAACCTAGAATACTTTGTACATTGTAGTCAAGTTTGAAATCAAGTGTACCACCTTATCCCACTCTTTAATATCTCCTTTACTTTTACTTCCGAGCCATTCCAGACTCCCAGATTACAGGAACCCCATCTAGGCTGCTTATCTTAACACTATATCCTTGCCATTATATTTCCGGGGACACAACAATGTATGAAGGGTGTTGCTAATAGCTTCACCGATGTCCCACTCCCAGTGTGTACTACAGGCCAGTACTCAGCTCTGGACCTCGGAGTTATCCCGGGCCATTTCTGGCCCATATTTGACCTCAAGACCTCTATAGTTATTGACCTGTAGGCACAGTCTTGTCAGGCCATCGCGCTGTGCACGTGGCAAAACTGAGTCCTCAATGTCAGCGACTGGTTCTAGTAACGGATGTCACCAGGCGTCACACTCAAGAAAATCTCAGATGGCGGAGCGATAAGAGAGGCAAGCAAAGTTCTGGGCTAAACCAGGTAGAATAGATGAGATCAAAGCTAAGGAAATACAGCAAGTAACTACAGCTTATATACAAGTAAACAACCCTCCGCCCTACTAATGCCCAACGCCCTGGGTTAGTGGTAAACATGAGTAGAACATAAGTAAAGCAATGTGTAAGTAATGAAAGCTCGATCGTCATGCTGTATATGTGTTGTGAGACTGCTGTGTTTAATATAAGTAAATGAAAAGCGCATGTTGTATCAGTAAGCATAAATAATAGGTCAGGTGACAAGATAAGACAAGATATAGGATAAGGGAGATAGAAGATAAGACAAAAGATAAAAGAGAAGACAAGATAAGGAAAAGATAAGATGAAAAAGAAGTGATCGTAACACTCAAGTCATTTATGGCCTACCCAAGTTTATGAGTGGGAAAGAGTGGCAAGAAGGCCGGCACCCTTGGGCGCTGATGGTAAACTCAGAAGAAACCTGAGAAAGTAACATAGTAACAAAAATTGTGATGGAAAAAAAAAATCTCTAATGATGTCACGGTAACTGTCATGCCTTGCCCCAAATTGCATAGCCCACAAGCTTCTTAACATAGTTCCCAACCTCCTCAGCCTCCTTCCCTGGACCCCTGAGATCACTCCCAATGTCCCGCAGACCTCCTTACTGCTAGAATAACCTCCACGGTCCTTAGTTCCCCTCAATTCAACCGAACAACTCCACTACAGGGTCCTGGAACCACGTACATGTGCCCATTATTCCGTTCTCATGTACTTAGAAACCCCATTAAGTGCTCGTTTCATACTACGTCCCTTTATTAACTTCCCTATATGTATTTAAGCAGTTCCGTAGCATCCAGAAGCCCAGCTTGGTATATTTTGAACACATGTTGGAGTATACTCCGTACGTACGAATACCTTAACATTGAGTAAACGGCGTTATTACGAATACTGTACAGTACTAGCTTACATCCCACGACGCGGCGATTCGACTCCCTCAGTTGCTTTACAGACAACTGAGGTGAGTCCTAGGATATCAACTTCATAGTACAGCCTACTGATCACCTACGTAGAATACATCCTTAACAGGTACTTAGAACAATACAGTTGCTTTACAGACAACTGAGAATACATCCTTAACAGATTATGAGACTCGGATCTGAATAGATCAAAGGTTATCATCGGTAAAAAGAAATCAAGTATAGAAATAAACACACAAGATGTCATTCGGAAACACGCCGAATATACAGAGACTCCCGGACGAGAAACAGCTCGTCGGTGAGGAAAACTGGAGACCGTACAAGCGAGAGATCCTATTCGCAGTGCAGTCGAGAGGACTAACAGGATACATCGACGGCACCATACCCCGACCGAACAACTACCCTGGCCCAATATATCCATCGACTCAAATTACTACCCCGCTCTTCAGTCCAACGCCGTGTTTGGAGGAATGGGAGGCCCGCGACAGGCTAGTCGCTGGGGTCATCGTATCAAACATCACCGACCCCGTAGGTCTGGGGATAGACGAAACGAAACGGGCGTCAGAGATCTGGACCACACTAATCAAAAGATTCGAAAAACGCGACGAACAACGCATACACCTAGCGGACACGAACCTCCGACAGGAGAAATTCGACCCAGCAGAATCAACCATGGAGGACCACGAGAAACGAATGCGAAACCTCATCAAGAAGGTACACGACTTGGGAGGTACGGCCACAGACGCCCAATTCCGCCGAATCGTAATCTCGTCCATGCCATCGGACTGGAGACAAGACGTAAGGAGCGTACCCGGGTCCTCGAGCGCAGACGCGTTCACCTACCTGCATACTCTGTGGTATGAGAAGGAGGAAGAGCGAAAGGAGGAGGAGCGCGACAACAAGCGCGTCAAAGCGCTGATGGCAGCACACAACGCCACCACGTCCACCAGTACAACAGCGAATGCACCCCGAGCCAACGGACGCACAGTACTCACCTGCCACAACTGTAACAAGCCTGGACACATAGCTAGAAAGTGTTGGGCGAAAGGAGGCGGCATGGAGGGACAGTGGCCGAAGCAGAACCAAGCCAACAAGCCAAAGATCGGGACGAACGCGAGCGCCGCGAGCACAGACGATACCGAAATCTCCACTCCCATGGCGACCTATGTGATGTCAACCCAGACGGACATAGACACGAAATGAAGTACGTCCAAATCCGCCCCGGGATCCAGGCATACCGCTGACCCCGTGAACAGACAAAATAATCCCGTTCTAGGGGGAAGGAGTCAGCGGGAAGCCGGGAACAGGGACGTAGATAGGGACGTAACTAGACTTACCACAGTACCGAAGGAGGACTGTGTAGCTTGCCACGGAAATACATCCTTATATTCACCTGCCGTACCAGGCATACGAACGTTTATCGATTCGGGAGCCTCTGAACATTGCTGGGTACAACGATCAGACTTCATTACCTATACTGAAGTGACGGGACAAGGGGGAAGTAGCGCTATATCCGGGGAAGCAGGAAAGTTCCAAATAACAGGCATAGGCACTGTGCAGTTCGTAACAAGAATTGGTGAGAAGGAAAGGAAGATCCAGCTCCGGGGAGTGAAACATACCCCGTCGTTTGGCCACAACCTGATATCACTATCCACGCTCGACGGCCAAGGCATGCGAGGCGAATGGGGACAGGGGGTAATGACGGTGGTGACACCCAACGGCGAGACAGTACTGGAGGGTTTCGGCAGGAATAAAATGTATGAGGTGGAGGTATTAGAGACCGGAAACGCAATAGCCAACTACTCGCGAGCACGCGACAGACCGGTAGACATCCTCACTTGGCACAGGAGGATGGGACATGTAGCAATACGCCGAATACTGCGGATGTCGAACCGGAAACTAGTCGACGGCCTCAACATAACCAACAGGGAAGTGCCGGGAATGTGCGAAGACTGCATATATGGCAAGGCGACGAAACGCCCATTCGACGAAGTCCTAACGCACGAAACGGAGGTACTGGAACGTGCACATATCGACCTGTTTGGCCCAGCAAGGACGGCGACCTGTGGAGGGGCTACCTATCTCATGCTGTGCACAGATGGTAGGTCGTCGTGCCGGGTGCCCTATTATTTAAACAATAAACGAAAGGAGACGGGAGTTAAGGCACTGCACGAGTACAGGATGATGGCGGAGAAACAGACGGGAAAGTCGCTGAAAATAATCCGAATAGACGGCGGGGGCGAGCTGAACAACGGACTAGTGGACGAGTACTGCAAGGAACATGGGATAATCATAGAGAAGGTACCCCATGACTCTTCGGCAGCGAACGGAGTGGCAGAAAGAGCGTTCCGTACTGTAATGGAGGGTACACGGACAATGCTGGAGGAAGCGGGACTACCGTACAAATTCTGGGGCGAAGCATCAGCGACGTTCATTTACGTGAACAACTTCATACCATCCGCGCGTTTCCCTGACACCGTCCCCATCGAAGCCTGGACACAGAAGAGACAGGACATATCACATCTACGACCATTCGGCTGTGACTGTTGGGCGACCCTACCAAGGCGGCGCACAGACGGTAAGCTTGGAAGGCAGGCGGTGAAAGGGAAGCTCCTCGGGTACATGGGAAGGAGAGGGTACCGAATTTGGGTACCAGAGACCAAGAAGATCGAAGAGTCACACGACGTGACCTTCGAGGAGGGCGCACCACACCGCACGCAGAAACCAACAGAGAGAGACGACGAGAGCGAAGGTGAACAGGAGGGACCCACAAACACAGCACCCGGGAAAATCAACCAACCCACAAATACCACCGAGGTTACCCGGCATCCGGTCTCCCACGAACCAACAATTGAATTGCCAACCGAGACTCTGCCGACACAAGAACTACCACCAGAACCAACGCCACCACCACGACGCAGCGGAAGGGAACACGTCCCATCGCGGAGATACCTGGAGAGCGCAGAGTACGGAGAGCGGGAGAAAACAGCGAAAGAAAGTGGGGAGGAATGGACCACAGAGAACGACACCCCCCTCGCACTCATATCCCAAAGTCCGTATTCATTCGCAGCAATGACCGGCGACCTGTGGGTTCCGCAATCGTTCAAGCAGGCGATGAAGCGCCCGGACCTCTGGAGGGAGCCCATGGAGAAGGAGTACCACACACTGGTGGAAAAGGAATGCTGGGAGCTTGTGCCACTCCCGACCAACGCTAACTTAACCGGAGGACGCTGGACCTACGCAATCAAGTTCGACGCATCAGGCAACCTGCTGAAGCGCAAGGCGCGATACGTAGCGCAGGGATACACACAGGTACAAGGCCAAGACTACGACAAAACCTACGGAGGGGTAGCGCGCATGGAATCCGTGCGCCTGGTCCTGGCCATCACCGCAATCCTCCGCCTCTCCATCTTCCAGGTCGACTTCACGGCCGCATTCCTCAACAGTCCCATCACCCACGACGTCTACATGCGACAGCCTGAAGGCTTTATCGAACCCGGCACTGAGCACCTAGTGTGCAAACTCAAGAAATCAATATACGGAACGATGCAGGGAAGCCACGACTGGCAGGCAACACTGGCTACAGGTTATCAGGAGGACGGTTACACTACATCACGCGCGGACCCCTGCATTCGATACCGACGAGACGGGGCGGACTACACTATAACCAGTACATACGGCGACGACGTATGTGGAGGCTCATCGACGAAAGCAGGTCGGGACAGGGCGGTTAGGGACCTCGGAAAGAGATGGGAAGCACACGAGGTCACCACCGAAGTCCTCCTGGGGATGACGATCAAGCAAAGCCCCGACACCAAGGCGATTACCATCTCCCAGAAGGCCTACCTCCACCGGATGCTCAAACACTTCGGCCTAGAGCACGTCAGGCGCCGAAATACACCACTCCCCCCGAATGTCAAACTGCGAGAGTCACCAAATCCCCTCCCCGAACCGGAACGAAAATTCATGGAGAGTAAACCGTACAGGGCAGTCGTCGGCTCTATACTATGGGCGCAGGTCTGTACCCGAGCCGACCTTGCATTTGCAGGGAGCCTCCTCGCCAGATACCAGCTCAACCCAGGCCGAGGACACTGGGAGTGCGTGGAATGGGTGGCCGGGTACATACTCAACACGTTAGAATATGCGATCACCTACCGAGCGCCGAACCCACAGACAGACCAACCAGGAGCCGGCCTGAAGCCATACGCGTACGTAGACTCCGATCATGCAGGATGCCAGGACACATCGCGCTCTACCTCGGGGTACGTGTTCTTCATGGGAGGGGCGCCGGTCTCGTGGAGCTCGAAACGACAGGCAACGGTAGCGCTGTCTACTACTGAGTCAGAATACATCGGTCTGGCCAGAGCAACCCAACAAGCAGTATGGATAGCCTCATTTCTGGCAGAAGTCGACCTACCACAACCGGGACCTACGGAGCTACGTGGAGACAACTTCGGATCGATCTGCCTGACCGAGAACTCCAAACGACACGCCCTAGTCAAACACATTGAGATGCGACACCACTACGTGCGCGAGAAGGTCGGCAGCGGGGAAATACACGTCCAGCGAGTCCGCTCGGGGGACAATATTGCCGATATCTTCACCAAAGCCCTCAACGGCCCCGCGCACTCCAAACTCGTAGCACTCCTCGGACTGGATCGTACGGAGTAGGGGGGGTGTTGGAGTATACTCCGTACGTACGAATACCTTAACATTGAGTAAACGGCGTTATTACGAATACTGTACAGTACTAGCTTACATCCCACGACGCGGCGATTCGACTCCCTCAGTTGCTTTACAGACAACTGAGGTGAGTCCTAGGATATCAACTTCATAGTACAGCCTACTGATCACCTACGTAGAATACATCCTTAACAGGTACTTAGAACAATACAGTTGCTTTACAGACAACTGAGAATACATCCTTAACAGGTACTTAGAACAATACAGTTGCTTTACAGACAACTGAGAATACATCCTTAACAACACACACCCTTTTGCATAGGTCCAGTCCCTGTCCCTTTGTACCTGCTAACCATATGGATTTCTCTTTACTCTCTGTTTCTCTATCTCAGTTTCTCTCTACTCTTGTCTATTGTTTCTACGATGATATGCTGACTCTGGGCTATGCATAAAATGCTAATGCAAGCTCTAATACTTACACCAACACCAACACAAACCATCATCAAACACTAAGTTCAAGGGGGTTTATCATTGAAAAAGCAAGATCACACTGCAACTCTACAAATATCTACATCATATGGATATAATGTTAAGGTTGAATAGTTTTTCTTCTCGAGATTCTATCAAACTCGGGCATGCTAAATCTTTCTTTGACTTCATCTGAACTGAACAAAACCTCTGATTTGTATTATACACTACAAGTACAATCCACAGAAAGAGTGTGCACTACTCACAACACTCTGACTGCTATTAACTCTGAAGCATAATAGTGATCTGTGACTTTGAACTTTCTTTCTTTCTGTTTTTCTTAAACCCTAACTTGTTCAAAGTGAAAGTTAACACTGTATCATCTTTGTTTAAAGTGCACTTGTCACTATAGCCAGAAGCTACTAACCAACCAACCAAATCCTCTCGGAAGTGGGGGGGAAAGTGCTTGTTCTCATTTAGAGGCTAGCACCCTCCTTATATATCTTCAAAATAACCCTTAACAACTGATATCAATCATTGTAGCATGTGGATTTCTTGTAGCATGTGCTAATTTTGATGGAAATCATGCTGCATCTCGGAGTAGCATGTGGACCTGTTGTACCATGTGCTATTTTTGATGGAAATCATGCTGTACCTCGGAAGGCTTTCCGAATGAGGGACATATGCTAAATCAATTCTGATATTCTCGGAATTAACTCCAGAGGTCCGGAGTATCATTATCTTTTAATCTAATCATTCAGCTTTATGGCAAAAATAAAGCTCGGAACACTTTAATCCTGCAGATATTGTCATAGTCCAAGTCAAACACAAGTGTGGGTTTTAGTATTAGAGCTTTTTTACTTGGAAATACAACTGTATTATGCTATGAAGACCCACTTAAGTGTCATTCAGATGCAATTAATGTGTAGTTCTGTGTGTCTTCTCTGAATACAATGTACTGTTCAGTCTCAGCATCACTGATAGTACTTTACAGTTGAAAATGCATAATTACTGCATTGTAGACTCAAATAAAAATGAGTCATATCAACAATCATCTATACGATCCAATATACACTTTTACTTCCCGTCTAAGCAATCTGATAACGAGCTTGCCTCGTTTTTGTGTGAAAGAGAAAGGAAGGAATCAAATGGGAACACACAGACCCCTACAGAGGGCTAGAACTATGTGCTGGCACAACCACACAGTGTGATTTGCCCTTAAGACCAACAACTGATCCTAAGTTCGAAGAATACCCAACAGCTGGATATAACTTCTCGCAGTCACAAGGAGCAGAACACAATGTTCCTATACTCACAAGTGCCGGGCCCAAATGGCTGCTAGCGAAGAGGTTTCAGTCTGGCGGGAGTGTGTTTTTCCTTTTTACGGATTAGCACTGCAACGTCCTCCCAAAATCACTTGTATTCCAGATACATCAGATCGCTATTTATACATACAGAATATCGAGTCGCACAGTACAATTAATTTAATACAATAAACATTCGGAACCGCAAGGAAACTTCTACAATCGGTCAGATACTATTTAATTTGAATCTTCATGTCCCTATTTGGTCCATAATGGTTCCAAGATTCTAGTATACCTCCAAACATAGGTAGGTATTTCAATGATCATTTAATTTAATTGTTTTGGAGAATGACTCAAATGGTGTTCAGCTGTCACTGCTGTTCAACACTTACTTCGATCGTTCGTCACCTCGTCTGGAGGCAAATCAGCTCTCCTCGATTCTAATCCTATCAATCTGATTCATCTGGATTAAACTAATTGCTTCTTTCTTTCAATAGACACCCATTGTGCCTATACTATATCAAGGGAGTTATGCATAGTATTCATTTAATTGCATTCTTCAATATTTTCTACGTCAGGACTCTTTGACATTCATTTGATATGTCTTTGGAGCCTCGCAGTACTTCAATCATTCTTCTAGTCATTTTCCTCAACCATGCAACCTGATTGGTCTATTAGACTAAATCGCAGTCTTTTAGATTAATGCATGATCTTGTTCTAGAAGGAGTATTTGACAATTTCTGAGTTCTAGAAAGTCATTTTGAGTCAATCCTCGGCTCATGGTCACTTGAGTAAGTTCTTCCAAACTCCTGCCAGTGTAAGGTCCAATAAGAATACCCTTGGTATGTCATACGTGAATGGTCATCCTTCGGATGTAGTCCGAGTCTGGTATAATCCTGCTTGACAAACAGATAGACTTTTATCCGAAGGTAGTATCGGGGATGGGTAAACTAACCAACTTGTGGTAGTATGGGTATATGGTCCCTTCAACTTATTAGACTGATTCAGTATTGACTTTGACTGTCAATCTGGGTCTCAATTACAGTCCTCTTGATATGAATCTATGCGTGAAAATGTCACAATTCACAGCATAGACGTCTAGCCAAAATTTAGGCGTGTCACCGAGTGAGTCTCCGAGCTCCCTCAAACAATACTAAAGCTCCCCAACGCCTAACACCTTGGTGAGCTAACCTCCCCCAAACCTCCTCGAGCTCCCCAACTGCTCCTCAAGCTCTGGGACCTCGATCTAGGTAACGTCGAAGCTACCCCCTACGTCGAACTATGTACTGCTTCTCTGTTACAACCTCCAACACTCGAGGACATCCACCTCTAAGTCCCAGTTCCCGGGACCTTCCCTTCCGGGCGTATATCTTCTCAGGAGCTTACCAACTCGAGACCCACTTCGACTACAATCTTACGTTGACGTTCTAGCAAGTACAACTCCTACTACGCAACACTACTAGGTTCTGTTACTTCTACCTCCCCTCCCTACGCCTTAGGGACCTCCCTGGACCTTATAGGAACCCCTTCAAGGGTCACATCTCTCCATCCCAGCCACTACTAGGTCATTCCTGTCCTTGGTTGCGGTTTCCGTAGTTCCCTTCGAGCTCCAGTCTGCTCCTAGCACGCTACATAAACTCGCTATACCAAAACCTACCCTAAGACCAATTCTGACCCAGGTCTTACAGTGACTCACAAAAGTGACAGTCCCAATCTGGGGAAAAAAGTCACTGAATAAGGAAGGTGAGGTAAGATTTTCTCATGCTAAAACTGCCGTAGGACGAATCCTTCATTTCATTTTGGACTTGTAAAAGCTTCCTTAGCTCAGTTGGGAGCTCGAGCTGTAGCAGATAAAGGGACACTTGGTTAGTTGGGCATAAGATGGGATATGGTGTCTTAGAATGCAGAGGACAGGGATTCAGTAGAAATTCATTGCTGTTGGAGTTTGGCAACATGGCCTTCACTTTTTTGAAGATGCTGAGCAATATTACAAGGCTGTAGTTTATGGAAGTATCATCCTTATGTACAGTACTTCATGCAAATGTAATTTCCTTTCATGGTTGTATTTTCATCTTATTTGGCCAAATGTAACAGTGAGTTGATGTCATGCCTTGCCCCTGAACCGCATAGCCCACAACCTCCTTTTCACAATTCTCAACCTCCCCAGCCTCCCTTCTGGACCTCCACAGTGCTAAACAACCTCCCTAACCATTGGCTTTCCCTTTCGGGACCCCTCAGCAACCGAACAATGCCACTACAGCACTCCAATACTTCCCCAACAGCCCTGGGACCCTATACATGCGTCCATCATTTTGTCCTCATGTACTTAGACCAACCCCATTAAGTGCCTGTTTTATACTATGTTCCTTTGTTAACTTCTGTCAGCAACTGGTTCTAGTAACAGGTGTCACCAGGTGTCACACTCAAGAAAACCTTTGATGGCAGAGCGATAAAGAAAGCAAGCAAAGTTCTGGACTAAACCAGGTAGAATAGATGAGATCAAAGCTAAGGAAATACAGCAAGTAACTACAGCTTATATACAAGTAAACAACCCTCTGCCCTAGTAATGCCCAATACCCTGGGTTAGTGGTAAACATGAGTAGTACATAAGTAAAGCAACATGTAAGTAATGAAAGCTCGATCATCATGCTATATGTGTGTTGTGAGACTGCTGTATTTAATATAAGTAAATGGAAAGCGCATGTTGTATCAGTAAGCATAAATAATAGGTCAGGTGACAAGATAAGGCAGGATATAAAATAAGGGATATAGAAGATAAGACAAGAGATAAAAAATAAGACAAGATAAGGAAAAAGATAAGATGAAAAGAAGTAATTGTAACAACTTCCCTGTACCTATTTAAGCAGTTCCGTAGTGTCCAAAAGCCCAGCTTGGTATATTTTGAACACACACCCTTTACATAGGTCCAGTTCCTGTCTTATTCTCTACCCTGTAGGTACTATACGTATAGCCCCTAGTAGCTAGTCTGGCGCTCCGCCCCGATATGCCAATTAGTAGGTATAAATACTCCTGTACTATACTGTAGTTCCTCAGTTTAATTATCAGCTTAGATCATCTTAGTGTCATGCCCTGACTACAACCAGACCAGTCCCAGTACCCGTTACATGTTGTCATACATCCTATCCACCTCCTGTTCCCCCTCTACACCTCCCCAAGTACCACCATGCACCTCTCCAAGTATTGCTGACATACCTACCCAAACGTCCTTCACTCCGACACACATACAAGACCCTCCTAACCGCCAACCCCTTTAAGTACTAATCTCGATTACCTCCCTCCCTCGACTAAGCTGCCTCATGTCTCCAGATGTTCTCTTGTTCACTTCCCGTACCTATTTAAGTAGCGCCGCAATGTCCCGGATCCCCAGCTTGGTATATTTTGAACACACACCCTTTACATAGGTCCAGTCCCTGTCCCTTTGTACCTGCTAACCGTATGGAATTCTCTTTACTCTCTGTTTCTTTATCTCTGTTTCTCCTACTCTTGTCTACTGTCTCAATGATTGTCTATACGATTCAATACACACTTTTACTTTGTCATGAAGTCTCATGATGCGCCCTTTGATGCGCCATCAGCGGTGTGTTCCCATCAATCTCTTTTCACATGTTTATTGTACTTGTTCATCTCTTTTCACATGTTTATTGTACTTGTTCACATGACCATTCCAATACTTCTATTTGTTTCCATATGCTTCCATACAACTCGTCCTTATTCATCGATTAGCTGGTTATGATTCATTATCGACTCATTATTACTCGTATATATTGATTCCTCACTCTTGTTCCATATTGCATCGTTATTTACAATCGCTTACTCATTAGACAGAAGTAGTATATAAAGAGCAGTAGGTAGATCCTAGTTCCCCATCTCGACCTCTTGGTCATTGGGCAACTAGGCAAGTACTTGTATCCCCTTAGATACTACTTATCTAACTTGGTCATTGGGCAACTAGATTCCCTTTTGATTACTGGTGTGATTGGCCTCCGTGTCATATGCATGCAATTCACCCCATACACTTCCCGGCCCGGCTGTTAAGATCATGCACACTGTGTAACTGTGCCAGAGGTCACAGAGTGTCTAAGTGCGGAAGACGAGTGGGACAGTAGTGAAGTTATTAACAACATCGCTGTTACGCCGTTAGTCCCCGGAGATCAAGAGTATAAGAGGGAGGAGCTAAGTAGCAGCCAAGTCGGAGCGGCGGTAACGCCGATGACGAGGAGCGAGCCAAAGAACTTATAAGTCCAAAGGCTGTAGAGAGAGTGCTTCAAGGCGTTGAGCCTGAAGACTTAGAGAGGAGCTAAGTTGAGAAGGGAGATCTAAGTTGATAATTAAACTGAGGAACTACAGTAGCGTACAAGCAGTATTTATATCTACGGAGCGGCGCAGCGGTGCGGAGCGCCAGACTAACTACTAGGAGTTATACGTGTAGTCCTGCAGGGTAAAGTAAAAGACAATAAGGAGGGACTAGAATGAAAGGGTATGTGTAGCAAGAAAGAACAATAAAGGGAGATTACAATAAGAGGTGGATCTTCGGAGTACCGAGCGGCGAGATGGAGGCCCGAGGCATGGGCTTGACAGTATCCCCCTCTTAGGCTTGAGCCCTCGAAAGCCATTAATACCGGAAGTTGGTTAGTCACCAAAGGAAATTTTTTTTTAAAGGCCGTCGGCATCGAGGATTTCGTACTATCAGTCAGCAGGAGAAATTTTTGTAAGCCGTTGGTACCGGGAATTGGCGTTAGTCATCCACGGAAATTTCCGGTTCCCCGTAAACCAAACACAACTCGAAAGAACATTTTCGCTGGTCCGTGCGCCGTTTTGTGCCTATAAAAAGGGCCAGGTTTTGCCGCTATGGCCCTAACTTTCCAAAAACTCTAAGTCCACCAGGATGTCGACTAGCCATACTACAACCCGCACCACCACCACTGTAGGTTCTATCCCCATCACTGGTGGCAACCCATCTCCAACCTCGGCCCCGACCCATCCTTCAACGCCGGATCCTTCTGACGAGGAGCGGGAGCTCGAGCTCCAATTACAGCGTACTCGGGAGAAGAACCGGAAGCGAAAGGAGGAAAAGAAGAAGGCTGAGGAAGAGGCCAGGCGAAAGGCGGAGGAGGAAAGGGAGAAACAGGAGGCTGCCGCCCGGGCCGCGAACGCCAGGAGGTTAGAGGAAGAGGCAGCAGAGAAGAGGAGGAGGATAGCGGCGGCGCGAAGTCGTCGGGGGCCCTCACCTGGGGAGGCATCTACTTCTGCTCGCCGAGTAGAGGTAGAGATTCCTCGGGTGATTAGAAAAGGGAAGGGCAGATCCAGGAATGAGGTGAGTGGTAATCTTAGCCATTAACTATCTTACTAATTCTTGAATTATAGACTTCCGGCGGAGACCCGGATGACGGCGACGACGGCGAGGATGACGATGACGATGAAGAATGGGTGCCTTGCGAACGGTGCCAAACAAAACAGATCCCTTGCCAGATGCAGGCTGGCAAGAGGACTTCCATTATCTGTAAACCCTGCCACGATTCTAAAGTTCGATGTTCATATTCGAACAGGCCCACAACGGTGAAGAAGGAAGTGGTCTCCAACCCGACCGGCGAACGGCTAGTGGTGTTGGAAAGTCAAGTGGCCCAATTGTTGGCTGACAACCGGGTCCTCCGAGAAGGCCAGGTCAGGGCTAACACCTATGACCGCCATATCATCAAGAAGCTTGACTGGTTAATAAGGGATGCCGCAAGGAGAAGGGAGGAGTCTCCGGAGGAGCCGATTGCCGGCCCTTTGGTATTGCCAAAGAAAAGGAGGCGCGTAGTAGATAGTGAGGAGGAGCAGGAGAAGGAAAGAGAGAAGGAGAAGGAGAAGGGTGGAGAAGGAGAAGAGGAGATGGACGAGGAGGAAACGGCGCCGACAGAGGCGCGATCGGACAAAGGAAAGGGGAGAGCAGTGGAGTAGAGTGATATGGACATCGGACATCGGACCCCTGCCCTCGGCCAACTCTTGTAATCTTCTTGCCTTCTTGTTGTTCTTCATATAATTTTGTTTGCCTTTTGTATATATAAAAATGTCAACGCGATTAGAAATCGGAAAGCGAATGGGCCGCGAAGCGGCGTAAGAATTAATTAGTTGAAGTATAAGTAGTTTAAGTGTGAATGAAAATAAGTAAAATAGTAACTAAGAAAACAAAATAAGCAATTTAAGAAAGAGAGGTAAACACTCAATTTACTATCATCGTGTTTACCCTCTAAACACATGAAGTAACCTTTGGCAGAGCACGGCGGAAACGGGGAAAAGGAATAAAATGTTTTTTTTTTGTGATCAAGGTCCAGGCTTGTGAGGGTATCGGGCGTGGAATGCCGGTACAAGTTCGTCAGCATGTAATTCATCAGCAGCAACCCAAGAGAACTCATCGTCAGTACCTTCGTAACCGGCCCACCGAATGTAATAACGTAGAGGACAACGTTTGTACCTTCTGTCTAGCTTGGAGTCGAGGATTTTGGCAACGTTGTACTCCTCTTCACCATCAACTTCAATTGGAGGTGGAGGAGATTGAGTTCGATTCGGGAATGGATTCGGTGTAACCGGCTCCAACTGAGAGACATGGAAAACCGGGTGAATGCGGCGAAGATAGTCCGGGAGCTTGAGCTCGTAAGACAGAGTACCAGGTCGACTGATGATCTTGAAAGGACCAAGATATTTTTCAGAGAATTTTTCCGTAGGACGAGTAGAACGAATGTGCTTAGCAAGAACAAATACTTCGGAGCCGGTCGGGAACTCCGGGTGCGAGATTCTTTTCCTGTCAGCTTGTTCCTTGTAACGAGACTGAGCTAAAAGGATTTCCTCTCGAAGGAAAGCGTGGAGTTCATCGAGGTTGACGACGAAGTCTCTAGCTAGATCAGACTTCATGTCGACCTTGGGCCGAACGGTGATATTTGGGTGGTATCCTTTGTTGGCAAAGAATGGAGTAATACCAGTGGAAGCATTGGGAGCATTGTTATAGGCAAATTTGGCGATCAGAAGTAGCGGCGACCAGTCATCTTGTTGGTAGGAACAATAGATCCTGATGTACTGCTCGAGAGTCTGATTGACACGCTTGGTCTGCCCATTGGCTTCCGGATGATATCCAGAGGTATAGTGAAGTTCCATGGAGAGCGCTTTACCGAGAGCCCGGAAAAACGCCGAAACAAATTCAGAACCACGATCAGAAGTGACATGATTAGGGACACCATGTTTAGAGAAGACATGAATAACAAAAAGCTCAGCTAGTTGTTCGGAAGTAATGGTGTCAAAGGTTGGAATAAAGATAGCTTGTTTGGAAGATTGATCCACGACGATGAGGATAGCTGTATAGCCATTCGACATTGGCAGTTGCTCAATGAAGTCCATGGATATGGAATCCCATGGTCGGACCGGAACCGGCAGAGGCTTCAACAACCCGTAAGGCCGATGACAGCGAGGTTTGTTGCGACCACAAATAGTGCAAGAGGTGACATAGTCACAGACGAAGTCTCTGACCTTGGGCCAGGTGTATTGACGACGTACAGCTTCTAAAGTGCGGTTCTGGCCGAAATGGCCGGAGAGTGGATGATCGTGAAAGTAGCAGAGGACTTGAAGGCGAAGATCGCCGTGATTCGGGACATAAATACGGTCGTCAAGGTGTAGTAGCTTGTCACTACCTAAGCTCCAACGTTCATTGGAAGGATCTTTTGCAAGTTCCAAACTAACAACGGAGCTCGGATCGGCGGGAAGGGCGAGAATAATTGCCTGGTGTAGGGCTTCGATATCCATGATAATCGAGGCTTGTAAAACCGGGCCTTCCAGGAAGGTAGCTCGAAGGGACGCAGTGAGTTGTTCATTAGTAAAGATAGGACGGAAGTTATGAGGGTTCACTTGGGCGTAGCCGATATCCCCCTCTTTAGGGTAGACGTCCCAGCATCTAGTTATCGAGTCGGGTTTCTCGCCGAGTTTCCCTGGTCGGAAGCGAATGACCATATTAAATTGATGCAAAAATTCTGACCATCGGACCTGTCGGCGTGTGAGAACCTTGGTGGTAGAAAAATACTCAAGATTTTTGCGATTGGTGACGACGTCCACCGGATCACCCGAACCTTCCAGATAGTGAGGCCAAGCTTTAAAGGCCTCGAAGATGGCCAGTAGCTCTTTGTTGTGAGTATCGTAGTTGAGTTCAGCCGCATGAAGCATTCTGGACAGGAAGGCTAGAGGATGAATTTCACCGTCAGCATATTGGATGGAAAGAATAGCCGCAATGGCGTAGTCGGAAGCATCGGTCTCCACGATAAGTGGGCGGTTCGGCTCCCAATGGGCCAGTATCGGCGCAGAAGTGAAAGCAATTTTGAGATTTTCGAAGGCCTCTTGACAGCTGCTGTCCTAAATCCAGGGAGCGCCTTTTCGGGTAAGCCGAGTCATTGGCACAACGATATCGCTATAATTATAAATGAAACGACGATAGAAGTTTGCAAAACCCAAGAAGGACTGAATGTCCTTAACCTTCCTCGGGACCGGCCACTCTAGAACTGTCTGAACTTTCTCCTTGGACATGGTCAATCCGTCGGGAGAAAGAATATAACCCAAATACTCAACAGTATCCATATTGAACTCGCATTTCTCGGGATTGGCGTAAAGCCAATGATGGCAAAGCCGCCGAAGAACTTCCTTGACATGTTCTTGGTGCTCTTCTGGCGTATCAGAGTAGATCAGAATATCGTCCAAATAGACGATTACACAAACATCGAGCATGTCAGAGAAGATGTCATTAACAAACCGCTGGAAAGCCGCAGGGGCGTTCGTAAGGCCGAACGGCATAACCTTCCATTCGTAGGAGCCGTAGCGGGTCCGAAAGGTGGTTTTCCATTCATCACCTTCAGCGATTCTGACCAGATGATAAGCGTGAGCGAGATCCAATTTGGTGTATATTTTAGCTCTTTTCGGAGCGTCGAGAAGATCTGATATGAGTGGAAGTGGGTAACGATCCTTTTTGGTAATACGATTGAGTCCACGGAAATCGACGCAAAGGCGAAGTTTGCCGTCTTTCTTCGGGACGAAAAGGACCGGAGCGCCGTGAGGAGAGGATGATGGGGTGATGGCACCAGTAGCCAGCTGTTTGTCAATAAAGTCTTTAAGGGCGACTAACTCCTTTTCAGACAAAGGATATATACGGCCGAGAGGCGGCGAAGCACCTTCTTCCAAGTCAATCTTCAGGTCGTAAGGTCTGTGTTCAGGAAGTGAATCTGCAGCGATCTCGTCGAAGACGTCTGCAAACTCAGCATACTCTGCTGGGATGGAAGGAGGAAGTGGAGGAACAGTAGGAACGGTGGAAGAGCGGTCGGCGGTGCGGGCCGCGACCTCAGAGTGAATAGCACGAAGAAGTATGGGTTCCATACCAGCGTCCTTGCAAGCCCTGTTACAGGTGTTTGCATAATTTCGTGAACAATCGAGTTTTTTTTCTTTTTGCGGTCTGGATATATCCTATCTTATCAGCCACGTGATGTGACATGTTTTTCTCACTGCGCACATCAGCGCACATCCTGCAGGTCCCTACATATCCTAGCACAATAGATTATCAGGCCTGTAACAGCTCTGCCATATGTCTCCTTGATATCTTTTGAGCCTGTATCCAAATCTCCTTCATACAAGCCTCGAAGTCTTTATTGGAACAGTGTTAAGCTTATATAAGGCAAGGTATTCAAAATTTTTATTTTGAAGTGATTTCCCTCATTCTTTTTGCATTTAACACGTCATTGCAGTATTCTCTGAGTCACTCTCTCACTACATCCCATCATCCCAGTAGTGTCTTCAGTATACCAGTAATAGATGTTTTTGAGGAGGCATGGGGTTGAGAAGCAATCACATCACGTTTAGATATTCCGAATTGGGAACGGATATATTCGGACCGCAAAAAGAAAAAAACTCGATTGTTCATGAAATTATGCAAACACCTGTAAAGACTGCAGCACTCACCAGTGCAATGTCAACCTCGGGAGTTTCCAGCTGAGCAGCAAATTGAGAGACCGTAGGATAGGAATAGATGGGTTCAAAGGGAAATTTGGATGAAAGGGGCTTGGCCCGTGATGTCCGAGAGCGGGAGCGAGAGCGAGAGCGAAGTGAGTCCCCAGAAGGGGTCTCCAGAATTGTCGGTGAAACCGACGGCGAAGGTTCCGGTAGCGGAACAGCGACCTTTGCAACAACAGGGTTGATCGCAGAAGGCACAGACGTCTGTGGAGAAACAAGATGTGAAGTGTTACGGAACATAATGTTTTGAGATGCCCAGTCAATCAACGGATTGTAGCAGGATAAGAAACTGTAACCTAATACTGCTTTACAGGATGAATCTAAATGAGTACCATAAAACGGTAATAGAAGCAGCTCGCCGGAAGGGAACCGAACGGCGATATTCGCCATATTGGTAATTGGTTTAGAAGACAATGAACCATCAAAAAGACAAAGATTAACAGGAGAGATTTTGGTCGTAGGAATTGTCACAAAGTGGCGGCGGCGGAGTGACTAAGCGGAGCAGAGAGGCGGAGCGACTAAGCGGAACAGAGACAGACTGGTCCCAAGATAATGACAGAGATATATTGAGTATCGTAGTCATAGGTAATAATAAGTAACACATACCTGGTCCCAAGATAATGACAGAGAGGTCAAGATAAGGGACCAGGCTGTGGGGGTTTGGCTATTTATACATAATCCGATCTGCGAGAAATAACGATGTAATACTGTACAGTTTAGGAACAAGGAAGGTGGCGGAAGCCGGTAGAAGGAGAAGGGTAACAGGTGGATCGGTAATCGATGGGATTTGGTGGTGATGTAATCGTACAAGTAAAGGCGTCGAAACGGTGAGAAAAGGAAAATGATAGGGGCTACGTACTTCATGACATTACCCCCTCCTTACGACCATTGCCCTCGATGGTCAAGCCTTTGCTGCTGTGGGGTGTTTCTTGTGGAAGGCTCGAACGATCTTTGGAGCGCGGCTGAGGTTGGGCACTGGCTCCCAGGAATTATGCCCTGCGTCGTAACCCTTCCACTTGACCAGGTATTCCAACCTCTTCCACCGGACCCGACTATCCAGAATTTCTTCTACTTCATATTCCGGTTCATCTTCATCTTCTAGGTAGACTGGCTCTGGTGGCGTTGGTATTTCTCCATTGATGGTGTTACCTTTCCAGGGATAGAGTTTGTCGACATGAAAGACAGGATGGATGCGGTCGAGCGAGATTGGGAGGTCAAGGCGGTAGTCCAGGGGTCCAATTTTCTCTAGGATTCGGTAAGGTCCAAGCTGCCGATCTCTGAGTTTCTCACTGGATAGTTGGAGGTTGATGTCCTCCGCGCTGAGCCAAACAAAATTTCCGACTTTGAACTGGTGAGCTTTTTGTTTTCCTCGTTCATATCCTTCTTTCTGTAGCTTCTTCCCTAAGTGCAAGGCGGCTCCTGCGTCCTGTCGTGCTTCTCGGAGTATCTGTATGCGGTCATCCACCGCCGGGATCCCGCTGCGTTGTCCGACTGGAATGTTAAACAAGGGGAGGTATCCGTAGGTGAGCTCAAATGGGGACATGCCAAGTGCAGAATGGGTTCGCGAGTTGATGACGAACTCCGCCATGGGGAGATGTTCTGCCCAGTCATCCTGCCGACGACCTACGTAGAGTCGAATGTACTTTTCTACTTCTTGGTTGGCGCGTTCGGTTTGACCGTTGGACTGAGGATGGTACCCAGATGTAAGGTCTGATTTTATTCCTAGTCTGGCGAGTAAAGATCGCATGAGTTTGGCTGCAAACTGAGGCCCCCGGTCGGATTTGAAGTGGAGAGGGAGCCCGTGAAGACAGAAGATTTCCCTGTAGTAGATGTCAGCAACGCCTTCCGCAGTGATGGAGCTAGTACATGGGAGGGCATGAATTTGTTTCCCATAGAGATCTGTGCAAACCAGGACTGCGTCGTATCCTTGGGAGTTAGGCAGTTGCGTTATTAGGTCCACTCCTACCTCTTCCCATAAACCCGATGGTACGTCTAGTGGCTGAGTTATAGCTCATGGGTGTCGTTGGATCTTTTTGCGTGCGCATGTCTCGCATCCCTCTACGTATTTCTCCACAAAGGAGCGCAGCATTGGCCACCAGAAGTGGGTGCTAACTAGATCGAGTGTTCCGTGGAGTCCAGGGTGTCCAGCTGTGGGATGATCGTGGCATTGACGCAGTACTTCCGTGCGTAGGTCATCGTCTGCAGGTACGTATACTCGTCCTCGGTAATAGACTAGACCGTTGTCCTCCTCCCATTCGGCAAGAAGGCAATTGGGACAAGTTTCTCACAGAGTTCAGCCAGCGATTTGAATCGATAGACCCAGGTATGGAAGCCCGTAACGCGATTCAATCCCTTAAGCAGACAGTAGCGGAGTTTGCTCAGAAATTCCAGGACATTGGAAGTCGGACTGAGATGTCTGACATCAACTTGAAGGAACGCTTCTACTCTGCCCTACTTCCAGAGATCCGACAGAATCTGATTACGGTAAACATTGGTCAAGGAGCTGCTCGAACCCTAAAGGAGGCCATCACACGGGCCGTATCAGTGGACGTCTACTTACATGACCCTACTCTGACTGGTCGAAGCACTGGACCTACCTGCTCCTATGTGGCCCCTGCTGATCCCCATGCCATGGATATCGATGCCACCCACACTAGCAATGGGAATATGAGGGAGGCTTTCCTGGCCCGCATGCATGGACGATGCTTCGGCTGTGGTGCCCAAGGACATGTCAAGCAGAATTGCCCCCACCGAGAAACCACCTGCCGTTACTGTGGACATCGAGGACACCTGGAAGCAGTCTGCCAGGACAAGTTTATGGGACTTGGACGAGACCGAGGCCGACGCCAGCAGATATCAGCCACTGGATCCGCACCATTCTCCCTGTTTCCAAACGAATCAGTCCAGATCGCGGCCTCAACCCCACCATTTGCTCCGACTACTGTACCTGCCACTCCAAGCTCCCCTAACCAAGACTTCTCCAACCAGATTGGTCAAATGAGGGAATTACTTGATCGTGCTAACGCTATGTCCTCCTCGTCCTCTGGCTTACAACAGGGTTTTTAAAGAGGGTACCCACTTCGGCTGCACCGAGAGTACCCCGTAATCAGTTTTCTATGTTCGCTACTTCTTCGTATGACTCGCACCCATCATGTACAATATTGTCAATCTGGGAATTAAACTCCACTTCCCCACATTTCCGAATTCATGCGAGACTAAGAGGAAGGAACCATAGTATAACAACTGCAGCCATGGTAGACTGTGGAGCTACTGCCCTGTTTCTAAACCAAGACTTTGCCACCCGGAACCGTGTAAGATGTGCACCCCTTCATAAACCAATTGACGTTTTTAATATCGACGGAACACCTAACCGAGCTGGACGAATCACCCACTTCGCACGTCTAGCACTCACAGTGGATAATCAGGAGCAATGGATGGACTTCTTGATCACCAACCTAGGAGGTGAAGACCTTATCCTTGGACTTCCCTGGTTACGGAAGGTAAATCCGGAGATTGATTGGGAGAAAGGACGACTTTCAGTGAAACCCCCTCGAGTAACTATAGAAGAAATCCAAGACGAGGAGACTTCACATCCTTACCAAGTAGCAGCTAATGCTGACAGCCAAATCCGAGAACCCTTGAGCCCAGAAACTCAACCCGAACCCAGCGACGCTGCGATATTACCTGAAACCGGCCTGGAAGAGAGCGAATCCATGGAAGAACCTCCAATACACCGAATCCGAGCCAACCACAAAACTCATCGAGCATGGGTAAAAGCTGGGATTTTGGAAGAACAAACCGACGAAGTCTGGTGTGCAGCAGGATTCACTTACTCCCAACAGCTAGCAGAGGAAGCCAACCGAGACAAACCCCTCAAAACCTTCGAAGAAATGATCCCTGAGCAGTACCGAGACTTCAAGAAGGTTTTCTCAGAATCCGCTTCCGAACAATTACCTGCCCATCAACCCTGGGACCATGCAATTGATCTCCTGCCTGGAGCACCGGCAACCATGCGCACCAAGATCAGCAAAGCCTGATGCGTCTACCTCGATTCGGGTCGGTCTGTCCGGAGTCCACAGGGCTAAGATGGGTGCGGAGATGAAGGCTTCCCTCAGGGTGTCAAACGCTTTCTGCTGGGTGTCCATCCAGGTAAAGGATATGTCTTTCCGAGTGAGGTCGTTCAGGGGCCTAGCTATCCTTGCAAAGTTCCGGATGAAGCGCCGATAGAAGTTAGCAAATCCAAGGAACCCTTGTAGCTCTCGAAGGTTAGTGGGGGCTGGCCAGTTGCGAACCGCAGCTACTTTTACCGGGTCCATTCGTACCTCTCCTTCCGATATAATGAGGCCTAGGTATTCAATCTGTTGTTGTTCGAATTCGCACTTCTCCGGTCGTAGATACAGGTCATGCTTCACTACTGTCTTTACCCTTAAATACCTCGGGTTTGTTCATGCTGGACTTGGAGGATGAGTGTTCCTCCATGGCTGTAGCAAGATTGGCTACTTGTTTAATGAGCAGAGTCATGAGATCTTCTGCAGAGGCAGGTGGGGCGGGTGTGGCAGGCGGAATAGGAGTCGACATGATAGGAGTGGGTGCTTGGGGTTGGGGAATTGGCAAGAAGGTTGTATTGTTGTGAGTAACTGGTTCTTGGACTGAGTTGTGGAGAGCATTGGGGCAGGGTTGAGAGTCGCAGTCGTACCAGCTATCGTCGGTGTTGTGGATGTAGTTTTGGTCTCTGGGGTCAAGTGCGTGTAGGAGCGTAGAGCAGTCTACTCTGGTGGCAGGAGTTTCAGGGTCGGGCAGGACAGGGGAGGACGTGGTGTCTGCGGGTCCTGCAAGGACAACCTTATCGGTAGGCTATCGGTGCAGTAATGGATCTTGACCTGATGTCACAAAGCGGCAGCGGCGGAGCGACTAAGCGGAGTGATAATGCGGAGCGACTAAGTGGAGTGATAATGCGGAGCGACTAAGCGGAGCAGAGACAGACTGGTCCCAAGATAATGACAGAGATATATTGAGTATTGTAGTCATAGGTAATAATAAGTAACACATACCTGGTCCCAAGATAATGACAGAGAGGTCAAGATAAGGGACCAGGCTGTGGGGGTTTGGCTATTTATACATAATCCGATCTGCGAGAAATAACGATGTAATGCTGTACAGTTTAGGAACAAGGAAGGTGGCGGAAGCCGGTAGAAGGAGAAGGGTAACAGGTGGATCAGTAATCGATGGGATTTGGTGGTGATGTAATCATACAAGTAAAGGCGTCGAAACGGTGAGAAAAGGAAAATGATAGGGGCTACGTACTTCATGACAATTATGCCATTCTTCGCAAACAAAGGATACCACCCCAACATCACCGTTCGGCCCAAGGCCGACATGAAGTCTGACCTAGCCAGAGACTTCATCATCAACCTCAATGAACTCCACATATTCCTTCAAGAAGAAATCCTTCTAGCTCAATCTCATTACAAGGAACAAGCTGACAGGAAACAAATCTCGCACCCAGAGTTCCTGATTGGCTCCGAAGTATTTGTTCTGGCTAAGCATATTCGATCTACTTGTCCTACTGAAAAATTCTCTGAAAAATATCTTGGTCCTTTCAAGCTGGTACTTTATCTTACGAGCTCAAGCTCCCGGACTACCTTTGCCAGATTCACCTGGTCTTCCACATCTCACAGCTAGAGCCGGTTATGCCGGACCCTATCCCGAATTGAACTCAATCTCCTCCACCCCCAATCGAAGTTGATGGTGAAGAGGAGTACAACATTGCCGAAATCCTTGACTCCAAGCTGGACAGGAGATACAAATGTTGTCCTCTACGGTATTACATTTGGTGGGCCGGTTACAAAGGTACCGACAATGAGTTCTCCTTGGTTGCTGCTGATGAATTGGTACCGGCATTCCACGCCCAATACCCTCACAAGCCTGAACTTTGATCTCAAAAATAATCATTTTCCCCTTTCCCCGAAATTTCCGTTCTCTGCCGAAGTTCACTTCATTGCATCAAGAGGGTAAACACAATGATAGCAAATTGAGTGTTTATCCTCTCCCTTATATTGCTGACTCTCTCCTTCAGATTGTTCATTTTCATTCTTTATTCCTGATTAATTTGGTTCATTTACTTATATTCATTCACACTTAACACTACTTATACTTCAAACAAATTAATTCTTTCGCCACTTCGTGGCCCGTTCACTTTCAGTTTCAAAGATGCACTAATATTTTTTATATACAAAAAATCAAAAGATAACAAGACAGGATTGGAGAAATACAAAAGAAGCCGAAGGGCCAATGTCCGATGTCTGCTACTTTACTTCCCTTTCTCCGTTTGTGCCTTCTTCGGCGCCAGTTCCTCACCCACTTCCACTTCTTCTTCTTCGTCTCCATCCTTTGCCGTTCCCCTCTCTTGTTCCTCTTCCTTCCCTTCTTCTCCCTTCTCTTCTTCCTCTTCTTCGTCACTTTCTTCGACGATCCTCCTCCTCTTTAAAACCCTCGGCTTCTCTGATACTACCCTCCTTCCCGCTGTTTCGACACCATGGGTTGTCCCAAGTACAAACACTTCACCTTGGCGTCATGGCAGGGTTTACAGATGATGGAACTTCTCTTGCCAGCCTGCATCTGGCAAGGAAGTTTTTTGTTCTTGCACCGCTCGCAGGGTGCTCAGTCGTTGTCATTGTCGTCAGGGTCCCTGCCAACAGGCTAAAATAAGATGTCAATAGAAGAATTAACCCCAAAGTTGGAGTTAATCACCTGGGCCATAGCCTTTCCTTTCCCCTTGTCTTTCCCTTTTTCCCTCTGGGTTAACTCCACCCTCGGTCTTCTCAGAGAAACTGTCAAGCCCATGCCTCGGGCCTCCATTTCGCCGTTTGGTATTCTGAAGATCCACCGTTTATTCTAATCTCTCTTTTATTGTTCTTTCTCGCTACACATACCCTTTCTTTCTAGTCCCTCCTTATTGTCTTTTACCTTACCCTGCAGGTACTACACGTATAGCTCCTAGTAGTTAGTCTGGCGCTCCGCACCGCTGCACCGTTCCGTAGATATAAATACTGCCTGTACGCTACTGTAGTTCCTCAGTTTAATTATTGACTTAGATTCCCTTTCTACCTCAGTCCATCTCTTAAGTCTTCAGGCTCATTACCTCGAAGCACTCTCTATAGCCTTTGGACTTATAAGTTCTCTGGCTTGCTCCTCATCATCGGCGTTACCACCGCTCCGGCTTGGCTGCTACTAGTTACTCTCTTCTATACTCTCGATCTCCGGGGACTAACAGCGTAATGGCAGTGTTGTTAATAACTTCACTACTGTCCCATTCGACTCCCGCACTTAGACACCCTGTGACCTCTTGCACGGTTACCCGGTGTACATGATCTTAACAGAAACAGAAACCTCACTGGGAGAAGTTTCCCGGTGGCTACGGGCCGCCGCCGCCTCAGCCAGTAGTCTCCTCCTTTCTACCACCTCTTCCTCTTGCTGTCGGGCCTGATTGGCCCACTCTCGCGCCTCGCACGCCGCCTTCTCTCTAGCTGCCGCTGCCTTCCTTTCCTTCTCTTCCTCCTCTGCCCTCTTCCTGGCAGCCTCTGCCGCCTTCCTAGCTTTCACCCTCTCAACTCTCGCTAAGGCCTCCCTCATAATCGAATCCTTGTCGTCGTCAACAGGGTCGACGGGACTCGGGGGACTGGCAGGGCCGGAGGAAGTACTGGCGGTGGGATTGGTAATGGTGGTGGTGGTGGTTCAGCTTGCTGTCATTTTGAAGGACTTAGAAAATTTCTGGAGAAAAGTTAGGCCCACAGCAGTGAAATCCTGGCCCGCTTTATAGGGTCAAAATGGTGCACAGACCAGTTCAACCCTCGAATTGTAATCGGCATACGGGGAACCAACAAAATTTTTTCCTGCGGACTAAAAGAATAAATCCCGATGCTAACGGCTTTCGAGGGCTCAAGCCTAAGAGGGGGATACTGTCAAGTCCATGCCTCGGCGCCTTGCTCCACCACTCGGTATCCCAAGATCCACTCTTTATTGTAATTTTCTTCTTATTGTTCTTTCTCGTTACACAAACCCTTTCATCCTAGTTCCTTCTTATTGTCTTATTCTCTTCCCTGCAGGTACTACTTGTATAGCTCCTAGTAGTTAGTCTGGCGCTCCGCCCCAATGCGCCGATCTGTAGATATAAATACTGCCTGTACTATACTGTAGTTCCTCAGTTTAATTATCAACTTAGATTCTCCTCTCCAACTTAGTTCGTCCTCTCTTGTCTATAAGTCTCCAGGCTTGTTGCCTTGAAGTCTTCCTTACTCTGACCTTAGGACTTATAAGTCTTTGGTTTGCTCCTTGTCATCAGCGTTACCACCGTTCTGACTTGGCTGCTACTAGTTCTCCCCTTCTCTGTTCTCGATCTCCGGGGACTAACGGTGTAATGGCGGTGTTGTTAATAACTTCACTACTGTCCCATTTGACCCTCTGCCCTTAGACACCTTGTGGCCTCTGGCATGGCCTCACGGTGTACATGATCTTAACAAGGTCCCAGGATGTGGGTTGGTATTGGTGGGCATTCCCTAACGGTGGAGGTGTTAATGGAGAAGCAGGGTGAGAGTGGATGTTGTACGAGGCTTCGGTGTTACCTAAGGTCGAGATCCCAAGACTTGTGGAACAAGTAGGGAGCTTAACGAGATGTTGGGGAGGTTGGCTCACCAAAATGATGAATGTTGTTAGGGAGCTTTATGGTTAGTCGAGGGAGGTTGGGAACTCACTTGGGATGCTTAAACATGGAGTAAAAGCATGTATTGAATCAAGTAAACAATCATAGAGAGATTGAGTCGGAGAAACAGAGAGTAAAGGAAAATCCGTATGGTTAGCAGGTATAAAGGGACAGGGACTGGACCTATGTAAAAGGTGTGTGTTTAAAATATACCAAGCTAGCGGTGTTTAGGATATAAGGGTACTTATATAGACAAGATGAAATGGTCAGGGGAACATTGTATGAAGTGGGCACTTAATGGGAATGTTCTAGAATACATGAGGACAGACTGATGGGGGCGTGGATGAGCTCCTGGGTCTGTTAGATGGCAGATGGTGTGGAGGTACTGGGTTAGTGGAGCAGTGGGGGGCGTCCCCACTGCTGCTGTTTCCAATTCTTTTCCTGTTACTTCCTTACGACCAACACCTCTGTGTCATGCCTCGCCCCGACTTCCATAGCCCATAAGCTCCTTGACATAGTTCCCAACCTCCTCAGCCCACTTCCCTGAACCCCTGAGAACACTCCCAACGCCGCAAACCTCCTCACGGCTAGGACAACCTACACGATTCTTAGCTCCCCTCAATGCAACCGAACCACTCCACGACAGGGTCCTGGAACCCCGCACATGCGCCCATCATTCCGTCCTCATGCCCGTTGATGTACTTAGAAACCCCATCAAGTGCCCGTTTCGTACTATGTCTCTTTGTTAACTTCCCTATACGTATTTAAGCAGTCCAGTAGCGTCCAGAAGCCCAGCTTGGTATATTTTGATCACACACCCTTTACATAGGTCCAGTCCCTGTCCCTTTGTACCTGCTAACCGTACGGAATTCTCTCTACTATCTGTTTCTCTATCTCTGTTTCTCTCTACTCTCGTCTATTGTCTCTCTGATCGTCTGTACGATCGAATATACGCTTTTACTTCACGTCTAAGCAATCCGAGTGAGTTCCCTAGCTCCCTCGAGCAATACTAAAGCTCCCCAAACGCCTACCGCCTTGGTGAGCTAACCTCCCCAAACCTCCTCGAGCTCCCTAGCTATCCTATAAGCTTCGGGACCTCTGTCTAGGTAACGTCGAAGCTATCCCACACGTCGAACTACGTACTGCTTCTCCGTTACCAACTCCTACATTCGAGGACGTCCATCCTCAAGCCTAGCCCCCGGGGACCTACCCTCCCGGCACATCCCTTCTCGGGAGCTTACACCCTCGAGACCCATTTACACATACGACCCACTCGATCCTATATTGACGTTCTAGCGAGTACAACTCCTACTACGCAATATCGTACGGTCCCGCACTCTTCCTTAACCTCCCTACGCCTTAGGGACCTCCCCGGACCTCCTAGGAACCCCTTCAAGGGTCACCACCACTTCGTTCTAGCTACTACTAGGTCATTCCCATCCTCGGTCGCGGTTCTCGTAGCTCCCTTCGAGCTCCAGCCTGCTCCTAGCACGCTACAACATAAACCTCCACATACCAAAACCTTCCCTAAGACCTATTTTGACCCAGGTCTTACATTATACCAAGCTCTCCCGTCACCGAACGGACCCGTCGCGACAAAATGTCGGCGACTTCAACGGAACGACCTTCTAGTTCCAAGATCGAATCAAAGAAACAAAAGAGCGCCTTATCTTGTGGAAACACGACATCAGCTCAAAAGTCAAACCAGGCTGCTAGCTCCGCTGTCATCACGGTGGCAGCTGGTCAACACCTGGTGCCCATCCCAGAACAGTCGTTTGGAGACGAAACCGCTAGCAACATCCGGACCCCAGAGGGACGTCAACCGGAGGTTCAGGGGCCCCCTCCAGTGGAACCCGGGATGGGACCACCACAACGGAGGTATACCTCCATGGGCAACGTCCAACCGGCCAGTAGTCCCATGGGAGGTTTTGCCTACTCCCCTACCTGGGGAACGAGAGGACCTCCTCCTGGACCGGTACCACAGCTAGACATGGAGTCAGCTTCAAACGTGGGGGGAAGAGTCAGCGGTCAAGTAGCCGCTATCGAAAGGATACAAGGGGAAAATACGAATCCTCTTACGATACGACAACAGGAGAAACTCCCGGAGAGGAGGGTATCGCCTGCAGTCTCTGAACAATCTCGGACGTCGTCCAGGAGGCTACCGACTCCTCCCGTACAGTCTCCTAAACCTCCTCCTTTGAGACGAGGAAGCTCACTCTCAGGTCTTTTGAAGAGTCCAGCTATGAATACGCCTAACTGGGAGCGTACTCACGCACTCCATCATAGTAGGACCACCCTCCCAGTGCAACCATTGTCAGAGATGACGTTACGAATGGAAGACATTATTAGAATCCAGGAGTGTCTCCCGGAGGACGTAGCTATAGTCTTACGGCAGGTATTGGGGTCGATGGGGATCGAAATATTGGGAGAGGGTCTCGAATTTTCAGACCTACGGGTACAGTTCCTAACGGTGGGAACTCAACTGGAGATAGACCTCCCAGAGAAAGTGCAACAGTGGCTGATGACCCCGGCAAACCGATCGGACTTCCTCTGGTTATACAATGTCTTACTGGACCCAGAGCGGGTGTTAGAATTGTTAGAGGCAGAGGCACGTTACGGGCGATCGTCCCAAAACTCGAGGGGAATACTTCCCCTCCTCCCTCATACCTATGGAAGGGAGAAGGAATTCTGTGACGAGGAGGGGCTACGTATATGGTACCGAGCCTCTAGCTACAGACTAGGAGCCGTACGATTTGAACCTCCCCCTGCGAGGGTTAATATTCCGAATTACCAGGCGATCCAAATACTTCGGAACGCAAACCTAACGGCGACGGCAGCTAAAATCGATGAGGAAAGTAACGAGGATGCTAAAACAATCGCTGCAAAAAATCGTAGACGCAGGAGGTACACCACGGCTCACCTCCTGGCCCCAGTGGAGTCCATGCCTGATCAAGATAGTCCCGTCCGGGTCCGTAGCGGACAGACGGTATACACGTACACGCCCGTGAGGCATATGCACCAGCTTCTGGTGAGGAGTGAGGAGTCTGAAGCGATGCTGTGTTCGCAGGAGACCCGACACCGGACGCTACTAGCGGAATCAGACACTCTGATGCTGTCAGAGGAACTTTCTGGATCGAATCTAGAAAGAGCTTTGGAATTCCGTCGCAGACTGGTCGCGGATAATCGGGGAACCTCGTATATGGTTCAATGCGAACCGGAGAGCGTAGGGGAGTTCCCCCCGGAGCAATTTGACCAGAAAAGGCAGCTCCATGGATCTGATGGTCGTTTCCTGGCACAGAAACATTCATCGCCCAGGAATATCGAGGTTCCTGAATTTCTTAACCCCGGTAACACGGCCACGAGGAGCCCCCAGTTACGCTCTGGGACCTCCCCCACTGTACATGCCTTGGCTCAAAATTCGACTCCTCCCCCCAGAGTCAACCTGCAAACGAAACTGGTAACCCCAGTCTCGGCGCAGCGATATCAGTTTGGTGAGGTGAGAATGGATGGTGCACAACATTCATCCCGGATCTCCGGACCCGATCTGACAGCTCGGTTGGTTCCCAACCCTGTACACGTTCCTCCAAGACTGAGCAATCCATCAATCATACCGTATCAAGGGTCGGTATCGATGCAATCTCAGGCAGTGGGAGCGGAAAACCAAAGGGGTCCGAACCAGCGAAGAACGTTGGCAGTTCACGAAGAGGCGGTACCCCCGCAGGGAGCTCCTTTCGGGACTCCCTTTGTAACTGGAGCTCAAACGAACCGGCCTGGCAGGGCTTTCGACTCGGCACATTCTCAGGAGTCGGCTGCAATGATCCAGCAACAGGCTCAAGTTATTGAGACGCTTCAGGAACAACTCCGTGAAGTAAGGGAGGGATTCGCAGCGGGGGGAATACCGACTGGTGGGCCGATTCCCAAAACAGGAAACACGGCGGGATTATTCGGGCAAGCGCCCTTAGTAACAATAGAGGACACGAGGGGGGGTCCCTCTCCTGTAGTTCCCCAACCAAGGAGCTGGCAAGCTACGGAGCCAATATCCTTTACAGGACGTACTCCTATGGGAGTTAGGGAAGGGAACCTTCAAGAGGGACAAACAGCCCCGCTACCTGTCACTCCGAGTGTGGATAGGAGGCGTATTCAGGAATGGGGAGCTCGTGTGCAAAGGGCAGAGCTCGGGGAGTACGTGAAACCGGAAGGGGGAAGGTACGCAATGGAGGACGGTGGAGTGGCTGTAGGTGGAGGAGGCAGAGGGGGTTTTAACCTACCTCCTAGAGTACCTCCCCCACACTTCTCGAGCCAATCAAGGGATCGAGAACGACCTCCGAGTCAGGGGGGACGGGCTCCAAGGGGACAGGAAGGAAGGAGCGGGGGAGGGGCACCACCTCCGCCTCCTCCTCCACCACCACCCTCGGGAGGACCGGATGATAATGACTCTGAAGGTTCCAACGAAGGGGAACACACCCAAACGAGTAGGAACGGTGGAGGGAGGAGGGAGGACAGAGAGGAGCTTCCCACTGGGGCTCCTGGAGCACCCCCAACACGCGACGACCCGGACCAGCCCTGGTACTACGATCCAAGACAGGGGTGGCATCGTAAGGTAGCTCCTAGACCTCCCATCGAGGGACGAAATACGTGGGAGAGTAACGAGGAGAAGAATCGGATTACCATCGAGTCGAAGCTCGACGTCGGTAAGATCGAAAGCTTCGCAGGTGACGACCGATCTGCATGGAAGACGTGGGTCCTCAGTCTGGAAAGGATGTTTGGAGTACGTCCTACCATCTATGCCCGTGAAAAGGACAAGTGCGCTTCGGCGGCCAGCCACCTCACTGGTGCAGCACTCTCCCATTTCGATACGTTGAATCGGCAATGACTGAGGGGGGAGCACACCTGTCTCGAAGATTGGACAGAGTTCAAATGAGAATTCGGTTCCAAATTCGGACCAATCGACGAGGCGGATGAGGCAAGGAGGAGATTGGCCTGGATGAAGCAGATGCCGGAGGAAAGCTTCGCCAATTTCTTCATTCGCTTCAACGAATACGCACCTCTGACCGGGTTTAACGACGAGGCCCTGGTAACATACCTCAAGAAAGGGGTAGCTCCCTGGTTGCCTCTACAGGTTGTTACCGGAAGAGAGAACCTCGATCCTACGACGAATGGACTCGAGTATTCACGAAGTTGGATGGAGCCGTACGCACGCAAGCGGAGAGTCTGAGGAACCTCCACGGCGAAAAAATGCTGCAAGGATGGCTGAGCCGTTTCCCCGGGTTGGAACTAGCACCCGAAGCTCCTTATAAATCCCCTCTACGTAGGGAACGAGATCCAGCTGACGTTTGGACCTCCAATCCAAAGCCAGCTGTAACAGGGAGGTTCCAGAACAGATCCAACTGGAAAGAGGGACGACAAAGGGCCTCCGCAGCGTGGGGAGAAGAGGAAACCTACGGTAGCGAAGATCGAGGGGAAAGCGAGGACTGCTGCCACTGCAGGGACGGAGGAGAATGGACGAAGCATCCTCCGGGCAGGAATTACGGATACCGGGAGGAAATGGACTTCCGAAGAAAGAGCGGAGAAGTGGAGAAGACGAAGGCAGGAGCTCTGCATGCGTTGTGGACGAAAGGAGCACTGGGCAAAGGACTGCCCCAACCCGGAATCACTGGAACGTCCAGTGGAGGAACAAGGGAGCTCTGAGAGAGCTTCCAAGGCTGATTCAACTCGAGGAAAAGGGACGACCAACCAAGGGGGAGGTCGTAAGGATGATTCAACTTGTCCTTTAGAACGGATTCGCGCCGGGATCACAGTGGAGGAACGGGAAGGGATGGACGATCTATGGAACTTCACATCTTAGACTCACCAAAGGAAGGGAGCAAGAACTGTTGAATGAAGTGGGAAATGGGCAGGGGGCTTCGAGGTAGATCAGGGCGAACTGCGAAGCCCCGCAACACCTTCGCCTATCACAATAAGAGCTGCACTCGCGGGGAGTCAGCCAGCTCGTCTCACATCCCGATCTTACAACTCCTTCATCATCCTTACACGTTTTCCGTTCTCCGACCTCGATGAAGACAAAGAATACGCCACACTAGTGGATAGTGGAGCAACTAGATGCTTCATAGACAAAACCGTCGCTATGCGACACCCCGAAAATTTGGTTGACCTAACAAACAGCATCCCTTTGGAGCTGTTCGACGGACAACCTACCTCCGCAGGATTGATAACTCAGACCTACACTGACCAGATCAGCTTTGCGGATGGAACAATTCACAAGGTGGAGTTCCTAGTAACTCGATTACACCCCACGGCTCCAATCGTGCTAGGACTGCCGTGGCTACGAACGCACAACCCAGTAATTGACTGGAAGGAACTTTGCCTGACGTTCCAGGACCGAAACGTCAGAATCTCAGCAGCCCTTGCGCCGGAAATTGTCCAACCAGGCGCCGAGGGAGGTACCGAGGAGCTAGGAGGGGGGGTAAACAGCGAGAACATACACGAAGGGACTCTCCAACCACCTCCTGAACAACCTCCAGAAGCTCCCCAACAACCTCCCGAAACTCCTCTTAAAGCTCCAAGGACGAGGGTAGAACTAGAGGAAGTAAAGGACGAGGAGTTTGAGGCGAGACAGCCGGGTCCACACGAGTTATTCCCCTCAGAAAAAGATCTAGGACGGACGACCCAATCCTTATGGGGATCAATGAATGGCTAGCGTTCGCGAGCGAAAACACGGAACAAGAGGTGGAGGGAATCCTCGAGGCTGGACGATCTGCCATGGAAAAGTAACCCGCAACCAGCGAAGACTCAGAGGAGGCCTACAGAGTGGAGGAGTAGAGACACGGAACGATCCTCCTCCTGGCCTGGAGCTAAGCAAAAAGTCCGGTGGAGGAAGAAAAGGAGGGAACATGGACCTTATCCCGACCTCCCCACCTTGGACATCGAAAGCCTGAACATACCCAAGATTCCTTCAAGGTCTGGTCTAACTCCCAAGGGTTCAATAAGACGTAACAACTTCCGAAGAAAGCAGCTCATAGCGGGTACCCATGTGGTGGAACGAAAATCGGATCCCACCATACAAGGGAAACCTATTAGCCTAATAGGAGCAGCCGGAATGGATCGTCTATTGAGGGAGGGAACCCCAGCATACTTCCTTCATATATCGCCCACGATGGAGGAGCCCCCTACCGAGGAAATGCTCCGGGCGAGTGACAGCAACGACCCAGAAGGAGTGCAGCAATCAAAGGGTCCTGAGAGCGGGAATCTAGTCCAGGACAAGAGGGGGTCGTCAGGGAGCTCGACGAAAAAGCATTGAGGCGTCAGGAGACGGAGGAGTTAAAGAAATCCATCCCGTCCAATACCAGGACTACTTGGACGTGTTCTCACCCGGTGAAGCAAGGACGCTACCTCCGCATCGACCCTACGATATCAAAATCGAAACGGAAGGTGATGCAATACCTTCTTTATTGTCTTTTACTTTACCCTGCAGGACTACACGTATAACTCCTAGTAGCTAGTCTGGCGCTCCGCACCGTTGCGCCGCTCCGTAGATATAAATACTGCTTGTACGCTACTGTAGTTCCTCAGTTTAATTATCGACTTAGATTCCCTCCTTAACTCTGTGCTCCTCTAAGTCTTCAGGCTCACTGTCTTGAAGTACTCTCTACTCTACCTTAGAACTTATACGTTCTCTGGTTCGCTCCTCGTCACCGGCGATACCGCCGCTCCGACTAGGCTGCTACTTAGTTCCCCTTCTATACTCTCGACCTCCGGGGACTAACGGCGTAACGGCGGTTTTTAATAACTTCACTACTGTCCCACTCGTCTTCCGCACTTAGACACTGTGTGACCTCTGGCACGGTTACACGGTGTGCATGATCTTAACAAATACCTCCCATAGGGAAGCTCTACAACATGTCTGAGAAGGAACTAAAATCTCTCAAGGAGTACATCGACGAGATGTTGGGAAAGGGGTTCATACGATCCTCCAGTCCCCAGCGGGAGCCCCTGTCTTGTTTGCCAAGAAAAAGGATGGTACCCTACGACTCTGCGTTGACTATCGAGCCCTGAACAAGATTACGAAGAAGAATAGGTACCCTCTACCACTGATAGGAACCTTAGTGGATCAACTACGGAAGGCGAAATCTTCACAAAGATCGATCTCCGCGCAGGATACAACAATGTCAGGGTAGCACAGGGACACGAGTGGAAGACAGCATTTCGAACTCGGTATGGATCATTCGAATACCTGGTAATGCCCTTTGGGCTCACGAATGCTCCCTCCGCGTTCCAATTCTTCATGAATGAGATCTTTCACGATATGGTGGACGTCTGTGTGGTGATTTATCTGGACGACATACTGATTTACTCAGACGACGAGGAGTCCCATGTAGGACACGTCAGGAAGGTCCTGGAACGATTACGATCCAATCACCTCCATGCAAAGCCGGAAAAATGCGCGTTCCACGTCGACACTGTCGAGTACTTGGGAGTGATTATATCACCATTGGGAGTATCCATGGACCCAGAGAAAGTTAAGGCGGTAATGGACTGGCCAAGACCAAGGACAGTTAAGAGCTCCAGGCGTTCCTCGGATTCGCGAACTTCTATAGGAGGTTCATAGACAACTACTCGGGAATCACCAAGGTGTTCACGAAGCTCCTCCGAAAAGATTCAGTGTGGAACTGGACCCCACAGTGTAGTAGTGCTTTCGAACTTCTGAAGTCAGCATTCTCCGAGGCCCCGGTTCTGGGACATTACAATCCAGACCTACCCGTAATCCTCGAATGCGATGCCTCCGACTTGGCTATAGCAGGGATTCTGTCACAGCTGGATCCTGAAACGGGGGAGATACATCCTATCGCCTTCCATGCACGATCAATGATCTCCGCGGAACTAAACTACGACATATATGATAAGGAGCTCCTAGCTATTGTGGACTGCTTCAAACAATGGAGGGCGTACTGCGAAGGATCCCGACACCAGATCCAAGTATACTCAGATCATAACAATCTCCAGTACTTCACCACTACGAAGCAGTTAACGGCACGACAAGCCCGGTGGGCAGAGCTCCTTTCCGGATACGATTTTGTCATCAACTATCGCCCAGGGAGGTTGGGAGCCAAGCCGGACGCGCTCACCCGTAGGTCAGACGTGTACCCAAAGAAGGGAGCTTCAAGGGACCAGGCCTTAGCAGGGAGGGAAAGGGTACTCATACCTCCAGAACGTCTAAACGCGACCATCCTCATGAACGAAGACCTCTTAGTAAATCGAGTGAGGGAAGCTCCAAAAGATACGAGTATGATTGAAGCATTAAAGCGGATTGCACGGAACGAGGAGGAATCTCTCGTGTGGGAGGATGGTCTGATAAAGAGGGGAGGTCGTATATATGTCCCAGACGTTGGAACGCTACGAAGAGAGGTCCTACAGTCGTACCACGACCATAAGTTGAGAGGACACCCGGGGGAGAAACGCACCAGGAAGCTCGTAAGCCAACTGTTCTTCTGGAAAGGGTTGTCCAAGGACGTGAACTACTATGTGCGGAGCTGCCACTCATGTCTGAGAGCGAAAGCCAGTCGATCCAAACCATACGGGAACCTCCGCCCACTGCCAATCGGTCAACGACCTTGGTCTTCAATCTCACTTGACCAATCACCCAGCTCCCAGTCACAGCAGGTCCGGAGAAGTACGATGCGATCCTGGTAGTAGTGTGTCGACTGACCAAACAGGCCATATATGTCCCTTGTCATACTACGGATAATGCGGAGGACTTCGCTAATCTCTTCATAACACATGTCTTCTCGAAGCACGGGATGCCCTCCGATATAGTTTCAGATCGAGGCTCCCTGTTCGTGTCCCAATTTTGGAAGGAGCTTTGTAGAGCACTAGGGATCGAATCCCGCCTATCTACGGCGTATCATCCCCAGACAGACGGACAAACGGAACGAGTAAACCAAGCCGTGGAGGCTTACCTTCGGATCTATTGCTCTTATGACCAGGACGACTGGGACCTTCTCCTACCAATGGCGGAATTCGTATACAACAACACCCCAAATACAACGACAGGCGTCTCACCGTTCTTTGCCAATAAAGGGTACCACCCAAAGCTATCCATTACATTGGAGCTGGTGCAAGGAGCGGAGGTCAACGAGTACGCATCCAACCTCAAGGAGTTACATGCTTACCTACAGGAGCGAATTCGAGTAGCCAACGAGGTCTATGCGCAGTACGCGAATCAAAAACGCCAGGAGGCCCCAGACTGGAAGGAGGGTGATCACGTCTGGTTGAATATGGAAAACGTCAGGACGAGAAGACCTATGAAGAAGTTAGACCACAAGTGGACGGGTCCCTACTCAATCTTGGCAAAAATAGGGAGCCATGCGTACCGATTGGACCTCCCTGGGGACCTCCACAAAATTCACAACTGTTCCATGTAGACAGGCTGAAACCTCACTTCCACGACAAATTCAAACGCCAGACCTCCCCACCTCCCCCAATCTTCATAAAAGGGGAGACGGAACATTTTGTTGAGGATATCCTTGACTCCAAACCCAAGAAGGGACGACCGGAGGAAGTGGAATATCTGGTAAAATGGGAGGGTTATAGCGAAGAATTCAACTCTTGGGTAGGATGGGAAGGTATGGCAGGATCCCTGGAGCTCCTGCGGAGCTGGCACGAGAGACATCCAAGGAAGCGACAGCCATCGCAAAGACATTGGGCTCGCCTCGTAAAGGATGCACAGGAAGACGAGGAGGATGAAAGGGAGGATAGGAGGTAGGACCGGAGCTGACGACGACACGAAGGAACGATGGGAACGACATCCGCATGACATTCACGACGAACTAACGACTATGTGCATCGGAGGGTTCAAGTAACCTGAAGGCACCATGATTTCAGTCTTATTGATTTTCATATAATTATAAAGGGGATTTTTTCGCATAAAACAAAGGTACAAAAAGAGAGGACAGGACGACAAGAAGACTATGCAAGAAAGGAACACTACAACGATTCGTCCTTAACGACATCCTGACCACCGCCAAGTCGATAACTTCCCTCGTCACAGAAAAGCGACCAGCACTAACCTCCTCCGTCTCATACAGCTCGTCGTCATCACCCGTAAGGTCGATGACTAGATTGGCAACGGACCCGAAAAGAGGGGGCAGAGTGGGGGAAGGGGAGGTTAACGACTCCTGCTCGGGAGGAATAGAGGGACCCGGGGGTGGGACCGACAGAGGAGGTAGATTCCAGGGCAGCCGGAGCTTCAGGAGACTGCCGGACAAGTACTTCAGGCAACGACTCATTAGCAGGCTCCACCGACGACATGGGACCGGGGTATCTGTACCAGACAAAGGAGTATCAGTGATGTGATGAATGTATTGCAACATCATCTGCTCCCAATCAGCAGTCAGCTGGTCGATACTGGGGAGGGCAGGAACGATGTCTTCCCACCTCCAACACCGTCGCTATGAGGAAGAGCGGTAGACAGCGCTAACATCCGCCGATGAAGAGGAGGCTCCACAGAATCATCAGGAGGAGGAACAAAACCGCATGGTGAGCAGCCGTCAAGAAGGGACCATCACTGTCGAATCGAGAGTGTTCCAAGATCATACGATAAAGACCCTCATCCTCGTCGACAGCGTTGTTAAAAAACCACTGGATACTGCTTATGGATCGCATATACATGTCTCCATGGACACCTCGAGCTGCCTGTACATAATCCAATGCCAACCGGAAGTTGTGAACGATAACGTCGAGATCATCAGAATCGAGACCACGACGAAGGAAAGCAACCACGGCCTCAATAATCGCCCCAAGGTAACGATGGTGATGATGAAGGACGGTGGCAGGATCACAACGATAAAGGCGATGAGCGAAGGTAGCGACACGGCGGAGGTCCTCATGAGCTTTGTTAAGGTCCCCTTCAAGTTGCGAGAGAGGGGGCAGAACGACCTCGTAGTAACCCTCGTCAGGGTACTCCTTGAGCATTTGCTCGACGAAGACGGCACGACCGCGGACCCGATGGACCTCCTCCTGCAACTCCTCCACACGACGACGTTGACGTGTTGCCAAAGCATTCGATTCATCCACCAGACCTTGTTGGTGCAGTAGGGTGGTCCTCAACTGCGAGTTCTTACGAGTGGAGGTGATTAGTTTCTCCACAGCGACTCTCCGCTCCCTAGTGGCGTTTTGAAGGTCTTCCTGCACCTTCCGGAAGCGTTCCGAGATACCCTGAGAGGACGGGTTAAACAGGGGAGGGAAACGAGGGGAAAATGAAGTACTCACTTGACCAGGAGCCCCCGATAGGGCCTCATCTAAAGCAGGAAACTGATCCAAAACTCGGCGGTCTTCCATTCCACGCTCTAAACTTCACGACGAAAAGCCGTAGCTGCTCCACTTCTCGTTGTCGAGATTCGAGAGCACGGGAGGTATCCCGAAGAGCGGAGGTAAGGGAGGAGTTCTCCCGCTGCGAGTCAGCAAGCTGAGACTCCAGCAAACGAATCCAGCAACGAGACGTTGGTTTTCAGCACGGTAAGGGTGGCATTGGAAGTACGAGGTACCAAGGTGGGACGAGGAGTGGGAGGCATGGTGGAAGGAAAGAGGACCTACCCGACACCCTTTATAGAACAGAAAGGGAAGAAGCGACTGGTGAACCACACCAGAATGTGCCTCCTGCAACAGTTCTCAACCGAACCGGATCGTTGGGACCCTGCATCGACAAACCCTTTTGAGGTACCCCCATTTGGGAAAGGGAGGCGCAGGGGGTACAATTCTCCCTAGTTGCTCCACTTTTTCTCTTACTTGACAGTTCCACAAGAGTTCAGACTTAACGGAAGTGACGAAATCAAAAGGATAAATTTGGGGTACATATATACAACAAAAAGGGCTACAATACATCAGACTCGGTAATTTCCTGCTTAACTGTCACCGCCCCACCCGTCCGAGCAAGAAACTCTTCCTGCGACTCGTACAAGTCCTCGGCGTCATCCATAGTCAAATCGACAACCTCGCGAACGACGTCAGGAACGCGGGGGGAGGAAGGGATGGGGGAAGGGGAACGAGGGGAGGTGGGAGACAGGGATCCCGGTAGGAACAAGGGAGTGCTCCGCGACACGGAGTCACTCGCACCTAGCACGGGACGAGGGCCATCCACGACCAAGGAAGTAGTTGCCGGCAGGGGATCGTTGGAACTGGGAACTTCTACCGGGGGCAAGATGCGACTTGAGGAGGCGGATAACCTAGAACCTCCCTCACATAGGCCCCAATCATATCCTCCCACATCAGCATTACGGTATCCATCATGGGAACAGCGGGGATATGATCAGAAGTGGGACTTCGAGGAAGGGGTATGGGATGATCAAAGGAAAAGAGTCGACGATGTAAGGGCGGCTCTAGGGAACCAGGACGAGCATCAATGTAACCTGCGTGTTGGGCAGCAGTAAGGAACGCCTCGTCGGAGGAAAAACGGGAGTGGGCAAACATGTCCTGATACAACCCATCAACACGATCCGCAGCATTGGAGTAGTAATACAACAAGCTACTGGTCGATCGGAGGTGCAACTCGCCATGGGTGAGTCGACCTTGGGACAGATAATCCAGAGCCAGTTCGACAACAGCCCTCATCTGCTCGGAGGATGGAGGAGGCTACGTGACAGGAGGGTGATGACCGACTCAATGAGACCTCCCACATACGTGTTGTGATGGTGGAGGAGGTTGGCGGGGTCAGCAGAATGCAACCGATGAGCAAAGGTGGCCATACGGCGCAGCATTACCTCGGAAGCCGTCAACTTATCCTGCAGAGAAGAAAGCGAAGGTAGGTCCACCTCATACAGTCCCTCATCCTCAGGGTATTTCCGGATAAGTTCCTCAGCAACATGAGCCCGCGCCCGATAACGATGGACAGTTTCTTCAAGTTCCTCCAAACGGTCCCGTAAACGAATAGCACGCGCATTGGCGGCGTCCAACTCCTCGTGGGCCTCACAGGACCGCTTCTGTTCCTTGTCAACTTGCGCGCGAAGTTCCGAGAGTTCCTGTTTTTGCCTGACGGCCACTTCCCTATATGCGTCTACCTCTGCAACCGCAAGGTGGAATCGTGTAAGCGCGTCCTGGGTTCACAAGAAGTTACAGGTCAGTCGAAAAGAAAAAGGGAGGGGGAGGAACGACATCTACCTCCAAAGGAGCCTGTGGCAACTCAGCTTCAATGGCCCTAAATTGAGCCAAAACACGGCCATACTCCAAACGGTCTGCAGCGACATCTTGCAAGGCGCGACGACTTGCCTCCAGATCCTTGTTACGATCGTCCAAGGAAGTCGTAGTCTCGCGAAGGAGAGAGGTAAGTGTCGAAGTTTCAGTCCGGGAAGCCTCCAGGAGCTTGCGGAGGTCCGCTACTTCAGCCCGTAGAGCGTCGTTTTCAGCCTTCAAGGCAGCAGTAGCTCGAGCTCGAGGGAAGGGATGGGGAACATCGCGGGAACGCTGGGATACAGATATCAGACAAAAACTTCGAATCTGAAGAACAGGAAAGTAGAGAACTCACTTGAGAAGGAGGAGGGGTGCTTATGGTCAACGCGGATCGACGCTCTGACACCACCGGTGGAATGAAGCGGCTAGACGAACCGGCGAATTGGACCGTTTGCGGCCCAAGAGATCGGAAGATTGCGCCTGAGACGGTGGAAGGGGAACTCGTGCGCTTCCTGATTCCTCAGAAGGAGTGGGAGGATGCACCACCTCATCAACACGATCACCCGTCAGAGGAACCGAACCAGAAGAATCGACAAGGGGGGGACGAAGAACCAGCACCACCCTACGGTAATCTGGAGCCTCAACATCCCGACTCTCCCCAACAGGACGTTTACGCTTGCGGTCGTGGACCTCGGGAGCTACCTCAGGTTCCGAAGCTTCTCTAACAGGACGCTTACGTAGAGAGGAAGAACCTCCCTCCTCCTGCCGGAGGGACCTTTTTCTCTTTTTCGCCAAAGCGCGTGGAGTCGCCACAACAGAAGGAAGTGGGGAAGGCAAGGAAGTAGTGGTTGAAGGCCGGGGAAGCTGAGGCTGCTTTCGAAGGAACTCCCCAAGCTCCGAACGATCCAGCTCTTGCTGATCTTGCTCGTCCAGCGAATTCAGCTCAATCAAGGCGACAGTGGAGTTCGTACTGGCCTCGATCTTCGCTGCAATATTCCTCCACTGCTCAGAAGGGAGAGTGAAACGGGTTCGTTGACCAGGGTCCCCATGCACATCCAGAAACCTCCGAGCAAAAGCTAAATCGCGGGAACACTTACGTGAGAAGTAGCAAAACGAGCAAGTCGACCTAGGACGCAGGGCTTCTTGTCGTCGCAGTTACTACAACGAGCAAGGTGGGGGACGACTGAACAGTTTGCCTCCTTCTTGCCTCTAATACAAAAGGAGCAAGGGAGCCCAGCAGCAGCGAGCAACGGCCAAAGGGGATCGTCGACGATATATCTCGCCAACGATACACCGACGCCGAAAACAGAGCGAAATAGAGCCAACTGTCCTAGAGGGGGCTCCTCAAGGGTGTTAGCCAGCTCATCGATAGCGGCATCTGCAGTCATTTCAGTGGAATGGGGAGGAGATGGGGAAGATACCGGTGGTGGCACGGGGTTGGGAGCTCCGGTAGCGGCACTGGAAGAGGGGAGGCTCATAGTAGATCGAGTTTGACTCGGACAACGATGAAAAGATGCTGGAAGAAACAACGGGAAACGAACTTATAAACGAAAAAAGTCGAGTCACGTGGAAAGCACCTGACGGCAACAGCAACCTCCTCGGAGGCTCGGAGGAGTAGAGGGGGGGTAATGTCATGCCTCGCCCCGACTTCCATAGCCCATAAGCTCCTTGACATAGTTCCCAACCTCCTCAGCCCACTTCCCTGAACCCCTGAGAACACTCCCAACGCCGCAAACCTCCTCACGGCTAGGACAACCTACACGATTCTTAGCTCCCCTCAATGCAACCGAACCACTCCACGACAGGGTCCTGGAACCCCGCACATGCGCCCATCATTCCGTCCTCATGCCCGTTGATGTACTTAGAAACCCCATTAAGTGCCCGTTTCGTACTATGTCTCTTTGTTAACTTCCCTATACGTATTTAAGCAGTCCAGTAGCGTCCAGAAGCCCAGCTTGGTATATTTTGATCACACACCCTTTACATAGGTCCAGTCCCTGTCCCTTTGTACCTGCTAACCATACGGAATTCTCTCTACTATCTGTTTCTCTATCTCTGTTTCTCTCTACTCTTGTCTATTGTCTCTCTGATCGTCTATACGATCGAATATACGCTTTTACTTCACGTCTAAGCAATCCGAGTGAGTTCCCGAGCTCCCTCGAACAATACTAAAGCTCCCCAACGCCTACCGCCTTGGTGAGCTAACCTCCCCAAACCTCCTCGAGCTCCCTAGCTATCTATAAGCTTCGGGACCTCTGTCTAGGTAACGTCGAAGCTATCACGTCGAACTACGTACTGCTTCTCCGTTACCAACTCCTACACTCGAGGACGTCCATCCTCAAGCCTAGCCCCCGGGGACCTACCCTCCCCGGCACATCCCTTCTCGGGAGCTTACACCCTCGAGACCCATTTACACATACGACCCACTCGATCCTATATTGACGTTCTAGCGAGTACAACTCCTACTACGCAATATCGTACGGTCCCGCACTCTTCCTTAACCTCCCTACGCCTTAGGGACCTCCCCGGACCTCCTAGGAACCCCTTCAAGGGTCACCACCACTTCGTTCTAGCTACTACTAGGTCATTCCCGTCCTCGGTCGCGGTTCTCGTAGCTCCCTTCGAGCTCCAGCCTGCTCCTAGCACGCTACAACATAAACCTCCACATACCAAAACCTTCCCTAAGACCTATTTTGACCCAGGTCTTACACTCTGCCTCCTTCTAATCCTCCCCTTACGGCTGAGGAGGTCAATATTGACAGACTTGCGAGTACCATGGAGGACCCCCCTCTTGGTCATCTGGCTTTGTACAAGTCTGTCTTCGGCATAGGTGTCTCTTTGGCGTGGTACATAGTGGATGATCCCCTGTGGCCTGTTCTTGCTGCCGCTGGTCTTCCTTGTTCATTTTGCATGTGCAGTAAGAAGTTGGGGAGCTGCTCTGTTGTCCCTCACCTTGCTCATTGTAGTAACTGCGACGACAAGAAGCCATGCATTCTGGGACGATTAGCACGGTTCGGCTACTTTGCCCATAAATGCTCCCACAACCTGGCTTTTGCGTGTAGATTTTTGGAAGTACATGGAGACCTGGGTCTGTTAAGATCATGCACACCGTGTAACCATGCCAGAGGTCACAGAGTGTCTAAGTGCGGAAGACGAATGGGACAGTAGTGAAGTTATTAACAACACCGCCGTTACGCCGTTAGTCCCCGGAGGTCAAGAGTATAGAAGGGAGGAGCTAAGTAGCAGCCAAGCCGGAGCGGCGGTAACGCCGATGACGAGGAGCGAGCCAAAGAACTTATGAGTCCAAAGGCTGTAGGGAGAGTACTTCAAGGCGTTGAGCCTGAAGACTTAGAGAGGAGCTAAGTTGAGAAGGGAGATCTAAGTTGATAATTAAACTGAGGAACTACAGTAGTGTACAAGCAGTATTTATATCTACGGAGCGGCGCAGCGGTGCGGAGCGCCAGACTAGCTACTAGGAGTTATACGTGTAGTCCTGCAGGGTAAAGTAAAAGACAATAAGGAGGGACTAGAATGAAAGGGTATGTGTAGCGAGAAAGAACAATAAGGAAAAGATTACAATAAAGGTGGATCTTGGAATACCGAGCGGCAGGATGGAGGCCCGATGCATGGACTTGACAGTATCCCCCTCTTAGGCTTGAGCCCTCGAAAGCCATTAATACCGGGAGTTGATTAGTCACCAAAGGAAAATTTTAAAGGCCGTTAGCATCGGGAATTTGCCCTATCAGTCAGCAGGGAAAATTTTCGTAAGCCGTTGGTACTGGGAATTATCGTTAGTCATCCAAGAAAATTTTCGGTGCACCGTAAACCGAGTACAATTCGAAGAAAATCCCTTGCTGGTCCGTGCGCAGTTTTGACCCTATAAAAAGGGCCAGGTTTTGCCGATGAGGACCCAACTTTCTAAAACTCCTAAGTCCACTATGTCAACTAGTCGCACCACTACCCAAACTTCCACCACCATTGGCTCTATCCCCGTGACAGGTAGACAACCCACTCCGCCAGCAGCCCCGACTTGCCCTTCAACACCGGACCCGTCTGACGAGGAACGGGAGCTGGAACTCCAGCTAGAACGCACCCGGGAGAGGAACAGGAGGAGAAAGGAAGAGAAGAAAAAGGCCGAGGAAGAGGCCAAGCGGAAGGCAGAGGAGGAAAAGGAGAGACAAGAGGCTGCCGACCGGGCCGCCAATGCCAGGAGAATGGAAGAAGAGGCGGCGGAGAAGAGAAGAAGGACAGCGGCAGTGGCGGCGGCACGAAGTCGTCGGGGCCCCTCACCTGGGGAGGCCACTAGCTCTGCTCGTAGAGTGGAGGTGGAGGTTCCTCGGGTGGTGAAAAAGGGGAAGGCTCCCCAAAAGAATGAGGTGAGTATTGCTTTCCTAGTTAGTGGTTGTTTGCTGATTTGTTACTAGACTAGCGGCGGGGACCCGGATGACGGCGACAATGGTGACAACGACGATGAGGAAGATGAGGAGCGAGCACCCTGTGAGCGGTGTTACAACAAGAAAATTCCCTGCTTGGAGCAAGTAGGGAAACGGAGCACCGTGATATGCAAACCGTGTCACGATGCCAAAGTAAAATGCTCGTACTCGGGTCGACCAGTACAAGTAAAGCGGGAGGGAGGACCGAGCGGCGAGAGGATGGCGGTTATGGAGAGCCAAATGGCTCAGTTGCTGGCCGACAACCGGTCCTTGAGGGAGGCCACTTCAAGGTCTCACCAATACCTACGACAACTCCTGCGGCGCCAGGATGAAGACCATGCCCGCCTTATTGCTATTGACACCAGAGACGCCATGAGGGGGTCGGCGATAGGGCCATCGAGATCGGTCTCCGAGCGGCCGAGGAACTTGAAGAGGAGAAGGATAGTGGAGAACAGCGAGGAAGAAGAAGAAGGAGAGAGGGAGGAAGAGAAGGATGGGGAAGGGGAAGATGAGATGGAGGAGGAAGAGAAAGAAGGGGAGGCGCCGGCGCCAAAGAAGGCAAAGACGGCGGCCTCTGAGAAGGGGAAGGAGAAGGAGGTGGTAGTAGTAGAGTAGCGGATATCGGACTTCGGCCTTCGGCCATCTTCTTGTACTCTTCTTGTAGCCCTGCCTCTGTTGTATCATTTTGTTTTTTGGACTTTTGTATATAAAAAAATGTTGACGCAAATTTTTCTTTGAAATCGGAAAGCGAGTGGGCTGCGAAGCGGCGTAAGAAATAATTAGTTTTGAAGTATAAGTAGCTTAAGTGGGATTGAAGAATAAGTAAAATAGTAACTAAGAAAACAAAATAAGCAATTTAAGAAAGAGAGGTAAACACTCAATTTGCTATCATCGTGTTTACCCTCTAAACACACGAAGTAAACTACGGCAGAGCATGACGGAAATGGGGAAAAGGAATAAAATGTTTTTTGTGATCAAGGTCCAGGCTTGTGAGGGTATCGGGCGTGGAATGCCGGTACCAGTTCGTCAGCATGTAGTTCATCAGCAGCAACCCAGGAGAATTCATCGTCGGTACCTTCGTAACCGGCCCACCAAATGTAATAATGTAGAGGCCAACGTTTATACCTTCTGTCCAGCTTAGAGTCCAGAATTTCGGCAACGTTGTACTCCTCTTCACCATCAACTTCAATTGGAGGTGGAGGAGATTGATTTCGATTCGGGAAAGGGTTCGGCGTAACCGGCTCCAGCTGTGAGACGTGGAAAACCGGGTGAATTCGGCAAAGATAGTCCGGGAGCTTAAGCTCGTAAGACAAAGTACCAGGTCGACTGACGACCTTGAAAGGACCAAGATATTTTTCAGAGAATTTTTCAGTAGGACGAGTAGAGCGAATGTGCTTAGCAAGAACAAATACTTCGGAGCGGATCGGGAACTCCGGGTGCGAGATTCTTTTCCTGTCAGCTTGTTCCTTGTAACGAGACTGAGCCAAAAGGATTTCCTCTCGAAGAAAAGCGTGGAGTTCATCGAGGTTGACGACGAAGTCTCTAGCTAGATCAGACTTCCATATCGACCTCGGGCTGAACGGTGATGTTTGGGTGGTATCCTTTGTTAGCGAAGAATGGAGTAATACCTGTGGAAGCGTTGGGAGCGTTGCTATAGGCGAACTCGGCAATCGGGAGCAATGGCGACCAGTCATCTTGTTCGTAGGAACAATAGATCCTGATGTACTGCTCAATAGTCTGGTTGACACGCTCGGTCTGTCCATCAGCTTCCGGATGATATCCAGAGGTATAGTGAAGTTCCATGGAGAGCGCTTTACCGAGAGCCCGGAAAAACGCCGAAACAAATTCGGAACCATGATCAGAAGTGACATGATTAGGAACACCATGTTTAGAAAAGACGTGAATAACAAAAAGCTCAGCTAGTTGTTCAGAAGTAATGGTGTCGAAGGTTGGAATAAAGATAGCTTGCTTGGAAGATCAATCCACGACGACGAGGATAGCTGTATAGCCATTCGACATTGGCAGTTTGTTAAGATCATGCACACCGTGTAACCGTGCCAGAGGTCACAGAGTGTCTAAGTGCGGAAGACGAGTGGGACAGTAGTGAAGTTATTAACAACACCGCCATTACGCCGTTAGTCCCCGGAGATCAAGAGTATAAGAGGGAGGAGCTAAGTAGCAGCCAAGTCGGAGCGGTGGTAACGCCGGTGATGAGGAGCAAGCCAAAGAACTTATAAGTCCAAAGGCTGTAGAGAGAGTACTTCAAGGCGTTGAGCCTGAAGACTTAGAGAGGAGCTAAGTTGAGAAGGGAGATCTAAGTTGATAATTAAACTGAGGAACTACGGTAGCGTACAAGCAGTATTTATATCAACGGAGCGGCGCAACGGTGCGGAGTGCCAGACTAACTACTAGGAGTTATACGTGTAGTCCTGCAGGGTAAAGTAAAAGACAATAAGGAGGGACTAGAATGAAAGGGTATGTGTAGCGAGAAAGAACAATAAGGAGAGATTACAATAAAAGGTAGATCTTCGGGATACCGAGCGGCGGAATGGAGGCCCGAGGCATGGGCTTGACACAGTTGCTCAATGAAGTCCATGCATATGGAATCCCATGGTCGGACCGGAACCGGCAGAGGCTTCAACAACCCGTAAGGCCGATGACGGCGGGGTTTGTTGCGACCACAGATAGTGCAAGAGGTAACATAGTCACGTACGAAGTCTCTGACCTTGGGCCAAGTGTATTGACGACGTACAGCTTCTAGAGTTCGGTTCTGGCCGAAATGGCCGGAGAGTGGATGATCATGGAAATAACAAAGGACTTGAAGGTGAAGATCGCCGTGATTTGGAACATAAATACGGTCATCAAGGCGTAGTAGCTTGTCACTACCTAAGCTCCAACGTTCATTGGAAGGATCTTTAGCAAGTTCCAAACCAACAACGGAGCTCAGGTCGGTGGGAAGGGCGAGGATGATAGCCTGGTGTAGGGCTTCGATATCCATGATAATCGAGGCTCGTAAAGCTGGGCCTTCTAAGAAGGTAGCTCAAAGGGACGCAGTGAGTTGTTCGTTAGTAAAGATAGGACGGAAGTTATGAGGGTTCACTTGGGCGTAGCCAATATCCCCCTCTTTAGGGTAGACGTCCCAGCGTCTAGTTATCGAGTTGGGTTTCTCGCCGAGTTTCCCCGGCCGGAAGCGAATGACCATATTAAATTGATGCAAAAATTCAGACCATCGGACCTGTCGGCGTGTGAGAACCTTGGTGGTAGAAAAATACTCAAGGTTTTTGGGATCGGTGACGACGTTGACCGGATCACCCGAGCCTTCCAGATAATGACGCCAAGCTTTGAAGGCCTCAAAGATGGCCAGTAGCTCTTTGTCATGAGTATTGTAGTTGAGTTCCGCAGCGTGAAGCGTTCTGGAAAGGAAGGCTAGAGGTATTCTACAAGATGAAATTTCACTGTCAGCATATTGGATGGAAAGAATTGCCGCAATGGCGTAATCGGAAGCGTTGGTCTCCACAATAAGTGGGCGATTCGGCTCCCAATGGGCCAGAATCGGCGCAGAAGTAAAAGCGATTTTGAGATTTTCGAAGGCCTCTTGACAGCTGCTGTCCTAAATCCAGGGAGCGCCTTTTCGGGTAAGCCGAGTCATCGGCACAATGATATCGCTATAATTATAAATGAAATGACGATAGAAGTTTGCAAAACCAAGGAAAGACTGAATGTCCTTAACCTTCCTCGGGACCGGCCACTCTAGAACTGTCTGAACTTTCTCCTTGGACATAGTTAATCCGTCGGGAGAAAGAATATAACCCAAATACTCAACAGTATCCATATTGAATTCGCACTTCTTGGGATTGGCGTAAAGCCAATGATGGCAAAGCCGCCGAAGAACTTCCTTAACGTGTTCTTGGTGTTCTTCTGGCGTATTAGAGTAGATCAGAATATCGTCCAGATAGACGATGACACAAACATCGAGCATGTCAGAGAAAATGTCATTAACAAACCGTTGGAAAGCCGCAGGGGCGTTCGTAAGGCCGAACGGCATAACCTTCCATTTGTAAGAGCCGTAACGGGTCCGAAAGGTGGTTTTCCATTCATCACCTTCAGCGATTCTGACCAGATGATAAGCGTGAGCGAGATCCAATTTGGTGTATATTTTAGCTCTTTTCGGAGTGTCGAGAAGATCTGATATGAGTGGGAGTGGGTAACGATCCTTTTTGGTAATACGATTGAGTCCACGGAAATCGACGCAAAGGCGAAGTTTGCCGTCTTTCTTCGGGACGAAAAGGACCGGAGCGCCGTGAGGAGAGGATGATGGGGTGATGGCACCAGTAGCCAGCTGTTTGTCAATAAAGTCTTTAAGGGCGACTAATTCCTCTTCAGACAAAGGATAAATACGGCCGAGAGGCGGCGAAGCACCTTCTTCCAAGTCAATCTTCAGGTCGTAAGGTCTGTGTTCAGGAAGTGAATCTGCAGCGATCTCGTCGAAGACGTCTGCAAACTCAGCATACTCTGCTGGGATAGAAGGAGGAAGTGGAGGGACAGTAGGAGCGGTGGACGAGCAGTCGGTGGCGCGGGCCGCGACCTCTGAGTGAATAGCACGAAGGAGAATGGGTTCCATACCGGCATCCTTGCAAGCCCTGTTAAAGACTGCAGCACTCACCAGTGCAATGTCAACCTCGGGAGTTTCCAGCTGAGCAGCGAATTGAGAGACCGTGGGATAAGAGTAGATGGGTTCAAAGGGAAATTTGGACGAAAGGGGCTTAGCCCGTGAAGTCCGAGAGCGAGAGCGGGAGCGAGATGATTCCCCAGAAGGGCTCTCCAGAATTGTTGGTAAAACCGACGGCGAAAGTTCCGGTAGCGGAACAGCGACCTTTGCAACAACGGGGTTGATAGCAGAAGGCACAGACGTCTGGAGAATCAAAGTGTGAAGTGTTACGGAACGTAATGTTTCGAGATGCCCAGTCAATCAACGGATTGTAGCGGGATAAGAAACTGTAACCTAATACTGCTTTACAGGATGAATCTAAATGAGTAACATAAAAGGGTAATAGAAGCAGCTCGCCGAACGGCGATATTCGCCATATCGGTAATGGGTTTAGAAGACAATGAACCATCAAAGAGACGAAGATTAACAGGAGAGATTTTGGTCGTAGGAATGGAATTTTGAGAAACATAACGAGTATCAATGAAAGAGTCAGTAGAACCAGAATCAACAAGAGTAGGAAATTTGAGAAGAGTAGAGATAGGTTCGGCCGGCCCGGCCGAATCGGATAATGAGAATTCAGTAGTTAAAGAGATTACAAGAGAGCATTCAATAGAAGAAAGAGCGGACGTGTTGAGATATAACTCCCCAGGTGAGGTACGAACCTGATCAACGCAGCTCCCATTTCGTACCAGGGAACAAGAGCTGCGGACTAGTTTTCCGAATCCTCTTCAACAACCTCAATGGTTGCTTCGGGGGTTTCTTCAACCTCGGCAGCGCGGCCCTTCAATTCCCGGGCCTTTCACTTGTTGCAGTCAGCAATCTGATGCTTACCACCGCAGAAGAGACAAAGATTGTTCTTCATCCTTCTTTCCCGTTCGGAGGGAAGTACTTTACCATCTGCTCCTAGATGGTTGAACGCGGGGCGTTGACCGCCGGATTGGCCGGAATTCAAAGAATTCTGGGGCTTACCATTGTTGTTAGGCTTACCACCAGAGAAGGGTTTGGGTTTCGGCGTGAATGGCGCCGAAGAGCCCAAAGGCTGAGAATTGTTGTGCTGGTTAGTAGAACCAGTCTTGAAGTCCGAGGAACCCTTCTTCGGGTTCCGAGCAATAAAAGGCTTACCAGCCTCACGCTTCTTAGTTTCTTTGCGCTTCCAGTAACGGTTGTCAATACGAAGAACTTCTAGACGATAAGCGGTGAGTGTCGCCGGTTCGGGCAAACACGCCATTTCGTCCTTGATACGCTCAGCTAAGCCTCGTCCATAAGCCCATTTCAGGGCGGCAGAATCCCAGTTGGTACTAGCAGCCAGGGTGTTGAACCGGATGTTGTACTTCCGGATGTTCTCGGTTTCCTTCATCTTAAGGTTACCAAGGGAGTCCTCGGCCTCGCCTTGGGCGTCGTAAATGCCGAAATTGTCCTGTAGCTCCTTTACAAGGGCCGTGAAGGACGACGTCCAGGCCGGCAGCGAGTCAAGATCCGGATCGAGGATATCAGGGACAAACCATTCTTTGGCTGACCCACTGAGATAAGAGAGAGTATAATTCACCTTCCATTGGTCGGTGAAATACTTGGAACGGTCATTGAAGACCAGGGCGAGATTGACAAAGAACGTCTTGAGTTTTCGGGGATCCGAACCGTCGAATACCTCGGGCTCCTTGACCTTGCTCTTGGATTCAGAGCTGTCAGAGGGACGGCCGAGTGCGGCGAGAACGGTACTGAGGGTTTCCATAGAAACCTTAAATTCCGATAGGAAATCCAACATAGCACGTTGCTCGTTGGGGATGTCAGGAGAGTTTGGGGAACGAGGTCCACCAGGTCCACCAGGGCCACCAGGTCCACCAGGGCCACCAGGTCCACCAGGGCCACCAGGTCCACCAGGGCCACCAGGTCCACCAGGGCCACCAGGTCCACCAGGGCCACCAGGTCCACCGGGACCGCCAGGTCCACTGGGGTCACCAGGCTCACCATGCGGTAAACCGCCGGAGTCATCATCCAGGTCATCATGATTGTTGTCGGCGCCCGGATCGTCGGGGTCGACAGGAGGGTCTTGATCGTCGTGGTCACCAGTATCCAAATCGAAGTGAGGAGGTGGGTCACGAGGAGATTCTGAAGCAGCTCTGCGTTGGGGTTGCTTTCCCATACGGCGAGCGATGGCTTGGAGGATGGGAGAATCAATTCGAGTTGTAGAATGGCCCCGAGCCGAAGCGACCACGGGGGGTTGTCCACGGCGAGGGGTCAGAACTTGGACAGGTTGTCCATCACTAGTAAACAGGGTACTATACTCAAATTGTTGTTCTTCTTCCATGGCTTCAGGAAGAGTCGACGTAGTTGGAACTGTGGCTGGACCGAAACCGCGATTACGGCGACGTGGTTGACCGATGGCTGAGATAGATTTGGTAAAAGGGGCGAAGGATTGGGCAGTTGTGAAGAAAGTGTTTTCTTCGGAGTTAGCTCTAGATTGAGCTCGAGTTTTCGGAGGCATAAAAATGATATGTCAGTACGACGTTAACGGATTGAGTTTAATTATACTGTTAAGATCATGCACACCGTGTAACCATGCCAGAGGTCACAGAGTGTCTAAGTGCGGAAGACGAATGGGACAGTAGTGAAGTTATTAACAACACCGCCATTACGCCGTTAGTCCCCGGAGGTCAAGAGTATAGAAGGGAGGAGCTAAGTAGCAGCCAAGTCGGAGCGGCGGTAACGCCGGTGACGAGGAGCGAGCCAAAGAACTTATGAGTCCAAAGGCTGTAGAGAGAGTACTTCAAGGCGTTGAGCCTAAAGACTTAGAGAGGAGCTAAGTTGAGAAGGGAGATCTAAGTTGATAATTAAACTGAGGAACTACAGTAGTGTACAAGCAGTATTTATATCTACGGAGCGGCGCAGCGGTGCGGAGCGCCAGACTAGCTACTAGGAGTTATACGTGTAGTCCTGCAGGGTAAAGTAAAAGACAATAAGGAGGGACTAGAATGAAAGGGTATGTGTAGCGAGAAAGAACAATAAGGAAAAGATTACAATAAAGGTGGATCTTGGAATACCGAGCGGCAGGATGGAGGCCCGATGCATGGACTTGACAGGGTCAACGTACTTGATTCTCCCTTGTCCCCGAGCAATGGAGGATCATTGCAGATTGGATTGAGTCAAGTACTGGTTACACCCTGGCTCTCTTAGAGTTGAGTCCCCTCAATGATCAGGATCAGCTTGAGAAGGATCGTTTAGAGTTGGGGGAGTTTCTTCATCGCCAACCAAAGCTCCCCACAGCCACTGAATCAGTCCACAAACTCCTCCAGACATTTCACCTAGCCAGCTGGTTCCAGACAAGGAAAGTTGCCGTCAAACAAAAACAAGAAATTGCGCAACTTCATCAGCAGGCAGACGATGTCAATAAATGCTCCTTTGAGGTGCATGAGGAGCTTGACATTGTGAATGCTCATGCCATGCGGCTTAGAGATTGTTTGGAGGAGCTCAAGGAGTCTGTCTATTGTTACCAGAGTCATGCTCACATTGCAGAGGGTTTCATCTGGCAATATCCTGAGGTCAAAGGCCTGTTCGAGGTTGATTTACCATCCCTTTCTTCCATGCAGGACAGGTTGAGTGAGTCTGAAGCATTGGTACAGCGTCTTGCCACCTTTGCCCACCAGTTGTACACTACCCACCCCACCAATCTCCTTCACTACCACAACATGTATGTGGGAGGTTTTATTGAGGCGGTGATCCTACTCCTTTCTTGTAGCCTTGCTCACCCTCCTGAGCAAATGTGTATTGTGGTCGAATTGGCATTGGACTATCTCTCCCAGGGTTGTTTCACGTACAGGGAACTACACCTTTGTTCCATCAGCAGTTTGTTGTACTATTACTCCCGGTTTTCCTCTGACAAGGCTTTCTTGACTGCAGCTCAGCATGCAGGGTACGTGGATGCTCGTCTAGGTTCATTGGAACCTCCTCTTCATCATTGGCTCTTCTCCTTTGGTCACTCCATTCCCCTTCCTCAGAGTCCTCTCTCCGACCATATCCCTGCCATTCCTTCCATGGATACTATAATGTTGGATTGGGAGCATGATTGTGGACTATGTTAGCAAAGTACTGGGTTACCCTGTTCCCCCTTTAGCTGTTCCATCATTGGTGGAAGTTTCCAGTCCCAATGATCCTGTTGAACTGACTACCTCGGTGACTATCCTGGAAGTCCCTCCTGTATTAGATGCAAGTACTCCCACACTGGCTAGGACTGCCCTGTTCCTGCCGGGGTCCTTGTTGCCTATGTCCCCCCATTCACCCTCACCCATTCCTCCCCCTTCCTCCATTTCTAATGTTCCTCGGGAGATCGTCGACCTGACTATGGTCGATGACAATGAATTGTATGAGTCACGGGAGGAGTTCCTTGTCCGGACAGGTGGAATAGTGGTAGTTAAGCAGGAGTTCACCAATCCCAACGTAGTTTAGCCCCTTGTCCTTTTATTGTCTTTATATTGTATAGTCTATATTTTGGTTTATTGCCCCGTTTTCTTGTAACATTCGTAGTTCCCTTGAACCTTGTAAGAGTGAGAGCTGTTCAATATTATGAATGAATTTTGAACTTGTGTGAAAATACAAAACTTGAGAGAGTTTAGAAAGGAAAATCATAGTATTGTAGTGTTCATTGGTAGTGTTGTAACATTCATTGTGTTTCATTGGTTTGTTGTTGAGTCTTTTGGCTTGCCCTTCTTTGCCCTCCCTTTCCATTCCGCCCTTCTCACCTCTCGTTCTCCCTGTTGATTCTTGTTGCTTCCTCCTTGTCATTCCTCACTTGTTCCTCCAGTAAGTTCCAGTGATCCCGCATTGGCTGACACTTCCTTGCGTGGTTCTTATGCCACTGTTCCATAAGTTCCACTGAGCCTGCCATACCACCCAAAGTTGTCTATTACTCTAGAGTAGGTACAAGGAGCGGAGGTTAACAAATATGCCTCCAACCTACCTTCAGAAACGCATTCAGGCAGCAGATGAAGCCTATGCAAAGTATGCAAACCAGAAACGACAAGACACCCCTGACTGGAAGGAGGGTGACCATGTGTGGTTGAATATGGAAAACGTCAGGACTCAACAACCTATGAAGAAACTAGACCACAAATGGACGGGCCCATATTCGATATTGTCGCAAATAGGGAGTCATGCCTACCAACTGGACCTCCCTGGGGACCTCCACAAGATCCACAACGTGTTCCATGTGGATAGGCTGAAGCCCCACTTCCACAATAAGTTCAGATGGCGGACTTCCCCACCTCCTCCAATCTTTGTAAAAGGGGAAACAGAGCATTTTGTTGAAGGTATCCTAAACTCCAGACCTATAAAAGGAAGACCCGGAGAAGTGGGATACAACGATGAATTCAACTCTTAGGTGGGATGGGGAGGTATCCCTTGTTGGCAAAGAACAGCAAGACACCCGTCGTAGTATTTGGAGTATTGTTGTAGACAAACTCAGCTATAGGGAGGAGAAGGTCCCAGTCGTCCTGGTCATAGGAGCAGTAGATTCAAAGGTATGCCTCCACAGACTGATTTACGCATTCTGTTTGTCCATTTGTTTGGGGGTGGTATGCAGTAGATAGACGGGATTTGATTCCTAGCACCCTACAAAGCACCCTCCAAAATTGGGACATGAATAGGGCTTCCTGGTCAGACGTGATATTGGAGAGTATCCCATGCTTTGAGAAAATGTGTGTTACAAATAGGTTGGCAAAGTCCTCTGCATTATCCATCGTGTGGTAAGGAACGTATACGGCCTGTTTGGTGAGTTGACACTATGTTAAGATCATGTACACCGTGTAACCGTGCCAGAGGCCACAAGGTGTCTAAGGGCGGAAGGTCGAATGGGACAGTAGTGAAGTTATTAACAACACCGCTGTTACGCTGTTAGTCCCCAGAGATCGAGAGTAGAGAAGAAGCGAGCTAGTAGCAGTCAGGTTGGAGCAGTGGTAACGCTGATGACGGGGAGCAAACCAAAGAACTTTATAAGTCCTAAGGTCAAAGTAAGGAAGACTTCAAGGCAATGAGCCTGAAGACTTATAGACAAGAGAAGATGATCTAAGTCAGAGAGGATAATCTAGGTTGATAATTAAACTGAGGAACTACAGTATAGTACAGGCAGTATTTATATCTACGGATTGGCACATTGGGACAGAGCGCCAGACTAACTACTAGGAGTTATATGTGTAGTACCTACAGGGTAGAGAATAAAACAATCAGGAGAGACTAGAATGAATGGGTTTAAGCGAGAAAGAATAATAAAGAGAAGATTACAATAAAGGACGGATCTCGGACTACTGAGCGGCAGAACAAGCCATTGCGGCATGGGCTTGACAGTGTCCCCCTCTTAGGCTTGAGCCCTCAAAAGCCACTAGTATCGGGAATTATCATATTAGTCATATAAAGAGAAAAAATTTTTCTCTGGTAGCATTTCCCATACGCTAAGTACAATTCGAAGAGGTTTTCTGGTCTGTGCGCATTCTTTCTTGTATAAAGCCTGGCGGCTTTTTGCCTTGGACCTCCATCTCCAAAATCCTCTAAGTCCAACAACATGACCACTAGCCAAACTACCACTGAGACTACCACCACAGTCGGTTCCATCCCTATTACTGGTGGGACCAGTAATCAGCCATCGGCCCCAACTCACCCTACAACGCCGAATCCTTCTGACGAGGAGCGCGAGCTGGAATTGCAGTTGGAGTGCACCAGGGAAAAGAAGAAGAAGTTGGAGTGCACCAGGGAAAAGAAGAAGAAGTTGAAGGAGAAGAGGAAAGCCAAGGAAGAGGCCAAGAAGAAGGCGGAGGAGGAGGCGGTGAGGCGCGCTGCAGAGGAGGAACAGCAGAGGCAAGAGGCTGTCGCTCGGGCCGCCAGCGCCAGGAAGATGGAGGAAGAGGCAGCGGAAAAAAGGAGGAGGATAGCGGCAGTGGCAGCGGCGCGAAACTGTCGGGGACCCTCACCTGGTGAGGCAACTACCTCTACTCATTGAGAGGTAGAAGTCCCTCATTTGGTTAAGAAGGGAAAAGCTCCGCAGAGGGCCGAGGTAAGTACATCCGTTGTCTGGTTGAGGCAAACCCTTAATCCCACCCAATAGGCTAGCAGGGGGGGGGACCTGGATGATGGCAACGATGGTGACGACGGCGACAAGGATGAGGATGAGAAGGAACCTTGCGAACGATGTAAGGCAAAGAAAATCCCTTGCCTCCAGCAGGCCAGCAAGTGAAGCAGTATCATCTGTAAGCCCTGCCATGATGCAAAAGTACAATGTTCATACTCAAACTGGCCACCGACGGTGAAGAAGAAAGGAGTTTTTAACCCGACCGGCGAGCGCCTCGCAGTGTTGGAAAGCCAGATGGCCCAACTACTCGCCGATAACCGGCAACTTCGGGAAGGCCAAGTCAGGGCCAACACATATGACCGTCATATTATCAAAAAGCTTGACTGGTTAATGAGAGATGCTGCGAGGAGAGGGGAACTGTCACCGGAGGCGCCGATCGCCGGACCGTCGGTGTTGCCGAAGAAGAGAAGGCAGGTTAATGATAGTGAGGAGGAGCAGGAGAAGGAGAGAGATCAGGATGAAGAAGGGGAAGAGGACGACGACGACAAACCGGCGCCGAAGAAGGCCTGGTCGGAGAAGGGAAAAGAGAGAGAGGAGTAGAATAGAGTAAAGTAATGGACATCAGGCCTCCGGCCTCTTCTTGTATTTTGTTTTGAAAAATTTTGTCATTGTATATAACAAGAGAAATTTATATAGTATCATCTTGGAAAGGTGATTGGGCCGCAGGGCGGCAAAAGAATTAGTTAGAAGTATAACTAAATTAAGTGAAAGTGAATAACCAAGCAATTAGTAACATTGCGTGAAAGTGAACAAATAGGAAGAAGAGAGTGAACAATATAAGGGAGAAAATAAACACTCAATTTACTATCATTGTGTTTACCCTCCAGATGCACAAAGTAAACTTTGGCGGAGCATGGCAAAATTGATGTGAAGAAATTATAATGTTTTTCAAGGTCCAGGTTTGTGAGGGTAGCGAGCGTGAAACGCCGGTACCAGTTCATCAGTGTGTAGTTCATCAGCAGCAACCCAAGAAAATTCATCGTCGGTACCTTCATAACCGACCCACCGAATATAATACCGAAGGGGACAACATTTATACCTTCTATCCAGCTTAGAGTCAAGGATTTCGGCCACATTGTATTCCTCTTCACCATCAACTTCAATTGGTGGTGGAGGAGACTGGGTGCGGTTCAGGAACGGATTCGGTGACACCAGCTCCAGTTGGGAAACATGGAAAACCAGGTCAATGCGGCAAAGATAATCCGGGAGCTTGAGTTCGTAAGACAAAGTACCAGGTCGACTGATGACCTTGAAAGGACCAAGATATTTTTCTGAGAATTTTTCAGTAGGACAAGTAGATTGAATATGTTTAGCCAGAACAAATACTTCGGAGCCAATCGAGAACTCCGGGTGGGAGATTCTTTTCCTGTCAGCTTGTTCCTTGTAACGAGATTGAGCTAAAAGGATTTCCTCTCGAAGGAATACGTGGAGTTCATCGAGGTTGACGACGAAATCCCTGGCTAGGTCAGACTTCATGTCGACCTCGGGCCAAACGGTAATGTTGGGATGGTATCCTTTGTTGGCGAAGAACGGCATAATACCCATGGAAGCATTCGGCGCGTTGTTGTAGGCAAACTCGGTGATCGGTAATAAGTGCAACCAGTCATCTTGTTGATAGGAGCAGTAGATCCTGATGTACTGTTCAAGAGTCTGGTTGACCCGCTCGGTCTGCCCATCGGCTTCCAGATGATATCCAGAGGTATAATGAAGTTCCATGGAGAGTGCCTTGCCAAGAGCCCGGAAGAATGCCGAAACAAATTCGGAACCACGATCAGAAGTGACATGATTAGGGACACTATGCTTAGAGAAAACATGAATAACAAAAAGCTCAGCTAGTTGTTCAGAAGTGATAGTATCGAAAGTTGGAATGAAAATGGATTGTTTAGAGGCTCGATCCACGATGACCAGAATAGCATTGGTAGCTGCTCAATGAAGTCCATGGAGATAGAATCCCATGGTCAGACCGGAACCGGCAAAGGTTTCAGCAAGCCATAGGGCCGATGGTGGCGAGGCTTGTTGCGACCACAAATGGTACAAGAAGTAACATGATCACGTACAAAGTCTCTGACCTTGGGCCAAGTATACTGACAACATACAGCTTCTAGAGTGCGGTTCTGGCCAAAATGGCCCGAGAGTGGGTGGTCATGGAAGTAACGAAGGACTTGAAGGTGAAGATTGCTATGATTTGGAACATAAATACGGTCGTCAAGGCATAGTAACCCATCACTACCTAAGCTCCAGCATTCATTGGAAGGATCTTTAGCAAGTTCCAAACCAACAACAGAGCTCCAGTTGGCTGGAGGGGCAAGAATGATAGCCTGGTGTAAGGCTTCGATATCCATGATGATCGAGGCTCGTGAAGCCGGGCCTTCTAGGAAAGTAGCTCGAAGAGATGCAGTGAGTTGTTCATTAGTAAAGATAGGATGAAAGTTATGAGGGTTCACTTGGGCGTAGCCAATATCCCCCTCTTTAGGGTAGACGTCCCAGCGTCTAGTTATTGAATCAGGTTTTTTGCTGGATTTCCCCGGCTGGAAGCAAATGACCATATCAAATTGATGCAAAAATTCTAACCATCGGACCTGTCGGCGAGTGAGGACCTTGGTGGTAGAAAAATACTCAAGGTTTTTGGGATCGGTGACAACGTTGACCGGATCACCCGAGCCTTCCAGATAATGACGCCAAGCTTTGAAGGCCTCAAAGATGGCCAGTAGCTCTTTGTCATGAGTATCGTAGTTGAGTTCCGCAGCGTGAAGCGTTCTGGAAAGGAAGGCTAGAGGATGAATTTCACTGTCAGCATATTGGATGGAAAGAATCGCCACAATGGCGTAGTCGGAAGCGTTGGTCTCCACAATAAGTGGGCGATTCGGCTCCCAATGGGCCAGTATTGGCGCAGAAGTAAAAGCAAGTTTGAGATTTTCGAAGGCCTCTTGACAGCTGCTATCCCAGATCCAAGGCGCACCTTTCCGGGTAAGCCGAGTCATCGGCACAATGATATCACTGTAATTGTAAATAAAACAACGATAGAAATTTGCAAAACCAAGGAAAGACTGAATATCCTTAACCTTCCTCGGGACCGGCCACTCTAGAACTGTCTGAACTTTCTCCTTGGACATAGTCAATGTGTTGGGAGAAAGGATATAACCCAAATACTCAACAGTATCCATATTGAATTTTCACTTCTCGGGATGAGTGTAAAGCCAATGATGGCAAAGTTGCCAAAGAACCTCCTTGACGTGTTCTTGGTGTTCCTCTGGCGTATCATAGTAGATCAGAATGTCATCAAGATAGACAATGACACAAACATCAAGCATGTCAGAGAAGATGTCGTTAACAAACCACTGAAACACCGCCGGGACTTGCATAAGGCCAAACGGCATAACCTTCCATTCGTAAGAGCCGTATCGGGTCCGAAAGGTGGTTTTCCATTCATCACCTTCTGCGATCCTGACTAGATGATAAGCGTGAGCGAGATCCAATTTGGTGTATATTTTAGCTCATTTCGGAGCGTCGAGAAGATCTGAAATGAGTGGTAGTGGGTAATGGTCCTTCTTAGTGATACGATTGAGTCCACGGAAGTCGACGCAAAGGCGAAGTTTGCTGTCTTTCTTTGGGACGAAAAGGACCGGAGCGCCGTGAGGAGAGGATGATGGGGTGATGGCACCAGTAGCCAGCTGTTTGTCAATAAATTCTTTAAGGGCTACAAGCTCCTTTTCAGATAAAGGATAAATACGGCCAAGAGGCAGCGAAGCGCCTTCTTCCAAGTCGATCTTCAGGTCGTAGGGTCTATGTTCAGGTAACGAATCTGCAGTGATCTCGTCGAAGACATCTGCAAACTCGGCATACTCTTCTGGAATAGAATGATGTAGTGGACGGACAGTAGGAGCGGTCGGTGGTGTAAGACCTGGGTCAGAATAGGTCTTAGGGTGGGTTTGGTATAAGAGTTTATGTTGTAGCGTGCTAGGAGCAGGCTGGAGCTCGAAGGGAGCTACAGGAACCGCGACCGAGGACAGGAATGACCTAGTAGTTGATAAGACAGAGAGATGTGACCCGGGAGGAGGTCCCTAAGGCGTAGGTAGGGAAGATGGATGTACGGAACCTAGTAGTATTGCGTGGTAGGAGTTGTACTCGCTAGAACGTCAATATAGGATCGAATAGGTCGTATTGGAATTGGGTGTGGAGTGTCTAAGCTCCTGAGAAGATATACGCCCGGGAGGGTAGGTTCCCGGGGACTGGGATCGAGGGTGGGCGTCCTCAAGTGTGGGAGGTTGTAACGGCAAAGCGGTACGTAGTTCGACGTAGGGAGCGGCTTCGACGTTACCTAGATCGAGATCCCGAAGCTTAGGGAGCAATGGGGGAGCTCGAGGAGATGTTGGGGAGGTTAGCTCTCCAAGGTGTTAGGCGTTGGGGAGCTTTAGTATTGTTCGAGGGAGCTCGGAGACTCACTCGGATTGCTTAGACGTGAGGTAAAAGCGTATATTGGATCGCGTAGACGATCATTGAAATAGTAGACAAGAGTAAAGAGAAACTGGGATAGAGAAACAGAGAGTAAAGAGAATTCCGTATGGTTATCAGGTACAAAGGGACAGGGACTGGACCTATGTAAAGGGTGTGTGTTCAAAATATACCAAGCTAGGGCTTGGGGACGTTGCGGAGCTACTTAAATAGGTACGGGAAGTGAACAAGGGAACATCAGAATCTAGGTAACATGAGGCAGATAATCGAGAGAGGCAGGTGATCGAGATTGGGACTTTGATTCCCAAGCCTTTCGCTTGTTGCAGTCAGCAATCTGATGCTTACCACCGCAGAAGAGACAAAGGTTGTTCTTCATCCTTTGTTCCCTCTTGGAGGGAAGGACTTTCCCATCGGCACCGAGATGGTTGAAGGCAGGGCGTTGACCGCCGGATTGGTCGGAGTTTGAAGAGTTCTGAGGCTTACCATTGCTGTTTGGTTTACCTCCAGAAAAAGGTTTAGGCTTCGGCATAAATGGCGCCGTAGAGCCCAAGGGCTGAGAGTTGCTCTGCTGGTTAGTAGAGCCAGACTTATAAAAGTCCGAGGAACCCTTCTTTGGGTTCTGAGCAATGAAAGGCTTACCAGCCTCACACTTCTTAGTTTCTTCGTGCTTCCAATAACGGTTGTCAATACGAAGAACCTCTTGACGATAGTTGGCAAGCATCACCGGTTCGGGCAGGTGCGCCATTGGAACCCTTAAACCCAGAAAGAAGTTCCAACATAGCGCATTGCTCATTGGGGATGTCAGGAGAATTTGGAGAGCGGGGCCCACTAGGTCCACCAGGACCGCCGGGGTCACCCGGCTCACCACGCGGTAAACTGCCAGAGTCGTCATCCAGATTGTCGTGATTGTTGACGGCGCCTGGATCGTCGGGGTTGACAGGAGGTTCTTGATCATCGTGATCACCAGCATCCAGATTGAAGTGAGGAGGTGGGTCACGAGGAGAGTTGGAAGTGGCACAACATTGAGGTTGTTTTCCAGTACGGCGAGCTATGGCTTGTAGAATGGGAGAATCAATTCGAGTAATAGACTGGCCCCGAGTCGGGGTGACCACAGGGGGTTGTCCACAACGAGGGGTCAGAACTTGAACAGGTTGTCCATCACCTGTGTATAAAGTACTATACTCGAATTGTTGATCCTCCTCCATGTCTTCAGGAAGGGTTGGGGTTGTGGGAACTATTGCCGGACTGAAACTGCGATTACAGTGACGTGGTTGACCGATAGCAAACATAGATTTGGAGAATGGGGCAAATAATTGGGCTGTAGTGAAGAAAGTGTTTTCTTTGGAGTTAGCTCTCAATTGAGCTTGGGTTTTGAGGGGCATAAAAATGATATGTCAGTACGACCTTAACAGATTGAGTTTAATTACACTGTTGAGATCATGTATACCGTGTGACCGTGCCAGAGGCTACAAGGTGTCTCAGTGCGGAGGGTTGAATGGGATAGTAGTGAAGTTATTAACAACATCACCGTTACGCCGTTAGTCCCCGGAGATCGAGAATAGAGAAGGGGAGAACTAGTAGCAGCCAAGTCGGAATGGCTGTAACGCCAATGACGGGGAGCGAACCAAAGAACTTATAAGTTCTAAGGTCAGAGTAAGGAAGACTTCAAGGTGACGAGCCTGAAGACTTAGAGACGAGAGAGGACAAACTAAGTTGGAGAGGAGAATCTAAGTTGACCTAAGTTGATAATTAAACTGAGGAACTACAGTATAGTACAGGCAGTATTTATATCTACGGATCGGCGCATCAGGATGGAGTGCCAGACTAACTACTACGAGTTATACGTGTCATGAAGTCTCATGATGCGCCCTTTGATGCGCCATCAGCGGTGTGTTCCCATCAATCTCTTTTCACATGTTTATTGTACTCGTTCATCTCCTTTCACATGTTTATTGTACTTGTTCACATGACCATCCCAATACTTCTATTTGTTTCCATACGCTTCCATACAACTCATCCTTATTCATCGATTAGCTCGTTATGATTCATTATCGACTCATTATTACTCGTATATATTGATTCCTCACTCTTGTTCCATATCGCATCGTTATTTACAATCGCTTACTCATTAGACAGAAGTAGTATATAAAGAGCAGTAGGCAGATCCTAGTTCCCCATCTCGACCTCTTGGTCATTGGGCAACTAGGCAAGTACTTGTATCCTCTTAGATACTACTTATCTAACTTGGTCATTGGGCAACTAGATTCCCTTTTGATTACTGGTGTGATTGGCCTCTGACGCTATCCTACTGTTGTTCGAGATCACTATTTCCTTTATCTGTGCTTTGTGCCTGTCTCTGTGCCTCCTTACTGTCGCTTCTCAGCGTACTCGGACTTCCCGCATCCCGCTTCCTGCCTCGTCGCGACATTAGGTCGAGATCTTCTACTTGTACCATCAGCTTGGTGAGCTGATCCTACAAGGTATTCACCACGTCTACCTTCGGAGTCAACGTTGATTGCTCCAACCACTTCCACGCACTCGACACTGAAACCAATACCACCTGTTACTGGGACGCTGAAGAAGAAGAGTGGGAACCCTGCTCCAGACAACCGTGCCCTAATCAATACGAAAACACATTCAACGCAAAACCAAACGACCGTTACCAACCCATCCACAGACCAGCACCACCTGCTAGGGTAGGACGAATCAGCACTCCCACTACTTCCACTCCTGTGCTTCCATTAACACCTACGGAACCATCAGCTCCCGCTGTCACTGAGACTACAGCCGACCCCGATATTGAAATACAATCAGTCCCTGAAGAAGACATGTCCACATCACAGGACGTTCGAGATGCCATTATGGAGCTTACAAAGAACCAGGCTAAGCTCCAAGACGTGGTCTCTGACCTAGTAAGCGGCCTCAGTACTACCAAAAGTGTTGGTAAACCACAGAACTACAATGGAAAGCGAGGAGAAGACGCTCGACGCTTCCTAGCGGCCTTCGAGCTGTGGGCTAACTCTGTCCCCGCTCTCTCCGCGGATCGTAAAAAGAAAATCACATCTGCCATTACATACCTTGAAGGCGACGCAGCTATCTGGGCCACTCCTATCTCCGAAACTATCAACCAATCGAATATAACGGGCTCAGGAATAGCCTTTCCATACGATACATGGAAGGAATTTGTCACAGCATTCAAAACACGTTTTGAGACCACAGACGCCTCGGCAGATGCCAAACAGCTCCTTAAACGGCTCTACCAGAATAGGACCACTGTGGGAACCTATGCCTCCACCTTCCAACAGTACGCGGACCGCACTGGCTACTCAGACAAAGACTTGCGAGATCGGTTCTATGATCACCTTGCAGATCGTGTAAAAGACGGTCTTGTGTTCACAACCCGTCCCACTGGTTCCCTTCAGGAATTAATTGACGCAGCCATCGATGTAGACAACCGACAAATTGCTCGAGCATGGGAACAAGGAAAGAAGCTAGTTGACGATGGAATCCTGACCAATGTCAGACCCTCTACTGTCACTGCCCCGTTCACTACGCCTACCCGAGACCCAAATGCAATGGACATTGATGCTACTACCACTCGATCTCCTGATGCCTTTCGTCGTTTCATGATAGGGCGATGCTATGGATGTGGATCTAAGGAACATCGTAAGGCTGATGGCCATCATGAGCGTGACATTTGCCGTCACTGTGGCCTCAATGGTCATGTAGAGGCCATGTGCCGTCGTAAGTTCTTGGGACTCCCTGGAAGGAGGACTACGACCATTAGCGCTACCAGTATCCCTGACACCCCTCAGTCGGCCACTCCAAGTACCACCATTGCTGCCACACCTGATCTTGCCCAACTGTTAAAGGAGCTTGCTGCCAACCAACAGGTCCTTGCAGGACAGATCGCTGAACTGCACAAGAATTTTTAAGATGGGAACCCGCCACTGCTGCAGCGTCGTTCCCTAAATTGTACTCAGAATCTCAATCGTCCATATATGCTTCTATCACCTCCTGTACTATTAGCACACTAGAATTCAATAACGCTTCTCACTTTCGTGTGCCGATAGAACTTAAAGGACGATTCCGGAGTACAACAAGTGCAGCTATGATTGACTCTGGGGCCACTGGTCTCTTTCTGCATCAGAAATTCGTAAACAGACATCATGTCTATATCAGGCCACTACCCCATCCCATCGAACTCTATAACATTGATGGTACCGCCAATTTAGCCGGCCGTATTACCCACTTTGCCCGACTCCTAACCAAGGTAGATCAAAACAAACCCCAGATCCTGGAATTCCTTGTCACCAACATCGGATCAGAGGATGTGATCTTAGGATTGCCCTGGTTGCGCAAGGTAAACCCCGACATCAATTGGCGGAATGGACAAATCCAGGCCCCGACGACACCCATGATCCATCACCAAGGAGCTACTACGGAGACTGCAGAACCTAGCAAAGAAAAACAGGTCCGGGAATCCAGCAATCCTTCCAACCTCACTTCAGAAGGTAAAACTCACTTAGAAACCATTGAAGAAGAGGGTGAAGCCTTCGAGGAACCTGAAAGTCCGCTATACCGGCTGACTGGAAATCGTAAACGACGTCGTGCCTGGCTCCGCGCAGGGGTTATCCAGGAAGTAACAGAGGAGCTGTGGTGCGCTGCTGGATACACCTATTCCCAACAACTAGCAGAAGCAGCGAACAAGGATAAGCCTCGGAAAACCTTCGAAGAAATGATACCCGAACCATACCGACGTCATGCCAAGGTATTTTCCGAAAAGGAATCGGAACGATTACCCGAACATAAGCCCTGGGACCATGCGATCGATCTTAAACCCGATGCTCCGGAAACTATGCGTACCAAAATCTACCCGATGTCAGTTAACGAGCAGGAAGAGTTGGACCGATTCTTGGAAGACAATCTCCGAAAAGGATACATTCGACCGTCCAAATCACCCCTTTCCTCACCCGTGTTCTTCATTAAAAAGAAGGACGGCAAACTACGATTCATACAGGACTACCGACGCTTGAATGAATACACCATCAAGAACCGTTACCCTCTCCCCCTGGTTGCTGACATCATCAACTGCCTGAGACAAGCTAAGTATTTCACCAAATTTGACGTGCGTTGGGGTTACAATAACGTACGAATCAAAGACGGTCATGAATGGAAAGCAGCCTTCTCCACCAATCGAGGACTCTTTGAACCACTAGTCATGTATTTTGGTCTCACCAATTCTCCAGCTACGTTCCAGGCGCTTATGAACTCCATGTTCGCTGATCTAATTGCAGCAGGAAAAGTAGCTGTATATCTGGATGATATCCTCATTTTCTCCTCATCCCTAACCGAACATCGGGAAGTAGTTCATCAAGTCCTAGGTCGACTATCCAAGAATGACCTCTATCTCCGTCCCGAGAAATGCGAATTTGAACAAACCTCTATCGAGTACTTGGGCCTGATTATCAGTGAAGGAGAAGTTCGTATGGACCCTGTCAAAGTCGCTGCAGTAAAGGATTGGCCAACCCCAACCTGCCTTCGCGATGTCCGGGGATTCCTGGGATTTGCCAACTTCTATAGACGCTTCATTGACGGGTTTGCTAGGAAAGCTAGGCCACTAAATGACCTCACCAAAAAGGGAGTAGCATGGTCTTGGCAAGCTAATGAACAGGGAGCATTTGACGCCTTGAAAGAAGCCTTTGTCACCGCACCAATCCTGGTACTCTGGGACCCTAACAAACCGACACGCATTGAAGTAGATGCTTCAGGATTTGCAACCGGAGGGGCCTTATTACAGCAACAGGGAGACGGACTCTGGCACCCAGTGGCATTCCGATCCGCCTCCATGGACCCTGCTGAGAGGAACTATGAAATATACGATCGGGAGATGTTAGCTATTATTGAAGCACTAAAGGACTGGCGACACTTTTTGGAAGGACTTCCAAACCCCTTCGAGATTATCACAGATCACCGGAACCTCGAGTATTGGCGAACTGCCCAGGACCTTAGCCGACGACAAGCACGATGGGCTCTATGGCTTTCACGATTTGACTTTGGTCTCACACACCGAGCTGGTAAAGCAAATGCGCAAGCAGATGCTCTCTCCCGAATCTCCCAGCTCGAAGTAATAGATGCTGATGACAACCAACAGCAAACAGTGCTACGACCAGAACACTTCCTTCGAGCGGCTACTATGGTTTTATTCCATAACCCTCTCGAAGAACGCATTCGCAAGGCAAGTGAACGAGAGTCCGAGGTGCTTGAAGGGCTGCGCAAGTTGAAAACACATGGACCTCACAAACTCGTGAATGGACTAGCCGAATGGGAAGAAAAGGAAGGAATTGTCTACTACAAAGGCAGAGTGTACGTTCCACCGGATCCTCAACTACGCAAAGATGTGGTAGCACAATGCCATGATGCTCCTACGGCCGGACACCCCGGAAAACACCGCACTCTGGAGTTGGTCAGCCGACAGTTCTGGTGGCCCACCATCCGATCCTTTGTTGATAAGTACGTGGAAGGATGTGACAACTGCCAGCGAAGGCGTGTACAGCCACAACCACCGTCAACTCTAGAACCATTACCAGTACCAGGAGGACCATGGCAAGACATTGGTGTAGACCTCATCGGTGAATTACCAATGACGCAGGACGGACACAATGCGGTAATCAACTTCTCAGACCATTACTCTAAAATGATCCACTGCTTCCCTACTACGACTGAACTTACTGCTGAAGGGGTAGCCGATTTCTATTACAAAGAGATCTTCCGGTTACATGGACTCCCCAGACGATTTATATCTGATCGAGGGCCACAGTTTGCTGCAGACATCATGAGGGCTCTGTTGAAGCGTTTGGGTATAGAATCTGCCCTAACCACATCGTACCATCCTGAAACTAATGGTCAAACGGAACGCGCCAACCAGGAAATCGAACGCTATATCCGAATGTATATCAGTCGCCGCCAGGATGACTGGGATCACCTTCTCCCAACTGCCGAATTTGTCATCAACTCCCGGGTACATTTTGCTCACGACAGATCACCCTTTGAGGTACTCTATGGCTACACTCCAGAATTCTCCATTCCCATCGGGTCCTGGAAAGAGTACCCCTCCATCACAAAACGACTAGAGGCTCTCCGCTACGCTCGCGAGGATGCAGAAGCAGCATTGCGCATGAGCAAACAACGTATTGCAGATACAATTGCGGAGCATCCTAATCAGCCCAGCTTCACAGTCGGTCAGCCAGTATGGCTTTCAGTCAACAACTTGAAGATTCGTCGGAAAAGTGAAAAACTAGGAAGTCGACGACTAGGTCCCTTCGAGGTTGTTGAAAAGACTGGGGAACATACCTACCGACTGGCGTTACCTACCTGGATGAAGATCCATGACAACGTCAATGTCAAGCGCTTAGCACCCTGGAAAGGGAATGAAGTAAATGGGATACTACCAGCCCCGCCAGAGCCGGAGGTTATTGATGGTGAAGAATTTTACGATGTCGACAAAATCCTGGACAGCAGAATCTATGGTCGGTGGAAGAAGCTACAGTACCTGGTTCGGTGGAAAGGCTACGATGAAGGCCACGATACCTGGGAAAATGAGGAGAATGTGGTGGGGTCTAGTAACGAAGCCATTAACGAATTCTATGCCGCACATCCAAATGCACCAAGGAAAATTTCAGCAACGATCTTTTACTCACTACCATGGCAGCCAGTGGTCAACTTCACCGAAGTGAATCAAGTCGCTGGGACATCGACTCTAAGGAAGGGGGTAATGTCATGAAGTCTCATGATGCGCCCTTTGATGCGCCATCAGCGGTGTGTTCCCATCAATCTCTTTTCACATGTTTATTGTACTCGTTCATCTCCTTTCACATGTTTATTGTACTTGTTCACATGACCATCCCAATACTTCTATTTGTTTCCATACGCTTCCATACAACTCATCCTTATTCATCGATTAGCTCGTTATGATTCATTATCGACTCATTATTACTCGTATATATTGATTCCTCACTCTTGTTCCATATCGCATCGTTATTTACAATCGCTTACTCATTAGACAGAAGTAGTATATAAAGAGCAGTAGGCAGATCCTAGTTCCCCATCTCGACCTCTTGGTCATTGGGCAACTAGGCAAGTACTTGTATCCTCTTAGATACTACTTATCTAACTTGGTCATTGGGCAACTAGATTCCCTTTTGATTACTGGTGTGATTGGCCTCTGACGCTATCCCACTGTTGTTCGAGATCACTATTTCCTTTATCTGTGCTTTGTGCCTGTCTCTGTGCCTCCTTACTGTCGCTTCTCAGCGTACTCGGACTTCCCGCATCCCGCTTCCTGCCTCGTCGCGACAATACGTGTAGTACCTACAGGGTGGAGAATAAGACAATAAGGAGAGACTAGAATGAATGGGTATGTGTAGCAAGAAAGAACAATAAAGAGAAGATTACAATAAAGGACAGATCTTGGACTACCAAGCAGCGGAACAAGGCGTTGCGGCATGGGCTCGACAGGTACTGGGTTAGTGGTGTCATTGGATGGTGGTTTGGGGAGGTCTCAAGATGGCGTCGGAAGGGTTCCTAAGAGTGGAAGGAGGTTCGGGGGCATTACTTGGGTGGTAGAAAGGAAGTATGGCATTGTACGTTAGTACCAGTGCATGACAATGTCCTTTGATCGTTTGTCATCTTGTCCGGAGGCAAATCAGCTCTCCTTGTTTCTAATCCTATCAATCTGATTCATCTGGATTAATCTAATTACTTCTCTCTTTCAATAGCCACCCATTGTGTCTATACTTATCAAGGGAGTTGTGCATAGTTTTCATTTAATTGTATTCTTCAATATTTTCTATGTCAGGACTCTTTGACATTCATTTGATATGTCTTTGGAGTCTTGCAGTATTTCAATCATCTTTTTAGTCATTTTCCTCAACCATGCAACCTGATTGGTCTATTAGACTAAATCACAGTCTTTTAGATTAATGCATGATCTCATTCTAGAATGTGTATTTGACAATTTCCTGAGTTCTAGAAAGTCATTTTGAGTCAATCCTCAGCTCATGGTCACTTGAGTCAGTTCTTTCAAACTCCTGCCAGTGTAAGGCCCAATAAGAATACCCTTGGTATGTCATACATTAATGAGCTTGCCTTGTTTTTGTGTGAAAGAGAAAAGAAGGAATCTAATGAGCACTCCAACCAACCAATCTAATACACAATATGCGAGTTCACTACTATCAAATTGATTTAATAGCAAGGGGTAGCATTGTCAAAGGTTCCACAAAGCTTTGAGAGCTAGGGAAAAGCTTCAATCAATTAATTTGAATTGTTATAAGGATTTGGTATATTCCTTTGATCAAGGTAGATTCAGCACAATTTGTGCTATAGTTGTATTGATATGGGTATATCAAGAATTGAGGTTTGAATCAAAGTAAATTAAAACCGAAACACACAGACCCCTATGGAGGGCTAGAACTATGTGCTGGCACAACCACACAGTGTGATTTGCCCTTAAGACCAACAACTAATCCTAAGTTTGAAGAATACCCAACAGCTGGACATAACTTCTTGCAGTCACAAGGAGCAGAACATGACATTCCTATACTCACAAGTGCCGGGCCCGAATGGCTGCTAGCGAAGAGGGTTCAGTCTGGTAGGAGTGTGTCTTTCTTTTTTACGGATTGGCACTGCAACGTCGTCCCAAAATCACTTTTATTCCAGATACATTGGTTATACATGCAGGATATAGAGTTGCACAGTACAATCAATTTAATAAAATAAACATTCGGAACTGCAAGGAAACTTCTACAATAGGTCAGATATTTTTCAATTTGGATCTACACATCCTTATTTGGTCCATATTGGTTCCAAGATTCTAGTATACCTCCAAATATAGGTAGGTACTTCAGTATTTATTTAAGTTGATTGCTTTAGAAAATGACTTGAATGGTGTTCAGCTGTCATTGCTGCTCAACTCTTCCTTCAATCATTTGTCACCTCTTCCAGAGGCAAATCAGCTCTCCTCATTTCTAATCCTATCAATCTGATTCATCTGGATTAAACTAATTACTTCTCTCTTTCAATAGACACCCATTGTGCCTATACTCTATCAAGGAAGTTATGCATAGTATTCATTTAATTGTATTCTTCAATATTTTCTACGTTAGGACTCTTTGACATTCATTTGATATGTCTTCGGAGCCTCGCAGTACTTCGATCATTCTTCTAGTCATTTTCTGGTCTATTAGACTAAATTGCAGTCTTTTAAATTAATGCATGATCTCGTTCTAGAAGGTGTATTTGACAATTCCTGAGTTCTAGAAAATCATTTTGAGTCAACCCTCAGCTCATGGTCACTTGAGTAAGTTCTTCCAAACTCCTGCCAGTGTAAGGTCCAATAAGAATACCCTTGGTATGTCAGACATAAATGGTCATCCTTTGGATGTAGTCCGAGTCTGGTATAATCCTGCCTAACAAACAGGTAGACTTTTATCCAAAGGTAATATTGGGAATGGGTAAACTAACCAACTTGTGGTAGTATGGGTGTAGGGTCCCTTCAACTATTAGACTAATTCAGTATTGACTTGGACTGTCAATATGGGTCTCAATTACAGTCGTCCTGATACAAATCTATGCGTGAAAGTGTCACAATTCACTGCATAGACATCTAGCCAAAATTTAGGTGTGTCAATGCAGTACTATGTACAGACACTGCTTGGACATTACCTCTTTGGTGAGGTAAATGGTGTTATGACAGATACTATATACAGTTGGACCATATCACACCAGTGGCATTTTTGAGAACCTCAATTGCTTTACAGTCAACTGAGGTGAGCCCACTATATTCATACCTATACATACAATGATGTAACATAAAGTAGAACTTATGCTAACAGGTACTGAGAACCATATACAGTTGCTTTACAGTCAACTGAGAACTTACGCTACATCTTCCAATCTATCTGTATGTACAAGATGATCTCAACCTCAATATCCAATTTTCAGATTTCAAATACCAATAGTCCTCACCAAGCTTCAAGCTTCAAGCAATGACAAGGCCCAATCAAGAAAAATTCTCAAGTCATTCAGAATGGATGATGTAATTTAGTGATGGTACCGGTACATCTGGATTCATATCATACTACTCCTTTCAGTGTAGGTGCATACTGGTAGTGTATTGGCTTGTATTAGTAGTTTGTTATGTACTTCATGTACTTATATATCAATAAAATGGATATGCTTTTTTTTCAATTTATGTAGCCTGGGAGCAAAAGGAAAAGGCCTGTCAAATTCAGTCAGAACATGTAGCACAACATTGAAGCCCTGCTCCAAAAATTTGAGCCTACGGCCCATTTGAACTCTGGGTTAAAGTTATGGACTATACATCACACTCCCTTTACATTGCATTAGTGGACTGCCACCTGACCAACGGCTGTGAAGTCATGCTGGACACTAATCCCTGCCTACTGGTGATCTTGGAGGACATACAGGTACGTTTTCTACGTTGCATACTCTGCCTCTCAAGCAACTCAGTTATCACACCTCTGTAGACCAAAACTGGCATCATGCCCATCTGCACCCGTCGTGCAACCCTCTGCCTCTGATACCTCATTGGTCTTCCCAACACCCATTATACCTCACTAGCCTTTGAAGAGAATAATGATCTCTGTAACTCAGGCTTCCCTTGCTGGCTCTCAGACTTAAACTACACTATTGCCCACCTCTTAGGAAAACACTGTCCACCTCCACTCCATACCCTTGATGGAGACCAAATTGACAAACTCACTAAGGCCATTGATTTCTCCACTAAATCTGAGCTTCAAACCCACATTGACTCATGTCCAAACTGTTCCTCCTTTGTCACTGTCTAGAACTAAAGGAGGAAGGTCCGGTGAAGGCTCAGTTTATTGGGCTTCATCATTATCTCACCCAAGTCATGATCCACTCTCATTGTTGCACTATCACCAAGCTACTGTGTGGGAACTTCATTCCCCAATTATTTTGAGGCTCTCCCTCACCGCTTTGCATCCTAACAACTGCTGAACAACAGCATTGACTGTGCTGTGCATGCAACCATCAACCAGAAACTCCTCAGCATATCCTTTTCCAATGCCCCTCACTGCCGAGCATCATCTCTCTACATTCAACCTTCATTGCCACTGCGCAATAATCCCAACCTCTCCCTGTGAACTCTGTTTTCTCTGACGTGACCGCATTACACTACCTGAAGGCATTCATTTTTGACTGGTCTTTAATTGTACCAACCGCAAAATTTATCCATGATGTCATGGTCCATTGGCAGTACTACCTAGATACAGGCACTGATCAACAACACCTAGATGCTTTGGCTGTATCTGACACTGAGGACTCTGATGAAGGCTAATCCATGTTCTGTATTTCATATGTATTCATGCTATCTCCTGTACATTACCCCCTCCTCTCTCTCTGCAGTCTACCATCCTGTGTCGGATGAGCATTCACTGCTGTAGAGGTGGTTGGGCCCGGCTGTTCCCTTGTGGGACCCTGCCTTAGGCGGAGCTGCATATCTATCTATCTATCTATATCTAAAAATTTTACCCGCAGCATCAATTGTCCATGTTAACTGTTGTTTAATAGAACTGCATGCCTGTGTACACTAACAGGTACAGAGACAATACAGTTGCTTTTATATCAACTGAGCCTAATCTTACACTAACAATATAGTCCTCCTTCTAATTCATTTAATGCAGGTACATGCAAAGATTGTGGTGATACAGCTCCATACAATCTCGTCTGTTGTATGTGTAGAGCCTCCAGAGTCAAATGTGGTAGAGCTGTTGGCATCTCTGGTGATGGGAGCAGGAAAAGCAATGCCTGGAAGAACGAGGGATGCAAGTAAAATAGCTACCATGACCATGTGTGCAGTCAGGGGTCCGAGCCCTTGGTGACAGCTTTATAGGTAAACGATCATCTGGAAGCTTTCAAGTTTATCAGAAGGCGTCTAATTGAACTCTTCCAAACACCACAGCACTCTAGGCTGTGGCATGATACGTCCCACATAATTTAAGGACACTGGACAGGAATATGTCCCAATTACAACGTATTCAAAAAACCTTGTCAGTAGCGTAAAAAAACAAGATAAAATTTAAAAAAATTGAAAAGGCACCCGACGTTTTAGCCAACCACTTGGCGAGTGCGCTGTCACTCGCGCCTTTTGACAATGTAGTATGATTGCGGTTCTTTTGCTTCTGAGGTGGGACTAACAGATGCTGATGCCGCTGGAGAGTCTGACCATGCTGGGAGGAGCTCTGTCCACATTCAACTGACAGCACTCTCCAGCTAGTACCCTTGCTCTAGCAAACATCCAGGTTTTGCAGATGCTCTTCCACCACATAAGATCATTGGTGAAAGGCGCGAGTGACAGCGTGCTCGCTAAGCAGTCGGCTAAAATGTCAGGTACCTTTTCAATTTTATTTTATTTTATCTCATTTTTTACGCTACTGACAAGGTTTTTTGAATACGCTGTAAGGCTTTAAAAATAGCTGTAACGAGAAATTCCGGAATGGAAAAATTAGTTGTTTACAAGCATGAAAATATGAGTACCTCTGAGTCAAAAGATAGCGCTCGATATCCGATATTAGTGCAGTCATCAGACACGATGAACTTGCTTGGTCTGAGTTAGCCAGCTCATGGTTCCACAAGATACATCGAAGAGAGCAATTCCAAGAATATATTGGGAACGAAAAAAAAGCGTACCCGTGAAAGATTCTTCAACCGTACACGTCGAGATAGACAAAACAAATTGGATGAGAGCATGTACATTTTCAATCGTCCAGATCTCCAGCTAATAAGGGGGCGTTTATGTCGGGACTGGTGGGTCTCGTAACGTACAAGCAGATGAACTGCGTCGGGGGGCAGGGGGAAAGTTCACGCCAGGCTTTGACTCGTGGGAGCCACGGCGTGTGCAAGGACCTTCCTTCTTTTCAACTTGATTTCACCCTTTGCTATCCCTGTCTGTCAGAACAATCACTGCGAAACATCTTCAGTTGATTCTATAACTAACTAGTCAGATCAAATGCAACCATCATCACATCATGTCATGTCGGACACATTCGGGCACCCAAAAATACCACCAAAAATCATCATCAAGGACCTTGAAGCACTGAGGGAAATCTACGACAAAAGCTGTTCCTTTTCTATTTCATGACAAGATAGAAATCACCCAATCACGGCTGACTTTCTGCTCTTACATCAATCTGAAGTCTAGGAACGAATGAGAATGGTTCCGATACGTTGGATGACGGGACGTGACACTACTATCCGTCTGTCATTTCAATACCCTTTTCTTAAACCTCGACCATCTTGGTAGTGGTGCTTTTATCCCAGATTTTCTCGGAATTGTTTGAAAACGCCTTCATCGGGTCGAGCCCTTTTGGTCTACTGAGTTCGGTCAGAGTGTGGACCGTTCTTTATATCTTGAAGTAGTGAGTGTCCTGTTTGTGGTCGCTGAATTTTGGATTCCTTGCCCGTGCTCCTCAACCCCTCAATGCCAGAATTCATATGCATTGGCTCTATACTGATGATAACTCATATACTTAGGTTTTGCTCATTTATATGCGCTAGCCGCCGCGATTCTTGAAGTTGTCCTCAGAAACTATTCCTTCGTTTTCTCGTTTCTACCTTCATTTTCATACACCTTCGTTCTTTCTGTACTCCTTTCTTCTTTCTGCGTATAGACAATGGATTACCGGTCCTTGTTGAACGCAATTTCTCTGTCTTCTACCCCCTTCGCCTCCTTCGTGCTCCTTTTGATGACGATAACAGCCAATGCTCAAATGCCACCCGATACGAACTTATTCCAGTGGAAATTTTCTGATAATGCAAGTTTCCGTTCCTATCGAATTATGATAACTTGATATACTCATTCTTATTCACCGTGCAGTTCTTGGGTCCCCAACTTCCATCGTGCCAATCCTTTGGCATTACCGTTGAACCAGTGAATGCGACGAACATCACACATGGTATTCCTCCGTTTTATATGGTCGCTTGGGAAATCGGCGGTACGCCAAGAACGACGCTACTAGGGCTGAACGAGACTAGTCTAAGTTGGACAGTGGATCATCCAGTGGGTGAGTGGTGTTGCCGATTATCAGCGCTCCATTTTCCGTTTATCATACCTTCGTTGTGAACAGGTGCCTCATTAATGCTCAACGTCGTAGACTCTCAGGGTAATGGCGGAGGCGTCCCCCCACAGGCTTACACGGTTCAATGTGTGTTGTGTTGTAAACCTTGCCTGCGGACATCCCTACTCATGAATTTCTATCATAGCTGGGCAAAGCACAGAGTGTATCGTGAATTCCAACCAAAACGACTTCACCGTCTCCGCTAATATTACTGACACCGTAAACACCTGTCAACCATATGGTCTAAGAATACATGGCGGAGTTCCTCCTTACAATCTTTCTCTTGCCCAGTTCAATTCTCCGGTGGTCACCAATGTAACAATACCAAGCCCGAATGATGCATTCACCTACATCAATAGAGCTACGCCGGGTTATCTTCTTCTAGGTAAATAGTTACTCAAAACCAGCTTGGTTCGTTTCGTTGACCATTTTCATCAATTGTCGTCTCAAAGCTGCTGTGAGCGATGTGTGAGTGACCTACTACTTTTTCTTCCGACTAGTTAGCTTTACTAACTGTCATCTTGAACCCAGAACGGGCCGCTATGCATTTGGCACTCCTACCATAATGCCTAGAGGATCGGAAGATGTCTCTTGTGTTGGCCTGAATAGTTCCCCTGGAAATACGGTGTTGTTAAATGAGGAGCAGGATGCCCAAGCCGGCGCTATCGCAAAAGCGAAACGCAGACAGATTGCAACTCTTGCTGGAATCCTCATTCCCCTCTCGATTCTGATATTCGGTGGCGCGTTCATTGCCTATCGATATTACATTAAACAACAGAGGTCGAAAAAAGAATTGGCACCGGAACCACTGGTTCTGCCTGAACCTAAAGTTGTGGAGGAGGCTGGCGCTGGGGAGCTCGTTGGAAGCAGTGCTGTCCTGGAAAATCAAATTTTATCTATTTCTCCAGCAACTGATCCTTCTCTAAATCCTTTCCTCACAGAGGCTGAGCGCACACGTGTGGCACTGAATGATACGAGTGACCTAGCCTCTTCTACTAGCCGGCGAGGATTCGTCAACTTCCCAACTTCATCTATTCGTCACTCAAACAAAAAGGCTATCGAAGCTGGACGTACGTCTTCCAATTTGGTCAGCGCCAATTTGACAGAATCCACGCCTGCGCCTCACAATCGATTCGCCTTTGAACGTAGCCTATCTGCACAACCAAGGGGAGCACCGCCGCCGTCTGTGCCGACGCGTTCTGCGTCCTTCCCTTCTCCTATGATTACACCGCCCGCAGGTGATCCAGAGTATCTTTTCCAGCACCAAGATGGCGGACGTTTTGTTCGTGAGCTTCCCCCACCTTATGAACGCCGTTTTCGGCAGATTCCAGACGTTCCCCAGTCTCCTTGATTGCGATCAGCCTATGTTGTATCATATTTGCATGCCCCATTTTGTACAATATTAGTAGACATCGATCCTAACTATCGAATAGGATAGGATACAAAAACACAGTGATGACATTGATTATCTACGTGCAGTTGAACCCAGTTGAGTTTATGACGTTGCTACAATCGATCTCTCGCGCACCCACTGTGACTACGTTGTCAAAACCAACTAGTGAGATGCCAGAGCAAGGAGCGTCCCCACTACACTGCATTGTAGCAAGTGTATCACTTTGAATGCTTCCTGATATTCCAGGTCCCCAAGTAATGTTTGATAAACGGAACAGAGAAGTATCACAATCACCAGTGGCACCCTCAAAAGAAGTACACTGTGTGATCAGAGCAACATTGTCAGTAACATTCTGAAGGGTGAAGTCCCTGAAAGCTTTCCGGGTCTGTTAGTCTCTGAAGAAACAGCAACGTAAGGAGGGAAGCTAACATACTGATATTCGTGGCAAATCCAAGGCCACCTCCACCTCCTGCAAAGCAACCGGTAAAATCACCGATCAATCACCCTATAAACTGAAAAAGACGAACCATTGGGTGGAAAGCCTTGAGGAACACCAGTCCAAGTTTTGATATATCCCCCATATCGTGAACCAAGAGCAAGTACTCGTTCTGCCGTGACGTTCTGAATCATCTCGAAAACTCCGTCGTATTGGCCAATGGAGCTTTTTTTCCGTTGAAACGATCGGCATCTTTGAGCAGCACAAAAGGGTAAAACTTACCCGATAGAAACGCCGAGACCTCCATGGAAGACAGAATCTTGAATCAAAATGTTGGTAGAATTAGCTTTCAACGAGATACAATCATCTCCATTAACGACTGTCCAGTTTCTAAAGGTTATCCTGTTGGAGAAGAAGGTGTCTACGCCATCTGTATTCCTCGCAGGAACCTAAAAAGGTCATATAGTTTGCCAATTCAACTGGGAAAGAACCCACAGTATTGTTAGAAGTCGAATTGACGTATATTCCATCCAGTAGGACATCTTCTGAATTCTGAATTGCCATGGTCCAATACTGGGATTGTATGAAACGTATACCCGTGTAAAGGGAGTTCGTTGAGTTGGCGATCAACAGGTTAATTGGCCGTCCAGGATAGTTGGATACACCATCGGCCAAGTTGTACCTACATAAAGATCAACATCAGTATCACTCGTGTATCTTGAGGTAGAATTACCGACCAGAGTTGACCATTACCATCTAATGTGCCAACACCATGACCGTCAAATGTTATTTGATCCCCTCCAAACGTCCAAGCGGTAGTTGCATTCAGGTATCCCAAGGGTAAACCAGAAGAAACCCAGTAACTAAGATTTGTTCCCCACTACTAAGCCTTGAATACAGCCTTTTACATCTACAAGAGCCTGCCACCCACCAGCATGGTTCCTGTCAGATCAATCCGGACGTTCGATAGACGTGTAGTGTTCATCACAGTCTCGATATGATACAAGGGATCATGCAGCTGGATAACGCCATTGTCTCCGCACATCTGGAAGGCTTCCAGGATCGCAGGTGCATCATCAGAACCGTTCGTACTGGCATTAACTGTACATGTCGACCCCGCTCGCCGAACGGTACCCGAAAGCGCAAAGTGGATATTAGCGAAAAAAATCGTAAAACACAGGGTTTTGAGCAGAAGAAAAGGTGCCATCAGATAACGGAAAACAAATAAAGCACTCGCAAATGAGCATTAACTAGTTTACTACTCTTAAAAGGTTCCTACTCCATAGACGGACCGAGGATCTCTCGACGCATTGCATTGAACGAGACGCATAAACATCAGCTGACCGGTGGTCAGTCCTGTGGAAGAATGTATGTTATGAGAACAGGATTACTCCGATTTATATCTCAGAACCTTGTTCGCCTACTATTGTCATTACGGTCCGTCCGTTTCGCGCTTCCGTTTCAAGTTCGAAGCTGACCATGAATCAGCATGTATTGTCAAAGATAGAGAAACAGAACGAACTTGTTTGAGACGGTTGAGACCAAGGATACATAGTTGAAGCGGAATACATAGAACGTGGAGGGATTGAAGACGTGCTTGGGCCTGCCACAGTTGCCTCGTCATCTGCGACGATTTCACCCGGCTCAAGTTCGTATGCAAGATCGATGTTCGGCTGTTTGGTTTCCCCGTCCCAATCCTTTGGTTTTTTGATCAATTTCGGGACTGCGCTTGCTTGCAATTGAAGCCGTTTCTCGCCCCGCTTTCTCTTAGCTTCAATCTTTAGTTGAGGGCGCGTAGTTGAATGCATAGGTGCAGCCATCAGTTTTTCCAACTTCGGCTTTTTTACAGGACGTGGCGAATCGTCAGATGGAGAAGGAGCTCCTCGGGACTTGATAAACTGTTGCATTCTCTCGCCTGCCTCACACACCAACGAAATGCGTGCATCATTGCGGGAGGAGTATACCGGTGGTACACTGTACGTGTGTGAGACGCTGCTGGAAGGGTTCGACACCACACCAGATGTCCTGCTGGGAAGAGGAGGAACTACAATCTTGATCATGCAACCAACTATTGAATGTTTTTGAGACTAAGACATAGAGACCACGGCCAAAAATGAACCTACTGCCTGCGCTTCTCGGATACTGTGTGGTGATCGCAGCTCCTGGGCTTACCTCTCGACAAGCGGCCTCCAGCGCGGGCCACATTGTTTCATTCACAAAGCGTTGCATTTCCAAAGTGACTAAGCTATTTATTCCGGGAGATGTGATTTTGGTATCTGGGACATATGCACGCAGGAAACTTCCGACACTCTCTGACATGGCCTGAATGCATACGCCGACTTTAGATTTAGCTTTTTTGGAGAAACGTGGCTCAACAAGGTAAGTTTGAGCGTGTTTTGGGTCCGAATCTGATGGGGGTGGTTCAATACGAAGAACACAACCATACGCTGATGGACCAAGATATCGATGAGAGGAATCGCAAGTACAAAAACACAGGCACCTCACCATGTTTAACTTGCAAAAAATGGAAGTGAAATTTCAGTGGATGGGCGCGCGTCTTGTTGGCATCTTGGCGCAACTTATTGAACCATTGCAAGATTCCGTCTTCGACTTTTTGAGGATTATCTTCGAATTCGGACTCAGGAAACGGCCGGGGAAGAGTGTTTATGAACTCCTGCACGTTTGACCACACCATTGCGGTTCCTCTGTCGGACGTCGGTGGATTCGGGGAAGAAGGACGAACTTGTCCGCCACCGAATTTAATGAAATCTAAAACACCACAAGCGATCGCGGTCTGGGCGCATACGACTTGCGCATTTGACTTGGTGTTCTCGGGAGTAGAATAGACACGACGCATTCGAGGAGAAGTGAGTTGGACGTTCAGAGCTGCGCCATGATCTAGATAACGTATGAGATGAATTGTTGGGAAGACGGATGTTTTACGGACCATAGGTGAACCATTGAGGTAGCTTGAGTCCTCGCCTCCATCGAGTAAAGCAATCCTCGATCATCTGTACTGGATTGGACGACTCCCCAGATTTTGAATTCAGCTGCTCATCTGGCTCGGAGTCCAAGATATAGGCCAAAGCCCCTTCTCGCAGGGCGATTTGAGCCACCTCCTCTCTTGCCTGTACCTCTGTTTTGTGTTCACACGTGCCCGTATATGTTCGTCGCATGCTACTGTTTTTGACGATATGCAGTAAACTGCTCATACTGGGGTCTTTATTGGTAAGAGCATCAGTTCAACTAAAATAATAAAGGGAGTAAATGGTACCACTAAGAGAAACGCGGTATTGAAGTACATCCGTCCTCCCAAAAGCCTCCCGACAAGCATTTTCAAGTTGCTGGACTGCAGTAACCCCTGGAGATGCCGTTGCTTCTTGGATTCTGGGGGTATAATACCATGGAGATGTAGCATTTGGAAAACCAAAATCATAACGAATACGTGGTAACTCTTCCTCGGGGGTGTTGAGGAATTCTGTAACTGGAAGGCCACCAATTTCTCGGAGCTTCAAGGCAAACAATTTCAATGCATTTTGAGGCTTTTTCTGAGGCTCCGGTTGTATAAAGGAAGTCGATGTAGGGGCTACAGGAATCATGTACTCAATGCCATCGAGGAAGTACGGCGTGCGAAAAATCCAGTGCTTGAATTTTCTATCATGTCTCCCATCAAGGATACCTACGATTCGCAAGGTTTTGTTGTTGTTCCAGGGCTTGTCTCTCTTCAGGATTTCTCGAAGCTACAAGAGGCCTCCGATCTTGTAATCAATCGTACTCGTGAGGGTTCTTGGCCTTATCGTAGAACGGTTGGAAAGCAATTTCCTCCATTTGATAACGATAATCCTGATTCATGGGGCGTTCAACATGTTATGCATCCTGACCTACAAGGATCCGCCATCGTATTCTCCAACTGGTATACTTCTGATGACCTAACGAGGGTATGCAATCGATGTCCTTATCGATAAGGACAAATAATTATAGATATATACATGCATAGGCATGCGCTGATCTTTTGCATTGTGGAGAAGAAGATTTGCAGTTAGGTCCGTTTATCCCTTTTTACTCGATCTGTCCAAGTTATTTATCGCTTCCATTTCATTGCAGAACTTTTCAACCTTTTGATTAACCCTTTGGAACACAGCTTTGCCCTTCGATGGCATCGAGATGATGTGAAGGAGAATGCACTTCCAGAAGAAGAGCAAGCTGCGCTTGATAAATGGCATACAGGGGTCCGTACCCTACACGGCCCTAGTTTTACTAGAATCTGATATTTGATGCACAGATACAATGGAATACGTACGAGTCGTTCTCCTGACTGTGCTTGTTTGCGATTCATATGTTACACGTTTCGTCGACAGAGCTCTTTACGAAGATTCGTGTCTATATGTCGTACCTGGATCTCACCAAATTGCACGAACACCTGAGCAGCGGGTCCATTCGTGTACCATAGATCCACCCAGCGATCCTCTGGATATGCCCGGTGCAGTTTTACTGACTTTGAAACGTATGTTACTCGCATCACTGAGCTACCTTTAGACAATTGACTCGAACTCTTCGTCCGTATGCTAGCGGGGGAAACCGTTTTTTACAACAGCAACATCCTCCATTGTGCAGCATACGACCATACAGTCAAACGAGCCACTCTTCATGCATGTACAGCAGACGCGCGTTATGGAACTGCTCGAGGACGCAATATACTCCAGCATGGGCTGTCGTGGGTGAACGACGAACGATTCAAAGATCAGTTGACACCCAGAGGCAAAAGGATGCTTGGCAGATTGCTTGAATTACAGAAAAGCATACCTACGAACGAAATTAGTTACTCACTTGAAGGATGAAAAACCAATATCCTCATTTTGACCTTCCAGTGATGGCATCGGACCTTCCCGTCATCGTTGTCTTCGAAATCACCTTGCTTGGCTAGGTTTCTCACCATCTTCACAGCTGATTACAGTACCGAAGGCGCGGGTGGAATTTTGCCGCCTCGTGCCGAATTTTTGTAAAATCTTCCTCAATTTTTCCCTGTCTAGCTAGAACCTTATCATGTGCCCTGCTGACTGATGAATACTATGGTTCGAGAAAAAAATCCTTGTGTCTTGCTAATCCCGTTTGAAAGTTATGTGTGCTTTGAACATTTTTGACTACTTTCAGAGAAGAACATTCCATATCACAAACCACAAACATACCACAACACGGCTTCCTTCTCCGCCCGGCTTGTCCCCCATTTGCTCCACCTCATCTGAATGTTACTGTAAGAATGTACTTTGTTTATGCACTGTTTTCTACATTAATTTTGTGCTATGGAGCCATGTACTTGTTCAAAGTGCATATTGTAAGAAATTGTACCTAATCTCACTATCCTGTCCATATGAAACCTCTTCCAATCTACATTGGAGAACTCAATAGTCCCGGCCGCGGTTTAAACCAAGAACAAACCAGGAAGCCACAGGAAGCCACGCACAAACACAACGAAAAGAGTTATTTTGAAGTCGTAGCACAAGAAAGATCGACAACATTATCTACACAGTCCGAGTCAGAGATAAGATACTAACGAGTTAATATCAGTATAGGGAGGCTACTTCGGTCAAGTATAGATGATGACAATGTCAAGTACGAGACGAACTACAACGAGTCGTGAGCGTGACTTAAAGATTGATACAGTGCCGGAATTTGTAGAGTTGTCCATAACAGCAACGAATGGCCGAGGTAGAGTACACATAGCAGCCAGCCTGCGTGGGGTTCACAAATAATCATTTCAAACCTTAGAAATAACTAGGGGGCGGCGGTTCTTGCGAATGTACATGCCCGCCTGGTGGGAAAGTAACACTGTCCGAACTCGCCATTGCAGCATGATACGTTGCGTCTGTAGGTTCATATGCGTGTTGTGACGCATACGCCTGCGTTACGTATTGCGTCGGCGTACTGACCGCTGGCGAGTGCGCCCCAATCCCGACTGGACTCATCGGAGTAGAGTTCGAATGATAACCAGGTGTAGGTAATCGCTCCGATGAGATTGCACTTGGATTATACGTCACGAACTGCGCTTGAGTAGGGGTTTGTACGACTTCAGGCTGATATGAGTGGGGGGTATAAGGCTGTTGATGTGAGGGCGGTGGGGTGAAAGTGGAATAAGGAGAGGGGGTTGTTTGAGGAGAATATGAATGATATGGGGAGGAATTGTATTGTGAGTACTGTGGGTATGAGGAAGATGGCTGTGAGTGGTTATGAGATATGGGCTGCGATGAGGGAATAGTTTCGGGAGACTGTGTCCTTGGTAAATTTGATACCCCGGGAGGAATCCGAGGACTCGGCTGTTGACTGGAAGCTGCGGAGCCGACACCTGCCTGACCGGCTGCATCGAATCGGACTTCGTCGGAAGTTTGCCTCGTCGGGGTATAGTTGTACTGAGAACCAGTAGCTCCTGGAGGTACATGTCCAAGTTCTGGATCGTCGTCACCGTACTGATTATCGGGTGAGTAGCGGTGCTGCGGTTTGGGAGCGTAAACAATATTATTTCCGATACTCGATCGCTGGTATTCGCTGCTGAAGGGGTAAGGTTGACTTTGACCTACACTATATCCAAATTGATTCTTCTTCGCAGTAAGAGGAATGTTGGTTTCGGAAGCATTTGGATTGTATATATCTGATCCACTGAGATTCGGAGTACTATACATACTACCGTCGTTCAACTTGGCTTGCCTAAACTGAGAGTTAAGAACGTTCACGCAAACATATTACTTGCACGTACCGAGCCTTCCTCCTCGCGTGAATGATATCAGGTTTGACTTGGTTCATCTTGCGCAAGAGATACCAGCAGGCAGCGATAGTGACGATCACGGTGATCGCAACCACACCATCAGAAATGAGTTTCTGCTTGGTACTTTCCTGTCCAGCAGCCTCTCCCAGAATGACACCAAGATAGACCGTGATAAATTGCTTAGGAAGCGAAAGGATAGCGGCTATAGAAAAAACGAAGACATTCATTCCGCAGGTAGAGAATACCGCAGTGGTAACTGTAGATGATCAATGTCACAAAAGAAAGGAAACAAAGCAGAATGGACACACAATGCCCTGGAATTGCGGAAAGGCGAGCGATCAGAGCAATTTTGAAACCACCATCACGGACAACTTTGGCAAGACAGGCGTAAGATATTTTGGTCTTTTCCATCTTTTCTCCCCGAGCGCGACAACAATATTTGAATGCACTGCAAGGACCCGTCATAGAGATAAACCGACACCGGAACGTGTGACACTTACTAGAAATTTCCTATTTCACCAATAAATGTACCAGCAGCTACGATTGCAAAACCAATCCATAGACCCCAGACGAGGCCACAAAGGATAGCGACGATTTCGTGACCAAAAAGCTGACAAGTAGGATTAGTTCGAGTTTAGAAGGCGGGCTCAATGCAAGTACCGGGGGGAAGGATAGGACAAACAGAATGCCTATAGGAACAAGCCAGCCAAATTTGAGACTAATATTTAATTTACCCATGAGATTTCGCCTCAAGGCAGAAGTGTGGATTGGCGACATACCCATGTAGCCACTGAGTAAAAGGAGTCAACCAGCCGACAATTTGATCATGGAATATGGTTATGAGGGCGGTAATGACAGTGATGATAACAAGGGCAACATAATACCCTGACAAACTGCAGATGAATATTGGTCAAGCAGGAGATATTATGACGCACAAAGCCATTCTCTCCGTATCCAGAACCGCCAATTCATCATGGCCTTGAAGTCAATAGCACCAGTCTGTAACTCCTTCGCTTCACTCGGAGTGGGGCTCGGTGTGCGGTTCAAGCCAGCCCGAGGGTCAAGATGCACATTGGCAGAAAAAGGTAATCCTGAGCCGTCTAGCCCTGAAGACGGCTTTGGATAGTTGTTCATAGGAGGATATTGCCCATTCGAGTTCCAGTACTGTTGAGTATGCGATTGGGGATCATAAGGCAGGTTGGAAATTGGGTGATTTAATGCCATTATACTGTCCAGCACGGCGAGTAATTGAGCGAATTCGTGAGCAGACTGGTCCTCGTCAAGTGGTTTCGTTACAAAGAGGTTTCGCCGGCGAGGAGAGTATTAAATAGAGTAAAATTATGGGGCAGATGGTGGAAGAAAGTAAGAATTGGTTGTTAGGCCACTGCCAGTGCCAAGGTCTTTGTTGATTGGTGTTGTTACATAGCCTTACCGCAGACTAAGATATTCAAGATTATTTTTCTACTCGAATGGCCATTGTGAACCTGTGCCACTTCATTTGACCGTGCTTCACTTCTAGAGCCTCGTCTTCTCGAGACGTAGACTATCAACAAAAGTGCCACAACTGTAACTTACGGGGAGGAGCTGAGTCAACCACCGCCGAACCGGTAACACATGCCCGCCAGTTCCACCAGCTCAAAGATTCACGTCATTTCAGTTCCCCGACTTCACGACATCCTTCCCCAACGCCCATTCTTCCTCCCCGAAGATGTGGCAGAGGACATAGGACTCGCATTTCTCAGGTAAGGACTAAGTAGTAGCCCAAGCTCCCGGTCAATTTCCGGCTATATCTGGACGCGCAAGTATGCACGAGTAGTCCACGGGTTCATCGATACGGCAAACTATTCGCTGTTACTGGCCATTCTATAATCTGATCATGACCGCTCGAGAGAGCCTCAAGGACCTGTATGTAGCTTAAAAAAGAAGATAGGCGCGCATCTATGTCAGTTGCCGACGTCCCTTCATAGTCCCTACTTATATTCAGATGCCTAGGCAATGCGCCCTCCGCAAGTTCATCTGAACGCAATTGCAAAATCGTTCACACTCATTGATATTTACATCTGCCGACTCAACTGCACGATAGTTAGCGTCAAGCTCTCATGCCTAATCCGACACTCGCGCGCCCTCGTGCCAGGATAACGAGCGGCTCAAGTTGCTTTGGGACACACGGTCGTCTCATTTGAATATGGACCATGTACTTCAGATTCGTTTCATTTTCATATACCTGAACGATTGATCATTTCTCCCGCGACCGACTAGCAGCTAGCCAGCCGATTCGACGCGAAAAGCGCACGACAGCGCACAACGCGGAATCCGAATATCAGAAGTTCCACCTTTTTCAGGTTGTTCCCTCGGAATTGAATGTTCAATGATGCATTACTACATAAATGCAAGAAAGCTACTACAGTCCCAGAAGTCAAGCAATTGCGGTGACCCGATGTTTTGGAAGTACATACAGTAGATTCGAAGAAAAATAGACGTAAAATGAGAATCATTCAAATATCAGAGGCAGGTGGATGTATCTACGCCTATATTTATACGTTTTCGTCACTGTCAACTTGAAGCATTTTCAGGTTCGCTGCTTGGCTATACGTCAAAGGATCAGTGTCGAACTGTATAAACCTATCAACGAAGTTCGTACCGAGCTTTTCTGCGTTCATATATGACCTGGGGCTTGATCTTGTTCGTCTCTTGCCTGATTATCCTGAACGCAATCGAGGTGACGATGAAACTAACTACGGACACCAAGATAGACGCGATCCTGTCCTTCTTGTCGGTGCCATCAACTGAGTCAGCCATGAGGACGCCAATGTATACAGTGACGAGTTGCTTCGGCAATGAAAGAACAGCAGCAGCAAGAAAGATGTAAAACTTCATCCCTGAAGCTGCGAAAATGGTGGTTGTTACTAATGATATGCGTAAGAAACGGGGAACGTCAATGATCACTGAAAGATTGCCTCACAATGAGCTGGGATGATCGAATATCGAGCCGCCAGCACGACCTTGAATCCACCATCCTGGATTACTTTCGCAAAGCAGGCATACATAATGGTTTTCTGCTGCAATTTCTCTGCACGAGAGGTGCAACAAAATTTAAATACGCTGAATAATTGATAAAATGAAGTCAAAATCGGCTAAAGCAGATGAAAGGGGCTTCTCACAAATAGTTGATAATTTCGCCCAAAAGTGTGCCCAATGCCATAATTCCGAAACCTTCGCCAATGCCCCATGTCACTCCACACAATAGACCTACGATCTCGTGTCCGAATAACTATAATGATGATTGATATCAACCTCGAGGCGAAGCAGCAATAAAAAGGCATACCGGCGGGAAGGACAGGACAACGAGAATCCCTACTGGAATGAGCCAACCTGCAGTTTGACTACCGAATATTGGTTATAGCAAGGGTGTGAACGATTTATGAAGACTTACCGCTTCGCCCAGTTCGTTGCAGGCTCAAGACCAATGATAATTTGCTTGTGTAAGATCGCAAAACATATAACTAGGGCCCCAATGACCAGTAGGCCAATTGCAGTAACTATTAATCCCTGTTAGCTTTGATAGACTTCACCGAACAAACATGATAACACGCACAAATGCCCCTTGGTGAGAGCCAGAAATCCTTTGATTTGAAAGAGCTTAGATCTACCAACCCCCCATTTGAGTTCATAGCCCTCTCCTCACTAGGAGTTGGGCTTGGGGTACGGGATATTTCATCCCGCGATCGTCCGTACATTGGCATTGTTTCGTTATACACCGGTGCTGGCTGTTGAACGAAGTTGCTCTGATGATACATGAAGAGTCGTCGCTATTAAAAGAATAGAAGCTGATTGTAAATGGGGCTCCAGTCAATCTCTGCCTCGGTGAGTGCGAGGTAACTTGGCACACACCTAGAATTAAGTGGTGAAGTCTGGGCTGGAAGAAATGATGAATGAGTCGACCAAGATTGGAAAGGTCTTTATATAGGGATGTATGCATATATAACCAATTGATGGCTCAAAAACATGTCCGTCGATAGGAATCCTGATCTCAGCCTTAGGTTGGATCTAAGCGCAGCGCATTGCAAGAATGATCACATCCTTCGACATGAGTTTAACCTTGGTATAACCGCCCGCCTATTCAAATTGAAATCAATTTCAAAAGATATGAGACGGCTGTGCACGGATTCTTATTGCAACCAGCTACATACTATGCACACCTTCAAGAGCCTTCAAGCCAGGAAGTTTGTTCAATTGAGCAAGATCTGAACATTGTCTGCATACAGCGTCCCGACCGTGGTACGTCACATTATTTACTCATGTGGATCGGATGAGTTTGGATACCGTTGGAGAGAAAAGGTGTTGAGAGGAGTGGCGTCGTGCACACAGAATTGAAGCGGAGAGAGAGTGGAAACGAATGACATGGTACAGCGGTACTCATTCGTGATGAAACCGCCCTCAGACAAGTACTGACGGTACTTCTCCTGCCCTAAACTCACGATCATGATCCGTAACATTTATCTCAGTTTCAAAATTCTTTCAAATCTGAACTTTCGGCCCCTTCAAGTTCAATATCAAGCCTGCTTGGAGGCTTACTAGGATAACGACGGAGCTGACGAGAGCTGAGGTGTGCAAGTAGCACTTCTGAGCTGGGAGCACATGGGGCTAGAGCATGAGCAAGCATCAGCCTAGTCTCAGGCTATCAACACCTCTTCCTGAATATCAGATCAGCCCGCAGAAGAAAGGAAGTTCAACTAAACGTGCAGTGATATCCTAAGATATCCTCCCAGAGTCGAAGTTCGTGATCCCACAATTAGTGGATAATCATGATCACTAGCTCACGATACGCTACATACCTCAAGATAAAATTACAATTACTTAATGTCTGTTCGGTGTTTGTAAAGAATTTCGAGTATCTGAAGTCATCAATGCATTATACCATACCACCGCCTTCCGAAAGCATCTTCAAGTTTGCCGCTTGTCTAAGGAAGAGGATATATGAAAATCGACACAGAATGGCCGCAGAAAAACGCACCGATGTTTCCTGCGTTCGTAAATAACTGCAGGCTTGATCTCGTCCATCTTTCTGTTAACGTATCGGAAAGCAAAAGAGGTCACACCAGCAAAGATAATGGCCACAGCGATAGAAGCAATTTTGTCTCTTGACGACGTTCCGTTGATAGAGTCCTCGAGGAGGACACCAATATAGACCGTCACTAACTGTTTCGGAAGAGAACAAACAGCCGCGGCGATGAATGTATAGAACCCCATTCCTGAGGAGGCGAAGACAGTTGTGGTTACTAAGGACGAACTGTGAGTGTCAGGAAAACGCAGAATGAGAAAATTCGACTGACAATGAGGGGGAATAATCGAGAAGCGGGCTGCGAGTGCGATTTTGAAACCACCGGACCGAACCACTCTCGAAAGACAAGCGTACGTCAGGTTCTTCTTCTCATACTTCTGGGATCGGGTACTACAACAATACTTGAATGTACTGGTACAGAATAATTCAGTTATATATCCAGGTATGATCCTGATGAACAAACTCACAGGTAATTGGCTATTTCGCCTAACAGAGTGCCCAACGCCACTATACCAAAACCTACTGCGATACCCCAGCCAATACCGCAAAGCATATTGATTATTTCGTGACCAAAAAGCTGACAAACATGTTGGGCGTGGCTACGGTAAAATGGGAGGAAACAACTCACAGGAGGGAACGATACAACAATGAGCAGTCCCACGGGGATGAGCCAGCCAAATCTATGACTAGAGCGGGGATTGAGAACCGTGTATGGAACGGAAAATCAAAACAAAACACATACTCGTGGCACCACTGTGTCGCAGGTGTAAGGAAAATAACGATGTCTTTGTGATACACAGCGAAGAGAACTACTAAGGTAATGGCGACGGCGGCGACGATTCCATACTCTGTCGAAGGCGGCAGCTATTCAGGAGTCTTTTTCGGCGAACGTATTACATGGGAGACTTACTCAACCCTTCCTTCGACATCCAGAATTCCTTTGACCTTATGCGTTTCCAGTTTATTAAGCCCGAGGTGGAACCGATTTCTTCCAATGCACGGGCCTCGCTGGGGGTCGGACTCGGTGTGCGAATAATACGTGTCCGTGGATCCTGAGGCAGAGCAACGTTTACAGTATTCCATCTGTCTCCATAAACAAGGTCTGGTGGTTTAATACCCTGAGGTTCGAAGATGGGTGGTTTGACACTCTCGGAGTCAATGTTGGCACGATATTGGGGAGGGGCATAGTCACGGCGTTGATGTTCTGTAGACATCGATCCGGTAGATGTATTGGGATGTCGATGGCCTCTGCCAGGTTGGTCTCGAAGTCGATAAGCGTCAGGATAATATGACATGGTGATAAGACAGGATAGCTTCCTGATAAATTGAAGAAAGAAAGGGAGGAAAGAAACAACTGTTCGACAGCTGATCGTCTGGTATTATGTCTATATTAAATACATGTGTTCTTCGCAAAAAAATCTTTTCGCTCACCTGTGCCTATGTATAGGAGGGAGAAGAAAAGAAGAGATAAAGAATTACCTAGGATCCTCGGGAGGGCATACTTAAATACGTGGTAACTTCCTCCGTCGGATCGTCAAAGTTTATGTTCTCTCCTTATCCCATTTGCCACATCTATAATAAGACGTTCGTCACCTCGACAGCTTTCTTGATGTTTCTTACTGAGAACCAAGTCGGGTATCTCAACTTGATTATCCGTCGGCAATTTTTCCGAGTTTGGGTCGTGTGGCAGTGTAAACGCATAGAAACTTTAGTAAGCTGAGTAGTCAAAGACAACAAAATTAACGTTGCCAGGAATGATTGGATAATTCGAAGTTGGGGGTGGGATGGGATGAAGCAGATAGTCATGAGATCAGGGCGAACAGCATGCACCAGAGAATTTACTGACCTACGACGACAGAGACAAAAGGCCAAGCCAGGTCCAATACTCGATAGAAGACCCAGGGATCGGGCTACACAACTATGCGCATGCGCATTATTATATTTCGAAGAGTCGTGAGTATACGACTCAAATAAATAGTAACTGTACAGTGTGAACAGTAGTGGGTTGGAGTGAATTACAATCTCGTAAGTCCATCATGAAGAAACATCGTCGCTCGTTACATTAAACGGTATCATTACCCTCAGATAACGACTTCAAGTTCGCCATTTGGCTAAGAGAATACAACGTGTGAGCATTTGCGAATCTATTATGACAAAAACGAAATTAAACATACCGAGCTTTCCTTCGTTCGTAGATAATTTCAGGCGTGACCTCGTCCATTTTCTTGTTAACATATTTCAGCGCGAGTGAGGTAATCACACCAGAGACGACGGCGACGGCAATAGATGCGATCTTATCCTTTTTCGACGTTCCGTCGATCGAATCCTCTAGAAGAACACCGATGTAGACCGTCACAAGCTGTTTCGGAAGGGAACATATAGCTGCAGCCACGAAGGTGGTAAGTGGCATCCCCGAAGACGCAAAAACAGTCGTAGTCACTGAAGCACTTATAAGAACTTGCATCAAGTAGAAAACATCGGGACGTACAATGAGGAGGGATGAGGGAAAGTCGAGCAGCTACGGCAATTTTGAATCCGCCTGTACGTACCACTCTCGCAAGAGCAGCGTAAGAAATTTTCTTCTTCTCATATTTTTGAGCTCGAGCAGTACAGCAATACTTGAACGTACTGGTCGAATATCACAGATTTAGCCTGTTGATTCGAATGCGTATTGGGGTAACTCACAAAAAGTTTGCCAATTCACCCAACATAGTGCCCAACGCCACGATCGCGAAACCGACCCCAATATTCCAGCCGATACCACAGAGCATACCGATGATTTCGTGTCCGAAGAGCTATGAGCACAGGATCGAATGTGATTCGAAAAGAGACATAAACGAACACGTACAGGAGGGAAAGATAGGACAAAGAGGATTCCGACTGGGATCAGCCAACCAAACTTATGGCTAATTTTCCACAAATTAGGAACAGAAGGATCGGGAGGACAATTGAACGTACTCATGGCACCATTGAGTGGCAGGTGTAAGGAAAACAACGATATCCGTATGGTACACCGCGAAGAGAACCACAAGCGTGATGATGACGGCGGCGGTAAGCCCATATTCTAAGATTGACTTTGATAAGAGTATGTTTGCAACGGAAAAAAAACCAAAACTTACTAAGGCCCTCCTTCGAAAACCAGAATTCTTTCGAGCTGATGTGCTTCCAGTTGATCAAACCGGAATGATTCCCGATCTCTGCCAATGCATGGGACTCGCTAGGCGTAGGGCTTGGTGTACGACCGATTTGAGGTCGTGTATTACGCAAATCGATGTGCGTGGGGGCATAACCTTGAGGTGCGAATCTTGCATCCATTTCAGGTGGTTTGTAACCCTCGTATTGAGGAGGACGATAAGGGTTGTTGTCGTACAACTCTTGTCCAGAGAAGGATTCGTTACGTTCATGGGTTACGGGTTCACCGCGAGAATCGACCAAACGGTAAGTCTCAGGAAAAGACATCGTGTTAATCTGATGTTGTGGATGAGGAAACGGCCGTCTATAGAAGTTTCGTTGAATATCTTGGGTTTGACACTGTAAATTGCATTACAGATAAAATCAACTTACGAATCCTGAGAAGGGCAGAAAGAGAAGAAAGGAGAAGAAAATGGATGGTCATCTCGCCTGGAAGGGATATAAATATATGCAGATGCAAGTCACCGTCGGGGTGCAAAACACGACCTTCGGGTGGCTGTGCCCCAAATTCTTTCGCACCTTCCGACCCGACCAATAAACTTTGGGTAATCTTCCGTCTACAGCAATTGGTAGATTAACCGCTCTACTCCAGTTCCTCCAAATTTCGGCGAAGCTTCCCTCGTAAGCTCGTAAGACCTTGTCAGCGAACGGTCTGGCGGTATTATTTCTTAATCAACAGCCATGGCCTCCTACGATCCTTCTTCGATTGAAACATCATTTCACAGCAATAAGTTTCGTAACGGAATTTTTTTCTACAACATCCGGCCTCCTACCACGAGTTTCGAAAGAACGAAACGAAAGCTCACTCCATCGGAACGTCAAATTATTTACCAGTTCAACCAGGTTCAATCGCGAAGCGGTGAAATTCTTGACCATGCGTCGGATTGTGCTGGGTATGATTTGAATCAATTTTGAATTATGTCTGCAGCAGACTGCAGCACTACCATCACTTGGTCACTATGGATACGCGTATTATAGATTACGCTGTCTAAGCATGCAAAACAACACCCATTGACCAGAATGTGAAGGATTCATGTGGAGAGCAGGGCTTGTCGATGAGAAAATCGTAAGGCGATCAGGTCAACCACGGAAAACCAGTGCACGAAAAGTCCACACGCACCATGTGCATTAATACATCATCCTGATGAACTTCGCCCTGCAGGCCTGAACCCACTAACATGTTCGGCTCTCTGCAGCCCTTTCGCTCCCTCTCTTCGTCCTTCCCGTTTCCTCGTTTCCCTCTTCGGTCAAGATTGCGACCAAGGTGCTCAATGGAGAATTCAAATTGTGCGTAATCAATTGGCCAGGCTGCTTTGATTGCTACGGAAAGCCACCGAGGGACATGAACTACATACATCTCTTAGAAGATATCCTTCATGATGATGATACTTGTCGGGTCGTAATTGGGAGGGATTTGTTGCGATTGGAACGTGGTCACCGGAGGATGATTCTGTCTTCGTGCAATGGGAGCGAGTGGACGGAGTAACGGGACGCCCCGAGCGGAACTGAGCTTCTCATTGTGCATCGCACAGGTCGCTACTGGTCTTATGTAGTTTAATCCAGGTCTAATCAGAATTACCAATAATCCAACTGAATTGAATTCAAGTCTATGTATTGTAGTTGTTACGATCACCTCTTTTTCATCTTATCTCTTCCTTATCTTGTCTTATCTTTTATCTTTTGTCTTATCTTCTATCTCCCTTATCCTATATCTTGTCTTATCTCGTCACCTGACCTATTATTTATGCTTACTGATACAACATGCGCTTTTCATTTACTTATATTAAACACAGCAGTCTCACAACACATATACAGCATGACGATCGAGCTTTCATTACTTACACATTGCTTTACTTATGTTCTACTCATGTTTACCACTAACCCAGGGCGTTGGGCATTACTAGGGCAGAGGGTTGTTTACTTGTATATAAGCTGTAGTTACTTGCTGTATCTCCTTAGCTTTGATCTCGTCTATTCTACCTGGTTTAGTCCAGAACTTTGCTTGTTCTCTTTATCGCCCCGCTGTTTGAGGTTTTCTTGAGTGTGACGCCTGGTGACATCCGTTACTAGAACCAGTCGCTGACAGAAGATCAAAGCTATTCTTACCACCTGTCACACGCTACGCGATCATATCCCTATCACAGTTATCCCCGCTCACATTTTTACCAACCCTTCACAGACTTCTACTCTCTCTTCGAGCAGTGTTGCCTATAGTACAAAGGTGTAACGTTGAGTCCGACACCGTACTGGCAGACGAAAGCGTCGACTGATCACTAATCTTCGGAGAGGGGTCTTCGCGTGCACATCGAGCTCCATTCCTAGACAGGGAGGGTGCATCTGTTCATCAATCGAGAGTGGAAGGCTGCTTCCCACATCATCGTACTCTTTTTTCGAAATCTTCCCCACATTATTCCCGACTTCTACGAATCCAATCATACATTTTCCCATCATCACCACCGAGTTGCATTAGTAACTCGTCTCCCTTACAACGGATTTCACCTCAAGACTAGGACGACCTAGACTTTCGGTACAAACCGATCGTCCCCGCTCCCCCAACTCATCTGCTCCATCCACTTCATCTTCAATCGAACGAAACATCACCTCATTCATACCTGCCTACATATCACCCCACTACAGCATGTCTAACCCTACTTCTGATCCTATCCCCATGACTCCTGTTCCCATTACTCCTGTCACTACTCCTCATGTTCATGGCAAGTCATTGCTCAGAGAACCCAGTATCTTTGATGGCGATAAAACCCAGTTCAAAGAGTGGCGCCGTACCCTCTTTGCTTACATTCGCGATCCAAGGAACAGAGTCACTACAGACAATGAGAGAATTGACATTGCAATCTCGTATATGCGAGGTCCCAAAGTCAGTAGCTGGGTCCAGAATTACACGGATGATAACTTCGACGATGATGAAGAAGAATGGGCTAGCACGTGGAAAGGATTCAAGGATGCATTGAATGCCTCCTTCCTAGACAAAGGACTTACAGAGAATGCACAGGAGAGGCTAGAACATCTCCGCCAGGGCCCCAATGAGAGGGCAGAGGATTTCTTCAAGGAATTTGAAGTTATCATGCAAGATGCCGGATACGTCAAGGATGCACCCTATGTCATCAGACTGATCGAAATGAACGTAAAGCCCAAGCTGATCGATCAAGTATATGGCACCAGCAATGAGCGAATCGAAAAGTTCGATGAACTCAAACAGAAGATCATCAGTATCGATGACATGTGGTGGTGTCGTGAGGAAATGCGGCGCAACTGGTCAAACAGATACCAGCGGAATGCTGGGCAGGGACCTAGTAACCAGAAATGGCAACCACAGACACAGGCTCCAGTACCCAAGACTCCAACCCCTGCGGTACCTACCCAGGATAGGAAAGATGGGACCGGAATTACTTTCAAAGGTGCAGGCAGACCAATGGACATTGACGCTGCGCGTCGTAACAGGGAATGCTTCCATTGTGGCAAGCAAGGCCACATTGCGAAGTTCTGTCCAGAGAAAGCGCCAAAGCCGCAATTTGTCAGAGGCATGTGGAGCCGGATGACACAGGAGGATCAGGAGGCTATGGCCAAAGAATTGGGTTTTGTCCTGCCCCAGCAGTAGACGCAGGTCTGCCGGGGCCAATCTCAGAATCAGTATCGGACTTTTCGTCATCGTCATATGTAGACAGTCAATTTAGTTTTGAATTCGGTAGTACTGGTACACCCAATGAAAATAACTTATCTACAATGACGAACCGAACTGAGAAAAAACCTGTGAGATATGAACCAAACACACCTGAATGGGTGGCGCAGCGGTTACAAATGGACAAACTCCCCATGGCTATAGGAATCCTTAGAGCCTGGATGCCTGAAAGTCGTGTCAGAGAAGCATCGGAAGAAACGGTATTGGCTATACGAAATCTGAACCATGCAACCGCAACAGAAGCAGTTACCAATCTCAAAAGTCGTAAGAGATTCGTCCGAGGTACCCGAGGACGTGAGCTAAAGTTGCGAACGACTATTGAGAATATCAACAATGGTGTACAGATTGAAACGGAAGCCCTCCTAGACAGCGGAGCCACAGGATCCTGTATCAATAAGGATTTTGTAGAACGGCACCAGCTCACTGTTAAGGAGTTACCAGTCAAAATGCCGGTCTATAACGCTGATGGCACTCTGAACAAAAATGGTTCCATAGAAGGTTACGTACAAGTCCGAATGGTGATAGGTGATCATGCCGAACGAATAGATATGGCAGTTACCAATTTAGGCAAGACAGATATCTTCCTAGGCATAGACTGGCTACGTTATCATAATCCCAGCATTGATTGGAAGGAATCTACGTTAACGTTTGAACGTTGTCCTGACAAATGCGGGTATTTGCCACACTATGAATCACCTGAAGATGATGGTACAGAGGAAAAGCTTGTCGACGGCGAAAGGATCTTCTGGTTCGATTGGAATGGATATCTCTCTGACCAAGGTCATATCAAAGTACAAACCACTACTACAGATGCTGCTACTCCGTACCTTACCGAGTATGCTGATGTATTTAGTAAAAAGGATTTTGACCAAATGCCGGAAAGACGTCCATGGGATCATGCTATAGAATTAACGCCAGGCTCTAAGCCAGTTGATTGCAAAGTTTATCCCCTCAGTCCACCAGAACAGAAGGCTTTAGACGAATTCCTGGAAGAGAACCTTAGATCGGGACGAATACGACCGTCACGTTCGCCCATGGCTTCACCTTTCTTCTTTGTCAAAAAGAAAGATGGAACGCTACGGCCCGTACAGGATTATCGAAAGCTGAATGACATGACTGTCAAGAATCGATATCCACTCCCATTGATTCAGGAACTCATCGATAAGCTAAAGAATTCCAAAATCTTCACCAAGATGGACGTCCGATGGGGATTCAATAACATCCGGATCAAGGAAGGAGACGAATGGAAAGCAGCGTTCCAGACAAACAGAGGCTTGTTTGAGCCTACGGTCATGTTTTTTGGACTTACAAACTCACCCGCCACGTTCCAAGCGTTCATGAATCACATCCTTCGAGAGTTAATTGATCAAGGACATGTCATTGTCTACATGGATGATATCCTTATCTTCACGGACAACATTGAGGAACACCGAGTCATCGTCAGAAAGGTTCTTGATATCCTAAAAGACAACAAGCTGTACTTGAAACCCAAAAAGTGTACCTTTGAGGCTAAGGAGGTCGAATATCTCGGAATCATTGTAGGCAATGGACAAATCCGGATGGACCCAAAAAAGGTTGAAGCAGTTCAAACCTGGCAGCCACCAGAGAAAAAACGTGAACTACAATCGTTTTTAGGGTTTTGCAACTTCTTCCGCCGGTTCATCTGAGATTTCAGTAAAATTGCCAAACCCCTAACACGGCTCACAGGGAATGCGACTTGGGAATGGACATCTCTTGAACAGGATGCATTCGATCAGTTGAAAGACCGGATCATCGAAGACGTCACTCTCATTATCCCGAGAGAAGCTGGAAAGTTCCGAGTTGAAGCCGATTCCTCTGACTACGCTAATGGTGCAGTCTTGTCACAGAACGTCGACGGAAAGTGGAGACCGGTAGCTTTCAGGTCCAGGTCACTCAATGAGGTTGAACGGAACTATGAAATCTATGACAAGGAGATGATGGCCATCATGGACTCCCTCTCGGACTGGAGGCAGTACTTACTGGGCGCAAAAGAACCTGTTGAAGTCTTTACAGATCACCAAAATCTCCAGTATTTCCGGAAACCTCAGAAGTTGAACCGACGACAAGCCAGATGGGTAGTCGAAATTGCAGAGTACCATATCGAGCTCTTCCATAAGCCTGGGAAATCAATGGGAAAAGCCGATGCCCTGTCACGGATGTCAGGCCTTGAGAAAGGGGAGAATGACAATACCAACGTCACGCTGCTAAAACCAGAATTTTTCATTTCTCAGATAACGGATCAGACATCAGCCCCCGAAGATGATCTACTTAATCTCATCCGTAGAAAGAAAAACCAGCGAGACAAGCTTGTACAAGTCGCCCTAGAATCTAAAGACAAGGAGTGGCTTGAGACTAAGGATGGACTAGCAGTTTGGCAAGGACGTATCTATGTCCCTAAGGACAAAGAACTCAGAGGACAGATCATACAGGTACATCATGACGCCCAGACAGCAGGACACCCCGGCCGCTATAAAACCATTGAGTTGATCACACGCAATTACTGGTGGCCAGGAATCAGTCGGGACGTCAGGATCTACGTGGAAGGCTGCGAAAAATGTCAAGCTACAAAGACACATCGTACCAAGCCTGTAGGACCATTACATCCACATGACGTACCATCTGAGCCTTGGGAAATCATTGGAACGGATATGATCGGCGAGTTACCGGAGTCTGGAGGATATAATGCCATCAGCGTGTTTGTTGATCACTTTACGAAGAGATTACGACTCTTTGCCACGCATACTACGATAACATCTGAAGGGATGGCACGTGTCTATCGTGACAAAGTATTCCCAGTCCATGGAATGCCCCGGAAGATTGTCCATGATCGAGGTCCTCAGTACCACGCCCGCTTCATGAAGGAACTGTACAAGTTGCTGGGAATCGAAAGCAACTATACAACTGCATACCACCCTCAGACTAATGGCCAGACAGAACGGATAAATCAAGAAATTGAACATTACATCCGCCTTTTCGTGAATCATCATCAGAGTGACTGGCATGAATGGCTTCCTATGATGGAGTTTGCGTATAACGACCGAGTACACTCAGCCACAAAAGTTTCACCCTTCTACGCAGACAACGGCAGACACCCATACAAAGGAACCACGCCGAGGATGACGTCAAAAAACCCGACGGCCCAGGAGTTTGCCGATAGTATGAAACGGATCAGAGAAGAAGTAGGATCGGCACTGAAAAAAGCCGCTGAGGACATGAAGCGCCAATATGACAAACACCGGAACGAGGCGATAGAATATAACGCTGGTGATAAAGTTTGGCTCGAAGGAACTAACATAACGACAGATCGTCCAATGAAGAAACTCGGTGACAAACGATTTGGACCGTTTAAAGTTCTTGAAAAGATCGGACCCGGCTCATACAAACTCGACATCCCTCGCACATGGAAAAGAATCCATAATGTCTTCAACGAAACACACCTATCCCCGTACCATGAACCCCAGTTCCCCACACAACCCCGAAACACCGAACCACCTCCAGAAGTAGTAGGAGAAGAAGAGGAATACGAGGTAGAAGAAGTAGTTGACTCACGCAAGTATCGGAATGGCATCCAATACAAGGTAAAATGGGAAGGTTATGGACCGCATGAAATGACGTGGGAACCTGCAGCTAATATGACGAATGCCAAGGAAGCTGTTCAGGACTTCCATAAGAAGTATCCTAACAAGCCCAGGCCTCGAGTCCTTAAACGGATCGAGATTCCGATTGCTCAGTTTCCCACTGAATTGTTCCGACCAATCCCTACATCCGACATAGAACCGATCCCAAGTAACATGCCATCTGAAGCACTTGTCAATCGACTTGCGCGTCATGGAATTCGCGCCTTAAGAGGGGGGTAATGTGACGATCACCTCTTTTTCATCTTATCTCTTCCTTATCTTGTCTTATCTTTTATCTTTTGTCTTATCTTCTATCTCCCTTATCCTATATCTTGTCTTATCTCGTCACCTGACCTATTATTTATGCTTACTGATACAACATGCGCTTTTCATTTACTTATATTAAACACAGCAGTCTCACAACACATATACAGCATGACGATCGAGCTTTCATTACTTACACATTGCTTTACTTATGTTCTACTCATGTTTACCACTAACCCAGGGCGTTGGGCATTACTAGGGCAGAGGGTTGTTTACTTGTATATAAGCTGTAGTTACTTGCTGTATCTCCTTAGCTTTGATCTCGTCTATTCTACCTGGTTTAGTCCAGAACTTTGCTTGTTCTCTTTATCGCCCCGCTGTTTGAGGTTTTCTTGAGTGTGACGCCTGGTGACATCCGTTACTAGAACCAGTCGCTGACAGTAGTAGTCTCAGAGTCATTGTCAATCAAATATCTAGAGTCAACAAGAAGGAACATTCTTAACAACATGCGAGTTCTTGTGAATCCTGCCATTCTGCTTCTTGTGAATGTAGGATGCTTAGAATACAAGGGTAACGTGTTCGAAGATGAATGCAAATGAATCATCAAGGACATTGGAATTTGGGAAAGATGACAGAATATGGAGGTAAAATGTTCGAAGATGATAACGCAACTAGGTCATCAGGCATTGAAAGTTGGGAAAAGTGATACAAACGGATGGCAGGGCACAGGTTGAAGAAGTCAACATGAGCTCGCGTAGGCAGGCCAGTAACACTGGAAGATGGTGGCAATGGAGAAGGAGAATCGCTTGTACATGGGCTTTGGCTAATTTTAGAAGGCACAATCTATGCATTGAATTGAGGTCAGCTTTGGCCTATGTTGAACTGGAGGAGAGCTTCCAGTTCCAGTGACGATACAGCTTTGATTAATCACGAGTTCCTTCGAAAACGGAGATTCTCAACCCTGAGGTATCATTGAATCCAGCACTGGTTCTGTCCTATTCGTCGAGGTGACACGTCGGTGGTCTTGGACGGATCCATTTAGCACCTCTGAACAGCCCGCATTTCTTTGCCTCCCAAATTTGAAATAGTTTGAGATGTTTCATTGCTCAAGATTGAAAATTTCCACTGTTTTATTTTGTTTTGCGTCACGTCGGATAGACCCCAGCACGCCCCGGTAGTGTGATCGACACAGTCCCATTGAGGAACAGAAATAGCCGGAGTTCGCGCTACCATTGCGTCTCATGTGCGCCATAGATATACCGGGATTATTATCGCTATTCCTGATTCTGTAGCAGTAGCATGACTGTTCATCTGAGATATGGAAATGACAAACAGCTGAGGCAATGGGCAGAGTTTGATTCTGTGAATTGGTTGAGCGAAAGCCTTCAATAGCTGTGTCGATCCTCTTTTGGAGTAGACACCTGTAAAAAGCCCGACGGAAGGAAGGAAATGCCCAATCATGATCATGAAGGAGATGAAGAAAGGCGGGGCTGATTTGTCACATGACATCGAACTGTATTTGACCATCAAGTTCGACACGTCGGCCTACGTCGGCCTTCCCAAACTTCACGTTGCTTGGGATGCTTTGGGATAGTTTGGGATCTTGTACTCCCGGAATGATCATACATAAAGTAGCTGCCCGAAGATGATCTGATTTTGATACAATTTGGTGCGACGTCTAGGCCTCTGTATTATCGCACACGATGATGAAGACAAATTGTACACAGGAACAGTCAAACCTCACTCTAAATCCATACTACCTGGATGGATTCATTATATTTCTGGTCAATTCTCACATATAGACTCAAGTATATATTTCCCCGCAGTGGTGCGCGAATACATCATGATATTGTGTACTAAAGCAAAAGGTGCAATACAGTGGCATCTGGCATCATAAACACGATTTCTCGCCTCATATCCTTATCGTTACCTAGGACTTCTGTCGTGGTGCTTTTTCATAGACCGCTATACTGAAAACTGCTTACTACAAGGTGTGTAAGGTATTTAACCGTACCACTATAAATGCCATTACCACTAAATCCACCAGAAGTTGCTGACGATCTATCGCCATGCATAAGCTCTCTTGGCTCACCGTGTTGTTCCTAGCCACTGTCCACGTCGCCAGTGTGACTGTCGAAGAACCTCAGACTGTTTTGGACATTCCTATTGCTGGACAAACCATCACTGTCGAAGAACCTCAGACTGTTTCGGACATTCCCATTGCTGGACAAACCATCAACGACGAGCCTTCTGGGAAATGGTACAAGTTTAATTCGACTATCGAGCGTGTTGCAGTGATTGGAGCTGGTAAGATCAACCCTTGCACGTCAAATAGAACCGCTTTGTTTTAACCCAAGGACAGGTCCCGCGGGGCTACAAGCTGCAGCTACTTTTGTGAAACACAATTTTACCGTTCGATTATTTGATCGAGCACCAGGTCCTGGTGGTAACTGGCTGTATTCAGACGAAATTCCTGTTCGTGAGTCGTATCCGTAAGCAAGTCGACTTTTGGAATTATTGCTATGCACTGATCAACTCTTAGTGATGCACCAGCTGTCGAAGAACACTGGATACCGGAAGAACTTCCCGCTTCAGAATATTACAATGAAGGGGATGATGATTTGACTCTGGACAGTCGCTGGCGAGAACATTGGCAGCCGCGTTCAATCTGGGATAGTCTACACACGAATTCTCCTGCAGTGATCACAGAGCTTCCAGACGTACCTTATCCTCCCGACCATGTAAGTTTTCTTCTGCACCCTTCATCATTATCATTCCCTCTCAACCATAGCATAGTCCTGGGTAATCTCTGCTCATACCATAGGAGCTCACGTTCGTGCATACGCCTCCATCCATAACCTCAACGCCAATGACAACTCCTCTGTACACTCCTATTCCACCCGTGTGGAAAAACTCAGTAAGAGACCAGACGGCAACGGATGGACATTGACATTAAAACATCTCAAAAAACTGGAAGAGCCAGATCGTTTGAAGGCAACGTGGTGGACTGAAGACTTTGATGCGGTATTTGTTGCTCCAGGTCCATATACCTCGCCTCACGTACCGGAGATTGATGGATTATTACAATGGAGCAATGTTCGCGCTGTAGACGACCCATCCCTGTTCAGCGTATATCATTCACGGGTATACAGGAGACCAGAACGGTACACAGGGAAAGTAAGTCGTCAAAACATACCCAGTTGTATGTAAATACAACTAACCTGATTCTTTGGTGATAGACTGTATTGGTAATCGGTGTAGGCACTAGTGGTTCTGAAATTGCTCGTGACATTGCACCTGTTGCAAAGAAGATCTATGCAAGTCACAAAGTGTGTACTTTTTTCGCCCATATTCAATCTTCTTAATCTCATCCCAAATTGCCTAGGAATACGCAGATTGGGACACTCTTCACCCTTTTCAACGCCGTTCGTTCAGGCGTTTCCCTGATGAGACTGAATTTGTACCCAAGATCTCCCATTTCGAATCGTTATCTTCCCTGGACAATGGAATTAAGGATGGGAAAATTGTTCTGGTGAATGGGACTGTTTTGGAAAATATCGACGAGGTTTGTTGAATTTTCGATTTCTGATCCGGAAGGACTGAACTGAAGCATTATCCACAACTACATAGGTTATTCTAGCTACAGGATATAAACGCAGCAATCCTTTCCATCTTTCAGTTTTGAATCAGTAAAATTTCAAGTAGCACTGCCATCACTTCAATGCTCTAACGATATTGGTATAGAACATTCGGGGCTGAATCTTTGGAAGCACCTCCTCCCTCTGACGTCTTCACCGGGCCTGCCTTAAAATATGTTCATTGGACGGGCCACTTTATTCCAGACCCAACACTCGCATTTTCCACAAGTAAGCTTTTATTTTAGCTTCCGTTAAGCATTCTCCGTATCTGTTTCGGACTAGTCCGCCCATGGACTGCTGGACAATATCAGTATTACGGCCAGGCAAAAGTATGGGAGGGTACAGCTCATCTACCAAATGAGGCGGGATTATGGGCGCAATACAACTCGACAAGGTATACCTTTTTCCGTGGGTTGTTTGGGACTGCGCCTTCTGAGGGTGAGCTATTCACCACAGGGTTGCATAACTACTGGTGCTGAGAAAGTTCGCGAACTATAGCTATTGTCCGGCAGTACGTGACGTGGCTGAACAACGAATCGCTTGAAAATGGTGGTCGACTCGTTAGCCCTTGGCCTGTTCAGTACGTTATGTTAACGCTCTCGATGCCTCATTCATGCGTATGTTTTACAGGAACCGGGAAGTATTTGCATACTATGCCAACCAGGAATGGGAGAAGGTCGGTTCTACGTCAAATGTGCATCCAAATCACTGACATTGGGTAATAGGATTATTTGTCGAAAGAGAACTTCACCAAGTTCGAGAATATCCCGGATCGCCAATGGACACAGAAGGATATCTGGGATATATCTGTATTCGAAGATGACTCTTGGTAAAAGCAACTCGGTGGATCAATAGTTCTGCTGGGGTTACGGGCAGGTTATGGGAATGGGCGATTCGATAGAATCCGGAATATACAATCGATATGATTGATTCTTGTATACATATGTATGATGTTTGACTGAGGTAACAAGTTGTTCTATGAAAGCAGCAGGCGAGGAGGCAATGACAAAACTGGAAAGCAAATTTGATGTACGAGTTCAGCGAAGACAGATCTGAGCTCGCGCTCGCTGCCGCCCATACCTCGAGACTGGCTGTTCCACTTTTGGGACCACACCTTCGGGTGGCGTAGATATACACGTCTATCTTTCAGAATTGTGTCCTGAAAGGACTGGGATCCCAAGCTCAGTGAGAAGTCCGTTGATTCAGACCATTTGATGTTGATTCCTGCCACTCGAATTGACACGAATTGTTTTCCTTTCAAGGAAAGAGAATATGCATATGTTTTTTGATTCAGTGCGATGTACAGGCTCCCGAATCTGAACTCTTAGGTGATATGTAATCAATAACATCTAGGGAGTCAACGCTCCTGCATTCAGCAGGCCGCATAGAAACATCGAACTGGTGATCAAAGCTGTATATACAACCCACTCATCTAAGCATATTTTCAATTGAAACAGCGCATTGGAGTAACCTCGAGCTATTGAGTTCTTTCTTACCACTGCTACTCCTATAAAATGGCATATGTTGGAGATCATGGAATTAATCTAGTAGATCATTTATGAAAGGTGTTGTCGTGATGGAATTTAGATGTACAGCGAAATATATTAAGTATGGAGACATATACAAACGACGGGGGCTCAAAGGAGCTTACTCGCAAGTAGTGGGAGTGGCAAAGCCCTGTAGAGCATATGCGGTTAGGAAGTAATAAAAATCACGATATTCCTAAAATGACTCACGTTCAACCTGATCCCTCCACCCCATGGAGTACGACCTTGCACGCTGGCATCCGTACCAAGACCTCTTAACGAGAACGCCTTCCATAGAGTGCAGAAGTTCTCTCCGCCAGTGAGTTCCTCATCGGCGAGAATGATGGCATCACGAGCGTCGAAGAACGAAGGTTGGCAAGGCTGGAGCTTCATACCGTTGATGACAAGCCTGGAGGAATATTAGAGGACGAGTTGTAATATAGGTGGTATCCAATACGCACTGTACAGACAAAGTGTTACCGTGTTTCGGCACCAAAGGTTTCTTACCAACAGCAGGTCGATAGAAGTCATTGGCAGGAACCGTCCCGTTCTCGAGAGGCATAGGAGGATAGAGCGTATCGGAGAAACCGTGCTCCTCAATAAGTGCTTGGGAAACTAGCCACAAGATCTGCGCCCAAACTTCACCAATGGCGTGAACCCCCCAGTAGCCAGGCTTGTCGAGAGTCTGATACGTAGAAGGGTTGACAGTCTCATTCTATATGGATAGATTAGTATATAAGTATAGAATTCACGTTGTAAGACGAACCAATGAGTAAGGATAGTTGCGAATACCCTTAGGTCTGTTAGCAGCCCATGCACCCATTGGGTAATCGCTGTAGTTCGCTGTGCTGCGAATAGTAGTTGCCAAGAAGTCTGAACAACCAACGTTCAAAACGTGTAACACTAAGCAATGGGTAGCAACTTACCTCCCCAACCTTCACCCATTCCACCACTCTCACCCCACCCCAAGCAACCAGAATTTAACGGTCCACCAGTCAACCGAGTGCTAAGACCATGACTGTATTCGTGGATCACAATACCAGCCTCAAAGTCACCATCTCGGTAAGGGTTCGCAGTGTTCCAAAGGTACATGCGCATGCGTCCGTTGGTGCCGTCGGGAGGAGTCATGAAATTAGCATTGTTGAAGCCGGAACCATCTTGAGCATTGGCAATGACGGCGTCCCCCTCGCGACCCCCACGACCAAAATTGTATTGTTGGAAATTACCTGCGACTTCAGTGAAACCATATCTATTGAAAGCCAGATGAATATGTAGATCTGAGAAGGTATGGGTATGCAAAGGGCGATAATCACCTGTAGTACAGATCGTGAATCATGTTCGAAGTGTAAAATAGTTGCGTGACGGTTGCATTGATGTAGTTATGGGCGACAGCCATTGCTTCGTCGCTATCGGACACTTTGGGTTTGTATTGGAAATCGTATACCGAAGAACTACCAGCTTCGGGACGGTAGTTGTTGATATAGGCATTCTGACCTTCCCAGTTCTCCTGAGCGAAAACGTTGTTACCGAAGGTGGTTGATGTGTTGCGGTAAAACTCATTGCTAGGCTTAACGCTTCTGTACGAAGGGTCATTGGCGAAGGGTAGAGAGTGCCAACCAATGGGAGAAGCGAGACTGTCGAAATTCTCTTTCTGCAACGTGCGATTGCCTTCTGAAGGGTCGTTTACACCCCAAGCATATACGTTGTAGGAAGCAGACTCTTTGGGGGCATCAGGAACGGGAATTGGGGCATCAGACGCCCAATCGACGACCGAGATAATCCTATGAGGCGCGATAGCAGAAACAGCGGCCTCGTACCAGTTATCGTGCATTTCGACCTCGAACTATAAAGAAGATCGACAACAGCACGAGGAATGTACGAGAAAGATCACGAACCTTCCAAACAGTCACAAGTTCGACAGACCCGTCTTTAGACGGGATCTGAATGTAAGCAATGTTGGCCTTGACAGGATTGACAGTGTCTGGGACATTGTCTACGAAAAGATAGGTTTGTTCACCCTCGGGGGTAAAGTGGTTGACACCGGAAACGGACATCTTGTTCAAGTGTTCGTCATAATTGCCAAGAATATCGTTAACTACATCTGCTTTAGGAGTGGCGGCGACCATGAACTGGAGAAGAGCAGGTCGCATATCCCCAATGTCTCCAATAGCTTGAGGCCGCTTCAGAGCCATGTCGTCAGCTAATCCGTCAAATTGACAGTTGGAGTAGTAAAGATGGGTCAAAGGGCCAGCAAAGGCGGCAGATTTTGACGTTTTCTGATCGCCCATGGGTGCTTGCTCATTCTGAGTCGATGCAAAAACATTGAATTGTGTCTCGAGCTCCGCCGAAAGATCCTGGCAATATTCTCGTTGAGGATGGCGAAAATTCCGCAAGTCAGGTACAGCAATGAGCGACGGAGGAGTTCCTGCAAAGAACTACGAAATATGAGTCTCCTTTGATCAAAAACAGTTTCTTCCATAAGATTGGACGCACCGAGTTCCCATACGACAAAATCTTGCCTTCCTTGACATTGATGTTCATGTTTCCATCCGCAACCTCAATACCATGTACATATTGGCGGACATATACATGTGTGACGCCCGTCGAAGGGTCAGTATAGGAGTCTGGGCGAATCTTATATGAGGCTTGGTCCTGATTCGGTCCCAGGATGTCGCCTATGAAGAGTCGTGCGACCTCGAAAGGGTCTGCATCTGGACTCTGGGGCAGAAAGCCATTGGTGGCAATCTGATACGGATTTGAGCGGTAAACGGCGTGAGGATGTATCGGCCCAAAACCAAGAGACTTGCGAGCAGTCACAGGTGCACGGTGACCTTGGACACTGCCTACAATACCAGCAAGAATGGACGCGATGAGCAAACAGCGCATCACAGCAATAAACTTCCGAAAACGACTGAAGGAAATGAAAAGAGTAAGGGGGAGATAATAAGTAGTATGTGGTTGTGGTTGTGGAGGAGGGGAAATCCGGAGAACTCTGCTGTTCGAGCTGTACTATATATCTCTGCTTGCGTCAGCACGATAAGAAAGCTATCCGCTTTGGTGCGAGGAGATAAGACCTGCCACGTGGACTCACAAGCGCTCACCCCATTTTCAGCACTCAAAGCACCTACAAGGCGTGTTAGGGATATCGTTATGTACTGGTATGACCAGAGTATGACACCTGAACGCTCTGAACAGTCATAGCGAGTTTACGCTGCATCCTCGTTTTCGCTTTGAGTGATATCCACGATAGGATGTCACTTGACTCCGCTGTAGAGTCATCCAGCTTTTGATTGTACACGCTTCAATCTTTCTGGCACGTTGTAGCCCTGAGGCCTGAGGACTCCCGCAGCTCAGTACTTATTCGTCGCAGTTTCCCCGCTTTTGGCATCAGGAAATCTCTCTCTCTTCTCGTACGCGTGTTGGAACTTGACAACGAGTGTCGCATGGCAGCCTCAGCATATGTATATCTATGTACATCATAGATCAAGAGCACCGACAATTCAACAAGTTCCACACGGAGAAAGACTTCAAGTTCACTCCGACTCTCCTACATTATCTTCGATGCATACAGAGAGAATATCAGTAACAAAGTCTTCTCGCACTGCAGAAACCCCAATGACTACGCCGGGAGTGGGAACATCAGTCTTCAGGGATGGTTCGAATGTATGTCCTTTAATTCTTCAAATCCCCCTGATATCGCCCAGAAGCCGCTGCCACTTATCAAGCTGAGTAAAGGTATAACGACAACAACCGATATCACGTCGATGACAGTCCTGGTGTATTGGGCCGAATCCTATAAATCCTGATGCAAGAAACAATGAGGTAGAAAAAATGAGAAAAGTCAGGATTTTTGCAGCAAATTAAAATTTGTTCACAAGCCTCCCGGCATCTGAACTTAGAGCTAAACGTAACTCGTTCAATCATTCAATAAATAGCTTCCAAAGTTGGTTGTTGCATCGTCTTGGACAGGGTATATTCCAAAAGTGTCCATCGGAGGTTCGGGAATGTTTGCAGCTACGACGAGCTCGCCTGTCCTGTTAGTTCGAAAGACCCACACCCCACACATGGCCAATTTGCGACGTGAAAGACGGTGACTGACCTCGTTCCGAAGTTTCACGCATGAGTTCGTCAATCCTTACAACTTTATCGCAGTCATAGTTCGCGGACCAATGGCGAATGCAATGATAGACATTAGTAGGGCTACAAGGTTAATCTACATGAATGCTCGTGATAAAGAAAGAGTGTATGTGTTGAAAACATAGATCATCAAATGCTCATAAAAATGAAATAGAATGAACACAGCTGGATCGATAGCCTCTGGAGACCCGGCCTCAGAAGGACTCTAATTGCCCACGCTGATTCCCATAAGTTTTCGTTTAGTCCTCCTGCCCGCGATAGGACGATCAACCCCATCCTGAATGGAGTCAGGATCCATATTTTCCTCCTCTTCCCTTGATCGTTTGATGCCCTTTCCAATGCCCATTGCCTTTCCGAGTAGCGCCTTCATACTTTTGCCTCCCGAGCTAGGTCCTACCCCGTTCGAATTCTTCAGACTAACGCGGGAGCTAAGGCTAGCTGAAGAACCAGCAGCTGCCCCTAACGTCCGCTCGAATCTTTGAAACGCGGAGGGAGGAGGAGGAGACATTGAAGACCGACCCAATGGCAGAGTAGAAGACGAGGTTGTCTGACGAGAACCGTAAAGCTTCAGCTTAACCGCTTTCGTCAAGCTGATGACTTTGCCCGGCCGTTGAGACCTGTCTATGACTCGAGATTCAACATCTTCTGTAAGAGAAATATCACCTTCGACAGTGTGTTCAAGGGAATCGTCGTTGAAACTGTCGAACGAAGGAGATGAAGAAAGATTGTTCTCTGACGGTGTGGGTATGTGTTGCTCTTCCACAATTTCAGCGGCAAATTCATTGTCCTGAAATTCTTCAGATAGGGTTCTTCCGGGTTCTGTGATTACAGGATCAACTTCTTGACTTTCCCATGGAACTTCGTTTTCGGCGAACGAGCTCTCGGATGGGCTACGAGGACATAGCGATGGTGAGGGTTCATTCAACACGAGTCGATGAGGGTCCATCGACCGCCCACCGCCGAACTGATGAGGACGGAAACTCGAGAAGAAAGGCGAAGGAGAATCCCGTGGCGAGTCCCCAGATTCACGATCCACTTCGTGTTTATCCTCGAGTGGATTCGTGATGATCCGCAAAGGAGTAGTAGGACGAGCTGGAACAAAGGGCTTGTTAGCAGGCGCATCCAACATCGCTTTAACCACTTCCGCAGATGGAGCAGGTGCAGATACGGGTCTCATCTTCTTCACATTCTTTTGGTTGGAAGTCTCCGGGAGCGGGCAAGGGTAAGGTGGAGGAATTTCTCCTGGTGCAAGACGAAGGTCCGCATCAGAAATCGGTCCAACAGAAACGAATCGAACTAACGGCCGCGGTCGACGAGCATCCAAAGCTAGGTTCACATCGTGATGAGTGATTGTTACTGAAGTGCGACCATTATATGGCGAACGACCGTATGCAGTGGCCTCAAATGCTTCGCCAGGCTTGGGCCTAGTGGCAAACCTTGGTTAGTACAGTGCCAAAGCGTTCAGATATTTAAACGAAATGGCCTACCCGGTGACGCTAATACGAATACCCGAGGCATTCTCCGCCCGAACTTGAGTGGCAGAGTCGCCTGAAGTCCTGAAAACCATAGTGGTTTCGAGCACCGACCGGTTTCTGCGACGCTGTGCTCTAATTTGTGGCACCGAATCTTGAACATGAACGGCAAAAGCTTGATTTTCTGCGAAAGCAGGCATGGTAAAAGAAGGAAATTTGGTTGAGGGGCGTTGAATGAAGAACGCGTGCGTATGAATGATATGCTAACTCGCAGAGTAGCAACTGAAAGCTAAAGGGAATGTGGAAATGAAATCTAAAATCTTCCGGTAGAAACACACCACAAGCTTTTAAGGATTCTGTCTGAAATTCCACGTGAAGGATGTGGATTCAGGGAACGGACGGTTGTGAAGCCTATTGTTCGCCCTATTGAGCGGTCCAAGCATGGTCTAAGTACTAATTCCAAGCCATGGCCATCGACAATAGGCATGCTATGAAAACACGTCACTGAGACCCTGACTTATTGCGCGTATCGGTCAACAATGGGATGCGCGTAGATGAGAGATGAGTGAAGGAAGCCATCTATTAAAGTTACTAGAATAGGAATGTCGGCGCTGGTTCCCACGACTGCGATTCCAATTCTCGAACCGAACCTTGACCGAATCTTTCCTACCAACTTCCCTCCCAGTTCCCTCCTCATAATCCAATCAGTTGTGGCAGCTAGTAGCAAGATGCGGGCACTTTGCTGTTTTGGAGCCCCGAGGTCATCAAGAGTGCTGAAGGAAACTTACATATGAAACGAGGTTTCCGTTGGTTCCAACAAAGAATACAACAACTTATCTTTCTGGCAATTTCAGGATCAATCTTGCCCTTTTCAATTCACACTCTCTCAATCGAAGACATTGTATCTATTCGTTATACGCAGACATCTGCTCTCTCTCTCGACCTCCGATTGGCAGTTTACAGTCTTGGATTGACCTACGACATGTTAACACTTTTTCAATCAGGAAACTTCTCTTCGAGTAAGGGCCGAATAGCGCTATGCTCTTTCATCCAAAGAGATCCAAAGATCTTGTTGTAACCTCGGTTCATTCTTTTATCCCAATGTCGCAGCGAACGATACTGAGGGTCAATCTTTTCAAGAGTTCCTCGTCTTACTCCGAATAATGTTCCTCTCGAAGCTGAATAATGAGCAAATTCGAAAATTGAGCGTCTTGTTTTCTAAACAATAAATTGAATCCGTCCATGCAAGTTCTCAATTGTGAACAAGGGATTAACAGGGGATAACCATTATCAACGAATAAGACATCCGAAATTGACAAATAGACGAAATTGGTGTCACGTCAGACATGAACTATGAGGTTTTGCCATACCAATTTTCTCGAAGTAACTGTTGGAACTGCAACGACCACCATCCTCGCTCTTCTCTTTCCATCTCCGTAGAATCTAAACTACTTCGCCCCATCGCGTCTTCGATAAGCTGTGCCGAAGGACTTTTGGGAAGCGGCAGTCCGGTCTCCAGAATTGATTCAAGAATCCTCCGCCGGTCTTGCTCGAGAAGCCGATTAGGTCCTTCGATATCGCCCGCAGTTTGAGTGAGCCCCGGGGTGGAAAGATTGCGGATCGTAGATTGAGAGGAAAGTTCAAAGGCAGATATCCACGACTTGCAAGAAGGATTGGAGGTTACGGTAAGAGGTAATCGAAATTGAACAGTTTTGACGCGCGTCCCGGTGCACGAACTGCTTTGGCTGAGATCAAAATTTACTGGAAGTAGGTCTACATATATCGATGAAGATCCTAGTTTTAGCACAGCGGGTCAGACGGTTGAAGATAGCATTGTTACGAGAATGATTTGGACAGACCGTCTGCATCGTCTCCGTTTGAGGCCTCTTCTACTCCCAAAACCCTCGTGACACCGATATCACCACAAAGAGTCCATCTTTCTGACCCTTGTTGCTCTTGATGAAGTTGGTTAGAATCCCTTGAAGACAATCGAGTAGTGGCCAACACAACCAAGTCTGAGAACACTAAGACCGACAACTGAGGTGGCGGAGGCGGAGAACTGGTCTCAACAGAACGAAAAGATACACCTGTGGAAGCGGAATTATTTGATTTGACGGATCCGGATCTTGATCTTCTAGTGTCCCAATCGTTTATTGCATCTACAAGCCTGTTCGTGGTATTGTTTATCTTGACGTCTGGGGCACATCTTGATTCGGAGTTGCGGGTTGTTTGACTTAAGTTTAGACAAAGCAATTCTCCATGGCAGAGTAAACGACGATCCCTTCGCGCCAAGTTTGTCGTGGCAGGTAATCCGTCGATGCGTTCGGAAATACTCTTGATGAACTCGTATTCTTCTTCTCTTGCCTTGATCGTCTGAAGAGTCTCGATGACTAGACTAGTGGAATGAACCAGCATGACAGTCGCGAGATATTCTTCATGATTCTTGGGAGTAACGTTCAATAGTTTCTGTACAGAGTTATGTCTTAGTCAAATGAAAGGTAATCTAGACTAACACTCACCCGAAAGAGATCAGGATACGTCGCAACTCTCTCCGCAGGTTCCAGCAACATATTCGCAAAGCTCACCCGACGTTCCAATGTCTTTTCCTGTATCCTCACAAACTCACCAAAATCGCTCTCGCTATCCTTGACCAACCTTCGGAGCATCTCTGAAACATTCGATAATTTGACCAGGTACGGTTGATATATCTCCAATCTGGGCACGAACGAACGAAGAGCGAACGCTACCCTGGCCCCTCCGCGATCTTCAGCTTGGGAGACACCGGCGAGTGGGCATTCTGGTGTCTGAGATGACTGTAGCATATCTCGGATCTCAGTATGTAAGTTAACAATATCCTCCAACCAGTCCAAAACCTTAGCTATCTCGAGAGGGACACCGGCTATCCAGGTTTTCGTGGCGTGAACTCGGAGAGGAATGATGAAGAGGCTTACGATAGAAGACAAACGCTCGACAAACACAGTCTCTTCCGTGCGTAGCTCCCATATTACCTCTTGCCGTTGGACTTCTATCTCGCCGTGGCCTTCAAGCAGAGACCTATACATATCAGGACCGACCATGGAACGCCAGGAAGAGGGTATAGAAGGTTTCTTGGATTTTTCACTGTCCATTGTTCTCTGTGTAGAACTAGACCGCGCCACTGGGGTTCGAGAACGATGCCGTGGCTGACGACGTTCTCTCGATCTGGACTTCTCGTTTCGTTCAAGATGTTCTTCGCCAGTTGAGAAAGTAAGATGTCGTTGTTGCTGTGACTCGTATCTCTGGCTCCTCTTGTCTTCGGGAGCTTGATGCGAACGTCCTCTGGCCTCGCCACCCCCTTGACTCAACGTTCTAAACAGATTTTCTGCTCCAACACTGAGTTCATTGTCCACTTCGTGTTCCCAGCTTGATCTTTCCATCACAACGTCTACACCCGAAGCCATGCTATCGGCGGGTGGGAGCGCTGACTGAAGCGACATATCGATATCGTTGTTATCTTTGTCGGGTACTTGATCATTGACTGCGGAAGGGTGATAGATTGCGTCTGACTCCGATGGTGGAATGCCGAAAGCTTGACGGGTCCGTACTACCGCTTCCATGGATCGCTTGGCTAGCACAACAGATTCGTAGGAGTTGTGAGATTCCCGCTTGACTGTTGAAGGTGTGGGACTCGATCGGCAGTAGGGTATTGCTGTCGAAGTAGTCGGGGACAAGGGTAAAGGGGAGAGTGACAAATCTCTGGTATAGGATTTCCGTTTTGGGATGAGCTTTTGATCTTTCTTACCCGGAAGTGTAGCATGAGGGATACGAGAATAGTGAAGACTTCCACCGATATTGGCAGAAGATTTATCCTTGCTCTTTGCTGTTGTCGGCAGACGTGGTGATGGCGGAATATGATTGTAACGGCCGGCGGGCATAGGAGACGGAGAACTGGAAATGGCCGAGGCAGGATGCAAGGAGTGTCGTTTCGAACTTGGAGCTCTGTCGAATTCAGGCTCATTGCGGAGTCCTTTTTCAACAGTAGATTCAGAGGGACTGGAATACCGACTTGATCTTCGGCTCGTGCTCGGAACGGGTGCCGGAGGTGTAGGGGTTACACTGGGATTAGTGGCCGATCTGACCCTTTGTTGTTTTATAACACCCGGGCCCTCTTTAACCTCGAATCCATAATCAGACTCGGCCTCACTAACTTCCTGATCTTGATCATTGAGCCCATTGGCTTCCTCGCCCAAAGACCCACTAACGGCTAATCCCTTCTCTCCACAATAATCACTCTCCCCTTCCGACAACATGCTTCTGCCACTGCTGATTTCCGCACCCAAACTTGGAGCACCCATATGACGATTGATATCATCGGAGCCTGAGCTCGCTTTAAGATTGAAGTTGTCTAGTCCCTTCACGAGCCCTAATAGAGCGGCCTTCCGTCTACTATGCGTTTCGTCTAACTCATTCAGATCAAGGGATTGGTTTGACCGAGTGATTCCGGTTCCGGTTCCGGTAGCGTCCGAGAGCTCCGCTTCCTCGTCGTCAGTGTAGATGGAACCCGCTGAGGGGTAGGATGCGATGGACGAACGTGATTGCTGTTTCGGGACGGTATCACAGACTGAATGAGGACCTGTGCTGACATCAATGTGTTCATAAGTGTGGTTTTCATGGTAAATTTGTACACAATCAGGTCCTTGATCCAGGTCCTCAAGTCCATGCTGACCAGACCGATTTTGATTGGTGAATATCAGTCCCAATCCGATTTTTCCTTCTTGATCTTGATCAGGTTTTGGTCGACCAGGAAGCCTCTGGCTATAACCGTATGTATGGAGGCGAGGATGAAAATGAAAGGACGGGTCATCTTCACTCTCAGAACTGGACGATGGGACGACTACCGCATTCGTCACAGTGAGTTTACGTCGATCCCTGGCTTCTACCTCGAAGCGATATTCAAAATCTGATTCGTCCGTGCTGGCATTAGCATCATTTTTATGATTTTTGACGAATTGTCTGGCACTCCCGGGAGTGAAAGTTCCTCCACGCAAACGAGGAATGTGGGATGTATGCGGTGTCTGATGAGTTTCCGACGTTGAAGAATAATTGGACTGAGCTGTTAGAGTATTGGCTGCTGTCACAATTGTACCAGGATCTGTACGTGACCGACTGCGCGCGCTCATTTGTCTGTGCACGTCAAAGGTTATCGCTGGCTTATTTTCCTGAGAAGATCCACACGAAATCAGATAACGACGGCGTAAGTAGAGCATGGATGAGCATACTTTTGTGACCTGAGCATCAGAAACTGAGGAGACTGTGGGTGCCGTGGAAGACGACGACTTCCGACGGAGGAGACTCCGTACTGATCTTAGCGCTCCTCCACCTGGACTCGATGTCTGCGCGGGTGTAGGAGAAGGGGAAGCGGATAATTTGGGTGTAGAAGCCTTTAATGCTGATTTGAGAACGCTACTAGTTTTGGGAGTAGTTGTTCGCTTCGGAGTTGTACAACGATCCTCGCCAGCGTGATAAGTCGTTGGCGTACGGGTAGAGGGAGGCTTCAACCTCGGTGAAGGTGATAGATACGGCGAGACATCGATACTGCTGCCGCCGCAACTACCATAATCTTCTGAGCCATTCTGTCGAGAGAGTTTAATGGTGGGCGTTGAGATGGTCGTCCGGGATGGAGGACGAGTCATTTTGTCTATTGTATCGCGGAGAGAAGGTAGAAGTTGCGCTTCGACTAAAGGCAAATTGTGCATCTGACTTTCGCGTTTCTTCATCGAGCTCTCTGCGGAAGATTTCCTTGAACGAGGTTCTGCTATACAGTGACTGGTATTGTAGTCGAGAGAAGATGGATCCGAAGACGGCGATGAAAGGTAGGAAATAGGCATGTACGCATCCTGTGAATGATCTTCTGAGAAACTAGAATTAGTCCGTTCTACGCGATCTTGGTTTGGTAGAACAAAACCCCCCGCTGCTGCAAAATGAGAAGGAGGAAAATATTGGCGAGGTGATTGGGAAATTGGAGGAGCAGGTGAACGAGACTTGCTACGAGATGTATTTGAGCGAGAAAGATGCATTTTACGTCTAAAACAATGCTGAGAGAAAAGTGTAGCAATGGTCAATGCATCAAGTGAAGTTTTCAGATGCAATGTTCCCAGGCTCAGGAGTTTCGCCACCAAACGCATACTGCCCCGGGACAACCTCAGCGCTGTAATTTAAATTTAAATGATATTTTCCTGAAGCTTGAGAGAAGTCAAAAACGATTTTCAGTTTTTTTCGGCTCCTGGAGCAGGGTATTACATTACTATCAATAAGTACTTTGGTCTGTTAGCCTCTCAAAATGACGACGCCGTATGGGTCGTTTGGCCATCTTCTGGCTCAAAGTTATTCATGATCAAAAATTTTGTCAAAGGCTGCGGCACTGAGGGGAACCAAGGAAGGAGCCCCGCTTGAGCTATGTACCCCGCTTACCCCGCATTGCACGGACTTCCAAAAGAGGAATAGGCCTTATAAGGGTGACAGGTGATCATACGATCCCGTCTTGTTCCAACACATTATTTGACATAAATACTGAGTGTCTTAGAGTCTATGCCGTTCCTCCCCCCTTTATAAATTTCTACCGTCTCTACTGCAAGATTCTCACATTCAAGGAAACCAGAGTTGTTGAACCGAAGTAACATTACCCGGCAGATTTCTCAACACAAGGTAAGCGACCGTACATAAATATGCATTTTGATTCCTTCTCAATCATCATTTCAATTCAGAAATAGTATGTCCGCTGCTGCAAGCAATCTCCCTGCGCCTGCTAGGCATGATTCCCAAGGAATCCCTATGCATTCGCCTGGACTCAGGCTCACCACTGCTACTAATCCCCACAAGGACATCCATCCTGTACCAGATAAATGTATCTTGCAGAATTGTTATGCGTTCATCATCTAGTACCGACTAACTTCCTTCTAGCCCATATCGGTCCCGATATCGAAGCTTACAAGGCTGCTCACAGCGACACTGTTGGTCCGCACTCGGATAGTTGGTGGGCTCAACAAGCCAGGGATAATCTTACTTGGATCAAGGACTTCAGTATTGTCAGGACTGGCGGGTTTCCTTCTGCTGAAGAATTGAAGGAGGATAATCCGAGTAAGCCCCAACGTCCCGAGCATCTTTCACTCCCGCTAATTCGCTGTTTACAGATCCCCCGTCTACCTTGCCTATTACCTGGTTCCCGGATGGTGCTCTTAACGCCTGTTACAATTGCGTCGACCGACACGCTTTCAGAAATCCTGATCAGACAGCCATCATTTACGAAGCTGACGAACCCGGAGAACATCAATATATCACCTATGGCATGCTCTTGAACGAAGTTTGCCGTGTCGCTAATGTATTGAAAAACATGGGTGTCGGGAAAGGTGACACTGTAAGTTATTGTACCTTACTATTCATCTACATCATGTATGTGTCGATTAATTCTCTTTAATTATTCAGGTCACAATATACCTTCCCATGACATGGCAAGCCGTTGCCGCATTCCTCGCCTGTGCACGTATTGGTGCTATTCATTCCGCTGTGTTTGCTGGTTTTAGTGCAGAGAGTCTAAGAGACAGGTGAGCACCCGTTCTGTTATTGGTCTAGCATGCTTTGATTCCAATTCGGGTCTTTGCCACTCTCGGATAATTGGAACATAAATCAACTGACTTTACCATTCTCCTTATCTAGGATTCTAGACTGTGGCTCGACCGTGCTGATTACCGCCGACGAAGGTCGTCGTGGGGGGCGCTCTGTAGCCACCAAAGTTATCGCCGATCAGGCTTTGAAGGAATGCGGAGATGGTAACTGCACTGCTTTCATTTCTTTGTTTGTTTCTCATTGCTTGTTTATTCTTTAGCCAACCCCGTCAAGCATGTTCTAGTCCTCAGCCGCACAGGTTCTCAAACCGTCGCGAACCAACATTTCACTCCTGGGCGCGATGTTTGGTGGCACGAAGCGGTTGCAAATGTTCCATCGTACTGTGCCCCTGAGGTGATGAACAGCGAGGATGGATTGTTCATCTTATACGTAAGTTCTTGAAGTTGTTCGGTTCAATCATAACTCACTCTCTTCCAGACGTCTGGTTCTACCGGAAAACCAAAAGGAATCCTACATACTACCGGTGGATATCTGCTCGGAGCTCTTCTAACCGTCAAGTACGCGTTGCCTGTGTCCGTGACTTTCCGCAATGCTGACCAAAGTTTTCCCCCTCTCCCGCGAATTCAAAAAATTCTGCCTTCGACTGATAGATATGTATTTGACGTCCATCCAGGAGATAAATTTGCATGCATGGCGGATATCGGTTGGATTACAGGCCACACATACATCATTTACGGCCCGCTTTCACTTGGCACGACAACAACAGTCTTCGAGAGTACCCCCGTGTACCCGTCTCCTTCAAGGTGAGCTCTGCCGATTCTCCTGCTTTCAATTTCGTCTGCTCATGTATCTCCCCTCTTCGTCTCACCTACGCATGCTCATTCATCTATGCTGTCTCACACATCCATGCACTCCCGCGTAAAGGTACTGGGAAACTGTATCCAAACATGGACTCACACAATTTTACTCTTCTCCAACGGCAGTTAGACTGCTCAGAAAATTAGGTGTGTTAAGCCAGCCATCAATTAATCACTAAACTCCTTCTAACATATTGTATCCAGGCCACCAACACGTCCAAGATCATGACCTTTCCTCACTCCGAGTTCTAGGATCTGTCGGCGAGCCAATAAACCCTGAAGCGTGGAATTGGTTTAACGAGCATGTCGGCAAGGGTGAATGTTCCATTGTCGATACCTTCTGGCAAACTGAAACCGGATCTATCATCGTCACTCCTCTTCCTGGAGCTATCGAGACAAAACCTGGCTCTGCGACGGTGCCTTTCTTCGGTATCGAAACTGAAATACTGGACTCCTTGAGTGGGAAGGTCAGTCATGATTACTTCAAAGATGTCCCCAGGGCTGAGCTTTTTTTCCCGTTCAGCCGCTAGAGGGTGATAACATCGAGGGCGTTTTATGTATCAAAAAGCCCTGGCCTTCAATTGCTCGGACTATCTGGAATGATCACAAGCGGTTAGTTTTTGAGAACTAGCGTTCACATTATACGATTTAACATCACAACGCCTTTGTCTGTTCCCCCCCTCCTTTTGGAAATTTCAGATTCGTCGACACTTACCTCAGGCCATACCCAGGATACTACTTCACTGGGGACGGCGCTGGCCGTGACGAGCATGGTTACATTTGGATCAAGGGGAGAGTAGATGATGTAGGTGCCCTTGATAATAATTCCCATCATCTTCATCTCTGATCTTCAAATAACAGGTCATAAACGTTTCTGGCCACCGTATGTCCACCGCCGAGGTCGAGTCCGCTCTACTTCTGCACAATGGAGTCGCAGAGACCGCTGTTATTGGAACGGCGGATGAAATGACGGGTCAGGCTGTCAATGCATTCGTTACAATGAAACCGTGAGTGATGCTCTTCCCTGCCCATAACGAATATTAACCAGTTTCTTGAAGTGAATACTCCTACGACCTCTCGACCGAGCCTGCACTTGTCAAGGAGCTCGTTCTCCAAGTGCGAAAGATCATTGGTCCATTCGCGGCCCCGAAGAGGATATTCATTGTCGCTGATTTACCGCGAACCAGGAGCGGGAAGGTGAGATCATAATCGGATCATAATGATCGTACTTCTGAAATTCGATTGCTGATCTCGATTCTTCGGTGCTTCTTTTGTCTTCAGATCATTCGTCGTATCCTCCGTAAAATTGTTGCCGGCGAAGGAGACCAGCTAGGAGATCTTTCCACCGTTGCTGAACCAGAAGTGGTCGAGGTGATTAAGAAGAAGGTCGCTGATAGTATTTCTGCGTGATGGGGTTCCTATATATCAAAGGGTATCTTCTTTATTTACACTAGGGATTCGATGAGAATTAAAGGAAGAGAATCAAGATCGTGTAATATTTTGTATAATCATTTATGTCGTGTATATACATTGGCTCAGGCTGTCTCTTCTACCAATCTATATTTTCTTATTGACCATTTTCGTTCATATACATCTCGCCTCGTCTTCTGATCAGTCTTCAATATCTCCTCTCCTACTCTCTCATTCGAGTGAAGGTTAGGAGTTCTTCAGCAAGTGTTTAGCCTTGCCTCCCATGTCATTAGGAAATTATCAAACGGGAGAGAACGGGTGTTACATAGGTCGGGAGGCCAAGGTATGAAGGCATTTAGAACAGGTATAAAACAATACAGGGAGGAGGTGCATGTGGAATCTGAACATCAGACTCGAACCAGTCACTGCTGCTGAGACGTGATGTGCGGAATCATCAATTGCACTTCTCTCTGAGTATAGACTATAAAGTCACGCCCACTGACACCTTTGAGCACCAGTTTCAAAGTGTCACAATCGAAACTACTGGCTCGAGTCCGTTTGAACAAATTCAAAACATATTTGGACAAATTGTGCGCTCATTCTAGTATGTGGGGGACTATGCAAATGCATTTATATCATGAATTGGTGTGGGCCTGAAGAATTCCCCGGGTCTTCCAAGACCCACATCGACTCAACAACATATGCGGCCAGGAGGGGTTTGAACACCATCTTATGGACTTGCACAGATCTTGAGACGATCAGAGGCAAGGTCGACGAGAAAGAAAATTTGACTGAGTACCCCTTAGAAAACTCAGTAATTGTAATTCGCCAGTCAAAAAGGGTAAAAACTATTGAGAAACCCCTATACTTGCAGAAACCCGGGGTTCCTCGGGGAACCCTCCACAAAGTTCACTCTAAGGGTTTCTAGTGGTCCGGCCGGCGACATGCCGAAGATTGATTGCCGCCATCTTGCTTTGCGATTTTCTTTGTCCATTTCACCATGTAGCTGCTGTGTTTTTTGTTGTGCTGCTTGTCAATAATGTTTTCCTTTGTTAACCATACTTGTATGTTTTAATAATCATGCATATGTATACTACTGTGATAAACCAACTGTGTATTTCAAGTTAAAACTATGTTGATAAATGAGTTTAGTAGGGCTATCAATGTACCAAGAACCCAGCAAAGATCCTAATAAGAGAATGAGAGCCCTTAGACATCTTTATTCTACATGTGATTCCTGCCATCAGCTTGATGACCACTACTAGCATTTCATGCATGTAACTATTTTTTGAGTCATTCTAGTCACAGCTTAGAATTGCTCTGAGCATTAGGCTCTTCAGCTATCATCCTCCCCACCTCCATATTTATACATACATACAAGATAGATAGTGTTATTACTGGTACTGTACAGTTGGTAGCATATCATGCCTATGGTGTTTTCGAGACCATCAGTTGCTTTACAACACTAGTTATGCACAGGGATATACCATTCTAACATATAATAGCTCACTCTGATACAGTCTGATACCCCACCCATGCAATTTGTTACATATCTCGATAATAAAGAGGCAAGGTCGACTTGTGCCGTCCAGTGCCGCATTACATAATTGGCCGGATCAGCCCAAAAGCAAAGGGTTGCCCAATAAAGACTGTGGGAATTCTCGGGGTTTCTGCAATGTGGGGGTTTCTCAATAGTTTTTACCGTCAAAAAGGCTCATAAAAATGATGATATTACGGCGTGTCCAACGCGAACTACATAACAGAGGATCAAATAATTTTTAGGAATAGAATTAAGTATGCAGGATACGTAGGACTGGGAAAAGACAAAGTAAGTACTAGGTTCCAGAATAACTCGAAAGTTCTCGTACCAGACTCACACTTTCAGACTAAAGCACCGCAAATCAGGAATGTGAAGATAATTTGAAACCCCAAGCCTGCTCCGAGCCAATGACTAGCACTGTTATCGATGACGAATATTCCAACCAACTCGCAAGGGTACTAATAGTTTAGTAGAAATTGTTGATGATGGTGGGGCTGTTAGTGTTGGTAGCACTATCACGCCCAATTGCATTAAATGCTCCCCCATGGATAGAAAGTTCATGACCTTGATTGAAGAAAGCTGGGGGTGCCTGCTTGATGGAATCAGAGACGAGGACATTCGTGTCTATTCGAGCTCTTGATTTCATAATTTCAAGTTGAACCGGACGTCTGTTGGATGAGAACTGCATGGTCTCAGGCTTCGACTCGGGAACCTCCTCAATAGATTGCACATCCGCTGATTGCATCAACTCTAAACAATCTAACGTCGGCAAACGCGAAATCGTCATAGACTGGGCCATTACACCCTCGTACGCTGAAGACCGCACCAATGATTGTTCGTTGTGAACACGAGAAGTAGAGGAGGTGATTAGGGGAAGCTTGAATGCATTCATCGTGCCACCTGCTATATGTTCTGTTCTACTATTGCCTGCCATCTGCCTCTGCGCCTCTTCCTCTTCCTCGTTGTTCACCGATAAAGCATTCTGAGGTGTTCTCAATCGCTCATCATACAACCATCCTGGTGGTCGTTGTGGCAACAGAAAACGGATGCCGTCTTCGGTCGTAAACGGATGTCCTGAGAAGTAATTGTCATATGTAGCGGAACAGAGAAAGAATGTCGGTTCGGGATTGGCGAAATAGGATTGGCGCATCAAAGCATGGCGTACCAAGGCAGAATTAAGCAACAAGAATGATACTGGGAATGTCGATGTCGAAACTCCAAAGAATTGTGGCCTCGCTTGAACATTGGGTACGGGAAAAGGAGAGCAAAGAGAGATTTCTGTGACGCCTTTGGTCGGCGAAGTCTCTTCGTTGATTAATTTCACACAATGCTTTGGAAACCACCCTCTCTTCTTCCCCAACTGCCCATACCACCATCTTAATGGCTGCTGCTCCAGAACCTTGACGATGTCCCCCGTTGTTAGCGATAGTGTTGAAGGAAAGTTCGCAATATGGCTATATTTAACCATGCAATAGGTCGAGCTACGGAAGGGGGACATCAAGAGCAAGGCCGACCTTGAAGAGCAGAACCGACTTCAACCTAGGATCTTGAGGATGATGAGGATGCCACAGGATTCTTTCAATTCTGGTGTAAGCATACGCTCGACAATATTCGTGCTCGTTAGGTCGATCTCAGAGATCGACCGTGCCAAAGCACGGAAAGTTTGATCCTTTAATATTTTCCCTGCGCCGAGCACGTTGTTAGACGGTTCCCGAGTAAGCTGGTGACTACGTAGTTGAAGAGATTGAAGGAGCATGTCAAATTTTTCTCATGCTCGATTGGGGCTTGTAGACGATGGGAGTTGAATATCAGGATCTTACCATTTCAAACCTGCAGCCTGCGGGTTGCCACGATTTCGTATAAGCGCCCGAACCTGCTTCGAGCGCCGAGGCCCGACGCTCAGCGCCTCCATGCGCCGCAACCGCACAGACGAGACAACCTATCAAGACAACGACGGACCACAAAGGATTACAACAACAAGGGCCCACTAAAAGTCAGATACCTCCTGGTGAAAGTGGACGGTCGACACTGCTTCGAGGACTGTTGACTATGGATCATAGCCATGTTCAAGCTCTACAGCTATGTAGAGCTATGTAGTTAATATGACTTCTCCAACCCATGTCCTCGCAGCTACTAGTGAAGGAAATGTAGGCTCTTAAGTGAAAGCAATCATTGGTGCCCCTGCCACTGCGCTTTCGATGAGGATCACTGCCTTTGCGGCAAACATCTTTACTATGTAATATGTAAGCCTTCCTCTATCCTCAAGGTTCTCTTCATGATCACTGACCCGCAGACTGCGCAAAGTTTGTCACTTTTTGAGTTTATCGGACAACACTGACTAGCAGTTTGACTTTCAGTACTGACTCGGATTCACTCTATCCTCTATCCGAAATTGTTGCGGAACACTTCGAATTCTATGAATCCATATCCAATTTTGCACAAATAATTTTCTCGAGGCACACTTGCACTTTGCGTCTTCATTACCAGTTGATGAACAACATTCTTGCTGCCCGCAATGAATCCATTTTCTGAACTTACGGCGCCTTTTCAATGATATCTTGGGGCAGTTAGTGAACTTGGACAGTCAGCAGAGTTCAATGGCTCTTCTTGTTGCCCTATCCCCAGCAAATTCGTGTGTTTACAATCATACAGAGCCATCCCAGGCAGTAAGATTGACCAAGAAATACTTAAACTGTCGGTTTTCTCTATCTTTGTTCCCTCAGTCAACCCAGCGTCTCCAACCAGCTCCTGACTTGTGCCTTTGTCATAATAATGTTGACTATAAAATGCTCTGTGGTATGTTCCTTGAAACAATTTATGACGTTCAAGCCAATGCTAACTCTATGCGTAGATTTTGTCATTTTCTTTAACGTACCTACTCAGGACGTTCGCTACTAGTCTCAATAATTTGACCATCGATGCCATTGTTCCCATCTCTGGTACCAACATGGGGGAAGTACAGATCCCCGATGGTGGCACACGCGTATACTACCAAGAAGACAGTGGCTCGATTATTGAAATGGTCATCACGAATGCCTTCACCATGTCCGGAGTATACAAAGAGTCTACGGTCTTGGTTCCTGCTTCGCAGGTCAGGTCCAATTCTCTTGTGGCGGTTTCTTTAGTAGCAGATGGAGACACCTTCCTTCAAGTCAGTTATTCATATCAGTATTCAGACTCTTCCAAACTGAGAATTTTTGACAAATCACCAGGTCCACACGTTCTTCTTCTCTCCGGAGAATGTACTCAGCCAGTACTACTGGGACAGTGTACTTGGTATTCAGGGAGGCGCTAATTGCCTTACCTGTGTTACAAGTGAAGGGTTTGTCGGTGTTGCAGGTAGTCAGATGTTATATGCCATAGCAAGCTCTGCTACTTCTCCACCGACTTTACGAGTAGGGTTTGTGAGCGCAGGCTCCCCTAACACGATCAGTGAGGCAGTTAACACCGGTGGTGCCTGGAGTGTGGCCTCTTTGTCAACCTGACCATCAAACTACTGTTGATAATTCTGTATATCTTCATAGTACAGTAGCTAGCTCTTCGACTCCAGCACCTTGTTCATATCTTTGACATGTCCCACATCCTGCACGATGAAGTCACCCACCTTGCCGTCGTTTCCTCATCCATGTCGAATGGTTTTTCCAAAGGAGAGGGAGAGGGGGCACTCTAACTTGGGCTCATCGTCACCGGAAATCACAACGGATTTTGGCCTTGTATAACCAGACAGGGTAGAACGGGAGGTCTACCAATGTCCTCCACCATTATTCACAAAAGAATTTTCGGGATGTCTTTTACAATGCAATCATTTTGCTAGGTAGGAGTATGGCTGAGTGTCGCTGTACGAAGGGTATCTAAAGCAGGAGCAGCGTTGACCGGGATGATGAGGATAACACGGCTCCTGTTCAAAGTATACGTTGTGATAAAATCACGAGACCCGGGATGATAGTTCAAGTAATCATTTTTTGCTCCATGCACCCAGTACGTTGTTACACAATTTTCTAGTAGTCTCGTACTAGCCTTGAACTGGCGAAAGTCGAGGGCAGAATTGTAAGCGCCAGAACCGGCTTTCCCGTCCCAGTGTGAAAGCAGCTGATATGCCGATGCGATGCTGCGTCCGGACTGACTTCTGCGTTGTACTTTTTCTTTGTACTTTTGTATAACGGCGACGCAGAGACTGCTCATTAGCCTAGCGGATGAAATTATGAGACGGACTTTCGCTGCATGAACTGTGAGTGTCGTCCTGTCTTTCTCAAAACGAAAGCTGGTATATGAGCATCTTTCAATCAGCTTAATTGAGAAGAGGCTCGTCTGACGATCCTTTGCCGCGCTTCATCAAAAATTACGTCGGCCACATATTCACATTTCGTTACTTGTGAGGGCAGGCAGCCTTCATCTGCAAAACCTGGGTGATGTTCTCCAGCTCTTGAGAGCATTTCCCAGCATTTCCCAGCATTGAAAGCACTGAAAGCATTGAAAGAAAGGATACTAGCTGGAGAGCGCTGGAGAGCGCTGGGAAAAGCTTTGGAAATTCTACTTGTATAGAACATAAAACAGTCAGCAGTTTCTAGCTTTGCCATCAAACTTGAAACTGCTTTCAAATGCTTGGAGTATTCACAATAATCATTCCATATTTGGCAGTATTTACAAATTGCGCCCCCGATTCCGCTCCTGCCCTCATTCTCGCCCTCACTCCCGCCCTCACTCCCGCCCTCATTCCCGCCCTCATTCCCGCACCCGCTCCGGCACTTTCTGCCTTCCAAATTCCTCTCCTCCTTTTCCGCCTTCCATCTTCCATTTCCAAGGCTTGCCAGTATCTTACTTACATGCTGATCCCTTTTCTCTTTGTTATCGCTTCTCTGCAATCTGTATTCCCTCTGATCGTATCAGATTACTTGGACTGGTGAGTTCTGGGAGAAACCATAAACTAAAAGCCTTCTGATAAGGATAAATCTACCTGTACAGTTCACGAAAGATCTATATGTTTCATACGGGTAGTCTTGCCCTGCTCCAAGTTAGCTTCCAAACTAAAGTAGCGGTCAGTTACAAAGCACCTATTAAACCACAAAACTGACCCAAAACTGGACGCCCAGGACCTTAGATTTGTTTTGAACTTGGAAGAATGATAAGGTTCCCCTAGCATAGCTGTAATCATATCGGAATAGAGCCTGTGATACTCGAGATTTGAAGCTGTGGTAAAATCAATAGTCCGGGGCTTGGGGCCATCTTCGTATTTGGAAATACAGTATCGAATCTGAAATATAAAGTGGTCAAAAGATCGCTGCAGATACGATTAATAACAGTCAACTCAACGAGCATGGAAGCTAGAACAATGGCACCATGAGGTACCTCTGCCCCAAAATCCTTGGGGAAGGTTTTTGCTAAAGCCTTGTTACCGGTATAAAATAAAACTTTCACCACTTCCTTGAGGCAGGGGTGAGCGAAGTTGTTGACTCGGCCCTAATATGAACAAAATTATTAGAAGTCATTTAGGAAGACTAAGAAGGCTATAATCGTGTATTACGTTGGCGTCTCTTCCATCTTGCAAGAAGAAACTCTTCTCCAAAAGCTTGCTCACGTACGCAGTTGTAAGTTCTCCCAGTTGAGAAGCGTTAAATCCTGTATTTGGCTCCTGGTCCCTGGGTAAAGGTAGTCCATATTGACTAATGACTATCGGTTCTGCTAGTCTCTTCAGCGTATTTCTGAAACTACTTTGGCTTTTATACAACTAGTATATCACACAAAGTAAGAAAGAATTAGAAATACTAGCAAATAACTCACAAATACAATGATATCCCCCTTGTGTTTATCGATGTATCCTAACAAATAAAGCAAATAATCAATCTGAATCAAAACAAAAGTAGAAAATTAAGCACCTGCTTCGACATGGAGTCCCTTCTCCCCTCTTTCCTTTATTGATCGATCCAGACAATCGAGGAGTAGAGCTTCGTGGTTCTCCATTGTTAGAAAAGGACCTTGGAGAACCATAGCCCGGTGCATATATAACTGAGAGCCCGTAATTACTTTTTTTGCTTGAGGTGTGTAAAAAAGAAGCTTTGTAGGATCGTTGGTAGAGTTAGCTCTAGATTTACGACCTAGGCAAGTAAAATATAAGGCAAAGTAAAATATGAAAATAAATATACCTTTGGAATTGGCAGGATTTGCTGCTTCTGAGGCATCTTCGGCGTCTGCAGAAAGTTATTAAATAACCCGTATTGAATTTTACAGAAACAGACCTATATTGGAAAATTTTCAGAGAAATTGTAATATCGCAGGGGCCCTAGAACAAACAGACCTTTGGACAAAGAAGAATTGACTAAATCTGGTGAAGCAGGTCGTGTAGGCAAAGGAGAAACTGGACGAGAAACTGGACGGGAAACTGGACGGGAAACTGCACGAGAAACTGGACGAGAAACTGGACGAGAAACTGGACGAGAAACAGCACGAGAAACTGAATGAGAAACAGCACGAGAAATAGCACGAGAAACTGGACGAGAAACTGGACGAGAAACTGGACGAGAAACTGGACGAGAAACAGCTCGAGAAACTGGACGAGAAATGGCTCCAAGCCGTAAATGAGAACCTAATGCTGCTGAATAAGATGGCGGGTAAAAATCAGATTGGGGTGCTGTAGAAGCATGGCCTAAAACCTCAAAGTTTAAGCTCAAACAATGTCTGAGTAAGAAACTGCTCACGTTTATATTCCCGTGAAGTTAAAGTACTATCTTCTTCTCCAAGGCTCTCCTCATTTTCTTCCTCGTCTGCGTCAGGATCGTGCTCAAACTCCGCTTGTTCCTCCTCCTCAAAATCTTCCTCCGTAGCAGATATCTGGCTTTTAGCGTGACTTTTGAGAACTAGAGGATCAGGTGGCTTGGGAAAATTTCGCTTGCGCTTCTTGATAAAATCAGTGGCAGGGTCAGCCTCCCCTTCAAGCTAGAAATTGAGTTAACAAGGGAGAGAGAGTAGGCGCAGGTTTACGAACCAAAGACTTTCTTGTTTTTTCAGAATCTAAAAGGGCAATTGGACTTCCATATCTAACATAAGAATAAAAGGACCTTCCTTCGGCAGTGGGTTCTCTGAGTTTTTCTGTAATAGAAGAAACTCCCCTCTGAGCTACTTCTGAACCTTGAGCGGTACCGAGATGCGTAGCTTCTTGGAAACCTGTCCTAGCACTCTCAGCTACTTCCAAACCTTTGATACCTCTGTCGTCTTTGATAAACCCCTGTAAGGAATGAGACTGAGAAAAATGGTCGTATCCTCTTCCGCCAAGATAGTTTTTTCCGAAGTTTTGATAAAGGCCTCTGTTATACCCCCCGTAACCGCTATCAGGACCTTTATAACCTTCCCCATAAAATCCTCCGTAAGATCCTCCGTAGTCTCTGCCTTGATTTCCTAAGTTCCCCTCGTAGCCTCCATCCTGCATCCCGAAGTTTCCTTCGTGGTAATTTCGCCTGTAACCTCCTCCTCTATTATCTGCACCATAATTCTCATAACTTTCCCTGTAATTTCCACGCTGTCCCCAACCGTATTGGTTGTTATAACTGGGTTCTATGTCACTAGGACCTGTACTTCTGTATCCCAAGTTACCTTCTCCGGGGGCAAAAGGTCGAGAAAAATCTTCTACGCCCTGTGTCCCTCTGCTTTCCCTTCCCCTTCCCCCTCCCCAAATATCGTCAGGAAGATGGAGATTTGTACGATTTTCTTCCAGACCTAAGGGAGCATTACCACCAGGCACAGTCACAACAGAATTCGAAAAATCTTGAGTAGTCCAGCCTGCAACAAAATATTGTAAGCAGACAAGTAGAAGTCAATTTAGTTTACCTTGGAAAAAAGAAGAGTTAAATTGATTATGATTCTATTAAGTTAGTTAATGGAAGATTTAGTTAGTGAAAAGATGAAACCTTTACAATATCTGATTGTTCTCTTCGAATAGCTTCGGAAATGGGGGCCTTTGATGGAAGAGGCACTTGACGACCCATGGAAGGAAGAGGAGGAGGATATCCAGAGGTAGGAGAAACCGTAGTTGGAGAAATCGTAGTTGGAGAAATCGTAGGCAGAGACTTGGGAGTAGGGGGCTGCTCAGAAGAAGTTTTTCGTCCTTTACTTTGAGTGGTTGACTTGCCTCCCCTACTTCCTCGTCCCCGTTTCTGAATAGATAGCCAGATCAATATAAGAAACACTACTGGTAAGAACATACTGGTTTTTCTAAGGGAGGGGCCATAGGATTTGAAGCAGCATCGTTAGAGAAAACGGTATTGGGACCTTGAGAGGACGGACGTTGAGGAAGTGACATCTTGTCAGCTGCCTCAAGCATTTGGTTGGCATGTCCCCCTTTACCCTTAGTTGTTCTACTACTAGACCTCTAAATCTTTTCAGAATAGTTTCCCGAAAAAACCTCGTGAAAATCATCTCTGTATAAAATACTTTAGCTGAACGTTTGGAAGGTAGGAAAAGGAAATGTACTAGGCAAAGAGGACTTTGAATTCTTGTCAGGCTGTTTACTCATAAAAAGCGAAAGTGAAAGCAGTAAAGAGAAAGCGATAGCAGAGAAGAGAAAGCAACAACAGTAAAGAAAGCAGGACGTAATGTGTACAACTGGACCCACAATTCTCGACGAGCTCCGCTCCTCACTTTCCCCAGATAACATCTTTAGTACAAACTTGCCTAGTATAAAATAGAGACAAAAAAATCTTATTCAAAGTACAAATTTCGTCTCTCAATCCAATACAAGCCCCCCTGTAGCACCTCCATATTGGAACACTCTGAGTCCTAAAGTAGCTCGTCAAAACAAAACTCAAACAAATAAAATAAAATACCTTGATCCAAGTAAAGAATTTCTGTATTCTGGTCCTTTCCCTCCTTCGTGGAAGTTGTTTCAGTGTTCTCTTCCCAAGGCTCTTCCATATCACGATCATCTCCTCTGTAAGCTTCACTACCCATATCGCTATCACTATCGCTATCATCGCCAATATCCAGTCTCATGGAGGGAGGAGAGCTTGGAGCCGTAGCAGGATAAGTCTTGGGCTGGTGAGAAGAGCCATCTAAAGAGTACAATCCTTGAACGCCTGACAAAAAATGTTTGAAATATGGATTCTCACCACTTTTCCCGTAGTCGTTCAAGATCTCTTGCATATCCAAGGCTGTTCTCCTAGCTTTGGAGTTTTCTAAACGAAGTTTGTTTTGGCGACAGAGGTGAAGTTCCAGTATAAGCTTAGTTATTTGAATTTTCTGATCTAAAGCTGCTTGCTCGGTAGCACATAAAGTTTGTTGGGCATCAGCTATCCTTAGGAGATAACTAGCTTCTTTCTCCGTCTAGAATAATTAGCTTGTTAACTTACCTCTAGGAAACAAATTCTTACCAGAGTTTCGTGAGTTTCATGAGTACTGTCGACCCAAGGATGGTAAGGAGAAAAAGAAGAGGAATTTTGGAGAAAAATAGTGTCCTGGTCCATTGCAAGATAAGGGTAAACGTCTGAGGAGTAAGTGTTTGAGCAGTAAGCTTACTCAACAGATATAAACAAACTATATAGACTCTTGCGTAAGCACAAACTACCTAATTAATTAAAATAAATATTTTCGAACCAGCCAAAACCATCTTTCTGATACAATACTCCTGTTTTATCCCCATGAACAACTATAGATCCCCTAGTACCACTGTAAGGTAGATTGAAATGAGTGATTTTATCAGAAAAAAAAACCACTACATCTCCGTTCTGAGTTTCTAGTAATAGGCGCGGTTCGTACAAGGCTAATTCTCCTCCTTTGGGGTTACCCACAGTTATACAAATGCAAGCAGATTTGTCGTTCTGGTCGCGGTGTGCCAGAGTTCCGGCGTTGATGTTGAACACAATGCTGGTAAAAGGAGAGACCGGAGATGTGTCTTGCAAGGGGAGGACATCCACCGAAGCTACAAGTTCTTGAAAGACGTGAGGATGGATGAGCAAAACCTAAGGTTTTGTCAAATGAACAGGCTAGAAAATTCAAAAGCAAGCTCACCTTCTCAACTACCCAACGTAGAACTCCCTCCAAACTCTGTTTAAGATCCGCGTAAGGCCCAGATAGTTTCTGAATGTCTTCAGAAGGATGACATAGAAGTTGACTATGATTCATCCTTCCCCCTTCTGCGTTGATCAGGTACAAAGGATGAATATCTTTAGGAGCATCATAACCCTGGTCGGAGGAAAGTTGGGGAGATTCTAGAGACTAAAACAGAAAACTTACGTGAGTCAAATATCGCGTCTGATTGGTGAAGTGCAGAGATGAAAAGAAAGCAGTTTCAACTGAGGAGGAAGGTTCCTGACTCTTGAATTGAGCGGAGGTGTCTGATAAGCAAGCTTGTATGGCTATTTCCAGACTCTCCCTCAGATGCGCAGGCATAGTAGTATCCAGGGTATATAACAAATCTTTGTTATCATCGAAAACTTGAACAACTTTTCTATAGTCCTGTGAGACAGAAGATCTAGGCCAAAAGGTTGAATTCTTACCCTTCAATAATTTTTCTATCGAGTTTGAGATAACGGGTATTGGAGAGCTGTCCCAAGCTATCGAAACGCCTATTCATCTAAAAGATTTGATTATCCCTCGGAGTTCAACCAAGCAAACAAGATATCTCACCTCTTGGGCATAATTTTCCAAAGAGCTTGGTACAATACAATTTAGAGCTGAATATCTTTCTTTTTCTGTCCAACGGCTTCTACCCCCGTAATCCTTGGGAAAAGGTTCCTTTGTTTTATAGGGTTTATAGGGAGCTTGAAGTACTTGAAGCGCGCCGGCAATATCTTGAGCCTGGAAACCCATGCGATCAAAAACTATGTGGAGAGGAGGAGAGGAGAGAGTCTGAATATGAAGCTCTTCTTCTGCGGATGATATCTCAGAAACTGCAGAGGGAGCTTGAGCAGCTTCAATCTCATTAGGTGAAAAAAGAAGAAATCTTCTCTCAAGGTAGGCGGTGCTTATAAGATGATCGTCAGTTTGGGGAAAGTGCTCAAATGCCTTCCAAGCTTCCCAATCTCTTGGAAGAGATCTAAACGTACTGGGACTTTAAAGTTAGTATATAGCATAAATAAATCAGAAAGTTACTCACTGGAAAAAAAAAGATCCAAAATAATTGTCGCTCACTCTTAAATCTCCGCAATCAAAGGTAGGTGATAAACCAAGATTCCTCAGTAGAGAGCCATGGTATAGAGTAGGAATTGAGATAGGAATTTCTTTTCGAAGATTTGCCAGAACAGGAATCAGGTTGAGTCTAATAATATCTCCCGCAAGTCCTACAAGCGAAAGTTCTAATAAGAAGAGTTCTCAGAACCAGAGCAAATAGGAAATTCTCCACCTGATGAACTAGGAGCTCTAACCTTGTTGCACAAGGCTTGTATAACAGTTACTGAGGCTTTCTTGCGGAAATATTCATCTTCTCCTTTGAAGGCAATTACTAGCAGTAAGTAAAGGGAGCCTGTGCCTCATACTTAGTCCAAGGATAGAGAATATCAACTTAGCGCTTACCAGCGTTGGCTAAAAAGGCCCATCGGCTACCTGCAGACATAAAATTGCGGCTCTTATGTTCAGGAATACTATGAGTCTGGAGAGACTTGTATATTTCGGTAGGCTTAGGCCGACGACTATTATCCTTCAATCTCATCAAATTCAGGCGGCTAGAAAGCTGACCTGTTAGAGATATTTCCTAAAATATTTTCAAACCTTACCTGTTGACTTTGGCCGCGAAATAAAGTTCGTTCAACATTCGAACAAACCGCGCAGTTCCGTCAACCTTGGAAGCTAGGTCACAGCAACGGGCAATGTTGAGTAAAGAGGAAACTGCCAAGTCCTTAACGTTGTCTAAAGTCCCTTCCATGATTGCCTTCAGACCCGATACCCAGCTTGAATAATCTACGTGGCCGACCGTAGTCTGGGTGCCGAAAGAAATCCTAGCCAATTGGGTGGTAAGGTCTACTGAAACATCCTTCGAAGGTTCGGCCGCTACATTTCCGGTAGCAAATCGGCTCCTTGTGTTGTCCTCGTAGTCGTAGGTATCGGTTCTCCTCCTTTTTTTGGTTCTAACGCTTTTCCTAGGACAGGCAATTGGTCCTGGATCCTCGAATCCTCCTCCAGGTGTTCTCCCAGGATTTTTCTTAGTACGCTTTCTCTTCGAGGGCTGGGAATCTCTGTTGCTTGAGGGAGGCTGATCCTTCAGAGGGGACCCAGGCAGAGACTGAGAAAGAGTAGACGCAGATGAAGGTGTGGAAGGTGCCGGTTGACAGGGGGGCGATGGGGAAAGCAACCTCAGAGAATGAGGCTCGTAAGGCGTTTCAAGAGGTGTTTTGGGAGGAGCCTGGTAAGGTGTTCCGTGAGGCGGTTCAAAATGTGTCTCAGAAGGCCTTTCGTGAGGCGACTCGAAAGGCATCTCGAAACGCGACTCGAAATGCGATTGACGGGGCGTCTCGAAATGTGTCTCGAGAGGTGATTCACGGGGCGTTCCGTGAGGTGTCTCGAAATGCGTCTCGAGGTGAGGCGTCTCAAAATGTGTCTCGAGAGGCGTCTCAAGAGGTGATTCACGGGGCGTTCCGTGGGGCGTTCCATGGGGCATCTCGAGAGGCGTTCCATGGGGCGTTCCGTGGGGCGTCTCGAGAGGCGTTCCGTGGGGCGTCTCGAGAGGCGTTCCGTGAGGCGTCTCGAGAGGTGATTCACGGGGCGTTCCGTGGGGCGTCTCGAGAGGCGTTCCATGAGGCGTCTCGAGAGGTGATTCACGGGGCGTTCCGTGAGGCGTCTCGAGAGGCGTCTCGAGAGGTGATTCATGGGGCGTTCCATGAGGCGTTCCAAAAGGTGTTTGGGAGGGGCTCTGGTCAGGCGTTTCGGAGGGTGGCTGGGAAGGCAGAGAAGGAGGGGGAGATGCAGGCTGGGGAGAAGGTAGGCGAGTTAGAGACTCCGAGGGCGTCCGTGTATTTGAGTTGGAGCCTTCCATTCTAGCCTCAACACTAACTTCACAGTATTTGGGAGTAGGCAGGGTGAGTGAGAGATTTTGTCTTGCTTTCCCCTTGAGGCTTGGACCACAACTAGGACAGAACACCTGTCTCAACTAAAAAACCTGTATGTTTAGTTTTCAATCTTGGCAACAAAGGGATACTAACTTACAGGCCAGGAAGAGGGAGGAACAGGTTGAGGACCAGCTCTACTAGAAGGAAGAGCTGCAAGAACCTCTTGCAGAGCAGGAGGAAGTCCTTCTTCTCTAGCAAGATAACTCTGCAGGGCTAAAGTCTGAGCAGCAGATAATTTTAAAATAGTCATTACTATGAGGCAAAAGTCTAGGAATAAGCAAAGTTTACCAGCCAAACATTCCAAGATAAAAGTGAAACCTTACTTTTCTTTCCAATCTTCAAGTATATCTTACTTCCTAAGTTGCTTCGGAAGAGCGGAGGGAAAAGCTCTAAGACAAAACTTTAAGCGCCCGCCGGATTTGGAGCTAAGTGTTCTAGGATAACGCGTCGCTCCAAATCCGGCGGGCGCTTAAATTGCGGCCCGCGTTCTTCCTCATCTCAAACCCTCCTCTCAGCCGACTGTTGGCCTTCTCTCACCTCTCTCACACTCGCTAATCTCCGCTTTTCTTCCTCCTCCGTCAATTGTTCTGCCGCCAGCACCTTCCTCTTCGCACATCCCAACATCGAGGTCCTCCACCTCGACATCAGTTCTACCCTACTCCTCCCAAAAACGAGAGAAAGGAATCTTACCACCATGGCTCTATTCTCCAAACCTGAGACCGTGCTAAAACAAGCCGAAGGCCTCGTTTCCGTTGGTCAAACTCATGCTGCCCTTCAGTCGCTTTCAGAAGCATTTTCGTCGAAGCGTTTTCGAAGTACCCCGGTCACGGCTTTGGAGCCTATCTGGATACGGTTCATGGAACTTTGCGTGGAATTAAGGAAGGGAAGGACAGTGAAAGAGGGGCGGATGCAATAGCCCAGAATACGAATGGTCGCCTCCACTGGGAGCGGCCGCCTCACATTTGCAACGAGTCGGTTGACGCCCGTGCGTGGGGTCAAAGGGGTCAGGGTTAAGGTTCGTTTCAATTCCCTTCTGTCTTTTTTTTCTCTCCTTACTTATCCTTCCACTCCCTTCCTTCCCCTCTCCTATTCCCTCTCCCTCTTCCCCCTCCACCCTCTCCTACTCTCATAGATCCTCTCCCACGCCTACGAAGCCATCTCCGAATGCATGTCCCTCCGCAACAATGGCGACTTCCGCAAGAAAATGGGCGCCGAGGAGGAGGATTCCCTTGTCGGCACTACTGTCGCTGGCGCTACGGTTCATGGAACTTTGCGTGGAATTAAGGAAGGGAAGGACAGCGAAAGAGGGGCTGATGCAATATAAGAATCTTGCCCAGAATACGAATGTGGGGAAGTATTGAGGTTGTGTTGGGTAGGTTTATTGAGATGGCAGAAGGGACGGTCGTGGAGGCGAAAGAGAAGTCGCTGCTAAGGAGGTTGAGCTCGGTGGCGGAGCAGCTGGGGACATTGATGACCTCGAAGCTCCATCCCCTCCGGAATCCATATTACTTTCTTCCGCTTCCTCCCCGTCCTCTGCTTCGTCGATTCACTCGGATCGCACTTCACGTGCTCTGATAACACCATCTCTGAAATTCCTTTGGGAATCCTACCGCACATCCCTCGAAACTCTCAAAAACAATGTCAATCCGTGGCTCAAAAAGCATTCCGTTTCTGTCTTATCAACAACTGTAAAACCGAATTTCGTCGTTTATGCAAGACTCTTCGCCTTCATTGAGCGAACGTAGGGAAATACGCTGCTCAACAACGCGAATTACTCGCCGCCGGGGGAGCTGCGACTAGGGCGGGACATCGTCAGATCAATCTAGGGGACCTGGATACACTGCAAAGGCGTTTAGATACGAGGTTCGCCCAGTTGAACACCAGGGTGGAACTGGAGCTCTGGCAGGAGGCTTTTAGAAGCATTGAGGATATACCTAACCTGCTGACGACAGCAAATTCGATGCCGCAGATCGTTCAGCCTTTGAAGACCGTTGCGGGCGCCGCTGCGACTACCACTCCTTCCCTTGTCGGTGCTACTGCCGCTGGTGCTGGTGGTTCCGTTACGGCCAAGGCAGCTTCCGGTGTTGGCTCCGGGGCTGGATCGGCACCCGCTTCCTCTTCGTTAACAATAAAATCGACAACGATGGCCAATTACTACAAAAAACTCTCTCGCGTGTTCTGAGGGTCTGGCCACGCCTTATATCACGCCGCCGCTTGGGCGAAGTACTATAATCTAGTTCCGTACGCTGGGGCGAAGGCCGTGGGGACTGGGGAAAGTAAGGAGGTTTTGGCAGGTAAAGTGATCGTCAGGGCTTTGGCGGTCCCAGAGGGAAGTGGAGGTATGTTGTTTTGTTGGAGCCATTGTCTTAATTATTACTCACCAATTATTTGAACACAGGTCCACCTTCCCTTCACCGTCTCTCTGCCCTTCTGAATCTTCCTTCTCCTACCTCCGGATCAGCGACTCCGTCTTCCTCTACCTCGACTTCATCCTCTCAGAACCCGGCTCCATTCCGATCTGCTCTGCTCTCATCCGCTCTCACCCAAGACGTCTTCCTCCTACGGTTCAAAAACTCTATCACGCGCTCGAGGTGGATTTCGACCCGTGGACGTTATGCGAGGGTGTGGCGCCGTTATTAGAGGAGTTGGGTGGGGGAGCATCTACTGTTGCAAGCGCTGAAAACGCCGAAAACAAAACCGATGAAGTCAAGGAAGGTTCCACGAAGGAAACGACGCCTCTCCTCCCTCAAGCTCTCCTGTCCCGCCTTCTCACACATCCCTCGGAGGGGTATTCGTCTATCAAAATTTCCTTCCTCGTAGACTTATCCGCGCCGTTGAACGGCCTCAATTTGACAGAAGGAACCGCAGAGACTACAGTATTTACCCCCGCCTCAATCGAGAGCTATATTATATCCTGTTGATCGTTCTCTACGGCCACAACGAATAGGTAGCTAGGGTTTTTACATGAGTTATATTTGTGCTTGGGTGTGATCACCTAAACTAGTCAAAGAACAAGCCCGCGATCGGGAAGCTGCAAGGAGAAAAGCCGAATTGGGCTCTCATCTGGTTCTCTTGAGTTGGTAAGACTGGTAGTTATAAAGAGGGGTACTGTATTGCTTTTCGTATTTTGTTCTGAGCCGTACAAGATTGTTCTAGATAAAAATCAAACTCTGTGACGGCAAAGGTTGTTCCATCTATTTTGGCCTGATTGTCTCCAATACTCCTCTTTCATGTCCTCTGCAAATAAATCTTTTTCGTAAACCCATCTTGAAGAAAAAAGGTTGAGGACATATTCAAAGCAAAAGTTGTATAACTCACTCATTGAAATTGTCTCCCCAACCCTTCCAAGAAACCAGGTAATCCCAACCCTCTCGAAATCCCGCCCTACTGTTTTTCCTCCGATAGTACATGTCCCCATTTCGGGGCCAATCAGGGTTAGTGGTCTTGCGGTGTTGGAGAATAGCACCTGAAGATAATAAGTAAATAACAAAAACATAAACAAGGAAAAGGCTCACTAATCTCCCATTCCTGTATACCTTGACAAGTTCTTACAGGGTTGGGACGAATGGCTTTCTGTTTTTTTTGCTAGATGTAACAATCAGAGACATATCAACAGAGTTAGATACCACCCAAAACTCACTTGAGGCATTTTTAGCAGGCTGGAGGATGCGGATGGAGAACAAGAAGCAGAAGCGCCAGAAGCGCCAGAAGCGCCGGAAGTGCCAGAAGCGCCGGAAGTGCCAGAAGCGCCGGAAGTGCCAGAAGTGCCAGAAGCGCCGGAAGTGCCAGAAGCGCCAGAAGCGCCGGAAGTGCGGGAAGCTGGTGACAGAATTCCCAGGAGGCTACTTCACCAATTCTCATGACTTCAAGTTCGAGTTTCCCTTGTCTTTATTGTGGACACCCTTGTAAAACCGAGGCAGGTCGTCGAAGCCATGTGAAACAGACACTATGTAACTACAAGCCTGGTTTGATACCCTTATCAACTATAGCAACAACAGTTTCTTTGGGCAGTCCGACAACGCTTTCAACTTCTTCAAGTTCAACTTCTTCTGATTATAGTGAAGAGATGATCATGGATGTCGATAATGGGTCCAGAGAAGCTGCCTCAGAGCCTTTTACAGTTCGCTTTCCCAATGCTGGGCTACCTGTAGGCCAAGGGGCAACATTTTTGGATGATTTTAACGACGATCGTTTTGCCGATGAGAGAGAAACCAATCTCTACTATCCTTTTGCCTCTAGGCCTGAGTGGGAAACTGCTAGCTTTTTGCTTAATTCTTCGCTTTCAATGCTTGAGATAGATAGCTATCTCCAGCTCGAACTTGTACGTGTTCCTTTCATAAATTTAGCTAAGCTGAGCTGAAGTGTCGTAAACCTAGACGAAAAGAAATAATCTATCTTTCAACACTGCACAAAGATTACATGATCTTACAGATCTTCTACCTGCTGTCCCTTGTTGGAAGTCGAAGACTATGAGAACTTTACCACTCTATCCTTCCCGAACACCTGTCGTTCTTTATTATAGAGATGCTGTAGAAGTTCTACAAGATCTAATGAAGAGTCCTTTAATATGTGATGCACTCAACTTCAGTCCTTTGCAAATATTCGAAGATTCTAGGAAATTGGTCCGTGTATACGACTCTTGGTTATCTGGAACAAGAGCTTGGGAAATGCAGGTGAGCTAATGTTCAACGCTCAAAAACTGGAAACTTAAAGGGAATGATGATGTAGAGCCAACTTCCTGAAGGCGCAACTTTGTTAGGCACCATCTTGTCCTCAGACAAAACTACTGTCTCTGTTATTACGGGAAACCGAGTTGCCCATCCTCTATTGATTTCCCTGGCAAACATCGATTCAGATTTGTTGAGCAAAGCTTCTTTGTACTTGTTCAATCTTCTCGCCCTTCTTCCTGTCCCTAAATATATCGAAAGAAAAACTGCTATACGTGGGGTGCTGGAAAATCGATTATACCACGAATGTCTGGATATCGTTCTCCAACCTCTCAAAATCGCAGCTCAAATAGGCTCCATAATGAGTGATCCACTCGGACAGCTCAGAGTTTGTTATACACCCCTGGCGAGTGCTATAGTGGATACCCCGGAAGCCTCTTTGATAGCCTGTACAGGAGGAAAGACCTCGCCTTTTACCAAGGCAATCTACAAGGATTTTGGAGATGCTAAACGTCACGCTCCCCGTTTAACCACCGACACCCTAAATGCTATAGACAGTATCCAAGCAAGAAATATCTTTCCTCAGGATCTTCCCGCCTATCAAAAGGCTTCTGTGACAGCCCGTACTAACGGCGTTGTTTCTCCTTTTTGGAGAGACTGGCCCCTCGCAGAACCTTGTGAATTTCTCACTCCGGAACCGCTACACCACTGGCACAAAATGTTCTGGGACCACGATATAAAATGGGCTATACAGGCTGTTGGTGCTACTAGTATTGATTTCAGGTTCTCTATCCACCAACCAACTGTTGGCTATCGCAGTTTCAAAGAGGGTGTCTCAACTCTCAAGCAAGTCACTGGTCGGACTCAAAGGGACATTCAGAGATACCTAATCCCTCTTATTTCAGGGGCTGTAACGTCGCAATTTGTCACAGCTCTCAGGGCTTTGATGGACTTTCGCTACGCAGGACAAGCCACTAGATTCAATCAAGTTTCTGCTTCCAGAGTACAGGCTGCTCTTGACGAGTTCCACGAAAACAAAGACATTATCCAACATCTAAAAGCTCGCGTCAATCCCAAGGGAGTTCCCATTGTTCATTGGGAAATTCCGAAACTAGAGTTCATGCAAAGCGTTGAGCCCAGTATCCGTGCCTCAGGACCTATAATGCAGTGGACAGCAGACACTACAGAACACGCTCATATTACTCTTGTAAAGGATCCTGCTAGATCCGGAAACAACCACGACTTTGAGGTTCAAATCTGTAGACACCTTGATCGTCAGGCAAGGGTCAGAAGGTTTGATTTAATGACCGCCATGGTGGACGCTAGAGTTGACTTTCGCCTGGGTGATATAGAAGGAGACGAAGGTAGAGGAGATGAAGGAGGAGACAGCGGGAAGGAACTGTTGGATGAAGAAGAGGCTACGACGAAAATCTCATCCTCTGAGCAACTAGCAGCTCACCTCAATCCTGTATCAAAGAAGCTATTTGGATCATTTCGTCCTAAACGTAACTTCTTCCTTAGGGCCCGCCTGTTGAAGCAAACACCATCAGCCCCCCTTCCCCTTCGCATCTTCTCAGATGAAGTATCTGGAGAAATCTCAGCATTTAGTTTTGTCCGGGACGCTGACTTGAAAACTCTCACAATCGAGCAAGTCAGTATCCTCTATGCTCTTCCTGACTTCCGAGGAGCTTGTGTAGATTTCTTGGAACGATATGAAGCAAAGACTGTGAGCTTTGTAATAGGCGGACGAAGAGGAAACTCTCAGTTGACGTTACCTTTTACCAAAGTAAGAAATTGGTCTAGGTTCCGTATACAGTCTAAAACGTACTTTAACACCGATCTTCTCACTGATCCTCACACTATATTTGCTGCCCCTCCAAGTGCTGACTGGGAGTTTGGACGACAAAATGCAGCAATCATTAATATTGATCCTAGCTTTGAGTGGCCAAGAAGTTCTCTGGAAGGTGAAGCGTCAATATTTGTTGAGTTGTGTTTTACTGATTAAAACTCACTTTTCTGGTTACATTTTTAGGACACTGCGTAGTTTTGGTGAAGGTCCTTTTTACAGTCTCCCAGCCAAGAAAGCCTTCACCGCCTGTGAGGGGTACTGATCAGTTTTTGGCTTACTGTGAGCGGCTGGACGTCGTGAATCAAGCTCTTCCACCCCACAAATATTGTCATCTTTCTGGATACAACTCTTGGCCTCCTTACAATCCTGATTATTCCTCTGGGTGCTTCATTCTAAAAAGAGCGAGAAGAGCTGATGGCACTCCTTTCGGGGATGTCATTCCTGTTTCTCAATTTCGCTCTATCGCTGATATTTGTCCTCGTTATCGAGGTAATCCTCACCCTTCTTTGAAGCAAGAATCAAGCCAATATCATAGTGACGAGTTTTTATTGAATAAATATTTCAACAAAGAACTATTTTTTGCTATAGATAAAGTTGATCCTTCTCTTACCAGTTCAGTAAAGTAGTACATTTCGATTAGCCTATCTACAGTCAAATTGCAGGGTACAATAGTATTACGATGTAACAATTACAGTTTTTGATCCTTTTGATTTCTCCTCATTTACAATTAATTTGAAAGCAGCTAAAGCACCTGAGAGCACCTGAGAGCAATGAAAGCAAAGAAAGCACTTGACGGAAACTTTTTGTGGAATCTCTTGCTGGGAAATGCTGGGAAATGCTGGGAGCTGCTGGGAGAAAATTAAGCGAAAACCCAGGTTTTGCAGATGTTGGACGTCGCAGAGACTGTTAACGGGACGGAAGAGGAGGGAAGACAACCTGCCGAATCATCTTTGACCCTTCCAGCGATGCCTCTCAAAGCTTCCAACTCAAGCAGCTAAGCTCTGCCTCTGCCTCTGTCTGTTCGTTTTCGCAGTGGCAGGCAATAGGCACTTTTAATCGATCATCAGCCCTCCTTCTATCCCATAATACCTGACAATTTCTCCAAGGTCCAATACCTTGGGCTGAACATGATTATGTTAACGTTGCTCTTGAACTTAAATGTTCAGACCCGCAGACCGCGTAAAATTTGTCTCTTCTTCGAGAATATCGGATGATACTAAGTAAGAGTCATACTGACTGAACTGATTCCTGGCTGATTTACTCCACGCTCTATCCGAAGTCTTTGCGAATGCACTTCGAATTTGGTATTGAATTTTCCACAAAATATTCAGCTCGAGGTACGCCTGTACTTCGCATCTACATCACCAACTGATGAACAGCATTCTTGCTGCTGACAGTGACACCGTCAACACCTTTCTAATGATGTCTTAGACCTTTCTATGTAGTCCAGAAACGAGAGAATCGTGACAGTCTACTGTACTGATTCATTAATCCTACTTTTCTTATTTGCACCAGCTTGCAATTGGCATATTCAGCGAATCTATGCCAGACAGCTTGAACATTAATAAATTTTCAGGAAGTACTTATACTGTGGATTTCCTCTGTGTTACCCCAGTCAACCCAGCTTCCTCGACCAGCTTCTGACTTGCGTTCACTATACAATGTTCACTATGAAATTTTCCGTGGTGAGCCCCAATCCCTCGAATGATGTTCGACGTTCAAGCCATTGCTGATTCTATACCTTACCTTATTGTACAGATTGTATCAATGTCTTTAACGTACCTGTTCGGGGCGTTTGCCAGCAATTTGACCACCGACGCCGTCGTTCCAGTCTCCGGTACCAACATGGGATCGATTCAGCTCCCCAACGGTGACACACGCCTGTACTACCAAGACCAACATAACGGCTCGATTATCGAAATGGTCATATCGAATGCATTCACCATCGGAGTGTTTGAAGAATCTGCTGTCTTGGTTCCTGCGTCGCAGGTCAGGTCCAATTCTCCCGTGGCAGTTTCCTTAGTCGCAGATGGAGATACCTTCGTTCAGGTCTGTAGTACTACATTCCACCATTTGCCACGAATCGGAGACTTCCAAACACTGAATAGCCAATAAATTATTAGGTTCATACCTTCTTTTTCTCTCCGGAAAATGTCTTGAGCCAGTACTATTGGGACGATGTACTTGGTATTCAAGGAGGCGCGAATTGCCTCACCTGTGTCACAAACAAGGGGTTTGTTGGTGTTGCAGGTAGTCAAATGTTGTATGCCATGGCGAGCTCTGCTACTTCTCCACCGACTTTGCGAGTAGGGTTCGTGAGCGCGGGGGCCCCTAATACAATCAGCGAGGCAGTCAACACTGGCAGTGGTTGGAGTGTGGCTTCTTTGTCGACCTAAGCAACAAACTATGGCTGAAATTTTCTTATATGTACTCGACTAGTACCTAGTACATGTGTCAGTATCTTTGACTCGGAAATTGAATATTTAACTGCTTTCAGTGACGAGTTTAATAAAAACGCCAGCCCCCAAGCAAGAAATTGTACATATCGAATGTACACAAACAATATCACAAATCAATCATAAGTAATATGTATTTCTGATTTTCATAAAATCAGTGCAAAAATGAGAAACATCGAGGGAAAGAATACGCATACACGAGTGTCACAATCACAACTTGATATGGATATCTTTAACAAAGGACTACCGCTTGGCAATGGAATCTGTGACTCGTCGAGATAGAGACTCGATGAATCTGCAGTTGCGAGGATTTTGATTGTTGCAATTACATCGAGAAGTAGTTGTTAACAATGCCTTTGAGATTGTACCAGAACAAATTGGAATTGAGATATTAAGAGGAAGTGCTGTAAGCGAACAGTAAGCAGAAAAGACATAATACGATCCTGGAACCAATGTCAGACTGCCGCTTTCATCCAATCGACCACCTCCTCAGCCCATCGTTCACCCTGCCCAGACATGAGGGCGAATGTTATGCTAATATGATTATGGCCAGCAGCGATGATCTTGGGTACTTTCTTGTCCATGAGAGTCGATAAAGCATCTTGGAATAGTTCCCCGGTCCGAAGGAACGGCTCTGGATCCCTTTCCGATTCTGCCAACAAAACACGGTCAAATATAGAAATTTTGTCTTTTGGGATGCCCTGCAGCAAAGACAGCGGAGTGTTTTCCTTTGCCTTGTCCAGGCTACCAAAGAACTGGGTTGCAACCTCTGGATCGAATGTAGGCCCTACTGTTTCCATATCGCAGGTATATGGACAAGAAATCATGATAATGCCTTTGACCTTCGACTCGACGTTTTCGGGAAGAAGAGAAAGCAATACCATCGTTGCGACGTTCAAGGCCCCGGCAGAATGACCCATAATGAACAAAGAGTCGAGATCGATATCGATGATGTTTTGATGTACAAGGGAGTGTGAATTTTCGGTGATCCACACAATTGCGTCCCGAACGTCTTCCGTGGGGGCTGGGTAAGTGACTTCGGGACTCAATCGGTAGTCGGGAATGATGGTGATGAAACCTTTGCGAGAGAAGTACGCGCCAACGTTGGCATAAGCCAAGTCTGCTGGGGCCGGTAGGGTTCTGGAGCCTGTCGCGTATCCTCCTCCATATACGAAGAACAGGATTGGCGTTTTCCCACCAGCTGCAGGCTCTGCAGGGTAGTACACATCCAGCTTGACCCCATGAATCAATTTCAATCACAAGCGCACTGCACGAAAGAGCTGTGAGTACGTACCTTATGCCTGTCTGTAGAACCGTACTTGAAGGTCCTCCGTGCAGTCGATAGAATCAAGGATCTTTTCTCTTCCAACAACGGAGCGAAGTGGCCAATCGCTGTACCCAAAAATGGGTTGTATGAGATCCAGTTCAGGTAAGGCTAAAAGCGGGCGCACTAGGGAAGATTATCTTCGATATATCTCTTTCTTTGAGCTCTGCAATTTTGTCCATCGCTGAAGGATGGGTGATTTAAGGAGACTGGGAACAAACAACCCCACGAAGACGTGTGATAATTACAGAACTCATCCTGTGACATCGGTTACAATACTTCTCATGGGTAGTCATGAGTCTGAGGCTAGTATGAGTCGGGCAAGATAGGGTGATCGTTATCGATGTGGCAGGCCCATGCTGATGGGGATGTACTAAGTATGTGAGGCTTGCAATTATAAAGGGCCTAATACCCTTAGAGCTAACTCCCGACATGGCAGGAGGTAGGCTCTAGAATTTCTATATTCCGAAAGACAGGATCTGTTGAATTCGAGCGACCAAGTTTGGCCATGGATGATTGTTGTCGGGGAGCAAAGATGAAGAGCTTACACTGCACAGCCACGTCCAACACTACATAGTACGTTAAACATTTTATAGTTAAGCCTCATGGCTATACAAGACGAGCTACTTAGGCAGCCTACGGCATACATATACTCTTACAGTTTTCTTCAAAAACACACCTAACCGTGATTTTACTTTGGCAGTGGAGGTGTCTTCACCAGCACAATTTGCATATGTTTCTCCGCATATCGGTTGCCCGGTATGTCGCTTTCCTCCGCAATCTTCCTGAGCGCAGCAATCTCTTCCGCACTGAGCTTCACATCAGCAGCCCCCATGTTCTCTTTCACATACTTCAAGTAAAGTATCATAAGCATCCTTTGCAGACAATTCAACTGTCAGGAAATTTGTACCTTGATCTTTTTTGTCCCTGGAATGACGACAAAGTCATCACCTTGGGCAAGTATCCAGGCAAGCGTTACTTGACCTGCTGTTGCGTTGTGCTTTCGACCGATTGCCTCGATTTGTTTGACAACATCGAGAATCTTGGGGAAGTTCTCTGCCTGATATCTTCACAGAACATAGTTCAATAGACTGGATAAATGATGAGCACGACGATATACTTGGGTACAGTCCTTCGGAAGTCACCTTCTTCGAAATCATCAGGCGATTTCTGGGAATGAGATTGCTCCAATCAGAATCATACACGTATATCGAGCTTTTCAAGAAAGACCTACATATTGACCGGTAAGAAGGCCTCTCGCAAGGGGAGAATAAGCTACAATCGTGACGCCAAGCTCGCGTGCAGTTTTGAGAAGACCGATTTCTTCAGACTCAATGTCAAGAACAAAAGGTGAGAATTCGACTTGAAGGGCAGAGATGGGATGCACAGCATGTGCACGGCGAAGATCTTCGGCTGTACATTCAGACAAACCCAGATATTTCACTTTTCCTTCCCTACAAAACATCATTGAATGCTTGACAGATCGATTAGGGAAGTAAGCGCCGCCTACATACTTGACAAGCTCGGCCATAGCACCAACGGTAATCTCGATTGGGATCTTGGGATCGGGCCTACGAGGAGTCAGGTTTCATGAGAAGTGGCCCTGCTGGGGGAGATACAAATGCACCTGTGTTGATAGTATAAGTCGATGGTTTCGACACCAAGACGTTCAAGCGACGTGGCGAATTGCTCCTTAACGAACTCTGGATCACCACGAGGGCCTTGCGGGGAGATTCCGAACTTGGTAGCGAGGAATATCTCATCGCGCTTGCCCGTCTTTTTGAACCTGGGGAGAATCCGATGTTTGAGCATCGCGTTCCGATCGTTGAGGCGTTTTCGTACCATTTTCCAAGAAGAGCCTCAGAGTCCGCATATATATGAGCAGTATCGATATGCCGACATCCACTCGCATATACAGCATCTAGGACCTGCAAAGATGTTTGTTTGCCTTTCTTTACTTTGGATGAGGAGCGGCACACCTTGAATCGTTCTTCATCAGACTCAACCTTCCCATAGAATGCGCTGATACCCATGGCACCAAATCCAACAGGATGAACTTCAGCATTTCCTATTTTTCTGAGAGGCAAGGTCATTGTAGAGGAGAAAATACTCTCGAGATGATGGTGTGGACCAAGTGGTGAGAATTGTTAGACTCTCTCCGCCCGGCGTACGCACAGCCCGCACATTCTGCTTCCGTTCGATTACATATACACTACTATACAGTTTATCAGCCACCTGTGCGCGGCGGACGAGGGCTCCCTCAGTTGTTTTCATATCCAACTGAGGTGAGCCCTGTATTACCCACTCACATATATAGCATACTCATAACATATGTAGTATTTACTACCTGACAGGTACTTAATACAGTTGTTTTCATATCCAACTGAGTATTTACTACCTGACAAGAATTATTTGTATAGTATCAGTGGTGACTCTCCCACTACTTACGACTACTGACTCCGATGAGTCCAAGTTGAAGAAGGAATTGCCCGGTATAGTACCGGATCACCACGTCTTCAGTCCCAAATCAGCTTGAGGTATTTCATGCTCACTGGATGAACTCAGTCGCCTTGAGGGCTATGAAGTTAAGCAGGGTTGGATCGGCACATTGGGCTGATGGCTCTGAATCGCACCGGCAAAGCACATCACCGGTACATATGTAGGTGCGCAATCTAAAAGCAGGACAACTCATAGGTGTATGGTGAAGGTAGCGAAGACCTGAAATTGAATCGAAGAGTACTCCGCACTTTGCTGGTTTCTTCCTTCGTAAAGGTCGGCGTATGCGAAGTTGTTCGACTGTGAGTTTTTCAACGCCAAGAACCGCCATTCATTGACCATTTTGACCATCGAAGATTGTCAAACCTTTTGTACTATTCTCTTCCTCTTGAGTGTTTTTGCATGCCAGCCATTGATTGATTCTAGTTCGTCCTTCATTCTTTTGTGATCAATACCGCAGTATTCCATGAGGGGCAAGGGTGTTCCTGAAATCGAAGGGGGTAATCTCTGAGCAGGTAATTGTAGACATGAAGTAACGTAGTTCACATGGAATGAATGTAGGAGTTTACTCGCTGACTTGGAACGACTGCTGGAACGCGAATTGCATGTGTTGATCAAGCTGCGCAGGCCAAACTTTAGCTGCGTACCCCAAACTTTATGCATCCAGGCTTCTTCTGTTCTTCAAAATGGTCGTTGCATTCATATGAAGTAAATCGAGACGCGCAAGCTTGAACTTCTTGCACTTCTTCCTACACACCTTTGAATGGAGAAGAAAGGAGGACGACTATTTTGAAATTTCAGATACTTTCTTCAATACTGCATAAAATGTGAAGTTCTTTCGTATTTCGCGCCCCAAGTTCGACGTCCGTTCGATGGCGTCTCCCACTCAAGCAACATCCAATCATATCCAATCATTCTTCGAACAATATCCGCGGTTCACTTATGATCCCACTGGCGAAACTATGTATCAGTTCAGGATGATGTGCAGGTCGTACGGCTGGCGCCCTGATAGTGAAGAACGAATGCAAGCCCTTGAAGGGGTACGAGATGCCATTGCACTCCAGTTCAATGCATTCTACGGAGATGATGCAAACAGCTTGAACGGTTGGCACAGCCTGTATCGAGCGTTACAAGTTCAGGACATCCCGGATACAGTGAAAGGTTGTAAAGAGGTGCGAGTGATTTTCTTCCGTACCAGTTGTATTTACCTGAATATGAACCTCATCAGGGTATTAAGACCATCCACGTCAACATATGTGATTTGGTGGATCATAAAGAAGATGTCCCAACGAAGTTTCCCTCTGAAGCTGCTCTTGCTCAATACAGTCGCGACTCGGGAAAGATATACCCACGTCAAAATGCGCATGCGGGAGGGTTGTTGAGGTTCCTTTTGCGGCAAATATTTGGAAAATATCAGGGTCAGCAGCGTGAGGGTGTACAAAGACGAAGGGGTCAAGGGAGGTCAAGGGCAAGGTAGTGGACATGGGAAACAGGGCGGTTCGAATCGTCGACGCCGCGACTAGGTCGAAAGACCACACTTCCTAAGTCATTCCACCATCACTAGCGTTAGGAATGTGGTCAAATCTTGTGGGAAGTGTGCAAAATCCCGTTCTGTGGCCATCCTTAGAAGTTTACCTATCTTTTATGCATGTATTATTCGAGGGCGGCGCCGCACGACAGAATAGTAGCTGCTGATCTAGGTTTAGAACTTAGCAGTAGCTTGAGTTGAAGAGACAGATAATGGAATCCCAGTCGGAATCCCAGATCACATGGGGCTGAATCAAGTTTTTGATCCGAATCATGAATGCGCCGTTTCCCTCAACTCGTCTTTCTCTCAAACCCACTAGAAAACCCAACCATTGGAGCTGATGCAGATGGGTCAACTGAATCAGCTCAAAGGACCGACAAGTCAATCGGGGAGGCATCAAAACGAGGTCAAAAAAGAGGCAATGCGTGGAATCTGGAAGTGGTAACGAGGTATGCAATGCATTCTCATATTGAGCGCATTGTATAGATCTAACTCTGCTCATTTATAGCTCGATGATCATGAAAATCTTGCTGGCCCTTTGCGCCCCTCGTTTGAGGATGTGAATGAGAATATAGATGAACCCAATCAACGATCTCCTCCCTCTGGCCCCAATCAGAGATCACCAAGTCTTGTTCCACCACCATCTCCAACCCCACCCCCACCTGATTGTCTTGCGGATTCCGAACTGTCCTCTCGGAGATTGAAGCAGTCTGGATCGCTCAAGAGTTCATCAGAGCTCTTAGAGATGTCTCACTCGAGAACGGTGACCTGGAAGCGGAGTCTCTGGCCAAGCTTCTCAATCCATCAATTTTGGTCTTGCAATCTGGACATGATCAGTGCTAGCGGGGCGCACAATTTAAGATCATTCACAAAGAACATCGGGTGACATCTGTACACCAGTTCACGTTAACTCAAGTCTGGATCTGCCTCACTCTTGCTAAGATTCATCCGCAGCTTCGTGAAGGCAAGGTAGACGGGGGGGCTGGCTAATCGACGCTCCAAAATTCACCGTATTCCAAAATTCCACTTCGGCCTCAGCTCCGTTACCTTTGACAGCAAATCCTGCACCTTTAAACCCATCGACTTTAGCGCTATCACCACCGCCCGGACGTTCATCCTCGTGAATACAAACTCGCGGAGTAGATATAAGCTCACTTGGGATCTTCAACTAGGATGCGGAGAGCTGGAGTGCGGGGTTGGGTGGGTTCGAGATGGATGGTGAGTTAGTTGTGGGTGTAGGTGTACGTCCTGGACTTCATGAGGATAGGGAGTTTCCACGTTCCCCCAACTTACGATTACCCGCACCCGTCTCCGTACGCCTATCCAGGGCGTCACACGTCGGATGTCGGCACTTCAAGGGACGATCCGTCAGTGTATTGGGGTGCGACCAAGACAGAAAGCAAGAGGGTCGAGAATTCGAAGGAGAGGCTGAGGATGGACACGAGGAAAGCCATGACTCGAGAGAGTCCGAGAAAGTTAGTATATAATTGATCTTTAAACTCTGTTACTATTACGATTACTCATGGTCGATCTTTTTACCATTCTTTAGGAACGCAACTCCCAAACCCTGAATGGCATTGTCGAAAGCAGACTCAATGTGATGCTATCGCCGTACCAGATTTCGAACAAGTACAGATGCGGTGGAGGAGAAGAGGAAGGAGAAAAGTTCATCGTAGCCTGAAGCCGGAGCGAGTCCAGCTGTTACGCTAAGGAGTAGTCGCAGCTTGCCAAGGGTCGATATAGCTTGACGAACAATGTCATTCTTAACAAGGTATGTTCATTCGTTCGGTTTTTATATACACTACTTGATTCATCACGGACTTGTTTACAGCTTCAACTTCCTCTTATCCATACAAAGGCAGCGCAATGTGGATATCAGAATCGAGCCTCCTACATCGATGATGCTGATGCTTAGTCCTTTGTTGGCAGCTTTGGATTTGGCTTCGGGGTGTCAGTACCCAGCACCTCTTCCTCCTTCGCCATCGTCTGTCTGCGCAGACGTCGATATCAATATTACCAAAGTTAACAGCTCATTCTCCATCAACAACGTCGGTACCATTTGCGCCTCCTTTGTCAACGCAACGGCCACGGACTAAAGCTCGAACTGAATGACCTCGGCCAGCTTATAGGGCCACCCACGAGGATTTTGACTACAAAGGGGGCATGGAGTTAAGCGACGCTTGATGACCAGAGGAGAGGGTGATTTTTGCGGGACATTGACTCTTTCTGAGTACCCTCACTCATCCTTACTCATATGATATGACTATCAGATTCACTGTATCAGAATGTTAGAACGTGACCTGTCAAAGTTAGGCGCTTAATAACTACTATTTTCTACGGCTCTCCTTTACCTTGGAATACCTGTCTTCGGCTGCCTTCAGTAAAATCATGAATCAACAGATTGAATGGCTAGTCTACACATTCCTATCCATCACAGCCGACGTATTGGACACACTTCTGTCCTGTGTTATTTCGAACAGCAAGCCCCGTCTCAGTCTACAAGTGAGTGAGGTTCATTTACCGGTACCATGGTTCTTCCCTTTCTTACAGAAAGCATCTTTTAGCACTCTGACGTAGATGATCTGAGTGATGAGGAGATCTTGGAGCTCCGAATGAAGGCGCCGAGACTTAATTCAGACCATGGAGTCGTGAAGCTTACACCTAGCACAGTGGCCAAAGCATCACAAGACATGGATGAAGATATGTCGGATGCCTCGGAAGCCAATGCCCTGAAACTAGTATTTGCACAGACAATCATCCCTGTCCCACGAGTCCACCGCGTCGTAAAGCGCAAATGGGACTACCTCATTGTCCAGGACTATATCAAGGGTCCGACTCTCGCTAACGCCTGGTCCACCTATACGATATGGCAGAAAATCGGTGTTGCATTTACCCTTCGCTGCTATGTCCGCCAACTAAGACGATTGAAGGCGTCTCCTTCCACCCCACCAGGTCCTATCGGCGCTGATGGTCCCCGCATATGTGAATCACCGATTTTTGGGCAGGTTCAGTCCCATCGAGGACCTTTCGCTTCGTATGCAGAACTGACAGCTTTCTTCAATCAACGAGCGAAGATGGCATATGACGCTATTGATCTTCCCGAGGACCACCCGTCGAGGAAACAGCGGTTTGATAATTCTGAGGCATTGGTTTTTACGCACCAGGATATAAACCCTCGGAATATCATTGTTGGTGAGGATGGGAGACTATGGATCATTGACTGGGCATGGTCAGGGTATTATCCGCCTTGGTTTGAGTATGTTGCAATGAGTAGGCAGTTAGAGAATGAGGAGGTCATTGGATCGGACCACAAGTATTGGGATTTATTAATTCCTTTTGTTTGTGGGCCATATTTTGAGCAGGATAAGTGGTTATCCAAGATGTCAAGAGGTCTGTACTACCGATAGAGTACTACAAATGGAACACTGCCGGCGGGCAGCCTATGACTCTGTGCCAGTTCTGAGTCTTTCTTTTATACACACATTTTCACGCACCCTTGTTAACAGGTTGAGAAAGGAATCACTCATCTCGGTGCAACATCTAATTCTTCCTACCTTTGACTACTACCGATCTAGGTACCTCTAGCTCCACTTAAGCTCTACTGTTACCCACTTCCCATTCTTCATCGTCGTTCTTAAATCTTACTTTGCCACCCAAGTTCCAACATCATCTCTACCCATTCACCGTCTGAAGTCAACTCGGATACACTGTCTGGGGCTGCAGCCTCGAGTGCCAGTTCATTGCGAGTTCCTATTGCTTCGGGGCCAGGATTCATATCGAGTTCATTTCCTTCGTGTGCTGTAGGTGTTTCTGGCTCCCAGTTAGGTCTGACAGGTAGGTGCTACCTCTGGAGCGGATACCGGTCTCGCAAACGACCCGGACCGTCAGCGGGTCACCATCTCCACCTTTGCATAATCCTTCGTTCACTTTTCAGAACGCTTCAATTCCAACCGCCAACGGGAATTCTACCAACTTCGTCATCGATGCTCGCCTCTTGCTCATTGCATTCTTTCGATTAGGCACCCATCCTTCGGATATTTTCCCCATCGAAAATGGCTCTAAGACGCATATTAGACATGCCGGGTTCTCTTTCTGCCGCCGTCGTTAACCTTCATACAGTCATAGAACTAGTACTTTTATGTTCCAGTGAGCAATCCATCCGCGTACTTATGCCAAACATAGCTTATGTTATATCTGTCATTGCTAGATGAACACTCTACTCTCCAGGGAATTGACCATTGACGACTCGGATGATTATCTCTGATTCACAATTAAGAATAATGCTTTTGTATTTGGAATAACAATATCTAAATCATGACAATTGAGGACTTTCAGGGACCGACATACTATTACTATCCAGTCCTTGTATGTCCTTGTTGGTTGGAAAACAAAAACCTCAAGTCTTTTCTTCGCAACAATCATTTTTCCGGTGAATGATTGCGGAAATGTCATTTTCCGTATGTGCTATATCATTGTCTTACTGACCTGGATCCTGGTAATTTCAAAAGTTTAAAAGGCTTATAACCGCTCCGATTTACGAGTATCAGAACAGAACACATCACAAATTCCCCTCCACAAGTAGGCTTTCTCGAGCTGGTGCTAATATTCTGAGAAAAAACCATCATGTTACTCTTCGACACCCCGTTCGTTCGTCGAATTCTGGACGAACATCCTATCTCCCAGATTGTATCCGTGCTCGGTATGGTCATCATTGTCTGGTACCTCTATGCCGGCGATGGCCCTCTGCTTCATAGAGCTCGAGATATTCAAGGCGTTGGAGTATTGGTCATGCTGCCCTTAGGATTCAAGTTTATACTGCTCTACCTTCTCCTTTGTTATGTTCGTACCATTTACTACGCCATCCCATCCTCTCCACCTTCCGACAGTCACAGAATTTCCTCGGCGACAGGAATCCTCCCCACTGCCAGAAATCCTCCATGCAAAAGCAGAGTCAAGAAGTCCATACTTCCTCTGCCGGTCCAGATAGAACTTCCAGTTGAGGGCTGGTCAATCACCGTCAGGTTCTCATCGAGCCAACCTCATGTCAGATTATCCTATAATTTCAAATTCGGGAAAGAGTTAGGTACAATTCTAGAAAAGCCCATTAGATCGGGTAACGTTCATGTTGAATTCACTGTCAATCGTCAGAACGGAAGCAGTGAGGATTCGATTTTTGACTTGCCATCTGGATATGATCAATGCCAGTGGGACGCACAATTTAAGATCATCCACAAAGAACATCGGGTGACATCTGCATACCAGTTCACATTAACTCGAGTCTGGATCCGCCTCCCTCTTGCCAAGATTCCTCCGCAGCTTCGTGGAAGCAGGATAGACGGGGGGGCCTGGCTAATTGACGCTCCCAAATTCACCGACTTTCGAAGTTTCGTCAAACGCACTTTAGCTCCAGAACGAAGCGTGGAGGATACACCCATAGGTTTTCCAGACGCAAGGGGGGAACAACATTTTGACGACTACATTGCATGCGTTGACTTAACCCAAATCAACATTCCCATTATTGTGCCTCGCTTAAAGAGCGTTACATTTGAGACTGATCCGTTGAATAAGGGTCCAATCCTTGCACCCTTTCGCGATCGAACTAAGGACTTCCTATGGGATCATTTGACCTGCATTTCATTGGACACAGTTATGATATTTGCCGAAGAATACAGAAGGATTCTGCAGGTCTGTCCGGTACTTGGAACTTTGATCATCCGTAGGCCGGGGGAAGGTTTCGGAGCACCGGATTTTATGATGCGTCCACTAGGATTGGCAAAGGCTTCTCAACTCAGAACCTTGCACTTGATTGATTGCAGAGTGGACATGTCGGGTTTCCTTTCTGCCACTGTCGTTGACCTTCAAACAGTCGCAGAACTAGTGCTTCTATGTTCCAAAGAGCAGTCTTTCCGCGTCGAAGAACTGGCTATCAATTGGACAGGGATTCGCACTTTGAAGCTATCGAACAGAATTGGCAGAGACTTCCTTGTTGGATGCAGAAACAGACTTTCGAGTAAAAGTACATTAGAGGTGTTAGAAACAATGACTACATAAATGGTATTATGGCTCTAGGAATTCTCAGCATCTGATTCCCAATACGCCGGTGCAGTGGACATACTCCAATGGGCCCGGTCATTACATTTGAACCATCTCAAAACTTCCTCGAGGTGGGATGTAAATTGGGTGACCTGAATGCAAAGCGATATCCCCGATACAGGAATAAATAGATAATCATATGGACGAGGATAAGTTGAGCAGAACAATGGTTCTGACATCAAAGCACTGGTAGGAGCATGGAAGTTATATGCCCGGTATTCTAGCATGCGCAGCAAAAGATCGCCCGAGCACCAAGATGTCGAAATCCATAGTCGATTTAGAGAAGGAAGAACAGGTTTGTTGCTATTCCCCCCTACCAAGATATTGAAAACTGCATCTGTATTGTTGCTAAGGATGTTGAGTTCGGAGAGGAACTCCATATAAGGGGAGACAAGGAATTCTTTCAAGAACTGGTTCTCCAGGTCGTCCCCTGAGGCATTGAGAAACGAGAATGCGCTGAGACGACAGCGACTTCGCTGAATGAAAGAACACAATGACTTCTGAATTTTCTCGTCGATTGGTCTCGCTATCACTAAAATTTTGAGACTTGGTGTAACAATTGAATCCAGGAAGAATGGCGTGTGAATATCCGACCGGAACTCGAAAGTTTGTAGACAATGCAGAACCAAAGGGGTAGGAAGAGGAGGGAAAACAATACCATTGCGTGCACTTCCATGCAACCGGAGTGTTTCCAAGTTTTTCAATTTCGAAAGCGATTCGAAAAAGGAGTGATCCATTGGAAAATCCCCCGAAAGGTACGTGATGGTGGATGGAACCAATGGCGGACTATTCAGCGACAAGCCATGTGTCTCCCACGTAACTCTCCGCAACCTGGGGGAAGAAGAAGGAAAAAAGTTTCCTTCAACTCGCGCTATAGCATCCGGACTCCAACAGTAAACACTAGTTACATCAAAACATAATGCTTCCAGTAGAGGGTACTCATCGCGAGGAAGCGCTAACAATGATGAATGGATACCGGATGCGAAAATGAACGTGGCGACTTTCCAGCGATGGACATGAGGTCGGAGAAGGTCAATCACAGCGTCCGTCGCAGCAAAGGTTTCCTCAAATTCCGATCCCTGATGGTCAATGTACACTGTTATTGGGTGTTGTCCTGATCGTTCCAACCACAGTTTGGTCATCGGTATGTGTCGCTTTACGGGCTGCACGATCATGAACGTTGACCAGAGCTCTGAATACGAAAGTGCGATGTCTCGCCAATAACTGCAAACTTGAACGAGAACAAGCTGCGGGGGAGATGTTTTCTCAAGCTTCCAATCTCGACCAGGTAAGAGGTACGAGAAGATTTCTCGAAGAAGCTCCGCGGGCATGTAATCCACGTAACATATATTCTTTGCCGTAATATAGACAGATTCGAAGCCCGGAACGACCAGGATAGTGCTCGTATTTTTGTTTGCCATCTGTACAGAGTGCACTTGCTCTTGCCATGGCAAGAAACCGGGATTCGAGAAAGATATTTGAGGATTGTCGGCATCGAATCCTAGAAGAGTCCGTTGAAGGTAACGAATGCCATCGTCGAAGTTATTGATGGGTGCTATGGACGGCGAAGTCCTACCGTCCTCTGCCTAAGGAGGTGCAAAAATCAGTTTCAGATTTGGACCGGTGTGTTAGGATTAGGGCACACCGTCGAAATTTCATTCAGAGGAAACGAGCGGGATCTATTGGAAACCTGCAACGACATTCCGAGTGAACAATTGGGCAGGAACTTCGTAAGGAATCCAGTCAATCCCGAAGAATAGCCGGGGAAAACTTATCACTCACAAGGATTCAGAAAAGCGAGCTAAGGAATCATCCCAAAATCCCTCCTAATTATATTCTCAGATGCTTGATAGAACCTTGAACCCTCTTGAACTGGATATGGACACAAGGTCGCAAGTTCATAGCAAGGTGAGAATTTTGGTTAAATGTAGTGGCTCAAACGGTTATAAGGAGAGATCAACGGTTACCAAATAGACAAGGTCGACGATACTCACACATCCAGATCCGATAAACGCAATGCAATAATACAAAGGCTGCCACAACTGGATTGTGAACTTGTGGAGAAAATGTTTTGCATTTATAACGTGTCATAGGGCAGTACGGGATCGTTGAAGGTGGAGTGTCTGAATTTGAAGCGCTGAGTTGAGATTGAGAATGAGAGAGGTCGAAGACAGTCGCAAACAGCAAGTCCAAGAGAAGTCGTGGATGCGAGGAACAGCTGTTGCGCCGGACCGGATTCACGATGTTCTTTCTTCCTCTGTCTTTGAGAAAGACCAGCTTTCATCTTCGGAACTCGCCGCGACTTCTTCGACTATTATCCAGTTCTCCGTCTGTCTTCGAAGATGGAGCACTATTTCCAGGAGTAGACAACTTTGGACATTACAGTGTCATTCTACCCGAGGAACCTTTCGTTTTCGGAGTCTCTCACATCAAGCCCAGAATGGTTCCCAACCATATTAACCGACCCCCATACGCGATACGTGACTCCTCCAGCCGCAAGGCTGTACAAAAAGATGCTGAAGATGTAGATGGAAAGTTTCCGCTTGGAGGCGAAGCGGAAGGAAAATTGAGAAGTGTCGCGTCTTTAGCAAAAACTGTACGCGAATATGCAGGGAGCTTGGTCAAGGTGTGCCTGCATTACAATTTATCTTCACTTTATCTAGCTCAATGGAAAACTAGGAAGGTCGGAACAACGACGAACGCGATCGACGCTGCTGTTCACGACTTCATTATCTCTCGGGGGGCTTATCCGTCACCCCTAATGTATAACGGCTTTCCGAAATCTTGCTGTACGAGGTGAAGTGACTCTGAATCATAAACCGTATACTTGTTGACGAACGAGCTGCAGTGTTAATAATATCATCACCCATGGTATTCCCGATGAGTATGTTGTCTACTGTTCTTGTGATCGTCCTCTCAACAATCGCCTGCGTTCAGTCGACCACTTGAAGATGGGGATATCATCAACATAGATATTACCGTCTTTCTTAATGGCTACCACGGTGACACTTCCCAGACTTGGCTGGTTGGGGATGTTGTACGTGCACTACTCCTTTTTTCTGCCAAAGCTCAGCTGATGATGATCCCTTCCAAAGGATCTCCCTGGGCGTCTTCTATGTGGCATAACAAATAACGCTCTCGAAGCTGGAATCGCAGCATGTGGGCCCGGACAACCGTTCAAAAACATTGCCCGAGCAATACACACTATCATCGAACCTCGATACCACGGAATGGACTTTTGTGTGTCTCCGGCTTTCAGTGGACATGGTATCGGCTCAGCTTTCCATAGACAACCTTGGGTTTTGCACCATTGTAAGCCCTCATTTCCGTCGTTGGTCTGTACACTCATTTCCATTTTCATAAGTGAACGATGAGCCAGGTGTTATGTTACCCGGGCATTGCTTCACAATCGAGGTTACCCGAACTCCATTCTATTTTAGTATTCCTCAGTTCAAGATGTTTTCACAGCCTGCTATCATTCAAGGAACCCATCCCACAAGTTGGATATTTCCTGATGGATGGACTACTAGCACGGAGGTAAGGTCTTGTCGTCTTTCAATGCCCTTTGGTTGTTGCTCATACCAATCCCTAGAATTGTGCGCGGAGTGCTCAGGCAGAACACATGGTACTGATCACAAATGATGGAGCGGAAGTCCTTACTCGATGATGATATATAGGTGATAAGTTAGATAGGTGTACTACGCCTAAACGGTTGGAAAGAATTAGATGATATAGCGTTTATGGTGCTCGTATTGTAGAAGCGCATCCGCTTTTGCTATCTCCCCCTCCAGAATTGAGGACTCGTTGAAGAAGCCCTACATTCGCCTCGGGTATTATCTTTCCCTCCTCCTCCTCCTCCTCCTCCTCCTCCTCCTCCTCCTTCCCTTCCTCTTCGTCAGATAATATACGAAACTGTTCCCCTTCCTCTTTCTCCTCCTCATTTTTGCCGAAAGATGCCACAGAATTCTGACCCTCCATCTGCTGATGTTTGACGCAAAGGTGTTTTGAGAAAGAGTTGCAGACAGTATGAAGAGCAGGCAGAGGCAAATCAGGTTCTCCGCTAGAGCCAGAAGGAGGAAGTTTTTCTGAATTGGCAAATGACACCGAAGATGACAACACTGTATTTTGTCGAACATGAGGACTGGATTTACGGCGACTACATGTCTTGCGTTTTTCTTGCCATAAGCGATGCATACCCTTGCATACCCGCTGTCGGAGGCTGCTGCTCGAGCCTGCTTCCGATAGCTTTCGGTCACTCCAGGACATGTCATAACCAATCTGACAAGCCAAAGAAGTTCCGACTTCTGCGTTTGTACGTGAGCTCTCGGCTCTCAGCGCGAGGGAGCACTGAGTATCCTATCCTATCCAATACTAAGCCCACAATAAACTTCAATATCCAAGTAGCAGCCAGCAAAATTGTGTGTACCGTCGTATAATCCTGGTGTAAATCAATCCTTGATAACTGATAAGAGGCAATCTTTGATGACCTAAGTCATGACCGAGGCCCGTGAAATCGATCCGGGCACGGACATTTTCATCTTTGTGTACGATATTCTCATCGATATTGTCGTCATGTGCAGTGTCCGTCTGTTAAGGGCCTTTAATTGGAGACACAATCTAGGGATAGCAAAGCAGATAAAAGCCTCTCTGCCCTTGCGCTTTTCTAAACATTATCATAAAACATCCCACACCGTTCATCATTAGATTCAGCTTTATCGCCCCATCTCAGCCAATGCCTTCCGTTCTCAGAACAGCACCTTTATTTCCAGCTCTTGGTGACGAGTCGCAGTTAAACCTGCCTGATTTACTCGACTTCAACCTCAACCATAATCCCGACTTCCCGCTTTACGTGTATCCAAATGCCGATTCTTCCGTCACGGAAATCAAAACGCTGGAATTCGTTCGCGCCGCTCATCGCGTCGGGAATATTGTCCGGGGAAGCTCCGCGCCTGGTGACGTTGTAGCTATCGTCGCCAACATAGACGTTATCGTATACGCTGCTTTAATCGCTGGTATAATGAAGGCTGGTCTAGTGGTAAGATTCCTTGACTAGTACAATCCTCCAAAAATCTCTCAATGCTTACATGACCTCTGTTTAAGCCGTTTCCTATATCACCCCGAAACTCGTCTGCCGCACTTCTCCATCTCCTTCGACAGACATCCACGCACCGGGTCCTTATGACAAAAACCACTCTGCGAGGTGTGATGGATGGCCTGCAAGCCGAACTCCGTACGGTTGATCCGACCTATGAGCTTAGCATCGAAGAGGTTCCTACGTTGAAGGTTGCATATCCTCGCCTTGGACAAGAAACGGTGGATGATCCTTTCACTCCTATTAGTTCGGCATTTTCTCCCAAGGATTCAGACAAAGGCATATACCTACATTCTTCGGGCTCAACTGGATTCCCCAAACCCATACTGTTTACTCATCAAATAATCAAAGACGATGCTTCTCTATGTGAGTATCGTCAATTTCACAAAATTGTCAATTAAGTGTTGTACAGTGTACATTCGCAAGATTCGCGAGGTCTTTGGCAACTCGATAATAAACGGGGGTCTAGCTCTTCCTACATTCCATATGATGGGCTTTTGTTCTCACGTACTATTCCCCTTGTACGGTCTTATAACGACCGGAGTATTTGCACCGACTGTGACACAGGCCGACGCAGTACCAGTTGTTGGCACGGCAGAAACCGTTCTAGAAGCAGCAAAGATCATCAAACCCATTTGCATGATCATTCCACCAACCTTCTTCAACAGTTGGGCACAGTCAGACGATGCTGTGGCATTCTTCCGAACGATGCGTAACTTGGTAGGTTTTTTGAACATTACATTGCTAAGTTTACTCACTGAAATAAAGAGCTTCGGTGGAGGACCTATCGCCCCAAGTGTTGCCGAGTCACTCATTGCCAGAGGAGTACCTGTAAGCGCCGGGTATGGTTCGTACTTACGCATATTACTGCTTTCGCTTATGTGCTAATGTACACCTCTTTCCAGGGGGCACCGAATTTGGCGTGGTATCTGAATTGCGCGTCAATAATGCCGAAACATGGCAGTACTTCGAATTCAGAGACAGAACTAATATCCGATGGGTACCTCAGGGGGATGGCACTTTCGAGGCCCAGTTCTTGGTATGCCTTCCCAGCTTCTCGACTTACGATCATATACTTTTACGATACTACCCTTCCGATTAGACGTGTAAAACGCACCATCTCGCTGTGGAGAACCTTACAGACACTCGTGGTTATGCCACTTCAGACTTGTTTGAGCCTCATCCCACTATTCCGAACCTTTGGAAGATTGTTGGGCGTATCGACGATGTTATAATCCATACAAATGGCGAAAAAACAGTGCCGGAACCAATCGAGTCCATTGTCTCTGCGAATCCCTTGTAAGTATACACGTTTACATTTGCCTCTGTGTTTCTTTCATTGACCCATTGCACAACCCAATCTCTACACAATCTTAGAATCAATGGAGCGGTCATGTTCGGCAGGCAGCGTGATCAACCAGGAATCATATTGGAGCCTTTGCCGGGCTACCTGATCGACGCGAACAACGATGCTGAGGTATCGAAGTTTAGGAATCTCGTCTGGTGAGAACATCAGTGTCATACATATATCCTATATCTTCAACTAATAATTTGAACAGGCCGGCGATAGAAGAGGCGAACAAGATTGCTCCTTCCTTTAGTCGAATTTTCAAAGAGATGATACTCATTGTCAATCCCGAAAAACCTCTGCCTCGTGTAGGCAAAGGCACAGTCGCAAAAAAGGCGGCACTGGCATTATACGAGACCGAGATCAACCAGTTGTAGGTCAAATGCCGCACTGTTGTATTTGATACTGAGCCGCTCTGCAGATACGATGCTGTTGAATCAAACTCTGGAGGGGACTCTATCGAGCCACCAAAAAGTTGGAATACATCTGATGTAGAGACTTGGCTTATCAACCAAATTTCCGACATTCTTTCGGCGGAGACTCTTTCCGTCACCGTGGATCTATTCGAGCAAGGATTAGATAGGTGTGTTAATGAAACATCACTACTCGGAAATACACTGAATCAACTTCTAGTCTCTCTTCCACTATACTTCGCCTTCGTTTTGTTAGCGCTCTTCGAAAATCTGGATTTGCATCACTTGTGGCTACAATAACTCAGAACATTGTCTACAGTTATCCGACAATTTCCCAGCTTACAGATGCCATAGTCAATATCGTCGCCACTCCTAATGACCAAACCAAGAGCGAAAAGACCCATGAAGCACTAATGGAGGAAATGATCTCTAAATACTCGCAAGGCCTGGATGTACCACTTCCACGGTCCGCCACTTCGATAAACCCAACTCAGCAATATGTGCTACTCACAGGATCTACCGGAAATCTTGGAGCCCAGTTATTAGAGTCTTTGCTTTCGAAAGACTCCGTAGTCCGTGTTTATGCTCTGAATAGACCATCCACTAGAGCGTCGATGTATGAAAGACATCGCGCACGATTCGAAGATAAGGCTCTTGATATATCTCTATTGTCATCACCTAAACTGGTCTTCCTGGCTGGAGAGACTTCGCACGAGGACCTCGATTTACCAGAAAATATATTGAAAGAAGTAAGCATTTACGATGAATGGCGGATCTTTGACTCCTGTATTAACATCACACCTCATAGCTCCGTCAAAACTTGACTATGATTATTCACAATGCTTGGAGACTCGACTTCAATCTGTCACTCGCCTCTTTCGAGTCGCATGTGAAAGGCTCTCGAGTTTTAATGGACCTTGGTCGCTCCAGCCGACATTCCTCTTCAATGAGATTCCTGTTCACGTCGTCGATTGGTTCGACTCAGTCGTGGGATGCCCAATCGCTGGGCCCATATCCTGAAGAGGTTGTGATGGATGCAAAGTATGCTGTCGGAGGTGGCTACGGAGAGAGCAAATATGTCACGGAACGGGTTAGTGGGTTGATTGGTGGAAGGTACTCTGCCTTGAACTGACCTCGTGATTTCTAGATACTTGCAAAGAGTGGTCTTCGAGCAACCTCGTTCAGGATTGGTCAAGTAACTGGTGGCGCACCGAACGGAGCGTGGGCGATAACAGACTGGGTTCCAATCATCGTGAAATCAAGTCTTACTTTGGGTGTGCTTCCCGATGCCTTTGGAGTGAGTTCAGTCACAGTCCAGGAAGTGAAAGGGTGTTTATTCCTGAATTGAATAGGTTGTTTCATGGGTCCCAATGGACGCCGTGTGTAATGCTCTTCTCGATGTCGGATTTACTTCTGAGCCAGCGCCCATGGCCGTAAATGTTGTGCACCCGAAGTCTGTCCCCTGGACTTCAGTAATTCAAAACGTCCAGGCTGCCCTTATTGAACAAAAGCATCTTTCTCCCGATGCGCTTCCGCTAGTACCCTATCATGATTGGGTTGCCGCAGTTGAAAAGTATGCAAAGAATCCAACGGAAGCAGATACTCAGAACATTGTAAGCATCTTTCCTTGGAAATAATATTTATCCTTCCTCACATCTGTGCAATCCTTTAGCCCGCTGTGAAGTTACTTGAGTTCCTTTCGCAACAAGCCGCTGTAGATGATGCACTCAGACAGTCCAACCAAAGTACGATGGAAAGCGCTGGTCTCACTCAGCTGAGCACGGAAAAGCTCGAGAGGCTGAGTAAGAGTATGAAGGCGCTCAAGCCCTTGGATGCTAACCTCGTACAAAAATGGGTCGGATATTGGGTAGCTGCGGGCTTTTGAGATGAAATTACAAAAAGGACGATATACCCCTAACAGGACGGAACAACTTGAAACTTTACAATACAGCCTTGTTATTCATGCATATTGATGATATGCTTTTCAAAACTCTTTATTAACTGTAAGTAAGTCTAAGTACTAATTTGAAGAATGTCATGTACGCACCAAATGTTCCAAGTCTTGAGATCTGAGTGCTTGAGTTCTTGAGCAGTGCAACGAAAGTTCTTGGAAGAGCGCTTACATAAATGATAACGATAACGGAAAACCGTTCTGAAGCGCTCTTCCTCTTGAACATGTCTCAACACGACCATCTGCTGAAACAGCTTTGCGGCTCGAGTGTCGAAACGCTCGAGAGAGCAAGAGAGCTACTCTATACATCCACTGTTAAGACTGCTCCGGGCTCTGGATTTCAACTCAAAGATCCATTAGGACGGCCAGCTGCTTGTGCTCTAATTGCATCGGAACAGTACGCCTCTATCTGCGCATTTGGATTTCTGCTATTCTCATAATACTATAGGCTAAAGAACACAGTTGTTGATCCTGCGAGTGCTCAAGGCAACTCCTGTTTAAACCCAACAGCGTTTAAAAAATGCCTCGCCGAAGTCAGGGCAGCTCTCGCTCACGACGCGTCAAATCAGCCAATTACTCCCACTCAACGAAGACAAACACGATCCGTGTCTACCCCCAGAGCTTCTTACGACTCCCTAGTTGCAAAATACGCGCTTTCGCAAACTTACGGTGACCGCTTTGTTGGCTGGTGTCAGCGGGCTGAGTTTGCATTTTTCGACCTTGGCAAGGGTAACAATATCGCTCGAGATAGCCCCAAACTCAAGTACGGTATATTCTTCTGGGTATGTGGGATCTTGGAGGTGCGTCATTGCTGGCATGATTTAGTATCCAAGTAGTGATCTGTCTCTTCATCGTAGCCCGGTCAATTGGATCTGCTGTCTTTCGTAAAAGACAGCGGAGCTTATTCAGACAATACGCGACGCATCTCCAAAGTCATGGACGTTTATGGCACCAAAATTCGAACATTGATAATGGAAGAGAGTAAACGTTCAAATGATGCTGTTATCAGGCGAAGCTCTACGCGCGTTTCTCCTGGAAAGCGAATGATGAGAGAAGCTCCTAGCAAGGATTCTCCCAAGAAGCAGAAGCTCTCCACCGAGGATGATACAAAATTAACCACTCCGCATAAGCAGCCAAATACGCTATTTCAGGCTTTGGATGCTCCCAAGGGCATGTTCCCACCTTCTAGATCGCCCAGAAAATCACCCTTTAAGCCCTCATTTCAGAAACTTCCAACGAGAGATCACGCCCAAGATAAAGCCATTACACAAGATTCGGACGTGGAAATGACGCTGCCACAAACTCCATCCAAAACGAGTCATCGAGCCACATCCAGTGGAGGAATTGCTTACATACCCGCAACATCTCCTTTCCCCATCCGCCGTTCTGATCGCCTCAACTCGACAACTGCGTCGCCTTCTAAAAGCGGCACCTTGGATTTAGAAAATTCTCTGGATGATGTCGACAAGTTGCCCACTGTCCGAAAACGTTTCCGCCCCGTCTTTTTGGATCGAAAGCAGTGGGGCGCTCAAGATCCAACCCTTATTAGACTGAATAGAAGGATAGAGAAGGTCGCACTTATTTGATTTGTCGGACAGTTTGCATGTATCACTAGCTAGGGTATTACAGCAAAAGTGGTCCCTCGGGATGAATAGGAAAGAAATGCAGGAAGAGATAATACAGACATGTACATATTGGACCCTCAATTAACAGCAACAGGCTGAGTAATGGACGGAGGAGCTGAGGCAGTAGATGCAGCCTGAGCAACACCAGTTCTGGCGATCGCGGCTCCCAATGTTTGCGTTCTGATGGCAAGTCCCCGAGTTTTCTCAATGACGGATTGATACACTGGTTGAGGGGGCCGTAAGATTTGAATAAGGTTCTAGACGGATTAGGGTGAGGGAGGATGAGAAAATTCAAAGGCTTCATGATATACCTTTTCCAAATCAATTTTAGCATCTTGGCCCATACGAGTCTCACGTATGAGATTCACAATCCACTTCTCACCCTCGTCGCGAGGAAGGTTGAGACGGTTAGATAGGTCACTATAACGGCGGATATCAAGAAAAGGAAAAGCAGAATGCGTCAAGACGCACCCAATATCTATCCGCTGGTGGATCCTACAGTAGGCCTCACTCACTAAACACCTCGCGCTCTCCAAGAATTCATCATGGAAATCACCCAAGAAAAAGTCATCTGAAACAACCTTCTCTGCTTGTTGGAGCTCCTTCTGGGCCGCCTCGAAGTCAAATTCGACGTGAAGCTGCATAAGAAATGACGTGACAGGGTCCGTGTACTGGTAATTTTCCATTTGAATCACTTTTACGACTTCTCGAACAGCGTTCTTTACCCTCGAGGACTGAGGTGCTGCTGTTGATTTGGAAGTCGGGGTGGGGCTAGAAATGATTGCCGCTGCTGCGACGTAGCGGAGGATCCATGGGCAGGATGTTTGGATTGTATTCAGATAGGTCGGTGATAAAAACGTCTCGAGCAGTAATGCTCGACCCTGCGGGTGGTTAAAATAGACAAAAAGCGACCAGTGAACTAGCCATGTTCGGGAATGAAGCTGACTTAATGCCGGGTCGACGGCTGGGGTGTTATTCGTGTTTGAGCTGACAGACGCGAACGGCGCTGGTGAGCGCGAATCTATGGCCTCACGAAGCGAGTTGAGTTCTTCTAGCGCGATATCCCATTTTCCGGTAAGTATATCTGAGGCAAGTTTACCCCAGTGTGCAGAGATGGTGAGGTCGGGATCGGTAGAAAGGACACGGAAGTGGTACAAGTAATCGGCGGCACCGCTGTAGTTTCCGTAGGAGTATTGAAATTTACCAAAGTTATATAGAGCGGTTATTTGGTCTAGGGTGAGCTGTATATGTCGTTAGAGGAGTAGAATAATTGAACTTGCTTGACGCACTTTGTAGTTATCCTTCAAATACTGCAGATTTTGGTTTTTATCTTGTCTGAGAGCCTGAGCGACATCTGGATTTTCAATCACGTCGAGGACTGCCTGTGCTTCTTGTTGCAATCTCTCGTGAGTAGAGACAGCATTTACACGTTTCTGTTCGAATTCTATACCAAAGATTGAAAATAAAATCATCAGTATCTCTGCTCGCTAGAAAGGAGGAATCAAAAACATGCACCTTTTGGTACCTCCTGATTGGGGTAGATCTGCTCAAATAGCGAAGCAGCATAGTCAAACATATTTGTTCCCTTGGCAAGCTCATACTGAGCGACCTGTACTTCATCTGCTGAAAATACGCCGGTTTCAACTAGGTGGGCAAGCAGAGGAAATGATAAATGCCGGTCCAGATAGGGTATGATCGTTTTCGAGAGGTCATACTCTGCCATATTTGCCCACTTCGAAGAGAAAAATCAGAGGTTGCGATGTAATTGTGATTCTGAAGGACGACGAAAAACTTTGCACTGCCACATTGGGGTTAAGGTTAAGTGAGCAGCTTCTGTTTGTTCTCTTTCAATTTGTTTCGATCTCTTAGCTTTTCATCACGCGTATACATATACCCAACTTCTGAGGACTGGTAGATCATGTCGAACACTATTGCCTTGTGAGCTTTATGCACTCCTCTAGGCTTATCTCCTGCTTACGAAACACGCTCCCGTCAGATATCCCCTTTCCAACTTCACCTTCAGGTGTGTTGTCGTGTTCGGCTAGTCATGCAAAATTTGATCTCAATGGACCATGCTTATCCTTTTAACTATTCCTCGCCTCAAAAACCAAACTCCACGATTTCCCAAATACCAGCACCAAGGAAGCTCAACCAGAAGAAGATCCATCAGTCTCGGCGCGCCTACAACGCTTACAGAACAATTATGAAGATTTTGGAATGAGGAGGACGGTTGAAGGGATTCTGGTAGTACATGATCACGGTCATCCGCATATATTGATGTTGCAAATCGCCAATGCCTTCTTCAAACTGTGAGTTCTCGTATTCTGGGTCATTACTCTACTTCTTTCCCTTCGTTTGGGTCATTATAACTCCTCCCCTGGACTTTTCATGAACTATGTGTGGATCATCTGCTCTGCTGTCTTCGGTCCAGGGATGTACATACATTGTACCACTTCTCAATATCATATTTGATTTTGCATTCAAGGCCTTCACAAGAGCCTCGAAAAACTGATCCTCGATTAACATACACCGGTCTTGTCACGCTCAGAACTTATTTCACTCCTAGTCGGAACTCTGGGTTCTATCAGTATCAGCTTCGGAACCTGTAATTTCTGTACCCTTCTTTTTGTTTTACGATTCGGTGCCTTTACAGTGCACATCTGTTCAAACTCAGTGACCGCCGATCTCCAACAAGATTTGCCTCTACGCTCAATGCAATTACAGACATATAACTGACCTTTTGTTCCGCTTTTGTGCAGCCCTGGAGACTATCTTAAACCTGGCGAAGATGAAATTGACGGTCTAAAGCGCCGCCTGGATGACCGGCTCGCTCCCCCGCCTGAAAGTCGTAAGCATCTCCTTCGCTCTGAATCGATGTCCCAGCATCGAAGTAGTCTACAGGTCAATTTTCGCAACCTGTCCATGGCGTCGATAATGATTGGGAAATCGGGGACTGTCTCGCCCAGTGGTGGCGTCCCAACTTTGAGACGTTCATGTATCCATTTGTGCCTGCACATATAACGAAACCGAAGGAGTGCAAGAAACTGTTTTTGGTGCAAATGCCTGAAAAGAGTGCGTTACCCCTCTTTTATTTATGTGATTGCACCCATCATGGAGATTACAGAGGTACTTGCCGTACCGAAGAACATGAAGCTTCTGGCGATTCCGCTTTTCGAGCTGTACGACAACGCTGCCCGTTATGGACCGCAGCTGAGTGCGATTCCACACCTACTGTCAAGGTGAGTTAACGCTTACGTGGAATGCGTTTATTCCATACTAACCGACTTACAGATACAATTTCATCTACCAGTAAACGATGGAACCCTATTTATTATTCTGATCTCTCGTTCCCCCGTTAACCTTGTCGCTCTGTCTCCATTTGCATCCACGTTGTTAAATATGGTACATACCATGGTCAAGTACTTATTTGTAGTACAGTACATACAAATCTCCAAGATCGAACAGCGGCCCGTTCCGCATGAAAGTTGAAAATTGTGACTCGTCTGTGACGCACATCCTGTCCCAGTAAAAATTTCAGCATGATTTTCCGCAATCCGTTACTGTTCCTTATCTCCTGTCTCAGCCTTTCTTCTAGTCGGTCCTGTATAGACTAGAGGAACTTGCCCGATGACGGGGGAGTCATTCTCCATTTTTGAAGAGCCAGAACCAGAGGCAAATCTCACTCAGCCCGGCCTGGATCATCATGCGAACTCGCGCAATAATTTCGACACCGTTGAAGATGCAGGCGGTAGCACTAGCGATTCACAATCGCCAGCTTCGAATACTCGCGGAATCACCGCATTCCTCTTCCAAAGTGACCGCTCTAATTACGGAAATCTTAAAGGAAAACAGCCAGAACAAGAAACAGAGCTTTTTCGACGAGCAACTGCTCCTGAGGACCCTTTGAGTCCTTCTTATACCACGCCCATCAACGCCTTTCCGGTTCTTTCCCAAATGCAGACGAGAAGGCGGCTATCGAATCCGGTTGGAACGCCTTCAAGTCCTAATTTACGTCGCGCAGGGTAAGTTTTCAAACGTTTGTTTGATCCTCAATACTTTTCGTCCACGTACATATATCGTTGCCGACCAGCAACCTTACTACTTAGTGTCTTCTTGCACGTTGGTATCATGTCTCCTAGTTGTGTAGTGGAATTCCGAATGGTGGAAAGAACGGTGGAAAAAAATCATTGATGGTCAGATGAACTCGGAATTTCCATCAGGGTCCTCCAACTTTTATTGAAGGCTATACTTTCTCCAGTGTACGTTGTTGTTCATCTACGAGGAGCCTTATGACCTTTGGTTTCGCTCCATTGACCACCGTAATAATAGACCCACTGATCCGTTGGGTCTTTTGACCATTTTACTTCGACCTCACGCGATTGTTTGTCTATTTGACTGTGCATCCTAAAAGACTCTTTTTAACGCTACATACTTCGACTTTAAGTCCTTGTATCGCGTCACCCTCCGATTTGAAACATCTTTTCACTGACCGTCCATTACCTTTTCAGACTTCTTCAACCAATGCCTCTCAGTTACGGCGTCAACCATAACGTCTTGTCTGTAGCACATAATGATCATCCGCAGTTTACTGCAAATTCTTCCTCATCGTCAGACTCGAACGGGTCGACCTTTTTTCCTACTGCGCAAACGATTCCAGTTGATACAAGCTCAGTGTCTGACGGCGGAGTCGGCCACGCCCATCAACGTGGAACAAAACCTCGCGTTGTACCTCATTCTCAACGTACCATTCGTGAGAATACGGTGGAGCTGTCTGGATTAATGGTCTCCAGCGGCGTGACATCAACATCCTTTCCTTCTACATACAGATCCAGCAATGGATCACAGACACGCTCTGACTGGACACCCTCAACGTTCCTTCTAGATAACTTGGGTGTATTCGATTCAACTATTCGGACAGAGCCGAGAAGCCTTGTTGTCGGAGGTAACCTTCGTTCTGCAGAACTCAGTGGATATGACGGAAATCATACACCTTCCGAAAATAAAACGAGTCTCGAGCCTTCATTAAATGATGAGAGGGGCCGTTCAAGTGGAAGCAGGCATCAAGGCTTTGATGGACCGCAATCCTCGATGCTAGAGCCTGCCCTTGATGTTTCTGACGATCACTCTAGCCAGTTCAAATCTGGCCTGTCGTTACTCTTGCATTCATCGCCTCCCTCACCGGTCAAATCATTTCGCTCGCTAGCTCCTCCGAAGCCATCCCGTGAATCCTCTCATTCTTCCACGCGTACGGTTACGGTTTCGCATCCATCTGAGCAGGATTCTACCCCCGAAGATTCATTAGGAATAGGTTCCGTTTCTGGCTCAGGCTCACCTACGCCAACTTCGACGCGAGTTGGATCACCATATCCCAAAGCGTCAACTCTTATATCTCATCCGCCAAGACCGAAGTCAATGACTTCCGCAGACGTGCGTCGAACAGTTTCTCCACGGAAATCGAAAATTCGATGGGATCCTGCGCTCGATAATGCAATCGTAGTGACAAATCATCATTCCTATGATCAAAATGGGATCAACGGTGGACCTTATTCTACACACGAGAATGAAAGCACACCTCTGCTGGGTCCTTCTCCTGCATTCCAATCTTCCTCTTCATACTACGGAGTGATCTTTTCAAGAAGTCTCAAGTCTGTCACTGTCCCAAAACCGACTCAAATCCGCCAAGCGTTGCATGACACAGCAATCGTTTCACTCCGGGCTATCCCCGCTGTCTTACTAGGAAGCCTTCTCAACATCTTGGACGGTGTATCTTATGGAATGATCATATTTCCAACCTCTGCCCCGTTCACCAATTTAGGACCGATGGGCGTATCCATGTTCTTCGTTTCGTGCGTACTTGCACAACTTTGCTTCACATTTGGGGGAAGTGGTTTTGCAGGTGCAAACGGTAGTATGATGATTGAGGTTGTGGTGGGTAATCTATTCCTTTTCAGGTCTTATGTGGTTGATCGTTGAATCTAACAGCCGTTCTACCATATACTGGCGGCGAGTATTGCTCAAAACATCGGGGAAGACAAACCTGCAGAAGTTATCGCTACCACGATTGTTGCTTATGCTTTGAGTAGCGTCTTGACCGGTGAGCCTTTGATTTATTGAGCCCGAGCCTGCGCTCCCACGGGTTTCGCCATCATCGTTATTCTGCGAGGGTCCTCAAATTGGGGTTCGAATGACCTTAGAAAATTGGACCCCGTTCGGTTTTCGGGGTTTGCTGAACGTATGTTTTGCTCTAGGTCTATCATTTTTCCTACTTGGCGCTCTTAAACTTGGAACCCTCATTGGATTCTTCCCCCGCCATATCCTGGTGGGCTGTATAGGTGGTGTCGGCGCATTCCTCATTGAAACTGGGTATGTGAGATTTGTGTGCCCGTTACTCGAGCTAACCCAACACAGATTGACAGTGTCAATGAGGATACCGGACGACAACTTCGTCATTGATCTTCGAACTCTCAAATTCATGTTCCTAGAACCTCACACTCTTGCCCTTTGGACTATTCCCTTAGGATTAGCTATTTTATTGAGAGTCATCACAAGTAAATGGAGCCACCAGCTCATCTTTCCTGTTTGTGAGCGCTTCCCTTGCTGTCTTCAATTGTAAAAAATGATCTTCTGCTGTCTAGATTTCGTCGTCATTCCCATTCTCTTTTACATTATCGTTGCTGCCGCACAGGTGAATCTAGATGAATTACGCGAAAATGGTTGGTTGTTTGATATTCCTGGTGGTGTCAAAGGACAGCCTGAAAAATGGTGGAGGTTCTACACTTATTTTGGTGAGCCGATCTATGTACTTATTTACTAAACGCTGCAACTAAAATGGGACCTAGATCGGAACCTTATTCATTTGGAACCTCTATGGTCGACTCTGCCCACTCAATTTGCTCTGTTCGTACCAATTCCAATGTTGCATAAGTTACTGTTCTTATCTGAGTTCTCACATAGCCTATTCTTTAACATATTACATCCTCCTTTGAATGTACCTGCTTTGGGTAAGCTGTCATCCCGCGCAGTGGAAACCTCAATTAATCATTGTGTAGCTGTCTCCTTGAACGAGGATGTCGACACGAACAAGGAGCTCGTGGCCCATGGATACTCCAATATCTTGGCTGGTGTCTTTGGAACTGTGTATGTGGCTCTGGTCGCAGTTTACATGATCGATTGAGGCTCATGATCTCCAGACCCAATTATCTTGTATACGTGAACACATTATTGTCTGTCTCCTTCTACTGTTTGCTTTCACTCAATTTAACATGGTTTATAGATTCTATCGTGTTGGAGGGGATACTCGGGTGGCCGGATTCCTCCTTGCTGTTGCCACAACCGTCCTACTACTCGTTGGGACAGGTCCGATTGCATTCATCCGTAAGGATCTTCTCAGCTCTTTTCGTCCGTCTAATCCGTTCTTTGTGTAGCTGTCACGGTGGTTGGTGCACTCATATTTGTCTTGGGTATTGACCTGGTCAAAGAAGCGTTATGGGATACAAGGCATCGTGTCAGCAGGTATGTGGAACTTGCAGGATTCTGTCGGCATTTGTTAATCAGTCATAGAACGGAATACATCACGATAGTGAGCATTATAATAGCAATGACGGTCTGGGACTTTGTGATTGTGAGTAGTTATGCGAAACGTTGGAGCATAAATTTGATCCACCTCCGAAGGGTGTACTCTTCGGCATCGTCGTCAGCTGTAGGTTACACTCAATACATCAGATGTTCGTTTTTGACGACCTTGTATGCAGGCTTCTTCTTCGTTGTTCAGAATTCTCAAATGCGCAGCATTCGGACATTCCATACAGGAAATACTATGATGTCTACTGTCCGGCGTCCTAATGCGCAACGTGCGTATCTGAAAGAAGTTTCAAGGCAAACTACCATTCTCAGGCTCCAAGGTTCGTGATCCAGGCTCTCTCTTCCTTCTCGAATGCCGACGATACGAATGCCTTAGGCTTTCTGTTCTTTGGCACAATAACGTATGTCGAAGAAGCTATTCGTGGCATTCTTGATGCGCCGTCGTGGCAAAGGAATCCTGTTCGCTTCCTCGTGGTGGATCTTACTTTGGTTGCTGGTGTGGATATGTCGTCAGCTGAGGCTTTCGTACGCGTTCAGCGTGTCCTTGCTGCTAAATATGTCACTCTGGTCTTTTGTGGGTTCAAGGTTGATTCAGCAGTTGGAAAGGCGTTGAAGAGCGTTGGCATTATGGGAACAGAGGGGGTGGAATTGTTTTTGACTTTGAATGATGCCATGGAATGTGAGTGTCCCATGAACGTTTGTCGGATCCTGCCTCATTTATGTGAGAAGGGACAGAGAATGTATACCTCAAGGCATATTATAGGTCACAAAAATTGGAAATGGGCATTCCCTTCGGTAGGTTTCATTCTATTGCGGAGCTTCTGTAGCTGAACATGATGCAAGCCCTTCCTGGTCGTCAAGATGTTGATGTAATCTCTTCATATCAGTCCTCTCAAACCTCCGTAAGCTCTCCGCGGCACACTATGTTATCTGAAGTCGGCTCTCGAACAATTGCCAATGGTACTTCAAATTTGTTTTCGCGCTTCCGACCTGTTCTGATTCAAAATAATCCACAGAGCTACGCTCTCCGCCCATGCTTGAGGATACTGCAACTTCCGAGCCATTCCTTACCCTTGTTCGCGCCTTCTCCTCGTTTGAAGAATTCGACTTCAATCAATTTTTGGCCCTGGTCCCATATCTTCAAAGGATGTCGGTACCCGAGGGCTTTGTGCTCTGGCGCCAGGATGAACCCTCCGATGGATTATATCTCATTGAATCCGGGATATTGCGCGCAACATATGAATTTGCAGAGTATGCGCAAAATATCGAAGAATCAATGGTACCAGGTACCCTAGCTGGTGAACTGTCAGCCCTGTCTGATCTTCCACGAAATGCCACCGCTGTCGCTGAACGGCCAGCCGTATTATGGAAACTTAGCACTGAGAATCTGCGCCTTTTAGGAACGGAGGAGCCTAACTTGGCGAGGGTGTTTACACATATGGTGCTCAAATGTACGTATTTTTTTCTGAAAATGCTGTATTTTGACTAATGATTTATGCAGCTGCTAAAATTGACTATGATACGTTGCTCGCTGCTTTGGCAGGTAGACAGTAGTATAGTGAGGAATAAAAATTGAAACCATAGGATTCATGGAAATTTGAATTGATTTCATTCCTGATCTCACGCGAGATGGATTTACATCTTCATGCATCTCTTGAAGCAGCACCTCAAAGGGCTCACTGAGTCCCTCACATCTTCTGCATGTACAGATCAGATAAGACCGTGGTCCTTCAATTCATGCCGGATGTCACGGAACTGATTGAGTATAAAAGGGCTTATCCCTTTGCCTTCGTTCGTTCACTAATTCACCAATGAACCCAGTTCAGAATCAAGTTCACGAGGACGGCCAACAGTGGCACGACGCTTCAAGCTCCGCCCCTCCACCAGACATCCCCAAAGTCCACTCAGCACCTCCTTCAGATTCGGCGCAAACCGTCATCTCTGGAGCTTTTTTTGCTGGCGCTCATCGCTTCAGTATTAACGGTGGATCTTTCAACCACAGCAATGGAGATATCAACCAAGATATCGTCAACGATCATTCGAATCGAAGCAACTTCGGTAATAGATACGGTGACAATCGTTCAAATTCGAATAACAGGACGAATAACTACAATGCTGGCTATAGTACGTGCTACCATTAGTCGAACCTTTCAGGAACTGATTGTTGTCTTAGATGATAATCGGATACATGGGTCTAGTCATTGGACCCAGGCCACAGCCAGGACACAATATCGCTGTGAGTCTACCTTTCACAATCCTCTTGATTTATGATCATATTCTTCTCAGATGACCAAACTCCCGCTCCCGGCAGTGGTCTTGGTCGAGGAGGTAGATCTTCTGTCCCTCCAAACTTTCAACCGAGTCAACGCAACATCCCTACTATCCCTGGGTCGGCATACTTCGGGGAAAACCCTCTACATCGACCCTCTAGTGCACCTACACACGTTGATGCACGGATAATCGAGGGGGATGAGTACGGCCTCTACGACAATCGAGAAGAAGAGCTTGAGTACTACTATGACCCCCAGCAGGGACCTGATACCCAATACTACCAGGACTATCATCCCGAGCGGAACAACTACAGTGGTCCTGGTGAGGAAATGTATCATGAGGGACAGCAGCAGAATCAGCCCAGAGAACGATCTTACTACTATTCGGAACTACAGCCTGTGCAGCCTGCTTCCACGCAGCCCAGATTTAAATCCAACAATCCATTCGCGAAGATGATGTCCCCCCAGTGAACTCCAGTGAAAGACTTTGAGCCGGGCTGTTATGTTATGTTATGTTTGTTGATTTTCATTGGAATCCTGGTCATTTTATTACCTGTACTGTACCATTGTCAATGTACTACGTTTATTCTTGCATGATTCAGAATCAGACCTGCAGATCTGTACGCAGCTTGATAAGAATAAATTCATCGTGCGCGCCTCCGTCACGGGGCAGTGCCGGCAATTCTCCGGCGGTCTCGAACCGCTTGAAACGTTTCTTTGCCTACCACTACAACAGCAGATTCCTCCTTCGTCCAATTTCGTTCGGATCGTTTACATTACTCTCTCTAAATCTCTACCTTACCCGGTCACTTTACTCGAAGAAGGAATATGGAAGGCTGGAAAACTCTACAAAGCGGTTTCGCTAATCTGAACCTCGGTCAAAGCGCGAATAAATTCACGAAGGGCTTTCAGTCAAGCGTTCAGGCTACTAAGGAAAGGCTTGGCCAGGTCTCTCAAGATGAAATTACTGAGCTGCCTCAAGGTTCGTGTCGAGTTTGTCAATCAAATGATTTTGTTAAATTGACATGTCATCGCAGAGTATAAGGATCTTGAAGCTCGAGTAGATGCTCTCAGAAATGCACACCTTGCAATGTTGAAGTACGTACAGGTCATCTTTGTGTAAACCTAGTCTGATAAATTGGTCCAGAATCACAAAGGTATGGCAGCAAACCAAAGCTGTTCTTTATATAATCCGTGTAATTCCAGGTATATGAAACCGAGGCCTACGATTACCCTGTACAAATCCAGGAATCCATTTCCGAGCTCTCCAATACTATCGGCACTGGTTTCCAGCACTTTGCTGCCACTAACCTGAAAGGCACTCCTCTTTCTCCTGGTGCCGCTCCTACTCGTCCTCCCCTTGAGACTCCGCACAAAACCCTTCCTCATGCTCTCACTCGCGCCTCTCATACGGCCTCACAACTGCTCATCTCAACTCCGGCCGGAGACTCCAGTAAACTCGGTAAAGCGCTTGCTATGTATGCTCAGGCAAATGAAACTATTTCCAACGCCCGTATTCATCATGATAACGCCGTCCAGGAGGGGTATCTTCACCCTTGGCAGACGACGTTGAGCACCAGCATCAATGTTGCTATGAAGGCCAGGCAGGCAGTCCGGACGAGTAGGTTGGAGTTGGATGCGGCTAAGCAAGGGTGCGTTTGAACTTGCCCATCAAGTCACTAAGAACAGCAACTTATATTTTTTGAATAGCCTCAAGACCGCATCTCCCGCCCGTCAGGAGCAAGCTCGTCTGGAAGTCGAGAACGCCGAGGACGACCTTGTTCAGAAGACCGAAGTCGCGATAACCTTAATGAAGACCGTTTTGGAAAATGTAGGGTATTTTATTTGCTTTCGTTCTATGTTGGCCTCACCTTTTTTTCTCAGCCTGAACCTCTCAAGAATTTGAACGAGCTCGTCAAAGCTCAGGTAAGACGTTTTCTTTGAAATCACTGAGACGACATCTGTTAAATATTAATATTTTATTCGCCAGCTCGTTTTCTTCAGCACTGCTGCGGAAGCCTTGTCCGGTGTCCAGGGTGAGATCGAAGAGCTCAGCGTCGCTGCCGAAGGCGAATATAGGTAAGCCTTTCGCCACGCTATGTAGTAGTTGTACTGCATTGCTAACTCCCTATCGATCTTTCGTACCAGAAAGTCCCGCGACCACTGAGGTGCCTTTGTGAATCGGATCGGCCAGAGATGAGTGGTGGTGATTAAGATGCTGTTGATAAACAATTGACGGACACTGTTGTGCTAAATTCTGAATGACCTTTCTGAATGAATACGGGGCTCGTTGGTAGTCTCTTGTGTGCAGTGCACGTACGTCTTTCGGTTATACATTCTCTTTCATTTGATACATTATGTACCAATTTCAAAGTATCAGTTCATTTTTTCTCCTTCTGTGCAACGACGATATGCTATTAAATCACTGTCATGGTCCCTCAGGGCACGCCACGGATTTGAGATACCAAAAAATCAGATTGTATGTAGTCCATATTGTCAAATCCTCAAGCAATCAACATCCCTCTCGACCTCTCATCCACCAAAACCAACCTTGCTCCTCTGAGTAAGCAGTACTTGGGTTTCTTCCTTTTGGGTCTACCTTCGCCTTCCGAGTTCTCTGTCGCTTTCGAATATACTGAGCTCGGTGATGAGGTCACTCCAGACTCCCTAGATTGTTCGAAGAACTCGGCTTTCTCGGACTGCCCCAGGTGGACGGATTGTTCCTCGTTGGAACCCAAGCGGAAGGTAAACAAATCCAAGGCACGTCTGAGATGCATTGAGATTTTCGCGTCGTGATACACTTTGAAGTAGTCGCAATCGCGCAGCGACGAGCTGGCCCCAGAAGTTGTACTTGATTGGCCAGACTGCGACAACGACTCGGCTACATGGAGCCCTTGATGTGCATCGGGCGAGCCCAATGATGATAAATTTTCCTTCTCCCTCCTGAGTCGCAATGAAGCACTTTGAGCAGGTTGGAAAGATATTCCGAGCGATCCAAGTTTATTCAAATCTCTGAGTGTATTCAAATATTTCCAAAACTCCTTCAAGGCGAAATGGGACCATTTTATTGTCGAGCCTGTGGTTGTCATTTCCAAAGAAAAGCCAGGCTCTTGCGGATCAAGAACGACAGCTGAGCTTGCGCCTGATTCACTCCAAGCAGAAGGCAGATAGCCTCGAGCAGGGATGATCCAGGCTCTGCGGCTGAAATTATCGTTTGTCGACGGAAGGGGGCCTGTATAAGGAGGTAGGGAGATTGTTTGTGCTCTGTCGTAGGCTTGTATAGCGTCAAATCTAGGAGGTATGAAGGATTTGGAGAGTTGTATATGCGGCTAGGGTTAAGTCGCATCAGCTCGCCATGAACTATACGATGCTAATCAAGTTGAGTGACACACCTGCGGTATAACACGGAGCAGAGAGTCACTATCGAGGCGAAGAATTTTCTTACTAGGCTTGTCTCGGTCGAAATCTTCCGAATGCTCCGAGTCCAATGGAAGGCTCCGTTTCTTTCCTTGAAATTGCGACCCGTTATCATAGGTAATCCAAAGCAAGCCACTGAGATCAGTAGATTCGAATTCTTCTAATTCGTCTAAAGCGTAAATTTCCTCGTCCGTTGGTGGTTCAAGCCAGTCTCTGAGTGCCTTCGTAACTACAGGAGAGGCCACAGGTATGATAGCTGGAGGTGGAGGTTGGGAAAGAGTGACAATTCGGGAAGCTAATACGCGTCAAGTGAGCGAGTGTGAAGAAGAGAAAGTCGTGGTGGTACACACAGATGATTAATGCGGGTGTATTGTACCGGGCCTTTATTTCTACATTATGCCAGATTTTCTCGGTTCTGACTTGTTGCACTAAATTCGCTCCTTCTTGTAATAAAACCTTGTCCACTGTTTGGGTAAAATTCGAAGGGGTGCCATATTGGATGTGGTGTACAATATACTGTGGCTGATGCTGAGCATCGTAATATAGTTGTGCATGTGTAGTTTCTTCCATAGTTTGATGGAGGTCGATAACCAGTCACATTTCTGAAGCGGGATTGCGTGAGATGGGGTCGCGTCTTGTCCTGGTCTTGTCGCGGTCCAAGTTGCTCAATTAAGCGCTCAAGCCGGCACGGTAATCCGAGCTGTCTGAATTTGGAAGATCAACGTGCACGTATGCTCCTCATTAACGTCCACAACAATCTCAAGGAGGCTTTGAATTGAGAAGATGGTAATTTCTTCAAGGCATTTCTCTAATATCTGCCCCTATGCTCACTCTGCGCTGTGTCTAGTCTGCTCTCTTCAATTTTCAATCTCTGCTTCTGGTCATTCTCCTGGTAATTTGTACATGCACGTATGTACGTGCCGTAGCACCGCGTTTGGTTGATAGAAATAAAGAAGGGTGCGTCGTTCCTGTGCTCGCTTTTATATGTTGCTAATTACCATGCGAGTAGGTTTCTAGGTCTTTTCTTCATGGGTGCTAGAATCGGTGCGTACATTAACAAAACGCCGTCAACATACAGCCTTTAATACTAGGAATTGACTCCAGGAGAACGATTATCACCATATGTGGCACTGGCATGCATTTCAATGGCTGTAACAATACTCATGCAATGACAACATTCACATTCACATTCGATGTCATATCGAAATTCGATTTGTCGAATTCTTAGCGCCGCTACCAATCACCTACATCTCATAGAAGGAACAATCATGAGGCAGCCGCTCGCTATAATAAATCGCAGTCCGCTTAGTTTTTTGGAGAGTATGTACTGAAAGGCAGCAAATCCTGACAGCCAGTATTTTTCCCTCTATTATGGAGTCTATATTGATGGTCTAGTTCTGTCAAAATCTAAGCATAGAATTGGAGCAAACACTGGTGATTTTGAGTGACTTGTTGCGGCCTGCGGGTCTTCTGCTGATAACTCAGTCGTATAGCTTCTTGGGTCAGACGAAAAAGATACTAAACGAAGGTCACAAGAGCGCGCTGAGGGAAATAATGATAAAATAGGTGGCCATAGAAAGGTCCGTCTGTCTGTCAGTCGAGTCTTCAACGAATCTCCCAGTAATTCGTTGAACGCAAACAATGAGATGCAAAAGTATAAAAATGCATCAGAGGGGAGTCGAACCCCTTTCCCGGCCACATTTGAAGCAATGGGAAGACCGGATCATAACCGTTAGACCACTGATGCCTCAATGTTTTTCGCAGATTCTTCCATTATTACCTCCTTTGAAAATCCACACATAGCTATAGTACATACCGACATCGATGTCCGAGACACTTCAATTTATCTTAGTCTATCTACTTCGTAAGAATTTGAATACTGAACCTGACTAAAAACCAGCTCGTTCCCTCCCTTCTCCACGAGATTCAGCCCATTTTCATACATATATTTCACGTACTCGTCGTAATTCTTCACAAAGATATCCTCAAAAAGCTTGTTTTCGAATGGATATGCGCCAAGCTCAATATGAACTCGTTTAGATCTTGGTGAGTGCAAAGACTGATACCGAGCAACAAGAGGGATGGATTCAGACTCGATATGAGAGAGAGAATAATGGTGCTTGGAGGCAGACTTTGGGTCGGATGTAACACCAATCGCAGGTGTCCCAGGAGAAGGTATACCCAGCAAGAACTTGGAGAACTCTGCCCAATGGAATCGTGCGAATTGGTCCATGAATGGCACACTGTCAGCGTCACCGGAATGAAGAGGGAGTGCAGTTGTTGAGGTGTTAGCCATATCGGCCATCGCCTCGAATTCAGATAGATCAATCTCGAATCTGATTCTGATTTCTTCTAACAAGGCGGGATTTGGTACTGAAGAGATAATGTTCTGGACAGCACTGGTCGCTAGAGGGAGAAGCTCCTGGATGTTGCTCATTGAGCATCCGAGGTATATACTTTGTATGTTTAGAACGCGTAGATTGGTGCAGTCCCGGAGGTCGAACACCGGAAGGTCGCGATTTCGTAGCTCTAGCGGGAAAAACAATATGGGTTCTTCACGTAGACCATAGAAAGGTATGAAACAAACCTATGGCAATGGGGACCGGTATCAGGTGCTGTATTTCGTTGAAAGTCGATCCATATCTGGATAACATCCCATTTACCCATTGGACCTCTTCCTCATCGGGGAAGCGCACTCCTAGGATGAAGCGATCTATGGTAATCATGCTCGAATTTATCATTGAGCCGAAGAGGTTATGAGCAGCCCATGTCGAGGCTGAATGTAGAGTTTGGAAGTGAATTTTGTTGCGTCTAGTCAAAGCATTGTACGTATCGTCGATGTTCGTTGTATCGTCTCCGGAGCAAACAATGGAACCCATTACGACCGACTGCAGTGTAGAGGGCCACATGGTGATCATTTCGACGAGCTCCGAGGCTTTCTGGAACCATATGCCGGATATTATGAATGTTTCGATGTTTAAATCAAAGAGAAGGGTTTTGAATGCATTCGGAACGTCACACCACGTATCGTCTCGCCAATGTAACGTTCGGACATTGCGGAGGTTTTTCCGGATGCGTGAAAGGTCATTGGGCAAAGTTTGGGGAAAGTGGAATCCGAAACTGACGATTAGGCGCTGGACTGCTAACCCCATGCTGCTGTAAGGGGAGTCAAGGATCCTAAGGAGTGCAGACAGGCTTCGTGAGTCCGATGACTCTCGGCCTTGACTCCAGCCAGAAGGATCAGCGAAGACTGTGACCTCTATCGAGTCGAATAAGTGAAACCTGCTCCGTAGAAGCATCCCTTTGAAGCTCAAACTGGTTGCGAGAAGAGACTTTCTGTCATCTTGTAGTTGGTCGATTATCTGCTCGACTATTTCCGGTGCTAAAATGCGGTCCATGATTGGGAGGGAATAAGGAAGAATGTCCCAGAATCCGAAATGAGGATTTATATAGCTAAACGCAATGACCCGTAGTAGCCGCTCCAGATTGCGCGATATGCGCTAAAATGAGGGATGGTGTTTTGAATTTGGCTAATGACCGTCGTAATAATTACTAATGGCAGCCAGATTGTGGAACCTTGTGTGGAACGGGCATACGTGAGCATATACGTGCTGTTTATTGGCAGTATAATAATTCCGTCGGTTACTCCGGCACTGTGAATGAAATTAAGCACCTGCCCCGTATTCTTTGAATCACAAGCTTCCAAGTTATGCACGAGCCATCATATACAGAAGTGCGAACAGAAGCAGAAGCAGCATTCTGCATGCTCTACCCAGTTTTACCTTGATTATTTGAATACCCGTTCTCCGTCCCACGTCTCGGTATGTATTGACTTGATTTTCGGAAATTGTTCTAAATGGAACTGAAATGGTAAAGGAAAACTGAACGATTCTAAACCACTCCGCGAGGGTCATGTAGGTCCTGCCTCCACTCACGGTGACTGTCCCGTATCATTCTTCATGATGTTGGCAAAGGTCTGTCTAGTCGAATTCCAGGTCAAAGCTGGTCAAAGCATAAGCTCGACCAACAGATCCTAATGCCGACATATGCGCTCGCCGGAGGAACCGACAGAATGTTTTCCACAGAGGATACTCCATAGCCTGATGCACACTTGTCTAGTCAATGTCACGGTTGAGTTGACGTTGAACCTCGTTGAACGTTGACGCAAAAGTCTGCTTTGTACCGTGGCAAAATTGTTATTGCGCAGCAACGCACCTTATCGTTCAAGTCCTACATTTGAATGAAGGTATGGACGTCTTTCATCTCATCCGCAAATGCTCCTTTCAATTTATGCTTTTTGTCTCTCTAGTCTTAGCTCATCCGGACCTGAATAATTCTACCGCACCATACATTTTCAATGACCTTTACTCTCTCTTGATTCAGTGGCCGAACACCTTCCATCCGAATGGGCACACGATTATTCCTGGTGTAATCGAGCCCTATACCTTACTTTATCATGCTCGAAAAGATGCACAAACTCCTCCGCCATCTCCAGAATGGTTGGCCTTCGATCCTGAAATGAGCTACGCAGTCATGGCCACCAAGATACCGGGACCGACATACATGTACACCTACAGGACAACGAAACTTGCAAAGGTACTTTACTTCAATGGAATGTCAGCCGCTTGGGGCGAAGGATGGCTTGATACTCAGTACAGCGTACTCACTGGTAAAGGGAAGACGAATGGGTCGAGAAATAACGAAGTCAGCTTGTGGGATGATTACGGACGAGCAAAAGGACTCTGTCAGTGGGGCAAGCAAAGGGATATTGAAGGAATAGTTCGCATGAATGCCGGATTGTCTGTGCTACTTTTCATATCCCTGTCTCGACTTCCTTTGATCATTCCTTTAGCGAAATCATCTGGTGTGATTTTGAATCTTCTTCGCTGAAGCTCGTCAGTAGCTTGAACATTACGCCTCCAGGAACTCCAGAAACTCGACGTTCCTTCCCATTTCCCTCTAATGTCGATCTGAACGAGCTCCCGGTGGATGAGCTTCCTTTACAACCCCCGCGAGGTCCCGGCCGTGGGCCTGGTAGGGGACGGCGACCTGGCGGTGGTCATGGACCATGGGGTTTCGACATGGCACCCCTTGCTCGAACTGGAAATTTAGAATGGTTGCGTGCAGCTTCGCGATATCACTCGACCGTCCAACCTCATCTGTCGCTTTCCTACCACCAAATGGTCTCGTTTTACCATCCTCGATATCGTAGCTTGGTCCCCAGCCGGTCCGGGAAACTTATGCAAGAGCATTTCTTATGGGAACACGTTTCAGACGACGACGTTGGTACATTCCTGGATGAGTTAGACTCAGTCATTCGCGCTGATTCACCTGGGACTAGTTTTGACTGGCAAGCCGCAGCGATGGATATCGTGACATTTTGGGCGGATCGCATCGCACAAATTCAGAACTTACTGGAAGCTGTCAATAGTACCTCAAACTTGACCCACGTTGTCAGGACTGTGCAGCAATTGTCCTACTCGCCTCTTGATCCCTTCATCGCCTATGGTGAAGCACTTAATGCCTCAGGGCATGAAATCGTATTCAATGTCCGCTCCTCCCCTTTGATTGTTCTCGGTACTATGACCCCGAATACCACTGCACTTGAACGATGCACATATTCCGCCACTGAATTTCTAGCCGAGTCAAAGCTTGAGATCCTCATGACGAATTCAGAACACATTTTGAAGACAAGCATGGAGACTATTCTCGAGCGGATTTGCAATGACTTTGGAATACTTTTCGCCGAGAGCACAGATTTGGCGGACTCAGTCAGTTATCCGACGTACATATCTGCGTGGAATAGCAGGATAAATTCCTTAATGAAATGGTTGGAGTGGTCTTCGTGGCTAAGATGCGAAGAAATTTGTGATCTGGATGTGCGTGTTCAATCCTCCTCACCGTCACCGCATAACTCTGACGAGGGATTTTTAGAGCGTATGTTCAATGCCGGTATGGCCTATTGCATGGAGCGGTGGTCCATTTGGAAGGCCCGGCAGAGATTCAGACCTCGATCTTTTGCAACCGACTTGTAGGCGATTGACTATGTGATTATATGGCATATACGTAGGATCACCCGGTACTGTATACGTATGCATTCAACTCTAGAGAACTCCTCCATTGCTATCAATTGATATGGCTATATCATATTACTCTTCTTCTCTTCCTGCTCCGAACACCGGATATCAGCCTTCTTCCCTTGATTTCATCTACGCTCCTTTGAGCCCAATCGTCTTCTTTATCGCCATCGAATTCTGGCTGTCTCTTTCTCCGCTTCCCTGCAGATATTGACACAGATAGTTCCAGGTAGTCCCAGAAGCTTGACCGCCATGACCATGATGCCACATTCTTCTTCGTAAGAGGAATTGGCGCAACGACATCAACATATTCCAGTTCGGCGTTCAAGTCATCCTCAGTTCCCGAACTATCCTCATTCTCTTCATCCTCGAGCTCCCTTTTCAGCGAGTTCAAAAGACCGCCGCACCGCTCTAGGCGTTCGAGTTTCGCCACTGTGGCGCGATATAGGCTAGGTGAAGGTATAACGTATCCCGGTGGAGGAAGTAAAGGATAAAACTCGTTTTGTAGCTCGTGGATGACCTCGTCCATGGATTTGCCACTTCTTTTGGCTTCCCTCACACGATTCAGCAGCTCAGATGTGCTGGGAGGTATGTACGTTGACGAAGCGACGAAGGAAAAATTTGCCGGTGGTAGTGGTGGCGAAGTGGGACGAAAGACAGAGTCAGATACGCCATCATCGTCAATGGAGGAATCACTGGCGAGTGTTTCACTCCTGACCCTTGAAAGCCTATAAGGATTTTTAGTTCGTCTTCATCCCGCATGCATAGTACAAGGATACTTACCGGTCGTTAGTGTCATCTGCGTCTGCGTTGTCAGACTGTTTGAGTCCGACCGCATGACAATAGGGCACAATACTGAAGGTGGCGGTAAACTCCGGTTGCAAAGACATGGCACAACGTCGGGGTTCTTATTGTTCACTTGAAATAAAAGCTTAGGTGGTAGAAGAAAGAGAAGCGGGTGCAGGATTTGTGGCGATAGTAGAGATGTGATACTCGTTTTCGCCTGGAGGCCACAGCCTGTAAGCACTGCGTTATATATATTGACATCATCGCTTTGATCAGCTCGCTTTGACTTCGAGTTTTGTGGCGCCTAAGTATCTTTGACTCAGTCATGACTTGTCATGACAGGCCAAAGTTGGCCAAAGCATTGATCACTGGTCAAAACATGAGAGGGACATACTTTAACACGTACACTGTGTCAAGTAGAAAGAATGGATGGTTGTTGACACCGTCGATCCTTTCAAGTCAGTGCCTCTCTCATTGACTGTACATAGATGGGGTATTTTGACAATATTTTGATAGTAAAATCAGTTCTTTCTGCCAAAAGAAGACCTCATGGTCAAACAAATTGACTGGATGATACCTAATGATAGGCGCGACCGGAGAATATACATATCCTGCTCAACGTACATACGTACGACAAGAACTATCACTGGATATTAGATTGACCATTCAAATACGGCCTCGGCGATTCGATCTTCCTCCTTGCCTTTGGCCACCTTTGCCCCGTCTACCTTGATAGGTTCCCGTTATCTCTCGCAGAAGGAACCCTAGCAGTCCTTCTGCATAAGCATCCTTGCGCGGGTAGATTTTTCCTTGACGGCGACTGTATTCAGCAAGAGCCTCCTGTGAAACATGCAACTCTGGTGGGTCGTCTTCTTCGCCGAGAGAATAGTCAACGAGGTCGCAGATATTGACATGGATTGTCCTGATAAGCTATGTTGCAAGGTTCATCGAGACGTTATGCGAAGGTTTGCGAAAAAAAATCGTACATCTTTGCAACCTTTGACCGTATCTGGAATGTCCTGAACTTGCAATGCTTGGAACAAGTTATACCATCCATCCAAGGAATCTGCATCGCTTCCGTAGAACGCATTGAACTGTTGCGCAATGGCATCTCGCATTTTTGCAAGAGCATCCGCTCTCTCGTCACTATCTCGGTCCCAGCTGTACAAGTTGCTCAGCTCCCAGAACTGAGCCATAGTTTGACCAGAAGGATCATAGGTGAACTCTGGATATAAGCTGAAGAATAGTTGAATCGGATTAGAGGGATTGAGAGATGCCATCGAGTAAACCTCGAAAATAGGGCGCGAAAGGCGATGGAATCCGTTCTTTTTTTTGAGAAAGTATATACACTTTCCGAATCATCGTCTTCCATTCCAACGTGTCAAGGCTTGTGTCGAGCCATGTAGAGAGAGTTGCAATCACGACTGCGAGAACTCCAAACTTACATCTGAATGAATATCTTCTTCAAGTTCATATCGCTAATACCCTATGTATACATACACATACATACGTACTTCTCAAGGATTTGATTCCTCATGGTCTCATGTCTACTGTGAAATATGAGAACGATGAAAGGTTCTGAGGCTCCGCAGTCCGCAGTTCTTTTTGCCAGCAGACGGAATGCATAAGGAGAGAATATCCAGGTACTTGGAAGGTTGGAATGAGCATCAGCCGGGCGTGCCGACATTATTACGACACGGAGATCAACGCCCTTCATAAGACTGCTGATACAATCCTTTTCTCGAACAGTGAATTCGTCGCACAAGATGACGCGGCCAGCTGGCAATAATGCATGTTAAATGGTCAATCAAATAAAAAAGAGAAGCTTGGGCGCTCGAGAATATCTAACCCACTGAGATGGCAAGTGTCGGGACCATTTTATCGCAATTATTTCCACCCAAACCCAGGTGGTCAGTCGATAATATCCCTGATCTAACTGGAAAAGTTGCGATAGTCACTGGTTGGTAACATTGATTTCTATCTCATGGCATAGGCTCACATTGTACACCATAGGTGGAAATGTTGGAATCGGAAAGGCGACTTGTAAACATCTGTTGCTCAAAGGTTGCACCGTTTGGTTAGCGGCTCGTTCCAAGGCCAAAGCGGAAGAGGCAATTGCGGAATTGAAACAGGAAACTGGACAAGAAGCGTTGTTTTTGGCGCTTGACTTGAATGACTTGAGAGCGATAAAAGAGTCTGCGGAAAATTTCAAGAAGTGTTATATCTAATCGTCTTTCTTAAAATGTATCTTACCCGGAATTTGACAGCCAATCCACTGCTCTTCACATCTTGATCTGTAACGCTGGAGTTATGGTCCCTCCTATCGAACAACTTACTTCTCAAGGTTACGACCTCCAGTTTGGCGTCAATGCCCTTGGACACTTCCTTCTTATCCAACACCTTCTTCCCTCTCTCAAGACCACCTCGAGTTCTGTGTCAGAAACTCGAATCGTCTGGGTCTCATCCTCCGTGCAATATTATTTTCGTGGTCCACCTGTAAACTATGATAATCTTACCGATACGCCTTCCCGCAAGAGACTTGGTACGCAGCAGCTGTACTGCCAAAGCAAGTTCATTACTGTGATGCTAGGATATCATCTGGCCAAAGTTCTCGCGGAGGATCAGAGTTCGAATGTTATCTGCATAGTGCTAGATCCTGGTAACATCAAGACAGATTTGCAACGTTATCATAGCCCTAGCCTATTGAGATCAATCATGGTGAGGCCAAGTTTTTCATGCATTGAAAAAAAATCCTGACCTCTTCGCAACCTTAAAGAATTCGGTAATACTCTATCCCGTCTCAAAAGGTGTTCTGTCTCAGCTATATGCTGCAACAGACCCTGCAGCTGCGCAGTACAATGGCAAGGTGCGTCAACTTGCTGCCAGCTCGAACCTCGAACCTGAGAGCCTTCGACTGTGATTGAATAGTATTTGCGACCTTGGGCACGTCTTGGCGAGCCACATTTCAAGACCAAAGATGAAGCTGAGCAGCAAAAGATGTGGGATTATTGCATGGGGTCTATTCGAGAATACGAATGAATACTGGGTACTGCTTGCTTTATTTCGACTACTCATCTTCCGACGTGTCTACTCTTGAACTCGTATAAGTAATACTCAATCGCTTCGTTATCACAAGGTACCAAAGAATCTTATCCGAATGATAACGGTGAACTGATTCCTTTCCGCTCAGTATAATTCACAATATGTAGCATCCGAGCTCACAAACGCGCGATTCTCAGACCTATTGAACCTCGTGATAAGATTGTCAAATAACCCTGGAGGCGAATGAACTCCACGATGAGTGACACGAAGCTCTCATTATATCAGCGGATAATGGCGGACCCAAGTCGGGGCCATTACATAGAAATTGACAGTAATGACATTGTTATAAATATGTGAAGTTTCTGGCTCGTATATGTCGATAGTAATTGTTCATTCCAATGGTTGCAGCAAGTTTTTGGACGCTGTTCAGGCAGTTCTTCCCTCCCGCATCCAAGTGGTCGTTCGCCGACATGCCTGACTTGACAGGTAAAGTGGCAATAGTCACTGGTCAGTATTTCTTCCATCCTTTGTTAGTCGTGACTGATTAAGCCCCTATGATAGGAGGGAACGTTGGGATCGGGAAGGAGACATGCAAACAACTATTAATTAAGGGTTGTACCGTCTGGCTAGCTGCCCGCTCTCAGTCCAAAGCTGAAAAAGCAATTGCGGAGCTGAAGGAAGAAACTGGGAAAGAGGCTTTGTTTCTTGAGCTTGATTTGAGTGACTTGAAAGCTGTGAAAGAGTCGGCCGAGAAATTCAAGAGGTATGGAAGTATTTTGGGTTCGAAGATATATCCCCTCTTATCGTGCTTTTCTGCTTCAGCCTGTCCCCCACGCTTCATATGCTCATTTGCAACGCTGGTGTCATGGCTCCTCCCATTGAACAGCTGACCGCTCAAGGACATGATCTTACATTCGGTGTTAACGTCCTTGGTCATTTCCTTTTCATCCAAAAGTTACTTCCTCTGCTCAAGACTACGTCCAACTCTCTCACGGACACCCGAATCGTCTGGGTTGCCTCCTCCGGGCAATACTATTTCCACAACCTCCCCATCAATTATGACAACCTCAAGGACACGCCCTCCCGCACAAAGCTCGGAGTGCAAGATTTATACACTCAAAGTAAATTTATTACAGTGATGTTGGGAATCTATATGGGCAAAATTCTCGCCGAAGACCAGGACTCCAATGTGATTTGTATACATCTGGATCCCGGAAATATTAAGTCAGACTTGTATCGACGTCTTCCTTCTCTTCTAGTGACAATTATGGTGCGTGCGGCTGATTGGTGTCCTCTGTACGATCTGATCACTCTTTCCTGAAATATAGGAATGGCTAGTCCTCAAACCGACTGCCATGGGTGCTATCACCCAGCTCTTTGCAGCGACGGCTCCAGAAGCTTCGCAATATAATGGAAAGGCATGTCCATAAATCATAATCCTATGTGCTTGATAAATTTGCTCATCAACGGACATAGTATCTTCGGCCATGGGCGCGTCTTGGAGAGCCCCATCCTTTGACCAAAGATGAGACTGAGCAAAAGAAGATGTGGGATTATTGCATAGCTGTTGTTAAGGGGTACGAATAAGCTCAACCAGATAATCGCTATATACCCTCTCTCTGAGAATTCTATTGCGTTGAAAGTATAAGACTTCGATAACTACCATAAGATGATTCATAAGTTGTAAATACAACAAGTGGGAGTCGTGCAATGTGATTACAACAATCTTGTACAATTCATGAACATCATTTCCTGCAAGCTCCTGCTTGGCAAAAATTCACATTTCAATCATGAATGCTCTGAAGCCATTGAACGAATCATATCCTCAGCTTGTGCACTTCTGGGCTTGAGAGCACATTCAAAAGGAGCCGGGACACTATGAACACAGATCTTTCAACAATGGGGTTCGCACAGATGGGCGGACGAGCTCACCAGGCCATTGACGGAATATACTCAAAAGTTGGTTCGATAACATTACCATTTTCATCAACAGGTTTTGAGATGTCGAAGACAGCAAGCATAGAAGCAACCGCTATCCAAATAGACGAAAACGCCATGAAACGTCCTGGACATATACTACAATGTGTATTTTATGAGGTCGGAAAACACTATTACAACTGAGCTCGAACTCACCGGCGTCCAAATCCAAACAGCGCAGTATCGGGATCCTTCACGGCCGGATTGATTTTTCCATCTTCGCCAATAAATCGTTCTGGTTTGAAGGTGTGCGGTTCAGGGTACGTATTCTGGGGTGAGATGCCACATTAGTTGTCTCGATTCAATGCAGTATTACATGTCGAGCTAGAACTGACCTCGTCGTGAAGAATTGCCCTGAAAAAGTACAATTAGCGATGAAGCGTAATCAAGTAGTACGCTACTGATGGACTCACCATATATTAGGAACCATTATTGAGCCTGCGGGTATCCTGTAACCTCTGTACAGGTCCTCGGACGTGGATGCATGGGGTATGCCTGATAGATAACGTTACTGATGAGTGAGAACTGGGATCGCAACCAAAAGCATACCCAAGGGAGTAACATTTTTCCATCTCATCGTTTCCTTCACAATCGCAGTGACATAGGGAAGACGTTCTTGATCAGAAAACCGAGGAAATTCTCCAGATTGGACCACAGAGTCAATTTCTTCTTGAGCGCGCTTTAGAGCCTCGGGTTTGGCAAGCATTGCGAGGATGAATGTTGACAGAACTGAAACTGTCTGGAGATAGAGTAAAGATATAAGCGTGAACGTTAAATGACCTAAAGCGGCGACGAACTGAGTCAGTTGCGCCTAGAGCATTCGTTAGTAATACCTTCATCTATACGCTGCGTTGAATTTACCTGTGTACATCGTCGCTGCTGTAGATTGTACTCTCTGCTCCTGCTCGGCGACATCCTCCTCGCCCTCGGCCAGCTTCTCCAGACTGTAAGATGTGAAAGATGGTTGAGCAGTCCCTTGCAGCTACAAGAATTTAGACTTTGATGCACTGAGCTAAAGCAACTTACTATCTCTTTCTTAGCCGCAACGTAAGGAAGTTCACGCATAATAGTGGAATACCGAGCCCACTCCCGTGCTTTGCGTTTAAAGCCGGCTCCTAGTGTATTTTCATTTAAACGTGACCATTTTACAACGTATAGCCATTATGCACTAACCAGGAAACCATTCAGGTATATATTTGAGAGCAGGAATAGACTCAACAAGGAAAACTCCCGGGGCGATACCTAAGCCAAGAGACACCAGAGCACGTTCAGCAGCGTCGACATAGGGGTCATTGTCTTCTTGGACATCAATTCCGTAGGCAATTCCAAGGATAGTCGAGGCTGCCAAGCTATAGTAAAAAGTAGAAATGGTCATCGCCTCCAATCTTAAGTACTCCGGGGTGTAGGAAAATTCATGACGCTCACTGTCGGATGTGATGTACATAATTTTTGGGGTCCTCTAGTAGGCGATTGAGAAACTGATGGGTGACGCGTACCTCGAGAGGTTGAAAGCGTTCCGCGGCTTGGGGGTGAAATTCCTGTTGAAATAATTTCCGTTGCGCGCGCCTGACGAATGAAACGTTAAAACACATTGGTTGCCTTATTCAGAGTATTTACCATTCGTCACCTAAATTCAACCCGAGAAACTTCGAACAAAACACACGATAATATCGAGAAAAGACTTACCATAGGCCATCAAACCAAAGGAAAAGTTCCATCCCATCAACTCGTTCACCATGACCAGGCGGGGTCTGTAGAGCGTGCGAGGATTGAGACACAATTAGATGCGCGTCAAGTTGACCCATGTCATACCTATCTGAGTGAATAGCTGAATGCTGATCAAGCAGCTCTTCCGCGACTTCAGCCGAGTTCATGACAACTATAGACGTTCCTGCCACCTCGAGGTGAATGATGTCCGACCCTTCGCCGCAGTATTCAGTCCATCGAAAGAGACAGTGTGAAAGAAACTCACCGAGCTCTTTGCACCACCTGTCATATGTCTCCCATTCGAAAGTCGTCGGCATGTCGAGTAGATTTCCTATGAGGGGCAATTTTTTGGGACCAGGAGGGAGGGGGGCGTAGTGACTGCTAGGTCGTTTCGTATAGAAATACAAGACAACTAGCAATATTAAAGCGAGCACAAGAGCTGATTCCATCGAACAGGTCGCAAAGTGGGAGAGTCAAAAGACTGAGTGAAAAAGCCACCGTGGGTCGAAAAAAGGATGGCCTATTTATCCATAGGTAGCCCACTTAACACGGAGGTTGGTTTCCCTGACCATGGATGAGGAGCCTGGATCACTGAATAAAGTAAAGTAGGAGCAGTAAGATCAAGACAAGATTTCGCAATCAACACGCGCCAGATTATCCAGCAGTAAAAACGGAACGAAGGTCACTTAAAAGGTCATTACTCCCCCAAATAGTGGAATCAAGCATGGGCCCAGAACAGCGACCCTTGAGCAAACTAGTGAGATGTATTCTGACGCAGTGCCTGCAGGTAGATGCGCATGGAGAAGTACAAAATTGTTTGAGGATTTGTTTCGAATGTGTTGAACAAAACGTGGAATTTTAGGCTGCAGATTGTAGACATAAGGAAATCAGCCAAGATCTATCTCCGTGGACCATAAATTGACGAGATTGTCAGAAAAAAACATGCGATGGCGGACCTCGAGGCTTCAAAGCATACAACTGACATATCGTGAGGCAAAGCTGGACCCACAGCACGACCACATAATATGGCATTGATATGGGACTATTAGGGGGATATTCGAAGCTGCTCTAATCCTTGCGCACGTTAGTAAAATCTCCAAAAATTATGAGTCCAGATCCATGAACTGCTAGTGGAACTCGGATGAGCTGAGGCTGACATGAGACCGGTCATCTAGACGCGTATTGAAAGGTATATTCCGATCCGTGCCCGGGACACGTGGATTATTGTTATGAGGCACTGTACGTGGTGTGTGTACGTGAATATCGCACTGTCGCCTAGGGAACTTTACCGTTACGAACTAATCGAAGAGTACTTGTAACTTTGCGCATCTCTCCTCCCCCGCTCTACATTAACGCTCTTCAAAACTGGTATCGCCGCCCATATCATGACGACGAGAAAGAAGAAAGAGTAACGGATGTTTCCCGTAAGATCTGAGATTAAACCAACGATGAAAGGACCAAAGAACGAGCTCGACTACGAAATAGGAATTATAGTTAGTACTACGCAGATAAGAATAGTATATATCGTTCAATACCTTGTCAGTGATTGAGTATAGGCCGTACCTATGGTTTCAGGCAGAGCAAATTCTCAGTGGAGAACACGGGGCAATAAAAGATAATGCATACCATCTCGCCTCTTCTCCTGGAGGTAAAAACTCCGCGTAGAAAGCTCTGGCGTACCCATTGAATGCTCCAAGCACGAAGCCTGGGCAAAGTCAATTCGTAAAAACGAATCGCTTATATCAGTCAAGCGACATACCGAAATATACAGCTAAGCCAAACATTTCTCCTTGGGTTGTAAGCCCTCCGAACCGGCCTTGAAAAACACTGATAAACCCAAGACATCCATAGGCAGGTACCAGAGAGGCCAACACCAAGAGGATTAGGAGCACCCGCTGATTTGACCATCGGTACCGACGTTGCAGTCGTGGCCAGAATAACGATCCTAAGATACCCGATGAAGGAACAATGATTCCGATCAAGATGAGAGACGACGGTTGCATATTGAGGACAGTCTTTGCGAAAAGGATAGCAGTACCAGTAATTGTCGTGAACGCTGAAAAAGATAGGTTGAAGGCACACGTACGTAGATGAAGTGTCGTATTTACCATCTGAGAGTAGGAACCAAGAAGCGAGAAACTTGTAGGTGTTCCGCAACTTCTTGATTTCGCTCCACTGAAGCATCCCCCCCAATCGTTTCCAAGCGGCCAGTATCTCTTTCCATAAGCTCCATTTTCCGGCCGTTACGTTTTCCGTGTCTACCCAGATTGCGTCATCATCATCGACAGAGGAACTGTATCCTCCACTAGGAAGCCATAACAGAGCTGGTATTGAAAACACAGCCCACCAAATCCCACTCAGACTGATCGCGAGACGGAGAGAGAATGTTGAGCCTTTCATCAATGTAACTGGAATAAGGGCAACGAATAACAAAAAGATACCAGCACCGTAGCCTAAAGCTATTCCAAAGGAAGATATGCGTGAGGTTGTCCTGGATAGCTCGTTTTCATAGTGGGATTTGATTTCCTGCACCTCATCTGTCGTGGTATTACGAACCAGTGGTTGAGCAACCGCTTCATTGTTGTCATCAGGTTCCGCTTCGTTTTCAAGTACAAGAGCAGACTCCTCAGCATTTCTCAGGTTTGCGTAGACTTTGAGGACTTCCGGAGATTCTCTTGCAAGAGAAGGCAGATAGGCATTCATTGCGACCACGGAAGTCCCGAAACCGACATTGGCTATTACGGCCAGTAGAGCAGAGAGAAACCATAGAGGGGAACTAGAAGATAGTGGGAGAAAGAAAGTGGCGGCAAGAGCACCTGCCCAAGCGCAAGTTAAAAGCAGGATCTTTCGATGCGGTGCTGTATGATACATCAGTATGATTGCTCAATGCGCAACAGAGACAAACGCACGATGGTCTGCAATTCCTCCGACGGAAATGACGGTTAGAGCTTGTAAAAGCACAGACGCCGAAAAGACGTATAAGCTGGAAATGTATCAAAATCAGACACTGTCAAAGATGCATATACTACACACCTAAAGCTAGCACTGTCGATCCATAACCAGCCAATTTTCACAACACAGCGCCCAGAAGGCGAATCATCATCCAGCTTTGAAATCTCCGACGAGCATCTTTCGGTCTTGTCAGGATATAAGTATCCATTATCCCTTGCAAATTGCTCCAAACAAATGGGCAAGAATAGAGTCAAGGATACAATCACGAACACTTCACTATGAGTGGATCAGCGAACGCAAGCAATTACGGCCATGTAAACTACCTGGCGAATGCATAACTTAACCAACCGTAGTATTTCTGTTTAAAATGGGAGACCATTTGAGTCCACATGCATGTTGAACTTAAGAGAGTGAAAGGTGTTCTTTTGAAAGTCGTGCGTTGCAGGCGGCACCACGTGCATGGCGCGAACACTGAAATGAATACGAACATCGCCTTAGATTGAAAATAGTTATGATATGGGTACTATAGCATGGTTAAACAAACATTTTGATATAATGATACAGTGAAGGAAGAAAACAAAGGAATGGATATCATCTGGTCTCGGAATGAGGCGTTATACATCTGCATCCCCCGAGCTAAATTTTGGAAGAGGAACTCAATCTTCCAGGTATTTCAAGTCAGCGATTTGAGCACATACCTGTTCTAGAAAAGCATCTATGAGATCGCCATCTTCCATACCGAGCTGTTGGCCTAAACTAAACATCGGAGAACATGAAAATGGATTGATACGCACACCAGCCGGACTGTCATCTTCTTGTATTCGGTTTCCATCATAAGTAAACTTCAATGTTCCTAATATTGGTGAGCTTCTGAGTATGGAGTGGAGCTTTAGAGCGAGATAGGAAAGCTTTCACCTTCTTCCTTATTGAACTTGATCTAAGGATTGAAGCGTCAGGGGCGGACAGCAGAGAATAATAATAATATTATCGCACCGCCGCCGCTTTGAATATTTTCTTAAATTGCATGTCTGCTTTGACCTTCACGGTCACCTCTGTGCGACAACTATCAACTAACAACAACTTGGAATTTGAATAGGGTTTGAACACACGATTTCCCTCGTACTGAATTTGGAGATTGAGCTTAGGCTTGACGTCTGCTGGTTCCTGTGTCATTATGATAGTAGGCTGTTCTTAGTGTGAAAGGCAGGCGACGAAGAACGCGGTTGACGCGATTTGATGATGATGGTGAAAAGAAAGGTTCTATTCTGTGACACTCACGTTTAGGAATTCACGTGATGCAAGCATTTGTGACTGGTTAAAATTGTCGATTGTCCGACATTATTATTAATGCGACAGACGTCCCTCCGGTCTTCCTCAACATATACAACGAAGAGCTTCAAGATGACAATTACCTACGATAAAATTGCGCTCAGTTCAAAAAGAAGCATCGCCTCTTAGACCTTAACTCGGCATAACGCTTGGGCCATCAAGCAATCCTATCAACGCGCCCCCGACCTTCGCTATGGTCAAAGCTTGGTCCAAGCTGACCTCATACGGAGGATAAATACCAGGGTAGCGTATCCCAAGGAAAAGATTCCTCGCATACGCGATTACGCTCACAATCACTTTGCAATTTCGATCCAAATGCCTAAATCGGACGATAGCGCAACTCTGAGATATATCAGGAGACAGACCCGCCGCTTGACTAGCTCGATGATAACCCTGATCAGTGGTCGTAGAGATGTTGGCAGCAGCGTTGTCGCATCCCCGCGTGAAGAAGTTCATTCGTCAGTGTTTTCATCATCTCAAAATTGGATTTAATGATTTATCCATCAATGCTGTTCTTAGAAACGAAGATTCTCAGTCGGTTGTTGAAGATACTGGCAGTATCCAGGACAGCAGGATCAACGGCAACTTTGTCGATTCCACCGAACCTGGAGTGAACCGCGTGGAGCAGGATCCTGTCGCTACAGACCTTCAATCACAAACTGATTCAAAAGAGACAATGGAGTCGGGCACTGTAGATGAAATCGCAAGGTAAATAACAGTCAGTCCTCCCAATTTGACAAATTTTTCCGTTAACGTTACAACTCAGCTCTTTTTTCGTGACTGAGGCAATCAATCCCGACACTCCTGTGCCCCCACGAGAGATGATCATGACCATTTTCACGCGACGTCCCGTCGGACAAGTTGCCCAACTCGATGTTGCAGACAATCTCCTTTCCACTGGTGCACCGGTTGGAACCACGGATCCTAAACCTAGAAATCAAGTAGCTACTCCTCCGTTCAGTAGCAGCTACATTCCGACCATCGGCTATCATTCTTCTGGAAAGGCGATTGCTCGAAACACACTGCAGGAAGAATCGGAGGAGACTGTACAACCTCGCCGGGAGGTTTCTGTCCAGTCGTCCAACGCTGTTCCATCGCGGCTTCAAGAGATCACGGGCAGTTATAGGGATGAACAATCCGAATCGAAAGAAACTTCAAACCTTTTTCCTGGCACTGGTGCGTAGTAGTTCATTATCGATGCTTGAAAACATATTCACTGATGTACATATTCCAGGTCGATTGCCTGTGAGAAATGCTTACGGAATAACAACACATACAAGTGCACCTGTCGACGATGTTCAATGCTCCCGTTTGGCTGTGCCTATTGGTGCCAGCTCTTCTTATCGTGGCGCAATAATCGGTCGTACTCAAGATACAGTAGCCCCAAGCCCTTCAATTCTGTCTTCACGTGCAGCTCCGACTCTGTCTTCTTCAAGTGAACACACCCTCACTCATTTCTCTACCGCTGACATTGCTACTGTGATTGATTCCGATGCTCCAAATGTGTCTTCCTCGTATACCGACAACGTTGCTCTTGTCTCCGTTACCACTCCCGCAATCAAATCTGATACAGATGCCGGTCCATCTTGCTCAACTGCCTCATCCGGGTTGGAAGTGAAATCGGGCGTCCGGTCCTCTAACTCTGTCGACATCTCTTCTGCGTTTAGCATGGCCTCCGTTCCCACATGTATAACAGGCACTGCTGCTTCTTCTTCTACTCTTCGTCCATCGGTTACTCCAAAACCATCTCATACAGCCAACTCCCAAGCCGAGAGTGATCAGCCTAACAATCCTGCGCCTAGTCCCGGCCTTGATAATACAGACCCGCCTTCTGCCACTAGAGGTCGAGTTCGACGACTGAGTGAGATCGCGCATCTGCCCGCGTTCTATGGCTCCAACGACGTCGTACGAATGAATTGGAGAAAGGGATACGGAGCATATGAAGGACAGACAGCTCTACCAACTTGGAATCCAGTAACTAAACAGTGGCATCATCCACGGACTGTCCGTGCGCCTGTTGTGTCTGCCTCTGCTGCTCCTGTCTGCGTTATTCCGGTCAAATCTTCTGCTTCCGCCCTAGCTGCTTCTGTGATGACCGCGCACCCTGCTTCGACCCTTTCTGTGACTGCTATCGCATCCTCCACGTCAACAGAAGGATTATCTTCTATAAAATCTTCGACATTGCAAAAGGAAAAGGTTCAAGTTAAGATCGCTCGCACAGCTGTCAAGAATGCGGAGGCTGGTATTTCGCATGTTCCAACGATAACTGAGATCGTGAGTCCAAGTCCTCGACGAAGCGTTCGGATTGCCCGTTCAGCTACTTTCCCAAGGGTCTCAGTCCCTTCTCTTGAATCCGCTGTCGTAATGCCTTTGTTACGAAAACGGCCGCGAGAAACTGAGGATGAAGATGTCACGTCGGAGGACAATGCTAGCTCAGGATCTGGAGAGTCCGCGAGCAAGAAGATTAAGCGTAATGCAGACCGTGTTAATACAAAAAAACCCACTAGAAAAAGGCTCGTGAGGCAGTAATGAATTACCGTCAGCGTCTTCAAGTCTCTTTCTTGTTGTTCTACAACCGTCTGTTGGAAACCCTTTTTCTTTGGTATCTGTAGTATCTATTTTATATATATCCTTCATGGACTTGTAGTTGTATGTGCTGTGTTTGATAGATGTTGGTATTGCATATCCATCGTCTGCTTCAGTCATCAAAACATGAATCGTTGCAACTATCACAGCAACGTCAATGTCCTTTGCAGAAGTGTGGCAGGCAACATGTTATTAACGCATGGATAATTAATATACAGTACAAGACAAGATATACAAACTATATATATCACAACATACATCGTCTATCCAGTGTATCAGAAAGCAAGAAGAATCAAGATATGTAGTCCAGCTTATAAGGGCAGGTGACTGAACACCACATTTACTCGCCTAACCCGATCAAGCCCATAGCCAACACACCAGCGAGCAAACTGCCTACAGCCAAAACCCTCCGTCGAGGAGATATTCCTTCCTCTTCGGCATCCGATGAATCGTCTTCATCGTCACCATTGATGAATTCGCTACCATGCGAATGACCATGACCAGCGGTCCCAGTCCCATGCCCTCCCAGATTTCCGAACACAAAATCGCCCGCCATCATCTCGACCGTTGCGGCGTATATCAACATTCCTGCCGAGATGGCGGACATTAAGCCTTGGGTAAGAAGCATGCGAGCTTCAGACGCTAAAAGAGAGTAAAGGCAGAAGGGCATAAGCACGTTGAAAAGAACGGGAGAGAAAAGAAGGACGTACTTTTGCCTCTTTGTGAGGAAAAAACTAGCATACCCATTGCAATACCCAGAGGCGTCGTGAGGGCAAAAAGAATACTTAAAACGGGTTGTAGTACTGAATGATGCGACTTGCGAGCTAAAGAAGCTGAAGGCGAAGACGATCTTGATGGCCGTGGAGAGGTAACGCCTTCGTCAGGAGGAATTGCTGCTATTCGAATCCCGAGACTGAGTCCCTCGAATAGCTGATGGAAAATGATGGCGGTGACAAGGGTCGCTTAGATTAAGCATGAGCAAACGATGGTATGATAGAAGTGAGAGGTAACTCACTAAATTCAGCCCCTGATGTTATCGATAATGTTAGCCCAATTACTAGAGAATGGATCATTATCCCGAGTTGCAGAACCTGTGAAATATACGTATAAATTCACTGTGCGTCCGAGGTTCGAATCCAACGTACCAATATTCCAACAACCTGTCTTTTTCTACTGAGCAATGGCCTCTGAGATTCTACATCATCATCATCAACATCATCATGGGGCACATAATTACTAGCGATATCGTGTTGAACATCTTCAGGACTTTGCACCACAAGCCTTGACCTGGCTCCTTGTGTCATTGTTTCGGTACCCTTTCCAGCCGGACACACACATACGCATACGCACGAGCCTTTCCCACCTACAAGGTGATATTCTCCGTTGTTTAAATGATAGTTGAGATCGTTTATGATATAAAAGCAGTCATTGCCTCTTGAATAACGAGGAGAATTGGTTACGATCGAAGAGAGATAGTGATGCATCCTCGGTGGAGATCGTATGAATGATGCTTCGAGAGAGTGGTGAGAGCGAACTGAGGTCGAGAGAGCTGAGGTCGAGAAAGTCGAGCCAACTGAGGCCGAGAGAAGATGGGTACTCTCATTGACCGGATGAAATTTGTGAGCTGTTTGAGCTTGCGATGAGCTCGTGGGTTCTCTTTGCGGGTGTTCCTGGGATGCAGATGCTTCGCTTTCTTCATGTAAATGATCGACATAAGAGGTTGAGACGTCTGTCGAGAAAAATCTCGTTTAGAATTACGGTCATTATTTTTTCTTGAGTCTGAGCACGTACATTCAACAAGGAAGATGGTTATTAATGATGCCAATCTGGATGGGGGTATATAAATTAAGACTATGAGAGATATACCAAATTGAAGGCAAACATTATAAAGCCTGTTTGTTCTCCGACGCCAGGATAACGAGACTTGACGATGCTCGACGTCAATGCTTCAAAGGAGTCTTGTAGCAAGTGACAGAATGCCGTAGACAGTATAACCCCTGCAAATAGCTTCAATAAATGTGTTTTCACCCAATTACAAGACTATCTGACCTGTCCCAAAGTGTTTTCCGATAAAGAAAAGGATTTTTGGTATTGATAAGAAACGAATCTTTTTGGATAATGCTGGAAAAGCTACAGCTAAGGGCAAAATCAATCTCAGTGTTGAAGCATTCCATGGAGAAAACATACCCAGTAAAGATATGACAAATATGATGCCCATTGCACTAACATGCTGGGCTACTTTATCCGAGGTTTCCATGACCAGAAATGAGAATGTGTACATTGGCTGAAAGCCTTTACCCTTCAGACAGGACGATGAGGTTTATAAGCCTGTGTTAGTGACGTACTGATAATTGAGGACCACCCCAGTTGGGGTTTGACCAATCAGAAGGTGCCAATTATCATCTTTAACTCAATCATCACTTTTGCCGTACTGATGCCTCTATGGAGTGCTAAAACTAGACTGCTGGAACATGGCAGTCTCCCAAAGACAGAATGTATACCTTTTGACACTTTCAACTTGAGAGTTCAAAAGAGAATCATGATCACATCTGTCGCACTCTTTCTATGTGGCGGGAAGGAAAACTGGGTTCCTCTGGGTTCCCTTTTTTCAAAAAGACCTGGGACGATCCAGAACGGATAGCAAATTCACTCAAACTACATGGGTGTCACTAGTTCTGTATCGCAACAGCTCAGGCTGAGGTGCTAATGGTCCATAATTCTAGACAGCCAAAACCGTGACAAGTAAAGAGGAGGGAAGATCTGAAGTTTTAGATTTCCGAATTAGCGTGAACTTTGGGCGGACGCACTGTACACCGAAAAATCATCAACATCAACAGAAGATTTCGAAAATCAGAGGGTCATTCTGCTTGGAAACTGCACCAGCTGAGGAGAGGATTACTTACTGTAACCCAATGATAATCAGGATTTGATTCTACAAACTTCCTCACACGGAGTTATGCCCGAGGCGGATGTAGTCAAGTTCAATTATGCTGTAGTCGACGACAGATCGACAACTTTCTTCCTCTCTCAATGATCCCCAAACAGGAGCTCTTGCTCTCTTTTGCCTCTGACAGACCTCAGGAACCTTGATAATCCTTGTATTCAAGGTACTGAGAAGAGCGTACCTCTGTAAGGAACATTCCCGGACCGTTCCTAACTTCCATAATGAGTAGTCCTTGTTCAGTTTGAGCTGGAACCGTATGGATGCTGCGGGATGCCCAGTCTGGGAGGCTGATGGGAGGCACCTCGAGAGTACCTCGAGTCCTCGACCCCTTGATAAGCGCTTGATTTGAATAACTAGGCGCCTGCCGAAAATTACTTCATTGTTCTCTGAACAGCCAAGATGTCAAAACGATATCCGCGAGCAGAACAAGGTCTTTTACGGGGAAAGGTCAAAAAGACGGTCAACATTGTCTATGTGCTCCCCATTACCCACTCTTTCCACCAAGCAGTTTCCCTCAATGTTCTTTCTATGGCCGCTCATTTTACCTACCCTCATTCACGCAGCCACAGTCTCATTTCCTCCTACGGTCGGTGTAGGTGCCAGTGACGTTCTGTACACTTCTTCTGCTTCATCTTTCGATTCACTCAAAATCTCTAACGTGAATTCGACCACGTATGAATGGTATTACTTTGACGCCATCTCGGATGACGGTTCTTATTCTGTCGTTGCTACCTTCTTTGTTGCGCCCAATACCGCATTCCCGTTCACGGGAAGTCCGACTATGACCTTAGAGGTGCTGCTCAGCATCCAGACCCCGGACTCTGACGTGTTTTACTTGAATGGTGCTTTTGCCACTGATGCCCAAGTTACAACTGATGGTGACGGGGCTTCCGGCGTTTGGGAGGGCACTGGACTTAGCTTCAACGGAAGCTCGGATATGTCTTCTTATGAAGTCGTAATCGACTCCGCTGATGTTTTGGGGGTTACAGGCACGATTTCTATGCAATCTGTGAGTGTTGTTCTTCACGTCACTTCGACCGACTAATTAAAGGACTCATCCAAAGATTGCTCCTTCGCACTACCCTTGCTCCGCCGCTCAAGCTGGCGAAACTATGCAGCTTATGCCCAATATCGGCTGGGCTAATGCTGTCCCTGACTCTCAAGCAACCATTCAACTCGAAATTAACGGTCAGAATGTATCGTTCACTGGATCTGGGTATCATGATATGGTCAGCATCATTGCTATCCAAATTTTCTCGCTCCACTCATAACCTCAACGTAGAACTGGGGAGACATACCCTTCACTGATGCAGTAGGAACCTGGCACTGGGGCCACGGGCGACTCGGCCCCTACTCCCTCGTCTGGTTCGACGGTACTTCACAAGACGGGACACCGTATGCTAGCGGTTACGTCTCTATGAACGGGGCCATTATTGGTACTCAATGCTCCGGTGTCAATGTTACTGCATCCACATCTGGATTTGACATCGGGATCGACCTCGGAGACGAGGGCGTTCTCCAAGCTCAGTTCTCCACTGATCATACTTTGCTCAGTTTCGACGGGGTTTACTACCGTTGGTCCGGAAGTCTAGTCGGAGGGATTAGCGGTGGGGAACAGTACACTGGCTCTGCGATGTTTGATGAATTTGATTTCACCAGTAGCTAGTACATTTCGTTTCGCGCAAGTTGCGCTTATCATTTTGGACAATTCAATACCATAGCATATATTTCATCTTGCTGTATCCTTAGCGCAGTTGCGGGGCTTTGTATTTCTGCCACCTACCCACTTACAATTTATTTAATGTTGAGCTACTTACCTGTGAGCCTGAGCAGTGAGAGTGGATAATTCACGTGCAACAAATGATAATGACATCGCTCCTTGCAACGTTTCCACCATCACTCATTCATCCCTCTTTCACCCTACAATGGCACCAACCGGATCGCAATCGACCATTAACGTCAAGCTGCTTCTCATAGGCAATTCATCAGTAGGAAAAAGTAGTTTATTACTGAGGTTTTCCGACGAGCAATGGTTACCTGAAGATGAAAGCAGCGCAACGATTGGTGTGGACTTCAGGGTGGGTGGGTGATGTTTATTCCGCTTCAAGAAGGAGGAAGAGTACTTCAAACAGTAGACTGACTGGTGTGCAACTGGATAGGTTCATAAGATGGACGTGAATGGGAAGAAGGTCAAGCTCAGTATATGGGTACGTCTTGTCATGGACTGGTGTTTTCGTTACATTGACGCTCTGTCTCTCTGTGGGCTCAGGATACAGCTGGCCAAGAGAGATTTCGCACAATAACCTCCTCTTATTACCGTGGTGCCCAAGGGATCATTCTCGGTGGGCACAACTTCCCTTCCGTTTCGATTAGCACAACGATACCATTCGATTGTCTAGTTTACGATGTATCTTCTCGGGAATCCTTCGATGCACTTCCACGGTGGTACAGTGAGCTGGAAACTTATGTTTCAGATTCTGTCGTAAAGATTCTTGTGGGGAACAAGGTAGACAAGGCACGTCCGGCTTCGGCTTCATCCTTATGCACTCAATTAGTATGAACTATGCTCACATCATCTACTGAACAGGAATTTTCCCGTCAAGTACCAACAGCTGAAGCATCCGCTTTCGCTGAACGTATGAATTCGCTGTTCATCGAAGCTTCAGCAAAGATGTCAGTAAATGTCAAGGAGACTTTTCAGGAAGTAGTTGAGAAGATAATAGACACACCGGCATTATGGACTAACGGAACGGGTCAATCCAAGGTCCGGATGTCGTTTCCGCACGAAATGTATCCATGCTGACCTTGTATGTTATACGTTCACAGGCTCAGAGAACTGACGGAGGTCGAGGAGGCGTTCCGGGAGGCGTTCAAGTCGTAGGTCTTTCAGAAGAGCAAACAGACCATAGTGGGGCCTGTTCATGTTGAACTCAGATCAAGTAGAACGAACCTTTTCCTAAAGGCTTGCAATATTTCTGATACATGCCTCGACACACGACCCATATGATTCCATAATCTTTCATACTTGATACCATTGACTATGCTAATACTATACTGTACCCTATAGATATACATGGATATCAGAACAGTTTATTGAGAAACTGCATTCACAGTTCCATTTATCATGCACGCGTACCTACGCGTATGTCCTCAAAACTTTTGCTGAGCCACACTTTTGCTGCGCCCCAATGACATCAGTGGCTTTATATAGATTGAACACATAATGAACGAACGTCCTCTTGTTTTATTTCTGGTCTTGCACTTCCATGTCCTCCATCATAACAGCCTTTGTCGGCTCACTTGAAGCCGCCGCGAGTGTTTTGCTTACAGTTTTCTATGGCACCCTCGCTGGATATCTCGGGCTAGTGAACAATAAATCTGCGGTCCACCTGTCGAAATTAGCTGTCAAGTTGTTCATGCCCTGTCTGTTATTCGTCAATGTTGGGTCTGGCATCAGCACAGACACTATTTTAAAGTTTACGCCTATAATCAGTACGTGTCGTCTTGCAACTCATCTAATCTCCGGATCCAAAGATCTAATCATAGTCCGAAGTCTGGTCATTCGGATATAACATCATCTCAATTCTCCTTGGGACTACTGCGACCAAAATCTTCAGGTTACCTGGATGGGTAACTCCAGCAATCACTTTCAATAATGCAACGTCCCTTCCTCTCCTTCTCCTGCAGTCATTCTCAGCGTCGGGAGCTTTAACATCCATATCTGGTGGAGATTTGAGTGACGCCATCCATCGTGCCGAAACTTATTTTCTCATAAACGCAGCTATTTCCAACACCCTGACGTTCAGCCTTGGGCCAACTCTCTTGAAGGTCAACACGGACACAGGCAATGACGAGCCGATAATAGAACGAGAACATACCGACCTTGTCCATGTCGAGTCTTCCGAACGCGAAGATGTTGCAGAGGATGGTGGAGAAAGTACACCTCTGATCGTGAAGAGCAAAGCCAAATCCTCCTGGGTTCATTCTATTCGTTACTTTCTCTATCAATTTTGGAATGCGCCTTTCTTGGGCGCTTGCCTAGGTGAGTTATACTTTATTGATCTCCCAAACAACAACCAAGATTTCGTGGCTTTCAGGTGTTTTCGTCGGCTTGATAAATCCTTTGCACCACCACTTCTTTGATAAAGACGGGGTGTTTTTCGCATGGTTGACTGTGAGTTTGAGCAATGTCGGTAACCTGTTTGCGAGCATACAAGTCATTATCGTAGGAGTTAAAGTAAGCAACCTCATTATAAACAGCACCCTGTGGTCTAGTAAGACTCATTCTACATACCAGCTTCATTCCACCTATGAAAAGATGCGGCAAGGGCAAGACTCCGGATCCATCCCTATTACCCCTACCGTTTGTGTACTTCTGGCTAGATTCATTATAATACCTGTGTAAGTCGAGCTCTGGAGCTTGTACATTCAATTTACCCACTTACCTCCACAGTATCAGTATACCAATCATTTATGGCCTTGCGGCCAAGACACACCTACTCTCAGGCGACCCAATCCTTTGGTTTTCCATGATGATGATGCCTATCGGACCAACTGCTTTACGTTTAACAGCGCTAGCAGATGTGAGTAAAGCAGATGAACAGGAGAAAATGGTCGTAGCCAAGTTTCTGGCAGTATGTGTTTTTTTCAAACCCATACCTCACTAAACAGACAAGCTGACATGGGTTTAATTGTGGAATTAGCTTTCATATTTCGTCACACCCTTGATAAGTTTATCAGCAGTCGCTAGCTTGAAAGCTTGCGAGATCGCGCAAGCAGGAACGGCGTAACGACAACCGTGGATTTTTGTTCTCTTGAAGGTCTCTTCGGGATTTTGTATTTATCTATAACGTATGTACGTGTCTGGGTAAATAAAACAATTTTCATTCATGTATATATGTAGCACCCACTAGTACCTACTCCAACAACTGAGGAACTATGTCAAACTAGCGAAACCGATATGTATGCCGCAGAATGTTGACGAGCTACTCCGAATAGTCTACTCTAGAGTCATCGTGCGAAACACCCATTTCCCAATCGCTGTCTGTGATCTCCCAGTGGTGTCTCCGTGAAGATGAAGCAGAATCAATTTTGGAGTCGCTCGAAAAAGCATCCCCCCTTTCGTAATGAGGTCAAGATTTTCCAAAATCGCTATCCTGCTCGTCAACGTCAACAGATGAGCTGCTTTGAAGATAGAATGTCTTCGGAGGGTATTTGAATGATCTCGCCATCACTTCGATCAGATCACGTCGGGATACTTCGATAGACAGACTTTAGCACCATGAATACGAAAAGAAGAGTGAACGATCCTACCTTCATCCTTATGACCGTCCATATCCGTCTTCTTCTCCTCCTGCTTGTTACGGAAAGGATGAAAGATGTGCGTCGTCACGTTGTGTACTTTCTCTTTCGTATGATGATAGGTTGAGTTAACTGTTTGTACGGTCTTGTTCACCGCCTTTTTTGTACCTTTTATCATAACAGGAAGGGCACCTGTGGTAGCCAGTGCACCCACAGTAGATACTACGGCTCCTGTACCTGCTTGAATCAACGCTGTTTTCTTATCGACTAAGGATTGAACAGCGGCTTGTAAACAGAAACGAAATTGGGGGGTCAGAACGAGCACTAAACATACTTGGGGCGTTAGGATCAGTATTTGGATCAAAACCACCATTGCCCGGAACACCGTAACCACCCAGGTTTGAGGAATCATAACCACCGCCATAGCCACCACCACCACCTGTAGGATCGTAACCGCCACCGCCGTAACCACTTTGCATGTACTGGCGAGCAACTGGGTAGTGATGTACGAGTTCATCCTGCCTCTCCAAAATGCGCCTGGGATCACTACAGGTCATTGTCAACACTACTCATACGATTTGGGGTAAAGGAAACAAAGCCAGTTACATTGGAGAGGCGTGGACAGCTATCACGAAGAATGCGACAAGCACAGCCGCAGGAAGCTTGGGCATTATTTTGTCAACTTGAAATTGAAAGAATCGAGTGAAGTGGGACGGCTAAATTTCGTGTCCAGCAGAGCGAAAAGGACTTAGACCAGCTAAGCTCAGAGATCAAAGTTTTCAAAACAGTGTGTTTTTATACCTCTTTACACGCTCCGTCGGAACGGTCGCTGCATCATTGTTGACAAGGATGCCGCATCGAATAGGCGATGCCCAACCAGGCTTGGCAAAGTTGACGCTACCGCTAAAACATTGGGATCAGATAAGAAGATGGAGGTAGGTTGGGGCAGGTTGCTGCCCTTTCTAGTACATCAAATGAAGCATGAGATGGTAATCGTGTTTACATACCTATTTACTGGATAGAATACAAACAGCAAGCGAAAGAAAGCGCCAAAGACCTCTGAGGGCCAAGCGCCATTGTAATGAACGCAACAGCTTTATCCCACAACTTCTACGGCGTCGAGTATATTCCTGCACCAGCTCATGGTCTCCGAAACCCTTTCGCAAAGAAGAATGTGTGACCAGCGGACCCGCCCACTCAAAAACGCATCCTACCTGTCTAGATCGTATCTAGTCGTCGTAGGGCGATCTGCGTCTTGATACTACGTCGGGGGCGTAAGTGTATATACTACGTCTAGCCTGAGATGCTTGAAAAGGGGACTGAACACACTATATGTTTGAAAGACGGTATAGACTTACGTTCATCGTAATTCTGAGGCTGGTGATGGAAGGGAAGGTGCTTTTTTACTTTCTCTTCCCCGACTTTCATTTCCGTCGTCGCATTGTGAACTTTGTCTTGTACATGGTGGATTGCCGTGTTCACCTTTTGAACACCTTCATGCGCGGCGTCTTTCAACTTGGGAAGAGCACCAGTGGAAGCTAATGCACCAGTAAGTGCAACTGTAGCTCCGGTGGCAGCATTTATCATCTCTGTAGTCTGTTCTTCTTTGGTGCGAGCTGGTAGGACAAACCATGTTGATAGCAGTCAAGTTAGCGCTAAAATTACGCAACGTACGATGGCCTGGCTCAGAACCAACAGACTCGCGAATGACTGGTTGGTGATATACGAGGTTGCCATGCCTCGCAGTAAGGCGATCGCTGCGTCTTGATCATGAGCACTCCCAGATTGAAGTAAAAGGGGGGGAACACGTACATTGGGGTAGCATCAGTGGCGATCATGATCGCAAGGAGAGCAATAGCAGCAAACACAACAGCGGAAATTTGAGGCATGATGAAGGCACAGGTTGAGGTACGTTGAATACAGCTTCTCTTTATGTGTCCAGCACTGAGAGAGGGGGGTTGAGACCAGCTAGACTCGGGATCCATGACAAGAGCAGTACGTTTTATATATGTTACAGATGCACTGCATAGATAGTTGGATTATTAAAAATAGCTAACTGATAAGCGAAGCTCTCAAAAAGGAGCTCTGACGATGATTCGAGACATCAGACAGGGAATTGCAAGTCTGCATCTTGCTCTTCGATGTAGTATGGAGAGATTCATTATTCGGTGGATGTGTGCTATTTGGTCACCAGAGGGACTGGCCAGAGGATAGCAGGGTCAACTTTGTCGCCCCTTAGGCCTCCTGAGGCCCGTCGGTGCATTTACTTGCGAGATTTTTTATCCTCCTGTACGAAATGGAGGAAAAAGAAAGTTTGTGGAGGTGAAAGTCGTACAATAGTGTGTAGGAAAAGGGAGGAGCTTTGCCATTGACGATAAGGAGTCAGAATTCCAAGACTTGGAAAAACACCCGCAGGCACCCGCCAAGAAACTCACGTGTTAGGCATACTTAGGCCCACGTGGAATACACTGAGAGGTAACGTGCTGTAACGTGTCGACTGACAGTGAAAGTCTGAAACTCTTTTCCTCCCTCCTCGTTAGTTGCAGAATGGATTTTCTTCATTCTGGGCTTGCTGATGTTCAGCGTCACCTGGCTTTTGTTTCTGTAGATCCTATTAATTGGAAATTCTATGTTCAAGTATTTTCATGGAGCGTGACGATTTTCGAATCGTATTTGTTGTACGTCTACTTGGGTTTTTCAACTTGAGAAATTATTTACCAAACTGCTACAATATAGGCTGCGCCAGTATCCTCTGTACTCTAAAACATCTCCACCTGAGGCGCTTGCACCTCATATCAGCAAAGAGGACTTTGCAAAATCCCAGATATATGGCAAAGACAAAGCTCAGTTTGCGCTTTTTTCAAAGTTATTCAGCCAATGTGTCGACTCTGCAATGCTGCAGTACGGATTTTATGCTTGGTGCTGGGGAGCTGCTGGGACCATCTTGGGAAAGCTCGGTTACGGAACGGACTATGAAGTGAGCGACATTGCCGTCCAATCTTGGTGTTCAGTATCTGATCATGAGAGACGATCAGATTCTGCAGTCAATCATATTCTCATTCACGATGTATCTGCTTTCATCTTTACCCACCCTTCCGTTGTCCGTGTATTCAACCTTCGTGCTTGAAGAAAAACACGGGTTTAACAAAACGACACCGGCTCTTTTTGTCGGTGACCTAGTGAAAAGCTGGCTCATCGCTTTCGCTCTGGGAGCACCTTTTTTGGCCGCCTTCTTATACATATTCCAATGGGCTGGCGACCGTTTTGTCCCCTGGTTAATGGGTTTCATGATCTCCTTCCAGCTTCTCATGGTCATACTATATCCTACCGTCATCCAACCCCTCTTCAACAAACTTACACCCTTGTCGGATGGAGAGCTCCGCAGTCGTGTCGAATCTCTGGCGGGAAAATTACACTTCCCTCTCAAACATTTGTATGAGATTGACGGTTCCAAACGCAGCTCGCACAGTAACGCCTACTTCTTCGGATTACCTTGGGTATGTAGGCACATCACCTTATTGTCCTGATGTACTCATCTGAGCCTACTTATAGAGTAAACACATCGTCATTTTCGATACGCTTATGCAACAAAGCAAGCCTGAGGAAGTTGAAGCTGTTCTGGGTGCGTAGAATTATAATAATGTCTTGATTACGCATTGATTGACTTTCAGCTCACGAACTTGGTCACTGGTACTATTTGCATCCGACAAAGATGATGGCCATCTCCCAATTCCACATTTTCACGATCCTTGCCCTCTTTCCCGCTTTTCTTCATGCACCTCCCTTACTTCGGTCATTCGATTTCCCTAAGCATGTCGCCGCGAAACCACCTACTATCGTTGCCTTTTTATTATTCCAGGTCAGTTTTGCATCTAGCTTCGCCATCATGTTTCTGATTGTTTCTTCTATCAGATGATACTCACTCCCCTAGAAGCTTTCATCAGCATTGGGATGAACGCCGTCAGTCGACACTTTGAATGGGAAGCGGACCGTTTCGCTTGCGAGCTTCAGGATCAATTGAAGGAAGAAAGCATGAAGGATATGGGCGACCGACTTGGTCGGGCATTAATCACGCTTCATGTGAAGAACTTGTCAACGGTCTGGGTGGACTGGTTGTAAGTAACTTGTTTTTGTCGCCTCTGTTGGTTTTACACTAACTCATTTCTTTTTCCATAGATATTCAGCCTATCACCATTCTCATCCTACACTGACTGAACGGCTGAAGGGTTTGGAGTCGTTCCAAGCAAAACGGGCTAAGAAAGAGTAATCTAGCGTGAAGTACGGGAGTTACTGTGTGTTTCACGTTTGTATCGTACCCATGTACTTTATCCCAAGCGAACTTTACAGCTCCCTTGAGTTGGCTATCATATCTATATGTGCATCGCGCATCTTCTAAGTCCGGAGGCACACTTAAGCACACCTACTTGAAGCACGCAGTAAATAAGTCACAAGTCCAATGTGCCTCACTGTGAAAGTGTGCTTCTTTCTTCAAGGATAGGGAGAGATTTTTTTTTTTTGGAAATCCAACAATCAGAATCATGCAGGTCTGATTATTACGCCACATCGGATAGCACCGGACCCTACCGGACCTCCTGGATTTGCAGCGCCAGGTCGCTGTGGGACCTTGTGGGACCCTTGTTACCATCAGCTCGACGTTATGTACGAGTGGTCTTCGTGCTGCAAGATATCCGTCATGTCGCGGTATTTTGGCCAAATACTACCTTGAGCAAGAGTAAAGAGGAGTAAAGAGGACTCAACTAGAAGGACACCGCATTGTTCAGTTTCAGCGTTGGATATTTGAGGCTGTTGCGCACGGTACCTGCTCTTTCGTTTCCGGCGTCGCATCGGGACGCTCATCGTGAAGCAACTCGTCGTCGAGCTCCTCTTCGTCCGACGGATCAAATATGCGCACAAGTTACACCTGAGTTCCACAGCGTTACAAAACGCGTTACCACGTATCACTATCGGTAATAGCGGGTGCATATTTATTTAATATTACCTAGGTCTTTCACTGACTATCACTCTTCCACTCCACACACACTCTTCGCGGTGGCCTGTGGACTCTGCTCTCGCGATTGTTCTCTGATTGGTGAAGGGTTGGAAGGCCGTCTACATACGATCTTCCTTCGCGACACTAAGTTTCACATTCCTTCGTTCTCCAATAAACAGACATTCTTTCTCGAAAACTGCAATTGAACCGCCGGCATGCAGCAAGCAGTGCCAACTCGCAAGACAGTCAAGAAACCATTGCCTGTATTTGATGTCGGTGAGTCTTACACTCAGTTGCATTCGTGAGATTCTTTGTTCGATTTTTTGACTTTACGATAGGTGAAGACTACGAGTTATTATATCCCCTAGGTGAAGGCGCGTACGGCCAGGTTGTCGCTGCACTGCACAAACCTAGTCGACGACGTGTCGCCATCAAGAAAGTACTTCCCTTCGAGCATACGATATTCTGTTTGCGCACGTTACGAGAGGTGAAGTTGTTGAAGTACTTTTCAGAGTCGTGTGTAAATGGAAATGTGCGTTATGAAATAGAAGAATATCGCGTTACCTTTCTAACACAACTCTACCAGATTATTTCGATTCTTGACATGATCAAACCTGAGTCGCTGGACTCATTCAAGGAGCTGTACTGTATGTAGTTTTGCTTACTTCAACGTTTCGCAAATTCAAGGCTATCCCACAACAACAACTTCTACTACACTTTTGATCCGTTTCCTTTTTGGAGTTTAGTCATTCAAGAACTCATGCAGACGGATCTGCACAAAGTTATCCGTACACAGCAACTTTCCGACGACCACGCGCAGGTGAAACAGATTTTTTTCTTCTGCGGGAACTCTTCCTCAATCAAGTTCCCCCAGTATTTTATCTATCAGACTCTTCGTGCCTTGAAGACAATCCATAGTGCGGATCTGGTCCATCGGGACCTTAAGCCTGCGAATCTGCTTGTCAATGCAAATTGCGACCTGAAAGTTTGCGATTTTGGACTTGCTCGAAGTGTTCATCCAACGACATATGGGGCGGCTACCGGTGACAGAGTAATGACGGAATATGTGGCGACAAGATGGTATCGTGCACCAGAAAATATGTTGTCGTATAACATGTATACAAAGGTGAATTATCTGAACTGCTGCGCAGTGGTTTCAGATACCGAGTAACAATCTACAGGCAATTGATATGTGGGCTGTAGGATGTATACTTGGAGAGTTGATATGTGGACGACCGTTGTTTCCTGGAAGAGACTACAGACATCAACTTGAATTAGTGCTTCATGTCATAGGTATGTTTTACACAACGTCACATACAGTAATTTTTTACTGAATGCTTTGATCAAGGTACTCCAACGCTGGAAGAATTCCATGCTATCAATGCCCGAAGATCAAGAGAATACCTGCGCTCGATGCCTCTCCGTAAAAGGCAAAATTTCAAGACCTTGTTTCCTCTTGCGTCAGCGGACGCTATCGACTTTTTACAAAAAACATTGGTGAGCGCGGAAGTAATCTTATTTCTTTGTTCGCACTGAATACGAAAATACAGACATTCGATCCAGAGAAACGAATGACTGCAGAGGAAGCTCTTGCACATCCCTACGTTGGTGCGTATCATGATGTTGAGGATGAGCCTCTTGCACCCCCTTTAGATCCCAACTATTTTGAGTTCGATGGTCAGTAATCTCCACAGTTCGCTATTCCACTTTGACTGACTGACAATGATTTAGTGAGTAAGGAACAACTCTCTCGACAGCGGCTCAAGGAGCTGCTTTATGAAGAGGTTTTATCGTTCGAGTCGGACATGAAAACAGTGGTTTAATTTGGTTTTAGTGGTATTTGGGTGGTAAAATACTGGGCGCGAAGTTCGAAATCCCGCAATAATGGTTTAATAGATCTCTTTCTGACAATGGCATGGATCTTGTTTCTTTGTAAGCCGGTCCTTCAACCAGCGCCAAATTGAAATAGGCGAGCATTATCACTTATGACGTCAGTACAAGTACCACGGCCGACAGCGTTAACTGAGTATATACACAAGTTAATCTCTCCCACTTGGCCTCGTACGATGCAGAATCCTGAGCAAGAAATAACCTCCGTTGCTTTAACTCTTACTACTGCGGAGACTCCAGACATACAAAAAGCTGCCTTTCTGAAATATGTTGCCCGAGATGTAGGATTCAAGCATCCTTTGTGTTATGTTCCTCCCGGTCCAAATTCGCGGGATTCTCTATTAGGAATCTATCAGTGAGTCTTGTGGATATCTTTCGCTGCTGCATGCAGTCTGATGATGAGGGTGAATTGTGTAGGTGGTATCGTATTCTAAGCCCGAAGGTCATAGGGAGAATGCACAACGTAGGTCAGTGATGATCTTGGTGCTAGTCATATAACACGATCCATCGCCTTGGTGATAGTTTACGACAAAGAGAATCACACATTGCTCTTGGATATGTCCCAGAAGTTTCATATCCGGTTGTCTCCATTCAAACCTGCGTGGTCCAGGTGAGTGCCAGTTGAAAAACATGCATGAAGGAGCCTGAGTTGTCCCGGAACCAACTCTCCCTTTAGGTTGTTAGTTCGAATAACTCTCAAAGAAATCAACGGACTACACTATATCTCATTTCAGGAAGACTTTTATCATCCCGAGGCACGTATTTATACATTTTCTGTCGCGAACTTGCGGACTTCAAAAAGGTCTAATATCCTGAATATATGCAGGACTTTGCCTTACTGTTGGTTCCAATGTTGGCTCCTGCTATTCTGTTTGCACAGGCAGGGATTAGTGTTGCTTCCAATGTTTACGCCGGCATTGCACAGAGACTAGGATTTTGGCGACCTTCGCCGAGGAGAGAAATAGTCACAACCACAAACACAGGTCTATACGATGCCGGGGATAAAATAGATTGAGAATAACATAAGTAAATGAAGGCTTCTTGAATCTTATTTCGGAATAGCGAACACCAAATGGTACATAGATACATTGCATGTGGTCAATTGCTCTTGGATTCGGCCACACTAGCCAGATATGAAGCGTAGTAGGTCTCTAAACCATCTGTCAAGCCTATTTTTTTAGGATGCCACCCCAGCAGTGCTCGACCAAGATACGGTCTCGCTAGCACGGTGGTGCCCATGGCAACCTCGAATACTGAGTCGAAAAGAAGGCATTCAGAGGCATCGATGGGCTTTCAAAGTAGGAGACTCACTGTTTGTCGGATTCCTGTACTCGTATTTACCCTCAAGCCCTGCAATTTGAGATAATTTTTTCAAGAATGCATCCATATCCTCCAATACATCATTGCTAACATCGAAAATCTTTCCACCCACGATAGATGCTTTTTCCGTTAAGCGTACATACAGATCTGCTAGATCGTCTGCGTGGATTACCGAGAGCTTGCCTCCAGGTGTTCCGGGCCAGGTTACTTTGCCCTCTTCTTTAGCTTGCTTGAATACAGACGCGAAAATTGATCCAGCCTTGCCATAAAGCATGACAGGACGCACAACAATCCCATTGAGTGTAGAATGTGTTATGACAGCCTGTTCTTGTTCAGGCCTCCAGGCGACTAATTCCACTGGGTTGGTGATCGGTGTCGTGTCGGTAACAATTTCCGAGCGATTGTCACCATGCACCCAACATCCGGAAGTGTAGATATACGTGAGCTTTGGTGCATGGGAAGGCCTGAATTGCTGAGCTGCAGATGCAACCCCTTCGCGAATGGATGCAGCGACGAATTGTTTGATAGCCGTTCCTCCTAGTGCTTCGATGACTACATCGAGAGTCGGAAGTAAGGAATGCCATGCATTCGACTCGGGTTCGCAAACAACCGGAATGACTGCAGTCAGATTAGATGAAAAGCTCTAGAACCGACGTCGGACGATATTCAAAACACACTTTCTTCAGCTTCAAATCGTTGAACATTTTCTTTGGAGCGTGTTTGTCCGTATACAATGTGGCCGGCTCTGATCAAGGCCTGGGCAGCTGGAAATCCTATGAAACCTGAAGCACTATAGACGACGTGATTAATATGAGGTGCATCGACATCGCGTCACGATGTTACTCGTACCCAAAAATCAAAATCTTCATGGCGGTGATTAAAGGCTAGGCAATTAGAAGAGAGGCTGGAGTAGTCGGTTATCGTTAAATCGAAGTCTAGAGATCGTTTAAGTATCAATTCTCAGCCGTGCAAGTTGCGCTCTCTCTCACTAGTATAAATTTGGCACCGTTCTAAAGCCTTGAACTCCCAGGCATTTCAAGGTTCGAATTACGGACTTTGAACGTCGGAGGGAATGGTCACACCAGAAGATTCTGAAGAGAAAGCTAGTCGTTTGTATCAGGATGCCTTTTTGAAAGTTAGATAAGAGCCCTGAAGCGTCTATTGATGATTTCGAGCCGGTAGCCATCGAACTTCGAGAAGAAAAGTTGAAGTGAGCAAGAGTGTGAGAAAGTGACCGGCACGGATGCACGTATTTGTAAATTTGAAGTTTGAACCTTCTTCCCGATCTGCAAAAAATCTTCCAAATGAAGAGCAAGCACACTGCTTTCGATGCACCTGGCCTGGCGAGGCTGTTCCGAATTCACATTTCCACAATCGCAGCGCCGGTTATTACAACAATGGGATTTTGATCTAACCAACCAGATTCTATTAGAGTTGTACATGAGCGGCTGATGCAATCCTTTTCGGAACCGCAGCTTTGCAACTTACTACCATGAGTCAACGCGGCTTTCAACAACGAGGCAGAGGTGGAGGTGACCAACGAGGTGGTGGTGGCGGCGGTGGTGGCTACCAAGACAGAGGCCGAGGTGGAGGTGGAGGTGGAAGAGGTGGAGGTGGAAGAGGTGGAGGAGGAAGAGGAGGAGGAGGAGGAAGAGGCGGATTTAGTGGTCCCGTCATCTTCAAGGGTGCAACCCAAGTGGATCAACGATTATCTCATAAAGAAAACGATCTTTCACTGGTGAAAGCTTTCAATTCTCTTCAGATAAAGGATCCTAGTCGTCCGTTGAGGCCCGGGTATGGTACACTTGGCACGCCTATCACTCTTAGAACCAACTTTTTCCCTGTTCGCCTTCCGAAAGGTCCCGTTTATGATTACAGTGTGGATATATCCCCTAAAACCGACATAAACAGGCTCAAAATTCGGATATTCACGTTGCTCGAACAGCTTCCTGATTGCAAACCTTTTCTTCCTCATATTGCCCATGACAGGAGTGCAAGGCTTGTTTCTGCGAAACGGCTTCCCCAGCCTCTTAATTTCATTGTACCGTTTTACGAGGAGGGTGCTTCTCCTAGCCGCGTAACCACGACTTACACGGTCTCCGTTACTTTCACTCGAGAGTTGGACCCCACGCAGCTCACACAGTAAGTTGTGTGAGATTATTCGAAATATCTATCTAACGAAAGTGTATCGTTGCAGATACATGGAAGGAAAACCTGAATTTCATGGTCACGATCCTTTGCCTTTGGTTTCTGCTCTGAACTTGGTTTTACAGCAACATGCTGTGCGAACAGGCGTCCGAGTAGGCAAGAACAAATACTTCTTCCCGACGTCGTCGCAAGGCTTTAATCTCAGTCCTATGGTCACTGCATTTCAAGGCTTTTACGCATCCGTTAGGCCGACATACAAGCAATTAATGGTCAATGTGTAAGCTTATTCCTCCCTTGGCAACGAGGGCTTGCAGCTAATGTATCCACACCATCATCAGGAATGCTTGTATGACCGCCTTCATTGAACCTGGCAATCTTGCCGATGCACTGCTTGCGTTCAGTCGCAATTCGAGAGGTGCAATGCCCACATTACCTCACGAGCTCATGAAAAAGGTCAAAGTGACTACCAAGCATCTCGGATATAAGCGCCGTCATATTCTCCAGCATGTTGCGACGACCACGGCTCGAAATACAACGTTTACTTCCGACAAATACGGCAAAGTCTCGATTGAAGAATATTTCCTCAAAGGTGAACTATTCCCGAACATCTTTCGTTTAATTCTTAATCACAATGTTTTGAATTCAGAGTATAAGATCAAGTTGAAGCACGCAGCGGATCTTCCAGTCATTGACGTTGGTACTAAGAAAAGGACTTATCTTCCCGCCGAAATCTGCGAAATTGAACCCGGACAAGCCTTCCGTGGGAAGCTTAATGAACAGCAGACTTCTCAAATGATCAAAGTTGCGTGCAATCCTCCGAAAGTAAATGCAGAAGCCATCGTGGGTGACGGCTTCCAGAAACTTGGCTTGAATACAAATCCTTCGACCTCGCCTTTACATGGGTTCGGCGTCGAAGTGATGAATGAAATGGCTGCTGTACCTGGACGGGAGCTTCCTCCTCCACGGCTGAACTACCGAGTTGGGAACGCAAGAGTCGCCAATGGAGGCTGGAACATCCTCGATGTTAAATTCCACCGCGGCGCACAACTCCCAAGTTGGTCTGTGCTCGTGGTCCGCGATGGGTCGTCGGTCTTTTCAGGGCCTAGTGATACTCGATTGCGTGGGCTCGTAGATGGCTTCGCAACGAAGATGCGGAATAGCGGGATGACTGTTCCCCCAGGTCCACCATCATTACTCTTGGTCAATCTTCCTTCGCCCGACCAAGATCCAGGTCGAGTGAGGGCCCTGAACGAAATAAGGAAGACTCTCCAGGATCATGTGCAGAAAGCTCAAGGTGGAAAACCCGCTTTTGTTCTTGTACTTCTGTCTCGTCGTGATAATTTTATCTATCCAGGAATCAAGGTGAGGATTTGCTCTGCTCATACCTGCGTTTAAACTCAGATCTTTATGTCTTTTCTCAGCGAATTGGTGATGTTGAACTGGGAATTCAAACAGTCCATATACAGCTGTCCAAGGTTGTTGATAAGGAGCCCAACAAACAAGATCAGTACTTCTCAAACGTGGCGCTCAAGGTCAACACGAAGCTCGGAGGAATCAACCACAAGGTGAGAAGCATGATTGTGTACTATTCGCAGATAGCTCACACCGTATTTCTCTTCGCAGTTGGATGATGTGGCTATGAGATGGCTTCGAAAAAAGTCGACTATGATAGTCGGAATTGACGTCACACATCGGTAAGCTCTCGCTCGTTTGGCATGGTTTTCATTGATCTTATCATGTGCACAGAGGACCCGGTATGACTCAGTTTGTCTCCGATTTGTCTTCTACCGTGCTCATTCTTCTTTAGGAAGTAAGGAGGGAACACCGTCTATTGCTGCAGTTGTTGCTAGCGTGGACAGTGACTTTGTCCAGTACCCCGCAAGCCTGCGCATCCAACAATCGGATCAAGTCAAAGAGGTGAATCCCCTCAGTTATTTTTTTTGTCCATCATGATTTTGATAACTTCTTCATAGATGCTGGATGAATTAACTGACATGATGGTCGAACGGTTGCAATGCTATCAAACCAAGAACAAAGCACTTCCAGATCGTGTTTTTGTTTTCCGAGATGGCGTTTCAGAGGTCAGTATCACGTTCAATGACTGATATCGTCTTGATTCATAAACTCGATATATGCAGGGCCAGTACGACACCGTCTTGAACGAGGAATTACCCCAAATCTTGAATGCGTTCAAAAAGTTTAACACGAAAGACCGAAAAGCACCCTATAGACCTCTACTGTCTATTGTCATATGTGGAAAACGTCATCATGCCAGGTATTATTACTTTGTGACTTTTTTTGTGATAACTCATCGTAACTCCTCCCAGATTCTATTCCACTGATTCCCAATATGCTGATAGGAATGGCAATACCAGACCAGGGACGGTTGTTGACCGAGGGATCACTAATGTGTATGTCTCGAATCGTCTCTGTCCCCACTCCTTATCCTAATACATTGCTCACCTTTAGCTTTGACTTCGACTTTTATCTCCAAGCTCATGCTGGACTCCAAGGCCACGCGAAACCCACGCGCTACATTGTTATCTATGATGAAACGAAATTCACCGCGGATGAAATACAACAGGGAACCCATGATTCTAGTTACTTGTACGCCAGAGCCACAAGAGCGGTCAGTCTTATGCCTGCAGCTTACTATGCTGATCTTGCATGTGAGCGGGGGCGCTGCTACTTGAACGATTTTTTGGTGGATGATAGATCATCTACTGCTGGAGGGAGTGGACGTGACAAGGCAGCCGAAGCTCAGAGAACTTTTGAAGCAGCGAGAAGGTCTTGGGGAAACGGCGTGGGTATTGAACGTGTTCCATCTATCGTGTGCTGAAACATTTTTTCTAGCTTCATCCTGACATGAGAAATTCCATGTTTTATATCTAACTGCGGTGTAGCGTGGCGGCTGCCTGAAATTTATGCTTTTGGTATCTGTATATTATTGGATTTAGTTATGACTAGTCTGAACTGTTTCGCTATGGGATTGTTTTGTTTTTGTTGTATATCGCTCTAGTTGCTAGTAATTTCTAGCAATCCGCTTTTACGTGTCCGAGCAGAAGAGTGAAGATCTCGATGATAAGTAAATTAGTGAGTATCGAGTAGAGTAATTGCTTCATGCAATGAAGGGGTATAAATTGAATGCAACATTTCCAACGAAAAAGTAGATATGCACTGACGAACGTGAAGCAAAGCAAATGCAAAAATCACAGACACAGTTCTAGAGCAGCACCCAAACTTCTTACACCCCTATTTTCCGAAAGCTTCAGAGCTGAGGTCAAGCAATTCCGCTCCCGTTCTTTGCGACCTTGCATGCCATACGCTTTTGCAAGAAAATACCAAGCTTCAGGAATATCCCAACCAGCACCTTGTGTGAGATGAGCTAGAAATCCTGCCACAAGGTCAATATTCTCAGGAACAGCTTCTTCTCTGAACTTTTTGTGCGAGGTTTCGTCGGGAAAGAGATATAAACGTGCAAGATGGACAGAAGCAGCGACGTCATCAGATGATATGAACAATGCTTTCTGAAAAGCCTCTGTTGCTGCAAGAGACCGGCCTAGAGCAACATAGTAGAGGCCAAGCTATTGAATCAAAGATTAGAATGGTCTCTTACGACTGACGAGTGAACACACCTGCACCCAGACACCCGGATTGGTTTCATCCCTCACTTCCGCTTCCTGTATGGCACCCTTTGCTTGCTCAATTTTGCCCAACCGCCTGAAAGTAGCCGCCGACATTAGCCAGAGATCGCTCAACAAACGATTTTCCTTCATAGTGCGACTATTCCATTTCGAATCTGATGTAGGCGGTAAGGCAGGTGGTGGTGGCGGAGGTGGAGAGGAGGCATCTAAAAGCTCAGGTACTGGCGAAGGGGCGCTTACACGTCTGCGAGAGTGGATCGACGAAGCTTGGTAGGATGTCGGACGTAGGACTGCATGAAAATCTAGAAATCTAAATGAGAAACTAGATCACATCTGAAAGTATGTCCTTGGTACCAGGTGTGGAATTCGATCTTCTCAAACTCCCATTCTTTACTACACCTTGACCAATTTTCTTCGAAATCGTGCTAATCCGAGCACTCCCCTTGTGGACCTGGCTTTTCAATTTTTGCTGCATTTTTTTCGATTTTGACGCGTCCCGGTCGTGAGTGTGTGCAGAAATCCGGAGGTGTTTATCAGATACATTGTCCGACTCTATTTCTTTCCTCTTCTCCTTCTTGACGTCAAGCGGGTTTTGACCGTTCGCAGGAGACCCCGTACCGTCCGGGTTAGCAGGGGATATCATGATAGGAATTGGAGGCTGAAGCTCGGTCGAACTAGTGTTCGATAACGATGGCCGGTGTGGTGATTGGCCTTGACTTTGCTCAGCGGCAGCATCATGTATTGCCTTGACTTCATGGCCGGCCTGTGAGTTGGAAGCCGATATAGACAATGCGAGCTCAGATGGTGTTCTGAGTTTCATGTCCGCCGACCGCGCCATATCAATTGAAGAGCGGGCTAATAAATCACTATCAGGAAAGAAACACAGTTGATAAGAACGAGATTTCGCACCGTGAGTCTGATCTCCGCTAATACCTCGCTTTTCCGCGATCCACTGGAATACTTCGGGAAGCTTGTCTGCTGCGCCCTCGGCGCCCTCGACGTACTCTATCACTGCTACCTGCGTCATCCTCAACTGTAGTGCGTACTCAAACTTCTCATGCCTCGATGGTTCAGGATGATCAGCAACGGCTTGTAGCAGCTCTGAAGACGGGGGTAGGCTCTGGGTCTGGGATAAACCTGTAGTGTTTGGTCCGAGGGCATACACCGGAGGAACATCTTCCTCATTCGGGGGTAATAAAATTTCAGAAATTGAGGGCGAAGGGTTTGAAGGGGGCAAACCCTCAATTGCACGTGGCGGGTGGTCATTAACTTTTGGTGTTCCTTGCGAAGGAACACTGAGTCTCGTGGTGCTCTGGGTATTAGTCAAATCCTCAGCACTTTGTGCAACATCGGAAACCTCCCCGAGTGCAGCGCCTGTCTCTAGTGCACTTTGCGCAGCTTCCCACTGCTCCATCTTCGCTGAGAGTAATCCGATGAGGTGCCAATATCTGATCTCGGAAGGTTTGCTCTCAGCCGCAGTTGCCACGTGTAAGATAGCTTTTTCCAGATTTTGCTCGTGGAGAACTTCGCTGCCTTGATTGTAATTATCTTCGTAAGTATCTTCAGAAGAGAGACGAGGTGTGGGAGGGATGTATCGTGCGTACGATAGTGCTATATGATAATGCGCAGATGCTGTGGAGAATGTGTCTATGGAGCGTAGGAACAACGCATGGGCTTTTGCAAAATTGGAAGGGCGGGTGTCTGAGTTATGTTCTGAACAAAACGGGAGAGATCCGTGAGCACGACGAATCGAATGTCGAGAGAATCACTCACGTTTGATGGCCATGACAGTCAACCATATTCCCTCTGCCAAATCCACACTAGCGGATAATTCTCGGCACGAGACATTTAATCGCGTCTTTGCTTTCTCAATCAACGTTTCTGCTTCCCGCAGATCGTCCATAATCACCTTGGCTCTACCAGTGGAAACGCTGGCGGATGTTGAAGAGACGATCCTACACAACATTCGTGCACCAAAGACACAAGTTTGCACCCAGCTCTGGTCCGTATCAGCTTCGTGTTCGAGTTCTTTCTCTGTGATTCCACTGGCTGTGGAAGCCTGATGTGCTTTCGAAACAATTTGAACGTAGAGTCTGAGTGTTCGTCGAGCGAGAGGGATGTCACCCGAGACGTATAATAACCGCGTCAAATGCCTTTGAATGGTGTACGAGTTAAATGTTAATCGCATAGCCCACCAGAGCACCTAGATTATGTCATGAGAGTGCGCACATAGTTAGGATCTAAAGACATACATCGAGGACCCACCCACCGTATTCTCCCACACCTCCACTAGCCTCCCATACCGCGACACATTGTTCGGCGAAATCCTCAACTTTATGATTTCGTTCACCAGCCTTTGGGAATTTGGTCGAGACATTGAGAATGGCACGATACTCTTGTATAACACTACGAGCAGTATTCATCCATTGCGGCGACTTTCGGGCAGTTCCTACTAGAGCCGGTTCGGGAGTTTTTGCCCCATGCCGCAGCACAAGTGCCCGGAGGTATATCACTGAAATCGTCGATCGATGTGAGGTGCGGAAATTTGATGGCCAGTACACGCTACAGCTAGAATAATGTTCTAACCAAGTCCAGAACGAGTCTGACTCTCTACAAGAAGTAATTTTGTGGTCGTGGTGGACATTGAGAGTCCGGGAACCGAGGACTATAGCGCGCCAGAGCAACCGTTCAACCCATCGCCAAACTTCGCGGAATCTGGTGAACGATGAGAAGTCTATTTTTCCGGTAGAGGTGGGAATCGGGGCGAAAGTTGATGCTAGTTCGGTTTCTACGATTGTGAGAAGGGGAAAAGAGGCAGCATATATTTCCAGGGCCTTTCGAGGATCGGTAGGAAAGAGCTTTTCGTGGGACATGCCTGTGGTTTAACATGAGATACAGTCCTGCGATGAATATGGATGAAGATCACCTTGTAAGCATAGGCTGCGGATAGTTTCCGTTATTGCCCAAGCGCGACCATCCCTGATATCGGCAATAGATATTGTCGATTCGGTTCCTGCGATGCTTTCTGCTGGAGAGGTAGTTATACTTGATCCTCCCGTTGGGACGCGCAGTGTGTTTGCTCTGAGTGTCGCGGGCAAAGGAATGTGATTTTGTACGTGCGCGACGTCGGGAACCTTCTTTAGATGATCCAAGCATTCGGAAGGATTGCCTAGAGCATATGCATAGTACGCCAATGCAAAATTCAATGTCTTGTGAAGAGGTATTATTCAGGAAAATAGCTGAATTCAAGGAGCTCAAACTGACATCAAAATTCGAAGATTCTATTTTCTTCAGTATGTCATATCCCGACCGAGCCTCTTCTACCCTTTCCGATGCAAGAATACATTCATCGCCGAGTTCCAGTGGATATTCTTCTGGTCGTACAGGTTCATCCTGATCTTCGTCTTTGGAGTTGGCAATGAGCAAGAGAGATAAAGCATGGGTCTGTGAAGCAACTTCCGCTACGTCTACGTAACCTTTGCAATGCTTGTTGAATTTGCGAAAGAGCTCCGACCAGGAAAGAGGAGCGCCATTAAATGCCTTGGCTGGCGATGAGGAGGACCAATGGCCGGCTGTGAGGGCTGCTCGAAGCTGACTCCAATAATGCCGGTCCTTGGTTGACATTTGGTGAAAGATAAGTTGCAGGGGACTAAGTTAGAGCTCGTCCGTCATAGGTCACGTGGGTACTTCGCAATGTCACTGAACATGTCAGGGCCGACGGTGATAAGGTAGTCTGGGAGAGTCTATCCTTTGCGGCCTTGTCTTGCTTGAAATTCTTCTCCTGTTGTCAAATTCCTTATCTCGGTCTGTCAGTTATAAGGATCCCCAATGTATCTTTGGCTAATTTCTCTACAATGTCTGTAGAACATTCAGGACGCGTATTTCCAACGCCCTTCGCTGGCAGACGTGATTTAACTCATGTTATACCAAGGGATTCGGTTGAATTACAGCACTCGTCCTCTTTGAATTCGCCATCTTTTACTTGGATCCAACAAGATCCACCAATCATCCGCCAGAAATTACACCGTCGTACCCACTCTACCGGAGTCCGCTCTGATAACAGAACACCTTCAAAGAGGAAACCCTTATCATCCTTGTCCTCCCCAGAAATTTGTACGCCAAGTCATACTCCTGTCTTCCTTCTTCCTCATCCCGAAAGACCTTCTGTTCTTCGACGTACAAGCTCTTACTATTCTATCACTCCTTCCGTCCATCACATTTCTATCCAGTCCAGTGCCCCTGCTCTGTGCTCCTGGGATATGCGTCCCGACAGCGGAGACGACGGAGACGACAACAACATGATCCAGGCTCCCTGGCTTCGCCATAAGCACACGGCGAAGAAAGGATCCCCCGGCTTCAAAGAAAAGCTGTTTTCTTTCGCCACAGGCTCAAATACTAGGAGTCGCGAGAGACTGATCAGCACGAAGCCTGGAGAAAGAGGTGCTGGGGAGACTGAAACGGAAATAGACGAACCAGTACGTGTCGCAATCACTGTCTGATGTTACATACTCATTCATTCAACAGCCCCGACATCTTCCCACATCCCGAAAAACTCCTCTCCGTAGACCTCTTGTTCCTCCTAACCTCCTCCAGCAACGCCTCACCCCTCTGCTTTTCGAATTTTCTCAACTTTTATCTGTTGTTCCCGCTTTTTTTGGGATCCTGTTTAACATTTATCACATCTATCATCCACCTAATTCTACTATATTGATTGACGGGAGACGTCCACCGGAACGTATCGATTATATTATATCTGCTCTCTGGGTGGGTTTCTTTGTTCACAGTTGGTCGTTAACATTCACAATAATTTCTGTAGGCCCTTTTGACTGGTTATCAATGCCTTTGTCTCACCACCGGCTTACTGGTTCGATGGCGCGTGTATTATCCTCCTCTGGCGACTCTGATCCGCCTCATATCTTTACAAGCAATTTGTTGGCCCGCGACTCATTTCACACTCTCCCTACTCGAGCATGAAAAACGGCCTGTGATTGTCTGGGCTGTTATCGGTACGACAACATGCGCCAGCCGAAGCGTGCAGATCTGGGTCACGAGTAATCTCTGGTGGGAGTATCCTAGTGGTGTTCCTGGCGGACCCGCAAGCGCGAATGGAAATGGTAACAGTAATGGGGGTATACGCGGTTTGAGTGAGAATGAAATTGATTGGCAGAGGTGGAAAGGCGGCAAGTGGGGAGGAAGGAGATGGGACTGGAGCGACGTGGTGAAGAAATGTATGTTGCCGGCGGGCGTGGTGTACTGTATCATGGCTTGGGCAGAGCAATTGAGGAGAGAGTGGTCAGGCTGCTAGAAGTTCGGAGTCAATTTCTCGCTCGTGAGTTCGAATCGCAGTTTCACGGGATACCTCGTTAACATAACCTCTTCCCAGCCTCTTCCTGTTACAGATATACTAAATTATTGATGGATCAGTATCAAGTTTTATCGAATTGCTGAACTCTACTATCTAGCTTGTTCAAATTATGACAGATTCGTCCCATATGTACAGAAATGTACAGAGCGTACGGGTTCCTCGCGTTCTAGAACGACTAAATCACAAAAAGCTGTTGCGGGAAAATAGATCTAGAGCCAGCGACGTGGAAATAATGGCGCCTCTCGAGCACAGCGGAATTTGGATTGAATAAGAGGTTTGGTAAATACCATTTGTGGTCGCCGAACCCTTGTCTGATCATCCGCCTGCTGCAACCTATCATCCCCAATGTTACTTCTGGATCATTTCATATTTGCATGATATTACGCCAGAGCTTTAGGAGAGTCTGATGTAGAGGTTAAGCAGATTCGACTCCATTCGACTGTCCCGATGCGAATGCAGTTCAAGCAATGTTAGAGCCGCGGCTTCTACCCCCAGTCAAGATGTACCTGGGAAGTTCTATTCACTTTCCCGCCATGTACAAAAGTATGAAAATCAGGTCAGGTTAGCGTTCTTCCTACCTGTTTCTGCTGCTCCCCAAGATGTGCTTATCTGCCAGCCCAGTTTCCCGTGTCATCCCATCTACAGGTACGTCTTCACAATGTTTTTGGTATAAAAACACTTGCAGTTTCTGTGACTGATTGCAATGTTTCGCTGGATAAATCAACAATAGCACGGACGTCTTCTCTGGCACCAAGGTACCTCTGATGTTGCCAATCCAGCAGAAAAAAAAGACACTACCAAACTCCTCGTTAGACAAAGCACTGATTACGGATCCTCATCTCTTCCCGCCAAGGACATTGTTGGAATCATGATAGGAGTTGCTGTACTCATAATTATCTTCGTGTGGATGTTCGAAGTTAGAGTCCGGAATAATGCCCAGCGCGTAAAGGAAACTCGCGTAAGCGGTAACACTGTGTCCCGAAGGCAAGCAGATCCATCATGCAAGCATGATAACTCTTCATAATCTAATATCTCAGCCCTGATTCCCAGTGTACCTCACGAACAACCAAATACCAGTACATCTCGCGGGTCATCAGATATAAGCACGATAACCCCGTATACTGTAGAATATGCTTGGCCCAGGGAGTCAACGATATTGCCGTATACCTTGAAACCCGAGCCTGGACCTCAGGAGGTATGCATATACGAGGCCTTTAGATATATTCATTCAGTCTTCGACCACTCACAGAGAACACCAGAATATGTTCCTTCCAATCCTACAATCACTGATAGTGAAAACTTGCCCTCTTCAGGACTCTCAGACGCTCTAACGGAAAGACAGACCCGCCTTCTGGATGAAGCTCATAACATACGGGATGCTCTTAGCATTATGGAACAACAAATGCCGGAAGCCAGTCTCTTAAATGATGAGAACACGGTCGGTGCACTACAATCGAGAGTCAGCGAGATGATGGGCCGTATGGCTCTTTTGGAGGCGCAGATAGACTCGGATTGGGCAAGAGGCTTGACGAATGAACCTCCACCGGAATATGACGAGGCTGGTGATAATAGCATTACTCACAATAATAGAAGATAGTTGGTTCACGCTCCGAGTAATAACACCAAGAGTGTATGTAGAAATGTATATTGTGCAGGGCAAGTGAAGTCATGTACCAGTATCAATAAAACGTTTCAGAGCCACAGGGGAGCTCCAGATTTACGCTGTCAGAAGGACAGGGTGGGACTAGAGCACATTGCACTTCCTCCCAAGATATGAGGAAAATCTGTACCGTTTTGCGTCACAACATCGCCTGGACCGAATATAAATGGTGCAGCCCAAGGAAGCTGAAATTCTTGCATAGAATCATCGAAATTTTGATGATCACTGTTCAAGGAAGACCGCCTACAGCATCAGCATTCAACGAATACAACGCGAAATTTACCATACTCACGATCGAGGAACTTCGTAACAAATAGCGGCTCTGCAAACGACCGCAACTTCCGCTATTGCTGCCCAATCGCGAGCTTCAGCAGGATGACATTCATCATAATGTAGGGTGGCATATGCATATCCTTTGTATCTGACTGCTACATGAGCCTAGTAGTGAGGGATTAAGTTGACTACGTCTTGCTGATGCTAAATAGGTAGGCATAGTGAACATACAGTAGGTCCTTCATCCCGACAAAGTCCAAACAGCAACCTGTATTCGCTGAAGGGAATTTGGTCCGACGTCAATACTGCAGCGACGATGCTGAGATTGGGGAGTAATATGAGTGCGAAGATGAAAGTGGACCAGCACGAAACCATCTCGATGAAGACTTTATACATGGACCAGTATATTTTTGTGAGCTCCAGCAGAGGGAAAAGTGATATCGAAAATCACGACGCGTCGTTATATAAGTCGGTGGCTGCAGTGACGGGAAGAACGCAACAGCTGTTCCTAGCTGTTCGGGTCCTTTTTTGACCGAGAACCGTAAGATCTAGTTATGTAACTGTCGTTTTGAGCTGGGTATGAAGTCCACAAATTGTGACAAGGGCATACATGGTACCAACGATGCATTAGAACAGAATCAAGTTAGAACTTGTGGGGAAACACCAGATATGGAGGCCGCTGAAACGGCCGGCATTTTCATAGGTTTTTAACATCCTCCATGTCCGTTGAAAACACTGCTTTCTCTGCCTCAGGAGAGGAAGTAATAGCTCGATCCATAGACATCGAGGTAGACGATACTGCCGATAAACTGAAATCCCTTGCTGAATTCGATGCTTTTTATGAAATTGAACGAACAGCAAGGGAAATAGAGGAAGATAATTTCAAACGAGTACGAGGACTGATGCTTAAATTGCACACACCATGACTGATTATCCTTCAGGTGGCTTTACAATTCCCAGATGAACTGCTACATGATTCTGTACAAATATTCCGAAGACTGAAACGGAGGATTGGCCTTGATAAAGAGCTTTATGTCCTTGCAGACACATCCTATGGCAGGCAGGCTTCTGAACTTCCTTGCGGAATCCACGGTCTCCTCTGACCTCGCTCTCTTTTGGGTCCAATCTCAAGTTGCTGTGTGGATGAAGTGGCTGCTCAACATATCGATGCGAATGCTCTTGTGCATTATGGTCATGCTTGTATGAGCCAGTGTGTTCATCTCACGATTCTGTTTGATAACTCATATTCATCCTTTACTAGGACATATCGGCTTCCAGTAATATATGTTTTCGGAAAGAAGCCCATCGATGTAGAAGACTGCGTAGTTCGTACCGTCGAAACCTTTTCCTCTCATTCTTCATCCGCAGCCTCATTGGAATCAAATCGCTGCAAAAAGATCGTTCTACGCCACGATGTCGCATACACACATCAAGCAGGTACTACTCCGATCCCAATGGTTTTATTCTGTCTCAATTGTTTGAACAGGGAGACTGGTCGATCGGTTTCGGGAGGCCCTGACGCATTTCGACAGCCAACTCGCCTACGCAGAAATACCTGACAAACTGCTCCCTCCGGACCATCCAGAGAGTTTCCGAATTCTACCGGAGGAAGCAGACCGAGATTGTACCATCTTTTATGTAGGGGATGAAAGTCTGGGTTTGACAAACTTGTTAATGACACATTCTTCTTGTGATGTGAGTTTTTCGCTCCTTCCATTGATATGCACTGCGCTGAACAAACCTTTTTAGGTCTATCAGTATTCTCCTACCTCACAAACAAGCTGCTTAGCATCAGGTCGGACGAATAAACTTCTTATGCGCCGTTACGCCGCGATGCAGAAGGGACGTGATGCAGACGTATTTGGGATACTTGTAGGTACTCTTGGTGTTGGTAAGTTATCTCAACCACCTCATTTTGGACACAGATATTGAATCTTTGTACGAAGCCTCCTACCTTCCCTTGATAAAACACATCCGTACCCTCCTTAACGCATCACACAAGAAGAGTTACACTATCAGTGTCGGAAAGCTCAACCCATCCAAATTAGCCAACTTCATGGAAATAGAATGTTTCGTTCTTGTCGCGTGTCCTGAAAATAGTCTTATTGATGCGAAGGTTTGCATTTCTCTTCCCTTTTTTCTACAACCATATGCTTACTGCTTCTTGTCAGGAGTTTTATCGACCTATCATAACCCCTTATGAACTAGAAGTAGCTTTGCAAGCTGAGCAAAGTTGGACAGGGAAGTACATTCTGGACTTCGAGAAACTGCTCGCAGAATATGGCCAGGGTGATAAGACGGAGATCGCGGAAAGGAACGACGAAGACAAAGATGAAGATGCACCTGTATTCTCTCTTGTGACAGGAAAGTACCGGCACGCAAAGCAATTTGGACTAATCTCGAGCGAAACAAATCCTATGGGTTCCCCGAACTCTTCGGCGGCACTTATTCAACGAAACCAGGATAACGCCTTGTCATTGCTGAATAACAGCGCCGCGGGTGACTAATTCCCTCTTGAGTTTGAGGAATCACTGATCCATTTGCTTTCCCAGCTCAATTTCTGCAGAGCCGCACTTATCAAGGACTAGATCCTCGTTTAGGGCAAGACGCACCAAGTGCCTTGGAACAAGGGCGCAGTGGGATTGCAAGAGGCTATGGAGGTTCCGCGGAGGATCACAAATCATGACATGCTCAATCGAAGTATGCCACTGTGGTCTTGTGCACACACACGGCCTCTAATATGTTCGTTTGCCTTTTGTAGTATGCAACATCATATCTAATTAGTGTTTCTGACGAGAGAACCTCATCCCCTTCTCAGTTCTCCATTCTGTTGCATGTGGACAAAAGAAATCAACTTTTGGTCATCCACATATACGACGATCCTTACATGTGGGATGGGATCTCCATTTGGCAGTTCCTTTTCCGTTTCTGGGCCCCATGAGCTCATGTGAGGTAATCTCGGCTGAAAATATTCCGCGAAGCGTTTGGCAGCTCGTCAAAATATAAATTTACGCGAGTTCGATATAACTTGCGACTCCGGGCTTCAAGTCTTTCTCTCTCTCTCTCTCTCTCTCTCTCTCTTATATCTCTCGTCTTACTTTCACTGCCGACATTCCTTAATATGATCTCATCAAGAGCAGTTGTGCTCTTGGTCTTCTGCTTGTCTTCTATTCCGAAAAGTCTGGGTTTTGTAGAACGTATGTGGCCTTTCGTTCGATCTATTTAGGGAGAAATAAAATTTTATGTTGCGCTTCGTAGGTTCATGGGCTGAATCAATTGCCTTGGCAAATGAAACAGTCAACTTGATGACTTTGGACGAGAAGATCGGGATGGTGCGAGGCGTCGGCCAGTTCAGCAGTACGCAAATTATTCAATCATACATTATCGACAACGGAAACATGTACAGGTCGCTGCGTCGGAAACATCTCTCCTCCCTCACGTTCATTTATCGTCTCGGGAACTAACATCACCATCCCTCCGCTCTGCTTCAACGATGGCCCCGCTGGGATCAGACTCGGAGGATCGAATGTGACCGGGTTCCCTCCTGCAATCAACGTTGCTGCTACCTTCAACCGGGATCTAATGTATTCCCGTGGTGTGGCTATCGGAGAAGAATTCAGAGGGAAAGGTACGCGTCGGTCTTGAATTCATTGCATTTTTCTCAGCAATCTTTGTAGGCATACATGTCTACCTAGGCCCAGCTGTTGACATTGTACGTGCTTCTTCAGCATGTGTCCCACTCTCGTTCCTGAATGCGTCTGACTCTATCAGATGAGAAATCCTAAGGCTGGCAGAGCCTGGGAAGGGTATGCATGCAATGGGAATGCAATTAATTCGCACATTGGCTGACCTCGATGTATGAAGCTTCGGACCCGATCCGTACCTTGGCGGCGAAGGAGCCTATCAGACCATAATGGGTGTCCAAAGTGTGGGGGTGAGCGCATGCACAAAACACCTCGGGCCGTACAACCAAGAACATTGGAGGTATGGGCTCAACGCGGAAGTTGACGATAGAACCTTCCGTGAGCTCTACTGGTGGCCATTCATGAAGAGTGTTGAGGTACGACATACTACTAGAAAAATTGCAGACCTTGTTTCTCATGGTATGGAAATTTCATCTTAGGCCAATGTGTCTGCTTTGATGTGTGCCTATAACGAAGTCAACGGAACGTCTTCATGCCACAATGCTGCCCTAATCGGTGACGAAGGATATTTGAGGACGGAAGGCTTCCAAGGTATCGTTATGAGGTATAATATCGCTGGGCCCCCCTTGCTGAGCGGAAGAGTTCAGGATTTGTTGTAAGCGACTGGGGTGCTACTCATGACACTGCAGCTGACAATGCCAATGCTGGTCTCGATATGGTAAGCCATCATTGGATGGCCTGTCTTCATTCTTGTAACAAATGTGTCTCTGCATACCATTCAAGGAGCAACCCGGCGACTGGATACTTATTGGCGGCGGTGTTTACAGTGGATTAGAAGCTGCTGTCGACGACGGAGAAGTTACTGAGGCGGTTAGTAGCTTCATGGTCCGTTCTATCAGTGAATCTCATCTTCGTAACAGCGATTGAATCAGATGGTGACGCGTATCTTAACACCTTGGCTGCGTTTGGGCCAAGACCAGGTTTGTTACGCTCGCACTGTCTCTCAGGCTGTACATTTCTAATATGTGTATGAATTCCCAAGGGATACCCCGATATCAATTTCAACGCTCAAGATCCTGACGGAACTGACTCTCTCAATCTCAATGTAAATGTACGAACGGATGCGCATACAGCTCTCGTCAGGCAAATCGGAAGTGCCAGCGCGGTTTTACTCAAGAACAATCGGACGACAAGTGACGGTCAGCATTGAAAGCCATCTTGCTCGCAGTGCGAAGTGACTGACCCCTGGATGCGATTCTTCTAGGAACCGCAACGGGTACCACAATACGTGGTCTCCCACTGTCTAAAGATATCAAGACTATTGCGGTCGTAGGTCAAGATGCGCAACAGCTCAATCTCGACTGCGGAGGGGGTCTGAACGAATGCAATGATGGGACTATGGTCATTGGGTACCTTCTCCTGAATTCTCTTGGCAGTATTTGCATTTGTTAACCGAAACCATTCAGATGGGGGTCGGGCTCCAATAACGTCGAGTTTACAGTTCCTCCAATTGATGCTATAACAGACTTCGCGCAAGGCTTTGCCACAATCTCTTCCGACATCACGTCGAATGACTTGACCGGAGGACCTGCTGTAGCGGAAGGTAAAGATCTCGCCATTGTGTTTGCGAACGCGTGAGTGACAATTAGTATGTATATCTTTCTTCGGGGACTGAAACATGTGCTTAGAATGAGCGGGGAGCTTGGATTCTACAACATTGTCGATGGAAACGAAGGTGATCGAAATGATTTGAATTTGTGGTGGAAGGGAGGTAAGATTTGTCCTATCTTGCATGCATTTCCACGATGATGTCGAAAACTGGAGCTAGGAAGCTTGATTGAAGATGTAGCTGCCGTGTGCAACAATACTGTTGTGGTGATACATTCTGTTGGCCCGGTCCCGATGAGTTCGTGGAACACTCATCCGAATATCACTGCAATTATCTATGCTGGTGCTCCCGGAGAACAAACAGGCCCGAGTCTCGTCGATGTGCTGTGGGGAGCGGTCAATCCTAGCGGACGTTTACCGTTCAGCATTGACGATGTGAGGGGAACTATGTACATCCAACTTGTGATATGAGTACTGATCATTTCGACAGGATGAAGCCTCTTATGGAACAAGCATTGTCTATGGCATAGATCCGTTCCCTGTTGTAAGCTCGTCCAAGTATACATACCACCAGCTTGATAATAATTCTACCTCAGCTCGATTACACCGAAGGTCTCTTCCTGGACTATCGATACATGGATTCTCAAGGTATCACGCCTGTCTACGAATTCGGATATGGTCTTTCATATACAACATTCGCGTACTCTTCGCTGTCTATCGAAGCTTCTGCTTCTTCAGGCTCCGTCTCCTTCATCTTGACCAACACAGGCTCTTTCGATGGCACGGAAATTCCACAGCTGTATCTGGGCTTCCCAAGCTCCGCTGGTGAGCCGGATAAAGTGCTCAGAGGTTTCGATAATGTTTTTCTTGCTTCTGGAGCGAAGGAAACGGTCACCATTGATATTTCTCAGAAAGAAATGAGGTGAGCTATATGGTGTTTTCCCGGATATGAATGGTTCTAATGCAGGGGAATGCAGCATCTGGGATGTTGTCAGCCAAGAATGGGTTGTACCTAGCGGCACTTTCAATGTCTACATTGGTGCTTCGATTAGTGATATACGCCTGACAGGCAGCTTTACGGCCTGACTATAGTCAGTGAAGCAGACCTTGAATATAACCAATATATATCTTTGCAGAAAACATCTATTATTTAATTGAGAACAGATAACGAAAACAACAACAAGCTTCTCCAGGTTTCTTATATATCATGTATATAAATGGGTACAATTATGTATAGTTCAAAAAGCTCATTGAGGTGCAGTGGGGAGAACTGGCTTCATAGGATAGGTGGTGTACTTTGAGAAATTATTTGAGCAGGATTGTACATAATCAGACCAAAAAGTCAAAAACGAATAGTTTGTTACATGTGCTCACCTTCCACAGTTCACTGTATTTCCAATAGAACACCCACGGACCAAGCAGGGTTTTGACGAATCCAGGTGCAGGCGGGAATGGTGAACCAGGAGGAAGGTTCTATAATTGACAATTCATTTCAGAAACCACAATTCGCGATATATTTGATTTAAGAATGTGTCAAGTTCACGAACCTCTGTACAAAAAAAAAACCATTGTCAGAAATTGCGCAATGTCCATTGTCAGTCCGAGACTCGAGACGTGTAAGTGAGATTCAATTCGATTGCACGTACGAAGAACGAAAGGGAGCATCTTGTGGTTATCGCCTTGTTGTGCTTTATGCGTCGCCTTGTTGATTGTGTCCAATTCACTTTCCGAGAAATGTTCGAGGAGCTGGGTCAGGTGTTCAGAGGACACACACACATATATATTAAACATTGGACAGACCTTGGATCCCTCGAGTGAGTCTAGCTCTTCCGCCAGATGTTGCATAACAGGGACCAGGATAAAATCAACCTTTGCACGGTAAGTAGCGCTGTCGAGTTTTCCTTCCGCTTTGGCCAAGTTTATGTATTCTATGAGGTCCTCGAGCTAGTAATGCATTCCAATTTGTTCGAGTCACGTATTCAAGGAACGAATGAACAGAATGAAAGGAATAGAATGAATGGAAACTCGCATACCGGCTTCAAGAATGATTGATGCTGAGCTTCGTTGTGCTCCATAGAACCAGGAATCTTCTTCTCGAGTGCAGGGAATAAAGCAGACTCTTCGGCGTCATGGTGTTCCTAGTGATAATTCAAGTTTCAACACAAGGAAATAAAACACGAGGTTTGCGCTTATTTTAGAAAAACTCACAGCCAAGAACGAAGCGGAAAGTAAGGCATATTCGAGATAATTCTGCACGTCACCCTCTGGGTACTTGTCTGCGTAGAAATATGCGCTCTTCCACTTGAAATGGGATGATATGAGCATGGGAGTTCGCGGTAAGATATGATATGCGTACAGAGTTCCATATGACGAGATGGAGCCTTGAAGTGACGACTTTGGGTCAGTTCGAAAGCAGTGTAAGACGCGTGGCGGGTTCAACACACCAAGCCATTGCCCAACGACCCCTGTCCGAAGCAAGAGCTGGTCTCTCTGGTGTTGCCGCAGCCCTATCAATATCAGATTCATATCCTTCATGTACAGTGTATACATGCATTCGACCAACGACCATACCTTATGCTCTCAACATATTTCAAGACCTCCGCAGACTCGAAGGTTTTCATTTCCAGACCTGACATGGAGGGGTGTATTCTCAGAGGTGGGTTATAGATATTGTAGGAGACAAAAGCAGCAGATAGTGCGACAAGGAATGCAACAAGCTTGCTAGCCATGGCTTTATTACATAGCAATGCGATGTCAATTTATGTGAGGGCCCAGAATCTAGAGTATAAAGTTATTAACGCCGGCCAATCAGAAGCTCTGGATTACTCCAGAGTTGTCTAGGCGCCGGAAGGATGAAAGAGATTCAATAGAATCATAATTACGGTGCTGGTGCACTAATAATTTTCGACAATATCACTCCCCTCGACCTTGAATGGATCGGATCCTGGACTTTAGCTGAATTGGGCAGATTTTGTAGTGAATCAATCCCAGAATCAATCCCAACTTAATTCTATCCTAATTCATGTGCCAGTGACTCAATCTTCAAAAAACTGCAATGACAAATCAAAATCCTAGTCTGTGCAATGGCAATGGCAGGATATGGCAGTGTATGTTAATGCACTCAAGAAGGGCACGGTTGATTTTCAATTTTGATGATTTGTTGCTGGTTTGTTGCCAGTCTGTCGGATCCTCCTTCACCTCCTCCTCCTCCTTCTCCGAAGACAAACACAAGCTTGATATAGCTGCAATCCTGTACTCTGTACACACTGATATAGCTGCAATCCTGCTCGGGGACACACATAACCAAGACGGTGTTATTACTTTATACTGTACAGTTTTACCTAGGTCACACAGTTTGGAGTCTCAAGTACTCCCTCAGTACCTATATTATCAACTGAGGTGAGCACAAAGTATATCTGTATATATTTACTACATGCTAACATTACTGTAGACTTACTAGGCTTAACAGGTAGATACAGTTGCTATATTATCAACTGAGACTTACTAGGCTTAACAAACATCTACAGTACATATACCAATTTATGACTTTTTATAGTAGTTTCTTTGCAGCTCCAAACATTTATTCTATTAAATTAACTGTGTTGTGCTGTTCTCTATCCTATACATATAAATAGCAATCAGCTGTATCTGGGAATGGAAGTGATTTTGGGACAACATTGCAGTGCTACTACATAAAAAAGGAAAGACACAGTCCCGCCAGACTGAAGTCTCTTTGCTAGCAGCCAATTCAGGCTTAGCACTTGTGAGTATAGGAAGGTTGTGTTCTGCTCCTTGTGACTGCGAGAAGTTATATCCAGCTGTTGGGTATTCTTCGAACTTAGGATCAGTCGTTGGTCTTAAGGGCAAATCACACTGTGTGGTTGTGCCAGCACATAGTTCTAGCCCTCCGTAGGGGTCTGTGTGTTTCGGTTTAATTTACTTTGATTCAAACCCCCAATTCTTGATATACCCAAATCAATACAACCCAAGCACGAATCGTGCTGGATCTACCTTGATCAAAGGAATATATCAAATCCTTAGAACAATTCAAATTAATTGATTAAAGCTTCTTACTTAGCTCTCAAAGCTTTGCGGAACCTTTGCCAATGCTACCCCTTGCTATTAAATAAATTTGATAGCAGTGAACTCGCATATTGTGTATTAGATTGGTTGGTTGGAGTGCCCATTAGATTCCTTCCTTTCTCTTTCACACAAAAACAAGGCAAGCTTGTTAACGGGTTCGGCGTAACCGGCTCCAGCTGTGAGACGTGGAAAACCGGATGGATGCGGCGAAGATAGTCCGGGAGCTTGAGCTCATAAGACAAAGTACCAGGTCGACTGATGACCTTGAAAGGACCGAGATATTTTTCTGAGAATTTTTCAGTAGGACGAGTAGAACGAATGTGCTTAGCAAGAACAAATACTTCGGAGCCGATCGGGAACTCCGGGTGCGAGATTCTTTTCCTGTCAGCTTGTTCCTTGTAACGGGATTGAGCTAGAAGGATTTCCTCTCAAAGGAAAGCGTGGAGTTCATCGAGATTGACGACGAAGTCTCTAGCTAGATCAGACTTCATGTCGACCTCGGGCCTGTCAGTCATATGAAAATTCGAGCATGGCGAGAAAGTCAAAGTCACAGCTTTGCTCAAGATCCAAGCCCTCCTTGCTGCAGCGAATCTCTCTTAAGAGGCCCTCACACAAAGCTTCTCACTGTATATCAAACTCCTCGATTCCATTGAGAACCGAAACAGCAGAGCAGCTGAGCGTGGAGGAAACAGAGAGTCCGGCATTGTTGCAATGACTAGGAAGCAGCCCGTCAATGATAAAGAAAAAGAATTGGAGGGTGATATCAATCAACAAGCTACATCCCGTCAAAAGATCGATGAAACAGTCCTACCCTGGCTCAACCAAGCATCTTCTTCAAACAGAGCAAACCTTTCCGAATCTCTTGAAAAGACACGAGTCATCCTTGTGAATCTCGCTCGAGAACCGAAGTATGCTCGATCCACCAATCAGTCCCAGCCTGAATGTCCCGTCTTCTCTACCAAAGACTGGGATGATATTGTCAATGGAAAACCAGCACATTTTGACCACATCTTCTCCTCAATGCATGCAACTACCCTTGATGAACGCCAGACCCAGAAGGTCAGTGAGGTTGAATTCAAATTTGGGCCACCAGTCCCTGGAAAAAGGGTGAGCAACTCCGGAGATTGGCAGATTGTCTTTGCCAAGTACTCCAAGGCCCTCACATTTGTCTTTCCCCATCAAGCAGATGAACTCGAGAAATACATCAAGCAGATGAACTCGAGAAATACAGCAAGCATATTGTTAGACTCTTCGGAGCCCTTCCTGAACTCAATCACGACAAAGTCATCAACTATAACAAGGCCATCCATTATTGAGTCTCTCAATCTCGACAGTATGAACTCACCAATTTTGGTGAGTTCCAGGACCTTTTCTTGCATTGGATCCAAGCCCCTCCCTCCAAGATTCGAGAGTCAGGAAAACGAGAAAATAAGTCTCGGAGATGAGAACCTTGCAAGAGGTACAATGAAGGTCGGTGCCCAAACACAGCCCAGTCTTGTGGGTACTAACATGTCTGTGGAAAATGTAACTGGAATGACCATACCCATCCCAATTGCCCAAACTGATCATTGGACCAGACGTCTTCACTAAGCCCGTGCACTAATGTGGGACGATGTTGAATGCCCTACAGAAAATATTAGTCTGGCTGATAGTGTCACAAAGCGGCAGCGGCAGAGTGACTAAGCAGAGCAAGGAGACGGAGTGACTGAGCAGAGTGGTAAATGCGGAGCAACTAAGCGGAGCAGGAGCGGACTGGTCCCAAGATAATGACAGAGTTATATTAGTATCATAATTGTAAGTACTAGTAAGTAAACGCATACCTGGTCCCAAGATAATGACAGAGAGGTCAAGATAAGGGACCAGGTAGCGGGGGCTGGCTTTATATACACAATCCGGTCTGCGAGAACTGACGATGTAATACTGTACAGTTTGAGAATAAAGAAGGTGGCGGAAGCTGGTAGAAGGAGAAGGGTAACTGATGGATCAGTAATCGATGAAGGGGGTCAGGTGGATCAGTAATCAATGGGAGTTTGACAATGGTGGGACATGAAAGTGATGGAGTGATGTATCATACAAATAAGGGCGTAGAGACGGTGAGAAAAGGAAAATGATAGGGGCTACGTACTTCATGACATTACCCCCCTCCTTATGACCATTGCCCTCGATGGTCAAGCTTTAGCTGCTGAGGGGTGTTTCTTGTGAAATGCTCGAACGACCTTTGGCGCGCGGCTGAGGTTGGGTGCTGGTTCCCATGAGTTATGTCCTGCATCGTAACCCTTCCACTTAACCAGGTATTCCAACCTCTTCCACCGAACCCGACTGTCCAAAATCTCCTCAACTTCGTACTCCGGCTCATCTTCATCTTCTAGGTAAACCGGCTCTGGTGGTGTTGGTATTTCTCCATTGATGGTGTTACCTTTCCAGGGATAGAGTTTGTCGACATGAAAGACGGGGTGGATACGGTCAAGGGAGATCGGGAGGTCAAGGCGATAGTCCAGGGGTCCAATCTTCTCTAAGATTCGGTAAGGTCCAAGCTGCCGATCTCCTAACTTTTCACTGGATAGTTGGAGGTTGATGTCCTCCGCGCTGAGCCAAACAAAATTTCCGACTTTAAACTGGTGAGCTTTCTGTTTCCCTCGTTCGTATCCTTCTTTTTGCTGCTTTTTTCCTAAGTGCAAAGCAGCCCCTGCATCCTGTCGGGCTTCTCGGAGTATCCGTATGCGGTCATCTACAGCTGGGATTCCGCTGCGTTGTCCCACTGGGATGTTGAACAAGGGGAGGTATCCATAGGTTAGCTCAAATGGGGACATGCCTAGTGCAGAGTGGGTTCGCGAATTGATTACGAACTCCGCCATGGGAAGGTGTTCTGCCCAGTCATCCTGTCGATGACCTATGTAGAGTCGAATGTACTTCTCTACTTCTTGGTTGGCGCGTTCTGTTTGACCATTAGACTGAGGACGGTAACCGGATGTGAGGTCTGATTTTATTCCCAGTCTAGCCAGTAGGGATCACATGAGTTTAGCTGCAAACTGAGGTCCGCGGTCAGACTTGAAGTGGAGCGGGAGCCCATGGAGACGGAAGATTTCCCTGTAGTAGATGTCAGCAACGCCTTCCGCAGTGATGGAGCTAGTACATGGGAGGGCATGAATTTGTTTCCCATAGAGATCCGTGCAAACCAGGACTGCGTCGTATCCTTGGGAGTTAGGCAATTGCGTTATCAGGTCCACTCCTACCTCTTCCCATAGGCCCGAAGATACGTCTAATGGTTGCGTTACAGCTCGTGGGTGTCGTTGGATCTTTTTGCGTGCGCACGTCTCACATCCCTCTACGTATTTCTCCACAAAGGAGCGCAGTGTTGGCCACCAGAAGTGGGTGCTAACTAGATCGAGTGTTCCATGGAGTCCAGGGTGTCCAGCCGTGGGATGGTCGTGGCATTGACGCAGTACTTCCGTGCGTAGGTCGTCGTCTGCGGGTACGTATACCCGTCCTCGGTAGTAGACTAGGCCATTGTCCTCCTCCCATTCGGCGATCCCGTTAGCCAAGAGCTGTAGTCCATGCTCTTTGACTGTTTTGAGACCTTCCAGTACCTGTGCTTCCCGCTGTGAGGCTTTCCGGATGCGATCCTCTAGGGGGTTCCGTAGGATAGAAGCTGCAATTTTGGTGAAATGGTTGGGCTTAAGGACCGTCTGCTGTCGATTATCCTCATTGTCGAGTACCTGGTGGGCTGCCATACGAGAGAGAGCATCCGCCTGAGTGTTTGTTCTACCGGGGCGATGGATCATGTGGAAATCGAATCGTGAGAGGTATAGGGCCCAGCGAGCTTGTCGACGGGTGAGGTCTTGCGCGGTGCGCCAGAACTCGAGGTTGGAATGGTCAGTGATGATGTCGAATGGCTGGGGTAGTCCTTCCAGGAAGTTCCTCCAGTCCTTCAATGCTTCTATGATGGCTAGCATTTCCCGGTCATAGATTTCGTAGTTTCATTCCGCTGGTTGCATTGAGGCTGATCTAAAAGCAACAGGATGCCATTGGCCATCCTCTTGCTGCTGCATGAGGGCGCTGCCGGTAGCAAAGCCTGATGCATCTACCTCGATCCGGGTCGGTCTGTCCGGAGTCCACAGGGCTAAGATGGGTGCGGAGATGAAGGCTTCTCTGAGGGTGTCAAATGCTTTCTGCTGGGTGTCCATCCAGGTAAAGGATATGTCTTTCCGGGTGAGGTCGTTCAGGGGTCTGGCTATCCTCGCAAAGTTCCGGATGAAGCACCGATAGAAGTTAGCAAATCCGAGGAACCCTCTTTACCGGGTCCATTCTCACCTCCCCTTCCGATATAATAAGGCCTAGGTATTCAATCTGCTGTTGTTCAAATTCACACTTCTCCGGTTGTAGGTACAGGTCATGCTTCTCCAGCCGGGTTAGTACTTCCCGTACCACTTGTTGGTGCTCCTGAAGGTCACTGCTAAAGATGAGGATGTCGTCCAGGTAAACTGCTACCTTTCCAGCTGCTATAAGGTCTGCAAATATGGCATTCATAAGTGCTTGAAACGTTGCAGGGGAGTTGGTGAGACCAAAGAACATAACCTTAGGCTCAAACAGCCCTCGTGTGGTTGCAAAGGCCCCTTTCCATTCGTGACCTTCCTTAATTCGGACGTTGTTATAACCCCAGCGGACGTCAAACTTGGTGAAATATCGGGCCCCTTGAAGTCGACTGATAATATCAGCAACCAAGGGGAGGGGATAGCGGTTCTTCACAGTGTATTCATTCAGTTTCCGGTAATCCTGTATGAAACGGAGTTTCCCATCCTTCTTCTTCACAACGAAGACTGGGGACGAGAGGGGTGATTTAGAGGGAACGATGTAACCTTTCCGCAGATTTTCTTCCAGGAAGCGATCCAGTTCCTCCTGCTCGTTTAGGGACATGGGGTAGATCTTGGTGCGCATGGTTGCCGGTGCTCCAGGCAGGAGATCAATTGTATGGTCCCAGGGTTGATGGGCAGGTAATCGCTTGGAGGCGGATTCTGAGAAGACCTTCTTGAATTCACGGTATTGCTCAGGGACCATTTCTGCAAAGGTTTTAACAGATTTGTCTCGGTTGGCTTCCTCTGCTAGCTGCTGGGAGTAAGTGAATCCCGCTGCACACCAGACTTCCTCAGCCTGTTCCTCTAGGATTCCTGCTTTAACCCATGCCCGACGGGTTTTGTGATTGGCTCGGATTCGGTGTATCAGAGATTCCTCCACCATTGCTGGTTCACTCTCTTCAAGGGTCGCTGCCAGTGGTGCCTCAAAGCGAGGAGGTTCTGGGTTTGGGAGTTCAGGGATGGGCCTCTCTGTGTTAGCAGCAGCTAGGTGGGGGTATGAAATCTCCTCGTCTTGGACTTCTTCTATAGTTACTCGAGGGGGTTTCACTGAAAGTCGTCCTTTCTCCCAGTTGATCTCCGGATTTACCTTCCGTAACCAGGGAAGTCCGAGGATAAGGTCTTCACCTCCTAAGTTGGTGATCAAGAAGTCCATCCATCGCTCCTGATTATCCACTGTGAGTGCTAGGCATGCGAAATGGGTGATTTGTCCGGCTCGGTTAGGTGTTCCGTCGATATTAAAAACGTCAATTGGTTTATGAAGGGGTGCACATCTTACATGGTTCCAGGTGGCAAAGTCTTGGTTCAGAAACAGGGTGGTAGCTCCACAGTCTACCATGGCTGCAGTTGTTATACTATGGTTCCTTCCTCTTAGTCTCGCATGAATTCGGAAATGTGGGGAAGTGGAGTTTAATTCCCAGATTGACGATATTGTACATGATGGGTGCGAGTCATACGAAGAAGTAGTGAACATAGAAAACTGATTACGGGGTACTCTCGGTGCAGCCGAAGCGGGTACCCTCTTTAAAAACCCTGTTGTAAGCCAGAGGACGAGGAGGACATAGCGTTAGCACGATCGAGTAATTCCCTTATTTGACCAATCTGGTTGGAGAAGTCCTGGTTAGGGGGGCTCGGAGTGGCAGGTACAGTGGTCGGAGCAAGTGGTGGAGTTGAGGCCGCAATCTGGACTGATTCGTTTGGGAACAGGGAGAATGGCGCGGATCCAGTGGCTGATATCTGCTGGCGTCGGCCTCGGTCTCGTCCAAGTCCCATAAACTTGTCCTGGCAGACTGCTTCCAGGTGTCCTCGACGTCCACAGTAACGGCAGGTGGTTTCTCGGTGTGGGCAGTTCTGCTTGACATGACCTTGGGCACCACAGCCGAAGCATCGTCCCCGCATGCGGGCCAGGAAAGCCTCCCTTGTATTCCCATTACTGGTGTGGGTGGCATCAATATCCATGGCATGGGGGTCAGCAGGGGCCACATAGGCGTGGGTAGGTCCGGTGTTTCGACCAGTCAGGGTGGGGTCATGCAAGTAGACATCCACTGATACAGCCCGGGTAATGGCCTCCTTGAGGGTTTGAGCAGCTCCTTGCCCAATGTTTACCGTAATCAGATTCTGTCGTATCTCTGGAAGTAGGGCGTAGTAGAAGCGTTCCTTTAAGTCAATGTCAGACATCTCAGTCCGACTCCCGATGTCCTGGAATTTCTGAGCAAATTCCGCTACTGTCTGCCCTTTGCCCTGCTTAAGGGATTGGATCAGGTTACGGGCTTCCATACCTGGGTCTATTGATTCAAATCGTTGACCAAATTCTTTAAGGAACTTCTCCCAACTGCCTTCAAAAGGAGGATTCTCCGCACTGAAATGTAGCAAGTGGGGGGTTGCCCAGTCTCCAGCGCCTTCTGTGAAGAAGCCCAAAGCCGACTTGATGAGCTTTACCTGACTGTTGGCGAGATCAGGTTGTTCTGATGCCCAGTTCTGGAATTGAGCTTTGAAGCGACGTGCTTCATTACTGTCTTTACCCTTGAATACCTCGGGTTTGTTCATGCTGGATTTGGAGGATGAGCGTCCCTCCATGGCTGTAGCAAGGTTGGCTACTTGTCTAATGAGCTGAGCCATGAGTTCGTCTGGGCAGGCGGGACAGGAGTCGACATAGTAGGAGTGGGCAATCGGGGATGGGGAATTGGCAAGAAGGTTGTACCGTTGTGAGTAACTGGTTCTTGGACTGAGTTGTGGAGAGCGTTGGGGCAGGGTTGAGAGTCGCAGTCGTACCAGCTATCGTCGGTGTTGTGGATGTGGTTTTGGTCTCTGGGGTCAAGTGCGTGTAGGAGTGCGGAGCAGTCTACTCTGGTGGCAGGAGTTTCAGGGTCGGGCGGGGCTGGGGAGGACGTGGTGTCTGCGGGTCCTGTAAGGATAACCTTTATCGGTAGGCTATCAGTGCAGTAATGGATCTTGACCTAATGTCACAAAGTGGCAGCGGCGGAGTGACTAAGCAGAGCAAGGAGATGGAGCGACTGAGCAGAGTGGTAAATGCGGAGCAACTAAGCGGAGCAGGAGCGGACTGGTCCCAAGATAATGACAGAGTTATATTAGTATCATAATTGTAAGTACTAGTAAGTAAACGCGTACCTGGTCCCAAGATAATGACAGAGAGGTCAAGATAAGGGACCAGGTAGCGGGGGCTGGCTTTATATACACAATCCGGTCTGCGAGAACTGACGATGTAATACTGTACAGTTTGAGAATAAAGAAGGTGGCGGAAGCTGGTAGAAGGAGAAGGGTAACTGATGGATCAGTAATCGATGAAGGGGGTCAGGTGGATCAGTAATTGATGGGAGTTCGACAATGGTGGGACGTGAAAGTGATGGAGTGATGTATCATACCAATAAGGGCGTAGAGACGGTGAGAAAAGGAAAATGATAGGGGCTACGTACTTCATGACAGATAGCTCAGTTTATATGGCTCCTCTACCTCGACCACCCAGAGATGTAGTCCTAAACAACACCGTACTGGATACAATTCGAAAAAATCCCCATCTTTTCAATATTATGACACCCATAACTGTTGACCACTTTCAAACCCTCCTCAACTCTCATCCAAACCAAAAATTTTGTTGAATCTGTGTGTACAGGCTTCAGACAAGGTTTCTGGCCTCGAGCATCCAGTGATAAACCCGGGACTCCTTCAGTATTAGATTGGACACTGTCAAGCCCATGCCTCGGTGCCTCGCTCCGCCGCTCGGTATCCCGAGATTCACACTTTACTGTAATCTTCTCCTTATTGTTCTTTCTCGCTACGCATACCCATTCCTTCTAGTTGCTACTTATTGTCTTTTACCTTACCCTGCAGGACTACACGTATAACTCCTAGTAGCTAGTCTGGCGCTCCGCACCGCTGCGCTGCTCCGTAGATATAAATACTGCTTGTACGCTACTGTAGTTCCTCAGTTTAATTATCAACTTAGATTCCCTCCTTTACTCTGTGCTCCTCTAAGTCTTCAGGCTCACTGCCTTGAAGTACACTCTACTCTACCTTAGGACTTATACGTTCTTTGGTTCGCTCCTTGTCACCAGCGATACCGCCGCTCCGACTTGGCTGCTACTTAGCTCCTCCCTCTTATACTCTTGACCTCCGGGGACTAACGGCGTAACGGCGGTGTTGTTAATAACTTCACTACTGTCCCACTCGTCTTCCGCACTTAGACACTCTGTGACCTTTGGCACGGTTACACGGTGTGCACGATCTTAACAGTGCATGGTTTGTTCCATCTGACCAAAAAAACTCATACGTGTTGCATACCTTAGCGCCGTTTCATCTTCAATAATCCTAATGCACTTTGGGCAGAAGAAGACCCCAACCAAGATGATTCAGCATCAGACAATAGTAGCTCTCAATCCTCTGAATCATCAATGTCACTGCGGCCCAAAAAATGTAGGACTGCAATTGGAGGCAAAATTTCCAAGGGTCAAGACTTTTGGAGTCTAGTTGACAGCTGGTTCGCCTCTAAGCAGCATCTTGGGAGGAAGTTAACAGACCCAGCCTGGAAGGAGTAAGTCATCCATTATTTGGGAAATGCCCGAAATTTTACTCTGATCTTGAAATAGGCTTCTCGAGGAATACGTTCAGTTTGATGAAAATGGGTTCCGAAAGCATCCTCAGCTGCAGCCTCCTCTCCACGGAGCTCCAGCTGCCTCCATTACTGGTGGTCTGAACATACGAGGTAGCAGCACTCTGGGGATGCTTATGTAATGCGATCTGCTCTTATATTTCAGAAACGTCTACAATACATTACTACTTGATACTGCATCTATTTGGTATATAGTTTCATGCCCTTGAGTCTGGTATGGTGGCTTGCAGCATTTAATTCAATGTTGTCTCAAAGAACGAACCCGAAAAGATGCTCATTTATTGTGCTTTGTTTGTTCTTTATTCAAAATTTTTCAAACCTGCACCGTCATCAACTCAAGCTTTTTTTCGTCCTTGTCAAATAAAGAATATCTGTGATGCCGCAACGTCAAGACTGCCAACATCCTGCCTTCCATCATCAAAAGTTTGTACTCTACGTCAAAGCAGTCTTCTTTGCAAGCATTATTAGCTCTCTACATCGAGACTTTCACAACTTCAAGCTTACTGGGATCCAAGAATCAATCAAACCCAAAGATGCTGTTCAAGAGAATATCTCAAATTCCTCCTCTCAAACTCGCTTCAACCGTACACCGGTTCTCAAGGCCACGTCAATACTCAAAGCCTCAAGACTCAGGACATCAAGGAGTAGTGTTGGCATTGCGGTTTTTGGCAAGTATGCCGTCTTATATTTATTCTTCTTGCTAACCGTCTATGTCATTGCCATGGGGCAGGTTGCCAGAGTGCAAGACTGTTTTGCTACTGGTCCAAGCAGTGCGTGTCTGTCTTTATTGTGTTCTAATTAACTCATTTCCCTGCTTAAGACAGGTCATTTTCATTTTCATTTGCTTAACTGGTCCGTCGAATTTGTTTTGTATTGTCATGGGTACATGTACATGTATGTACCATAGTCGTATCTAGTTCCAATGTATTTGTTTTGAGCTATTGGGTCATTTTGGGAGCTTGGAAGAGCTAGGAAAGGAAAAGAGAGGCTCCGACAAGCTCCAAAGTGAATAAGCAGCGCTCATTGAAGTACGTATAACGGACCTACACCGCATTGATATCTTGCCTGAGATATTTGAACCTACGGTTCATTTGAGCCGTGGGTTAAAGTTACGGATTATGCATTACCTTTCAAATATTTTGAACAGCACTTCAATTTCCCAAGTTCAGCCTTTGTTTAATAGAACTTCTCACCTGTGTATAACTCCTTTCAGTGTAAGTGCATCCTGGTAGTGTATCAGCTATTAGTAGTTTGTTGTGTACTTCATGTACATATTAATGCAATGTATATGTTTTTTCTCAATTTTTGTAGCCTGGGAGGAGCGAACAGAAAAGGCCTGATTCGGTCGGAACGCACGGCCCGGCATAGAAGCCCCGCTTCAAAAATTTGAGCCTACTGGCTCATTTGAACTCTGGGTTAAAGTTACCATTACAGTTCAAAATTTTTACCCGCAGCATCAATTGCCCGTGGTCAACCGTTGTTTAATAGAACTGGATATACCACCGCTGATTGTCGATGAGCGCTGATATGGGATAAGATTTATTGAGATAAGATAAGATCATAGGTACACGTGGCAGGTGTTATGTCGATTCGAAAAATCCACAAATCCACAAAAAAAAAAAATTCGGGTTTCGTCTTATCTTTATCTCCATCATCTTTATCCTTCCCTCGCTATCGAACGTTGTTCACCAACTTCACCTATCGCCTTTGAGATGTTTCACCCATTCGACTTTCCGTTCCCATCCTCCTCGTCCTCCTCTGAAGCACCCCTGGTGCTCCTGGTAACGGACGAACTCGCGTCACCTGCGGATTTCGTGCTGGTGCGGTTTGTTGTGGAGGGAGTTAGGGGTGGGGGTGGGGATGGGAGGCTGGGGCTGGGGTTGAATCCCAAAGTATTAATCCTCACTGTATCAGGGAGTATAACGCGCTGGGGGAGTGTGTTGGGGAAATACGTGAGTACGATTCGATTCGTGGACGTGCTTTCGGGGTCGGGGTTGAAAGGGGTGTACACCATCGTGGAGACATTTCTCCAAGAGCGACGTGGAGGGATAGTGATCCTGGATGACATCACCACGCTCGATTGGGCTGGGTACTCTTCCCGCGCGGAGGTGGTGAGGTTCTGTCGTGCTCTTAGGGGGTTATGTGTGCGGACCGGGTGTGTTTTGGTGATTCGGCATCATATGGATGGCGTGGGAGAAGGGTTGTTTGGGGATTTACTAAAGCTGTGTACGTATCACATGGAAGTGTACCCGTTGGGGAGTGGGAAGAGCGGGGGTGTTGGGGGGGAGGTTGCTTTACACCAGGGGCCTAATGCTACATTGAAGTCTAGAGTAAACACACGTCCCAGATCCAAGCGGTTACAATACAAACTAACCGATACATCTGCTATCTATTTCGAACGTGGAACAACAGGTTTATAACCTCAAAATCCCCTCCACCCTCTCCCTCCCCCCCTCCTCCCACTCATCCCAGCATATAGCCAATCCCACCGTATCTCTCCCAGGACACTCCCCCCTCGGATCCCCCTTCCTCCTCTCTACCCCATTCCCCCCTTCCCCCAACACCCGTGCCCAGCGCCGCACCCCTTCGACTCTGAACCCCATCTTCCGCGCTAGGCCGATACTCCCGTGGTTATGCACATTGGCGGACCATTGGACTCTGCGGAGGCCGAGGCCACCGAGGCTAGGCAGATCCAGCGCATACCGCATCAACAACCCCACCATATGCGACGCCACGTGGGTGCCCCTGTACCCCGGGAACACCAACACGAACAACTCGGTGTAGAGATCAGAGGGGCTGGTGTAGACGTATCCGCAGATTCCTGCTGGTGTCCCTTCAGCCTTTCCTTGGTTCTGGTTCTGAGTCTGGGTTTTATCATACCCAACAAACAGCGTATCCCCCGAATTCGGGTGGATCCGCTTCTCGTAGAACCCTTCCACCAGGGCTTGCGCCGTGGGGAACGGCCCAAAGGGGAGGTAGTGCCATGTCGCGGCGTCGGTGCATTGCGCGATGATCGAGGCGTGGAGCGAGGGCTGCATGGGAGGGTTGTTATCAATCCGTTTGTACTTTTGGGGAGAAGGAAGGGTGGACGTACAACAAACGGAACCAATCCCAGTTTCTCAGTTTCTAATCCTTCTGGAATGGGGAAACAAAAGTTGTCGTCTTTGTGTGTGGAGAGCATTTCTGTGTATATTCTGTATATTCTGTAGTCTTTGTCTCCAGGTAGTCTGTGTATTCTGTGTGTTCCCTTCTTTGTCTCTTCCTTGTCTCTTCTTTATCAAACGTCGAACTCGAGGTGGGAGCAGTACTCACTCAGTATCGAGTCATAATCCATAATCCATTTGCATTGAAATGCCCGTCCCCACCGGTCCTCACCATACTCCGTACTCCGAATAGATATTCTATCGGTGATTTCTCTTCTCCCTTTGTACACACAAGCCGGATAATTGGGCATACAGTCGTTCGGCCTCTGACGGGCGGTAGGTTGTTCACAGGGCTTCGGACATTTTTTTTTTTTTCCCCCAGCTTTGGGGAGTTTATAACCCAGTGAAAACCGGTTCTGGGTAATGACAGAAAAAAAAAAAGTAAAAGTAACTACGAGTCAGCTGAGAATTTCGGGAGAGTCTACACTTGGCGAAAACATTCTCTAGCTGTGGCTTCTACTGCCGCCTTCAAACTGTTAACATCATGTACACCGTGTAACCGTGCCAGAGGTCACAGGGTGTCTAAGAGCGGGGGTCGAGTGGGACAGTAGTGAAGTTATTAACAACATCGCCGTTACGCTGTTAGTCCCCGGAGATCAAAGCCGCGGTATCGCCGGTGACAAGGAGCAAGCCAGAGAACTTATATAAGTCCTAAGGCTATAGAGAGTGCTTCGAGGTAACTTAAGAGACAGAGTTTGAAAGGGAAACCAAGTTGGTCCAAGTCGATAATTAAACTGAGGAACTACAGCAGCGTACAGGCAGTATTTATATATACGGATCGGCGCATCAGTGCAGAGCACCAGACTAACTACTAGGAGCTATACGTGTAGTACCTGCAGGGTAAAGTAAAAGACAATAAGGAGAGACTAGAATGAAAGGGTATGTGTAGCAAGAAAGAACAATAAAGAAGAGATTACAAGAAACAGTAGATCTTGGAATACCAAATGGCGGAGAGGGGCCCCGAGGCATGGACTTGACGGTATCCCCCTCTTAGGCTTGAGCCCTTGAAAGCCGTTAGCATCAGAGTTAATATTAGTCATCAGAGAAAAATTTTTTGAAAGCCATCAGCATCAGGAATTTATCCTTTAGTCATCAAAGGAAGTTTTCCAAATGCCGCCTGAATCGGGATTTATCCTATCAGTTCAGCAGGACAAAATTTTGCTGGTTCACCGTACACGGAATACAATTCAAGGATATTCCTGGTCCGTGCGCCATTTCAACCCTATAAAGCTAGGTGGATTTTTGCCTTGAACCCCCCCCCCCCCCCAGTCCAAATCCTCTAAGTCCTCCAATGTCCTCTAGCCGAACAACTACCCAGACAACCACCGCTGTTGGATCCATCCCCATCACCGGTGGGACCGACAACCAACCTTCAGAGCCGACTCGCCCAACTACGCTGGATCCTCCTGACAAGGAGCGCGAGTTGGAGTTACGATTGGAGCGTACCAGGGAGAAAAAGAGGCAGATAAAAGAGGAGAAGAAGAGAGCCAAGCGGAAGGCAGAGGAGGAGAGACAGAAGCAGGAGGCTGCCGCTCGGGCCGCCAATGCCAGGAAGATGGAGGAAGAGGCGGCCGAGAAGAGGAGGAGGATAGCGGCAGCAGCAGTGGCGCAGAACCGTCGGGGGCCACCACTTCTGCTCATAGAGTGGAAGTAGAAATCTCTCGGGTGGCCAGGAAGGGAAAAACTCCACAAAGGAACAAGGTCAGTAACCCAATTCCTCGGCGAACTAACCACTCATCCTGTTGCTAGGCCAGTGGCAGGGACCCTGATGATGGCAACGACGGTGGAAACGACGACGATGACGACGAAGAGGAACAAGCACCCTGCGAGCGGTGTTACAACAAGAAGATCCCCTGTCTAGAGCAGGTAGGCAAGAGGAGCACTGTGATATGCAAACCATGTCACGATGCGAAGGTCAAGTGTTTGTATTTGGGCCAGCTGGTACAGGTGAGGAGGGAAGGAGGGCCGAGCGGGGAGCGAATGGCGGTCATGGAGAGCCAGATGGCCCAGCTCCTTGAGGGAGTCTGCCTCAAGGTCACATCAATACCTACGGCAGCTTTTGCATCGACAGGATGAGGACCATGGTCGATTGATAGCAATCAAAACTAGGATAGCGATGCTGGAAGCGGCGATACCAGGGCCGTTGAGGTCGGTATCCAAAAAGCCAAGGACTTTGAAAAGAAGGAGGATTATAGAGAACAGTGAGGAAGAAGAAGAAGAAGAGAAGGAGATCAAGGACAACATACAGCTTCTAGAGTGCGGTTCTGGCCAAAATGGCTGGAAAGTGGGTGATCATGAAAGTAGCGGAGGACTTGAAGGTGAAGGTTGCCGTGATTTGGAACATAAATACGGTAGTCAAGGCGTTATAACCCATCACAACCTTAACAAAACATTGGAAAGCAGCAGGTGCGTTAACGAGCTTGCCTTGTTTTTGTGTGAAAGAGAAAGGAAGGAATCTAATGGGCACTCCAACCAATCAATCTAATACACAATATGCGAGTTCACTGCTATCAAATTTATTTAATAGCAAGGGGTAGCGTTGGCAAAGGGTCTGCAAAGCTTTGAGAGCTAAGTACGAAGCTTTGATTAATCAATTTGAATCGTTCTAAGGATTCGATATATTCCTTTGATTAAGGTAGATTCAGCACGATTTGTGCTTTGATTGTATTGATATGGGTATATCAGAATTTGGGGTTTGAATCAAAGTAAATTAAAACCGAAACACACAGACCCCTATGGAGGGCTAGAACTATGTGCTGGCACAACCACACAGTGTGATTTGCCCTTAAGACCAACAACTGATCCTAAGTTCGAAGAATACCCAACAACTGGATATACTTCTCGCAGTCACAAGGAGCAGAACACAACCTTCCTATACTCACAAGTGCCGGGCCCGAATGGCTGCTAGTGAAGAGGTTCCAGTCTGGTGGGAGTGTGTCTTTCCTTTTTACGGATTAGCACTGCAACGTCGTCCCAAAATCACTTGTATTCCAGATACATCGGATCACTATTTATATATACAGAATATTGAGTCGCATAATACAATTAATTTAATAGTATAAACGTTCGGAACCACAAAGAAACTTCTACAATCGGTCAGATACCATTCAATTTGAATCTTCATGTCCTTATTTGGTCCATAATGGTCCCAAGATTCTAGTATACCTCCAAACATAGGTAGGTATTTTGATGTTCATTTAATTTAATTGTTTTTGGAGAATGACTCGAATGGTGTTCAGCTGTCACTGCTGTTCAACACTTACTTCAATCGTTTGTCACCTCGTCCGGAGGCAAAACAGCTCTCCTCGATTCTAATCCTATCAATCTGATTCATCTGGATTAAAGTAATTGCTTCTCTCTTTCCATAGACACCCATTGTGCCTATACTCTATCAAGGGAGTTACGCATAGTATTCATTTAATTGCATTCTTCAATATTTTCCGCGTCAGGACTCTTTGACATTCATTTGATATGTCTTCGGAGCCTTGCAGTACTTCGATCGTTCTTCTAGTCATTTTCCTCAATCATGCAACCTGATTGGTCTATTAGACTAAATTGCAGTCATTTAGATTAATGCATGATCTCATTCTAGAAGGAGTATTTGCTAATTCCTGAGTTCTAGAAAGTCATTTTGAGTCAATCCTCAGCTCATGGTCACTTGAGTAAGTTCTTCCAAACTCCTGCCAGTGTAAGGAAGAATACCCTTGGTATGTCATATGTGAATGGTCATCCTTCGGATGTAGTCCGAGTCTGGTATAATCCTGCTTGACAAACAGGTAGACCGCTATCCGAAAGTAGTATCCGGGATGGGTAAACTAACCAACTTGTGGTAGTATGGGTATATGGTCCCTTCAACTTATTAGACTGATTCAGTATTGACTTTGACTGTCAATTTGGGTCTCAATTACAGTCCTCTTGATATGAATCTATACGTGAAAATATCACAATTCACAGCATAGACGTCTAGCCAAAATTTAGGCGTGTCAGCGGGTCTGAAAGGTGGTTTTCCATTTGTCACCTTCTGCTATTCTGACTAGATGACAAGCATGAGCAAGGTCCAATTTGGTATAGATTTTAGCTCGTTTCAGAGCGTCGAGGAGCTCCGAGATCAACGGCAGAGGGTAGCAGTCCTTCTTGGTGATGCGGTTGAGACCGCGGAAGTCCACGCAAAGCCAAAGTTTCCCGTCCTTCTTGGGAATGAAGAGTACCGGAGTGCCGTGAGGCAAGGAAGATGGGGTGATGGCACCAGTAGCCAGCTGTTTGTCAATAAAGTCTTTAAGGGTGATTAACTCCTTTTCAGACAAAGGATAAATTCGACCGAGAGGCGGCGAAGCGCCTTCTTCCAAGTCAATCTTCAGATTGTAGGGTCAGTGTTCAGGTAAGGAATCTGCAGCAATCTCGTCAAAGATGTCTGCAAATTTGGCGTACTCTGCTGGGATAGAGTGAGGAAGTGGAGGGAAAGTAGGAGCGGTGGAGGAGCGGTCGGCAGCGCGGGCTGCGACCTCTGAGTGAACAGCACAAAGAAGGATAGGTTCCATACCAGCATCCATCCTTGCAAGCCCTATTAAAGACTGCAGCACTGACCAGTGCAATGTCGACCTTGGGAATTTCCAGTTGAGCAGCGAATTGAGAGACCGTAGGATAAGAATAGATGGGTTCAAAGGGAAATTTGGACGAGAGGGGCTTGGCCTGTGTGGTCCGAGAGCGGGAGTGAAGTGAATCCCCGGGAGGGGTTTCCAGAATTGTCAGTATAACCGACAGCGAAGGTTCCGGTAGCAGAACAGCGACCTTTGCATCAACAGTGTTGGTGGCAGAAGGCACAGATGTCTGTGGAGAGTCAAAGTGTGAAGTGTTACGGAACATAATGTTTTGAGATGCCCAGTCAATCAACAGATTGTAGCGGGATAAGAAACTGTAACCTAATACTGCTTTACAAGATGAATCTAAATGTGTAACATAAGAGGGTAATAGGAGCAGCTCGCCAGAAGGGAACTGAACGGCAATGTTTGCCATATCAGTAATTGGTTTGGAAGATAATGAACCATCAAAAAGACAAAGATTAACAGGAGAGATTTTGGTTGTAGGAATGGAATTTTGTGAAATGTAACAAGTATCAATAAAAGAGTCAGTAGAACCGGAATCAACAAGAGTAGGAAATTTAAAAAGAGCAGAAATAGGTTCGGCCGGCGCGGCCAAATCGGATAATGGAAATTCAGTAGTTAAAGATATTACAAGAGATCATTCAATGGAAGAAAGAGCGGACGCATTGAGATATAACTCCCCAGGTGAGGTACGAACCTGATCAATGCAGCTCCCGTTTCGTACGGGGAACAAGAGCTGCAGACTAGTTTTCCAATTCCTCTTCAACAACTTCAATAGTTGCTTCGGGGGTTTCTTCAACCTCGGCAGCACGGCCCTTCGACTCCCAAGCCTTTCGTTTATTGCAGTCAGCAATCTGATGCTTACCACTGCGGAAGAGACACAAATTGTTCTTTATCCTTTGTTCCCTCTCGGATGGGAGAAATTTTCAAAAATTGATAATTCTACAAGTATCTGAGTAGAATATGAGAAATTATTGAAATGTCAGCTGTCTGGAATCTTTGAAAGGTATCTACTCATAATCTAGAAAAGAATGGTGCAGCAGTGTATGTATGTCTTGAGAAAAGAAGGCGATGCAACTGTCATGAAAAAATTGAAATCAAGCAAGGTTCATCATGCCCTGCAGGGGTCCGCTAGTTCTTAAGGTGGTGGCGGTCTGATGGCGGTTTTAAACCTTTTGCGGGCTTTTGCCGAGGTTCAGGCTGTAAATTAAAATTGCACACGACCTTCACTGACCTTCAAGGCTGCTCTTGTGTAACTTTCTACCATCACTCTGCTGGTCAGAGACGGTTAGTATATACTTCTCCCCCTTGTCAATTCAGTTTTCAGAAAGTCCTCCCTCTTCACCTTCTCCTCCCTCAATTTCATTTAACCCAATGCTGCTTCCGATCCGGCTCATTGTCATCGTCGGCGTCTCATTAATCATCGGTAGTGCCACCGCCGTAGGCCCGTCACGACAGTACAGACACTATGAAAATCTCCAGGTGAGTCTCAAAGCTTTCACCCCCCCTCCCCGCAGTGTCACTCACGACTGAGACCTTTATATTATATCGTTATTGTAGCAACCTTGGATCGGAGGACGAATCAAGTGCTCTGGTCAAACCAACGAGAAGGTTTTCAGCAAGTTTCTTTTTTGAATCTCCCCCCAAGAAAGATTTCCTTCTCATATCTTGTTTGTTTGTACATCTTTTAGAGAAAGACCTCACGGAAGAATTGCAGAACATCCAACCACTCACCGACAAAGGAATGAACAGCAGAGGCGTCTTCGCATTCCCTCCTGGCGCCTCGTATCAACTTGCCTCCGGTGAAAAAGTTCCTGGAGATTCTCTAATCGTGAAACTTCTGGATATGAATGAAGGCAGCGATGTGTGCGAAGGTGTAAAACTCCACTCCAGTAAATGCCCCCTTCAACGAATTGCCTGGGGCATTTAGGACAACTGGGGCATTTGTCGTGTCGGGAGAGGGCGGGGATTGTGCCTCAGTTCCCGCCGATCATACTGCTTCATACTGTAAAAACCGATTGTTTGTATAATGTAATACTTAATATAACCTACGTTGCGGTTCTCATCTCTCCTTGATCTTTTGGTAACCAATATCTGCGAGCATCTTGACTATGGGTAAATAAGCTACTTTCTATTCAGGCAAGGACCTCATTTGTATCTTAGATCTAAGCCTTCTCCCTTCAAATGCCCCCGCAGATACCGCATTCATCTGTGAATCCTCAACAGATAGTTCAAGCTCATTCTACGCTATACCCCCAGAAACCATGGCCGACATTGCTGATGCCCTATCTCAACTTGACGCGCCAAGAGGTCCGCATTTATCGCATTATGAACATTCTCAATCATCTGCACTTCAGCCCGGATTTGTGCTGAATCCTTCATCTCGCCCTGGGCCTTTCCTTTCTAATTCTTCTTCCCCTGTACACTCTGGATCACAATTCTCATCACCTGGTTCACCACCCACATTTATCAAAGAATACAACGCTGAAAATACATGGGGAATCGACACAACTGATGATGCTCGACTCTTACAAAATGTTAAAGAGCTGTATGGCGATTTTGAACCAATATTCCCAATCACACCTATTCAACCTCATGGCTCTCATAAACACACCACGTTGCCTTTCTTTTCTCCATCTCGCCCAGAACAATCCGCAGTTGGATCTTCCCAGCATGATACGGTGTCTCTCTCTTCCCCTCCTCGCTCTGGCCCAGAACTCCCTGTAGCCCTGCCTACTCATAAGCCCAATATCCAACTTCGATCTTTGACTGCCAATGCACCTCAATTTACTCCTTTAAATCAAAATTCAACACCACGAACCCAGTTCAAATGTGCTACCCTGAATTGCCAGCTCGTCATTCATTCAAAATCATGTGTAACTGGATATTGTTCTCGCTGTTGTACTGCCAAACCTGAGCTTGCTTGCCCATTCCATCATAAGGTACCAAAGCCAGGTTCACTAGAGCCTGCAACACCTTCTCGGCTACAAGATCCAATGGCGTTCCCAGCAAAGAGAATATCTCAACCAATGGATCCCATTTTCGCACTCAAGTTCAAGATTGATCGCACAAAACAAGACGAGAAGAGGGAGGCAGAAGAAAGGAAAAGAGCGATGAAGACAAATCAGCTTCAAAGCGTTGAAATATTTTTTTGGTATAAGGTAGGGCAGATCAATCAATGAAATGAGTTATTCTCATATATTATAGGACGATACTATACCGAAACATTTTGTACCATGCACAATTTCGGACTATCCATTTCTCAACCTTGCTCAAACAAGAACCCACTACGATAATGATATCATCAGCAAACCACTTCTACAGCGACTTGGATTAGGTCCTGGGGATGACATCAACAGATGGTCACATAATACGAACAGCTGGTGCACCGACATTACTACTTGTGCAATTGAGATTGACAAAAAGCGACGGCCTATCCTTTTAAAGAAGCCCGAGGTCACAACACCACTTAATCTCGAACGGTACATTGAACGGCATGATAATCTAAAGAGTGACAAGAAAGTATTGAAAAGAACTTGGGAGGAGGGTTTGCAGGAAAAGCAGTCCATCGAGGAAGGTGTTATGAAACGGATTTGTAGTCCCAAGCCAAAGACCCGCCAACGTGCTTTGACCGCACCTACACATACCCAAAGCTCGAGCTTCATCACCAAACATCTCGAGCCAATTCTTTACTCACCCACTCCTTCGCCCACTCCTTCACCTCCTCCTTATGACCGGTATCAGACCGAGGCCCATGCTGCAGACATGAGGCAGTACCTGAAAGAAACACTCCTTTATGTGAAATCGCCTCAGCCTGTGACACTGGAATCGCCCCAGCCTGTAATGCTAAAGTCACCTCAGCTTGTGACGCCGAAATTTCCTCAGTCCGCGACACCAAAACCTGACACCAGAGGGGAAGACGGCACCATGCGAGCCCAGCTTAAAGAGGAACACCGGGTCTGTGTTAGTGGTGTTGTAGCGAGTGGAAGACCTTGGCCTCATGGTATGATTGTCAAAGACATGATTGACAGTTTTACACTAGTGGATTCTCACTACTGGAAATCACGCTATCCTCATAATCAGCAGGATCGAATAAATGAAGTGTTTCAAGGTGTCTCCGTTGACAAGCGACAATTCCACAAGCAACGACAGGCTTGGCAAGGTATGACGAGAGATGAATGGGCATATGCGCAGTCAGGTGGTCATGAGCAGGAATGGGTACAATGGAGGAAGACATCTAAGGGATGGAAAGAGGAGAATGAGAGAAACCACCGCCGAATCGCAATAACTTAATAAACATGCAAACCCTTGTTGGTTGACTAAATGTTCTTTTCTCGATCTGTAGTATCAAATGATAGTTTTGTACAAGGAAATTCCCAGTATATTATATATGTATCATAATTCACATGGGCTATATGATCACCGGGGTAGTTCGCTTGGTGAGAAAGAAGAAAGCTTCGCGAGCGTCATGCGATTCCGCCTAAGGATCATCTCATCTAAAAAGTAGTCATATTTCACATGTCCCATCTCCCTCAGCATTGAGTGGTAGCCGCCCAGCCAGATATTATTCTGCTCCGCTATTGACGAATTGAAGTACCATTGACCGTGTTCATTGATCCGCAGTTCGGGGAAGCTATATGGGGAACAATGGTATGAACAGTCAATGTCCGATTTCTTGTGCTTAGATTTCCAATGGAAAACGTCGACAGGGAGTGCAAGTTTTCCCAATAGTGGGTCATCGTGCGCACGAAGATATCGGTATAGCCGACAGTTATTATCATAGAATGAAACATCAGGCAGAAGGCCATGATTGTCAAGCCAGTGAAAAGAGCCCCGGGCATTCAACGGGCATTTTCCGATTCACCTTCTTCCTCGTGCGAAGCCAATATCCTTTTTCATGTAGGCCTTTTACGCGATTGGGGAATCATGGAATATCAAACTAGTTACGATGAAGAAGAAACTCTGGAATATGGTGTCCTTGTCATGAACAAAGTCCCCGGGAAATCTTTGCATGAGTATGATTGGTGGGCACATCTTGAGAAGGATAAGCAGAGAGAGATTATGGAGAAGGCTCTGAATGATCTCTCGGGGAAGGTTTATGGGTATGTTGCACACTCGAGGTTTCTTTACGCGTAAGTTTTGTTCTCTTTTCCTGTGCACGACAACTCCGGAGAATCGTTCGTGCTGACCGTTCTTTTTTTCCCCAAAAGCGACTTGACTATGGATAATATACTTGTCGAGGTCGACACCGATGCGAAGACCAATACCCATTCATTCAAAGAGGCGCATCTTGTGGATTTCGGTCATGAGGGTATCTACACTGTCCGCGGAAGACCATCAAAGGAAGTATTTGTGAGTGACTTTTTTTGTTGCTAGTTACCTTTCAATTCTCGAAATATCTCGCTTACATACTCTGTGGGGTTGTTCTTTTTAGGATTCCTGGTTTTATGAACGAATCAATATCCAATGGGCTGAATTTCTCAAAAAGGAAAAGTGGGCGGAGTTTCGTAGTCCTGGGACTTTTGCTGCTGCTTCCGGGGGAGCAGGATCAAGTGGTGCAGAGCGGAAGAGGCCAGCGAATAGTACAGGTGGAGTGGAGGGGTCTAGGTTGAAGAAAAGTCATACGCGCCGGAACTCGCAGCTCAGGTTGTCGTAGGATCTCGTAGGCCTAAAGCCAGGGAAAGAAACAATCGGCGGATGGATAGACTTTAAGTTCGCGAGGTGTCAATATTTCCACGGTAATTGTATACTATGAATTTCTCTCATACATTGATGAGTGATAGTAAATAGATTTGAAAGACAGCTTTCATTCAGCCAATGGGAACGTCGAGTAGGAGTTCATGGTCTGGTATAAAGTCATTACACATTAGGCGTTTCATTCGTTCATTCGTTCCTCCATCCAGAAAGCATCTCAGCGTATGTAGTAATGGTAGTACAGCTTATGTTTTGTCCTTCATTCAATCCATCCTCTTCTCATCAACAACCCTCCACATCCACCTCCTCACCACAGTCTCCAGCATCTCCTCCCACCCTTCCTCCTGCTTCGCCACGATCCGTGCATCGAACATCACCGGAGGTTCGTCTGTCGCGAACTTTTTCTGGAACAGCGGAAGCGGGGAGGGTAGGGGTGTGTGCGTTGGAGTGGTATTTGATATATTCGGAGTTGTTGCCGTAGTACCAGTGCCGGCTTTGGGTTTGATAGATAGTGCTTGAGTTGGAACGAGAATAGGAAGCATGTATCTCAATTTCAGGGCACTGTCACAAACAAAAGAAGATGGTAAGTATGATCATCTCAGTCCAGAGATTGACAGAGGAACAAAAAGAAGATAACCCACCCAACCCATAATCGCAGATTATCAGACCTCCGGAATGTCCATCCGATTTTTTGACTCTCGCCGGTCTGTTCCGCCTTCTCTGCCTCTGCTCTCTGTAGAGCCAGAATATCATGAATCCCTTCTTTGTTGATATACCCCCACGGTTTTTTCGACTTGCGTACTCCGGTATTGTATGCTACGCATAGGAGCTGGCCGGAGGAGAGTGACTGGAGGAACGCGGTGTGGGCGGTGGGTGAGGATGATGGTGGATCAGTTGGGAGGGCAGAGTGTAGATGTGAGGGAAGGAGATGGAGGAGGATCGATCGCGCGCGGTCTGTATATATCGATTAAGTATTAGAAGCCAGAAAAGGGAGTTCTACCCCGGGGTACGAACCTAAATCACTATCTATGAACGCCAGCCGTTGCGCCCATTCAGGTAACGCATCGTCCTCCAAAACGCTATTCTCTTCTTCTTCCGCATCATCTTCTGCATCGTCGTCCACTTCGATTCGAGTCTCTTCATTCTCAGCCTCCTCGGAGATACCCTCCATTTGTTGAGGCTCGTCGGTGAGATTTACCCTGTCCAGCAGTTCAGGCAACATTCCCGTTGACACTCGTCGTCGTTCGCCCGAACCAGAACCAGTTTTTGTCTCCGCAAGCCCAATCCCGGTTCCCGCACGACTTATAGTCCGACTTTCCACATCGCCTGCGCTGACTCTTCGCTTCGCACTATTCCTGCTCCTACTCCTCCCTTTATCCCTCATCCTCCTTCGTTCTCTCTCCCATCCTCGCTGTTCACCACGCGCATTTTTGGTGCCTTGGAATAGAACTTCGTCAACCAGGTCGAGGTACTCCCCAACCAGTTTTCGTTCATTCGGGAGTTGGCTAAGAGTAATATCCTGTTGATATAGCCACCCACTGCCGAGAACCAACCTCTCGTCCCATCGATCCTTCTTCTCCTTCGCGTCTTCGTCGACAGAAAACGAGTCGGCATCTAGATCTTCCCAAACAGGAACTGTCTCATACCGCCCGTTGACTTGCACTAGGGAAAACGCTACCGAAGTGTCTTTATCGACTTCATGTACCGCCGCTTCGGTAGCCAATTCTTCGTCTTCACGGGAGGACGCTCCTCCCGCGCCGGCTCTAGATCCTCCACCATCACTCTGCGCATCATATGCATCATCACTGAGCGGTAACCGTGTCTTTTCCTCCAACTCGCGCAGCACAGCAAGCACTTCCAACGCCGACCGACGAATGAGCGTCAGCGGGTCAGGCTCATGTTGTGATGTGGATCTATCTCCTCGTGATGACTGTCCAGATTCTCGAGGACCGAGTCGATTTGACCTGAAATGCTCACTGGTAGTTCCACTGGATCCAGTCGATTCGTCTGGTTGGGATAGCAAATAATTACGCGTAGAGCGAATTGCGCGGGTGGTAGTTTGAAGGACGTCTAATACGTCGATAGGGTTATCATGAATGTCTGATGCGTCAAGATCGATGCACCATGCGCGAGATACAGCTGTCAGGTCACCGACTACGCCTGGTAAAAGTGTTTCTGGATCAATTTCGGTGGATTTGACATGAGGAGCCAAGAGAGAATCTGGCTGGGAGTTGGCAACGACGGGAGTGGGTGGCAGGAGTAAATCAGATATGGAAGTTATTGATGAAGTTCCAGGACTGTGTATACTGGACCCAATGGCGGGAACAAGACCATGATGTAGTTTGTCGAGAGGTCTATGTAGAGATAATTTGATCGTTACGGTAGATTGGTACGTACGAGTAATGACAACTTACTTCTTCTTAGACTTCAAACCGGCTTTGGTGAAATAATATTGCAGGTGTTCAATACTTCCAAGTGCCATAACACTTCCACGTTTCGCAGCACTCCTGCTGAACGGCTTTTGCGTCTTATTGGTCGAGTTCACATGAGGATAGATTGCTGTTTGCCTCCGCGTTTTCTTTGAAGCTCCTGGCCCTGACGAGACGGAGGACGTATCAGGAGAAGATAATTGTCCTGTTGAGCCTGTGGACTCTGGTGTCAAAGCTGACGGTGTAGTCGGTGTAGAGGATTCTGAAGTCATCGTTTTGTAGGTCGTGGACGTTGGTCAGCGCGTCAGCCTCAGGATAATAAAATGGGCGTCTGTTGAGCGTCAAAAATACCCACGATCCGGCACGGCTGTCTTCCAATAATTTTCTATGGAGCCGAACCCATTTCGTCAACATACGCCGGCTTTCTCCTCTCCGTTAAAGTAACTTGGACGTACTCGACGTGTCCTGGCTCCTTCACCCACAAAATGAGCTCACAATCTCCCGCAGCGACAGCACTCGTTGATCGCGTGCAAAATTTTGTTTCTGAAAATAAGCAAGCGATCCTCATAGGCACCGCGGCTGCTGTTATTGCTGTCGGTGGTGTTGCTTATTATGCTTCTACGTCGTCTTCCAGGCCCAAAACTGACTTGGAAAAAGGTGAGAAGGGAGAGAGGAAGGATAGAAAGTCAAGGAAGAAGAAGAAAGGTGTCAATGATGTTGACGGGCCTATCCTTGAAGAGCGAAAGGCAAAGGTTGAGGACGATGAAGGTTAGTCTCCTTGTTGCCCCACGCGCTATTGGTCAAGACATTTCTCTGTTCTGACTGTCCACCTATAGGTGACCTTTCAAAATACACTGCGGAGGTCGTCGCTGCATTACCGGAGGAGGTAAGTTCCTATCAGCAAGATACGTCTTACATATACAAATCATCGGCCCAGGAACGCTCAAGAATAGCAGGATTGTTCAAAGCCCAAGGAAATGACGCTTATAAAAGCCGCGACTTTGCTACCGCCGCGAAATTGTATAGCCGTGCGATAGAGACAACACCAAAAGCTGAACCTGTGTTCTACAGTAACCGTGCTGCATGTGTGTATAAATTCTCTGCGTTTACTCGATTGAACAGGTTATTAATGGATGTTTGTGTGCATGAAGGTTACATGAACATGGCCCCACCAAAGTATGAATTGGTCGTTCAGGACTGCGACGAGGCTATTAAGCTTGATCCCAACTATGTCAAAGCTCTCAACAGGCGAGCGATGGCGTTTGAGGCCCTTGAACAGTATTCTGAAGCTTTGCGCGGTACGTCTCTGTAATTCAAATATCCTTTCGCTCATCCAACTCATTCATTTATGATCATGTCAGACTTCACCGCAACAACAGTCCTTGAAAAATTCACCAACCAAGCCACCCCGCTCGCCGTTGAGCGCGTTCTCAAAACCATGTCCACAAAAAACGCACAAGATATACTCAAATCAAGAGGACCCAAACTTCCTCCGGCCACATTCATCTCTGCATACTTTGCTGCCTTCCGGCCACGAGATCTGCCTGCTTTACCAGAAGCCCCCTCAGAAGGAGACCAGACGCTGATTGAGTCATTCAAAGCGCTGGAAGAGCATGATTATCAGCGCTCCTTCGAGTTGATTAATAAGGCGCTAGAGACAGGTTTTTCATGGGATGTTGGGAGGTCGGAGGCGTTGAATCTAAGGGGTACATACAAGTATGTACATAGCTTTTTCAAGGTCTCATATAATGTACTCACATATGATTGCAGGTTCCTCATTGGAGATGTCGAGGGAGCCAAAGACGACTTAAATGAATCCATCCAGCTCGTGCCTTCCTTCACTCAAAGCCTTGTCAAGATCGCGAGTGTGTACATGGAGCAGGGTCAAACTGACAAAGCTTTCGAATGCTTTGAAGAGGCGATCAAGCATAACCCAGAGGATCCAGATATCTATTATCATCGTGGCCAAGGTTAGAGCGTTTTTCTTCTTCTCAAACTACTGTCTATAACCGGTCGCTGTGAAGTGCTCTTCATCATGAACAAATTCGACGACGCAGCGAAGAATTACACCAAATCCACCGAGCTCGATGACAATTTTGTGTTCAGCCATATTCAGCTAGCCGTTGCACAGTACAAGGCAGGCAATCTGGCTAATGCAATGGCTCAATTCCGAAGGACGATGAAAACTTTCCCGCAACGGAGCGAGCCTCTCAACTATTAGTCGGTATCTATTTTCCTTCATCTGTTGAGTAGGGTCTGATAAACATTGGTTTCCTTGTAGTGGCGAACTTTTGCTGGATCAGCAACGTTACCAAGACGCAATCGAAAAGTTCGACAAGGCAGTCGAAATTGAAAAGTCGAAGTAGGTGTCTCTTTCTATAGTGATACAAAATCCTCGATTCAAACCCAAATTACAACCTACAGAAATCCTCAGAATGTCCTCCCGCTCGTCAACAAGGGCCTCACCCTCTTTCAAATGGATCAAAACATCGGCGCTGCCGAGCGATGCTGTAACGAAGCCCTTCGAATTGACCCAGAATGCGAGGCCGCGGTGGCGACACTCGCTCAGCTAAGTTTGCAGCAAGGTCTCGTGGATACGGCTATCAAGTATTTCGAAAAGTCAGCGGAATTAGCAAGGACGGAGCAAGAGCTTGCGGGGGCGTTGACTTATCAATACGTGAGTTTTCAGCTAATAATTTTCTCATTGTTTTGCTATCTAACTATGGATGTATGGATGTGACGTACAGGCGACCAAAGCACAAATCGAGTTTGCGAAGAATTACCCGATGTTGGCATCTCAGATGAACGCGATGGCTCAGGCTATGTAGAGACGGCTCATGTTTTTTTCGTGACCATCATCCATGCTGTCATCCATACTCTGAGGTGCCACGCACAATATATCTATCTAGTATTGTATCCACGACTTATTCTTCTGTTTCGATCTGCCCATGCGAAATCAAAGCAAACCCTCGCTCTCTCGTTTCTAATATCCGAATGACCGAACAAAGATAAGTCGAAGTCAGGTCAGGTTTCATTTGGTAAGTTTCAAGACCAATAATTGCGTGCAGTCTTCACCAGCTGCTATTCACTCCTTCCTGAAATGAATATCAGTAATGGAGTATCATAGCGAGATCAATGTTACATAGATATGTCATTGTCAGTTTACTTGAATTCATAGGAAAGGGAAGGAGTTCACGAGTTGTGCGATATGATTGGAAGGCACGAAGCAATATGTAGTCGAACTGGCTCCAAAAGACTCTGATGGACAAGTTTGAGTATCTCTCAACCTATGTATGAGCTTTATCCGATGTACATGTACGTACCTCAGATCCAGCTAAGCGCCCAAGATATCTTGCATCTCCAAGCTTCCCGAGCCTGGTCAAGGTTCCCAGTGCATCAGCCATGTCTGATGTTTCTACATCTTCCGGATAGTTATTTTTTCGAAGTTCTGCTCTTGGAAGACAGAGAGATTTAGCGAGCAGAGAATATGGTTTGGAAGAGGTAGTTGCTTGTAGCGCTGAAAGGGCATCTTCCATCATGATTGTGTTGATGCGCCGCTTCTTCTTTTCTCAATGGCCGCCAATTTTCGCTTGAACCTCAATGAAGTCGCTCTTCTCTTTATTCCTGAGAATACACAATCAGAAATTAAAGACGCGTGTATAGTTCAAGTGGTTGTTCGCTCAATTGGAATGGCTGCCAAGTCCGTAACTTTACTCAATAAAGCTGTGCTCACCATTTATTTCTTTCGTTCTATACTCCAGCCGTTCACCCTCTGTTGACGATTGTGCGACGTTTTTCTGCTACGCGGATGAAATTTCGGTAAGCGTTCTTTCTTTGAGACCGGGAAAAACACGAAACTCGACGCGTTTTCGATTGATTAATCACGCAGAGTGTCGTCCAGAACGTCATCCTAGGTCATCTTGCTTATCCTGACCTTCCAACCAATTTTGTTTTGCGAGGCGGAAAATACATCTTACACGCAAGTAAGTATATATGTACTGCCTTACCGTGCCCGACTTCAGACATTTATTCGTTTTCCTATCAATGCTAGAACGAAAAGAATGGAAAGCTGGCAAGGATTATAGTTTCAAATGGGGCGAAGAAGTTATCAATGCGGCAGCAGAGAAGTGGATATTCGAGATGGTACCCAGAATCAACGACTAGCAATTCGCAACATAGCAAGTCCCGCATACACACTGATATCATTCATATAATTTCCAAAGACGCCCTTCAACGACCTCCCACAGTTACCTCCGCTATAGTATCTGTAGACAGCGCCCAAGGCACGAGCTTCTGAGCCTTATCCAAAAAGCAAAAGATGCACTATGAACGTCGTGCAACTAAGTAACATATTGAAGATAATGACATGGCATAACATGTGCGTAGCATGAAGCATAGGGGGCCTTGAAGAGTACCGCATAAAACCCAGAATAGCTAAACCGATCCACTCAGAGCTTGCCAATACTCGCAGCATTGGCATTTTGACCAGCAGCCTTTGCGCGTTTGCGCAACTTCTGGGTGGACTTGTTACCACGGAGACCCCCGCCCCATTGACGACGTTGCTCTTCATATTTATCAGTGCTGAAAGAGTATACATTATGAGCAAAACGATCACTTCAAATAGACCAACAAATGACATACAAGTTTGCCTTGGAAGCAGAAACAAGAGTGGCGAGTTCGCGCTGGTCCTCGGATTTGACTTCCTGGAGGGCGACAACAGCAGCGGTCTTTTTGTGAACGACAGTACCGAGCCGGGCCTTGCCCTTGACGATAACGTATGGGACACCCATCTTGCGGCAAAGAGCAGGTAGGAAGACCACAAGCTCGATTGGGTCAACATCATGTGCGATAACGACAAGAGCGGCTTTCTTTGCTTCGATGAGAGCAACGATGTGGTTAAGACCGTACTTGACGAATAAAGGTTTCTTGGTCTCCTATCCAATCGGCGATTGAGTCAAACGACGGACAATGAGGTTGAAAGCACGTACCTCCTTGTCTTTTCCCTCAGCAGCAGCAGCAGCAGTACTTTCGAGACGGGTTTTTTTCTCCGTCTTAGTCTCTGGACGATACTTGTTTAGTAGCCTGAACAGCTGAGTAGCAGTGTTTTTGTCGAGCGTATGTGAGAACTGGGCGATGGAAGGAGGGACCTTCAGACGCTGGTTCAAGATAGTCTTCTGGCGCTGAAGACGGACATACTCAGGCCATTTAACAAAACGACTGAGGTCAGTTTGAGGCTGGATATCCTGGCCTGATGTACCACTAGTTCAAAGAAGGAACAACCGCATAAATTCATGTCGACGCACCAATACCAAAGTTCTTCGGAGCAGACTCGAAAAGAGGGTTCTTTTTCGTTTTGGTAGTCTTGCTACCGAAAGGAGCAGCAGCGGGCTTCTTGGATGCTCCAGACTTGGCCTTAGGCTGGTCATTGAGACGAAATCAGCATTGTAATCAAAGGACGACAATGCGCATCGGAGCTCTAACGTTGTGCACTGTCGAATACGTGGTGTAGTGCACAACCCAGCAAATGTTTGTTTGCCTCATCGCACCCCAAAAAGTGCTCAGCATACAGAGTACAGAACACTTAAGTTCTTGCTGGGAGGTTCTGCAGAAACGGAATCAGATTTGTCTCGAAGTATAGGTCATCGCTAACCAAAACATACCATCCATCTCATTCGTTGGATTTCGTAGACGATGAACCTTCGAAGGTAGAGCTCCGACACGTCCAAAAGCGTAATCTCACCATTTTGGAATCTTGAGGTCTTGCGGTAGAGTGGAAGTGAAAATCTAGTAAAATTTTTGTCCAACGCAATCCTAGTGAGCTCCGGCAAATCCCGGAGCACGGCTTCTCGGGACGCCGCGTTGGTCGATTTTCCGTTTCTCATCGCTTTTTTCGGACTGTTCATCAACCGCAGGAAAGTAAGACCATAGCTCTACTGAGTCTATTCTTTAATAACCCGTAGCGTGTGTTTTACCCGCGCGGGGCACAACCTTGGGTAAAGTGCGTTCAGATATTGACTACTTTGCATCCTCTTACACTCCAAGTACAATACAAGCTCTACAAGCCGACCCTAGCCGACCACCTATCTTATATTTACAGGGCACATGAATCCGGCCTTTATGGGAGCAGATAAGTAGGAGCACTGCCAGTTTCGACTGATAGCGCCGTGTACCAGCGTGTACCTATCTTCTATCTATGTATATCTATCTTTATGATTCGGAATTCACCTTTCCTGACGGTTTACTCAGATATGTCGACGTTGGCAAAGGACAATAATTTCTGCTTCCCTATACCTAATATTCTTGAAACGGAGAAGCTAGAGCTCGTTCCATTCGTGGTTGAGAGACATCTCCTGTCATCCCTTCAAGATATACTGTTACTGATCTGGATCTTAGCCCTCGTATGCCACAGACCTTATCCAAGGTCTAGATGAATCTTCCTGGATACACGTACCAGTCGGTCCATATTCCTCCCCGGACGAGTTCGTCGAAAAGTTTTGGAATGAACGTATACGTCCTAACGACGGCAGTTATCTCTTCGTCGCACTCAACAAATCGACATTATCTGCAACCGATTCCGGCGAGGTCATCAAGCCCACCGTGGCTGGAATGGCTGGCTACGTGAACACAGAAACCGAAAACCTCTGCACCGAGATATTCATATTTGTACTCCCTCAATTCCGTCACACCCATGTCGCGTCACACGCCGTTGGGCTTCTTCTCCGCTATGCTCTGAACCTTCCAAATGAAGGCGGCTTGGGCTTGCGAAGAGTGGAGTGGTCTGCAAACGTGACAAACCCGGCTAGTATCAGGTTGGCTATCAAGATGGGGATGAAAGTAGAGGGTGTTCGGGTTTGGACGGCGGTTCTGCCGATGAATAAAACGGAGGCGGGCAACGGACGTGCGCTCCGGAAGGGGGATCCACGAGCAGAGTTTCCGGGAAGAGATAGCACCTTGTTAGCTCTATGCTGGGACGATTGGGACAAAGAAGGCAAAGAGAAAGTCGAGAAAATCTTAACTTAGCTCATACATAGATCGATCGAACCTCAATTTAGCTTTTGTTCAATCTTGTATCAAAGGGCTCGGAAGTTTATGGTGCACTAGCAATCCATTCAAGTCCAGCTTTACCGTTAGATGAGTTTTCGAAGAATCATTATTCAGCAGTGAGGTTTTGAGGTTTAAGTAAGGTGCAGATCAGGGATACCTACATGGAGTTCACTCGAAGTCAAGGGCACTACTCTATATATGAGCCTATATGCAGAGGACCGACGTACAATTCTTGGTCCCCCGATGTAACACTTTCCCAATTTAACGACACTCTTCGACAAAATGAACTCCTCTCACGCAACGAGGTGGTCCTTGGACAGGTCTCTAGTCTAACCACAAAAACAACGCAATCAACCGGCAACTTGAACTCAGAGTCAATGGCCCATGGGTAAGGCGAAGTATGGTAGACTGAGATAGTGGCAAGATCAGGTTTCACGACCTGAAATTTTGAACTTCAATATAATGCGGGTTCATGAGATTCTATATACTTTACTGCAGCAATGTCGTCGTGACACCTTGGTAGAATAAACTTGTGGAACCATAGTCAAGCGAAAAAGACTCGAAAAGGCATGATGGATTCCGCAACCCGCCTCATCCTTCAGTACTTATCATGCCGAAGGCTTGATGATCAGTAAAGTTTAGTGAACGTGTGAATGATGATCTTGCTCTCCTGCCAGGAATTCATTATGATTCAGCCGAAATATTACCTACACATACTATTCACATCGAGATTCCTCCACCACCGTTCAACTTCCAGCAGGCCAAGCGCGTTTTTATCTTTGTTTAGACACGAATTCTTGCTCCGGACGCGGTCCTCGTGGTGAAATCAACCAGTATCAAGACAATAAAAGTCCGATAGATTAAATAAGGAACCACAGTTTCTTGCCACGCTTTTACTTTTCTCCTCACTTCCATCCATTAACGTCTGGACTGCCTATAGACTGAACGAGAACCTCTTCGTGTTCGTTACAATTAACATGGCAGACACGGCCCCGCGCCATAAGGCCCAAGGAGTCGCAGTCATGTTATTGGTTGATAACAGCCGATTCACAGAAATTGCTTGGTCTGATCTTCGTGATCTGTATCTTCCCTCATTGTTTGACAAACTTAGCTCTGTTCATGCGTCTGCATCGGTCAGTATCTCTGTCAGAGCTTAGAGATCACGTAATTGATATTGGTTCAGATTACAACTTTCGTTCAGGAATGTTGCTCCAATGGAACCATGGATGAAGTTTCGCCGCTAACCCCGCGAAAGTATCATAAATTTCAAGATGCCATCCGGGACCTGCGCTTCAATCCTGTAACGACTTACAGATTCACAGGCCAGTTGATACTTGAGACCATCAAAGTGAGTAGTCAGTACAATCTCCAGCATTCATTTGACCTCGCCATTAGTTTCTATCCGCTACTGCCGCATTGGCTCGACATATCGTCATATTAGGATCTAGTCCACTGCAGAACGAAAATTCAAGCATCGACTGGCATCGCTTAGCTCAATCTCTAGCTACGGTCATTTTGATTCTTCGATTTTCAGTATTGGACGTGCCTCACCTCCTACATAGGGCAGCATATATTGCCATCTCATGTTACACACCCACGCAGCCGGCCCCACGGACCCTTTGAGCCTGATGTTCGATGAAACGGTAAAACATTTCGTGCCGTTGGCCAGCCTCTTCGAGTTCGGACCTGACGGAATACTAGCTTCGTTTACAGAGATCAATAGAGGACAATGCATGGTTCACCGACCACAAATCGCAGATAGTCTTGCGGTTGACATCTGTACACACACAGACACCTCGACTTGAAGGTCTGTCATTTTGTTATGTGTTTTGAACGACGCCGTGATTATATGTATCCCCGTATTGCCTGGAATTGATGTAGTCACCCCCTTCAAGGTACGTAACTCGCTGGGAACGATGTTTAAATATCTTACACGTTTTCAGGTGATATCTCCCTTGACACCCTCGCGACAAGGACTGCTACCTGCTCCTTTGACTCACCATCTTCCTTCTGCGTCTAACCAGTCGATGCATTTATCAACCTCGCCTACTCCTGCCTCTGATGAGGAGCTTCCGAGTATCGTCACACAGCTTCAACAGGTACATTGAATTGTTTCGTCGCGGAGGGTCCTCATGGAAACGTATTTCTTAGATGCATGGTTTGACCAAGAAAAAGGTTTACGGAACAAAACCAAAGCGATTACCATTCGTCTCCTCTGAATTTTACCGGGAATCTTCACGCAAGGCTGCATCGTTATCGCCTGTTTCGCCTTCTGACACCAATCACGGTGGTCGGGTCACTTCTCCGTCTTTGATCGACCGAACCACTCGTGTACATCAGAATGGGTCTGTGTTACCACACCCAGGCATTGCGCGTTCGTCAGCGGACGTTGGATCGAGTGGCTCGACATCTGTTTCTCATTCAGCGCCTTCATACCGGCTACCAACGATGACGATGTCCGTTCCTTCCTCCCCCGTGTCAACCCGTCCTCCTTTCTACTTGGACCCGCCCGAGGTATCACCTCGAACCACGTACCATCAGCCACAATCTTTGTCTATAATGACTGCATCTCAGCCACACGCTGTTCTTAATTCGGCGAGTTATTTCACCGAAGACAAAACAGTCAAAGAATATTCACGAGGTGATGGTGGCGCTTCTTTGTCTACCCAAGTCGACCGTCTCTCTCAAAAAATTCAAAATCAGAACTCATCGATAAATGCGACAACAAGCTATTCAGTTCCTCGTTCAGTATACCGGGACGAACTTTTGTCGCACTTGGGAGGCCCTTCGGTCGGGTCTACGTCGTCTGACCACCTCTTTACACAAGATCCGAGCTCAAAATCGACACCTTACGCCGAAAATGCTCAAAAGATAGAATCTTATCCACTTTTAAGCCAGCATACTCCATGGCACGCGCCTTACGACTCTCAATACGACCTCCCCTCCAACCAGATCTCTACGATAAGCCAATACGGCATGACACCCGGACATTCAACGGCCTCTTCATATCCTTCATCCCCTGTATCCTCTCAGAGTAACTCCCTAACGGGATGGGCAGGCTGATGCCTGTTGATACGTCTGCAGGACTTTTTTTAAATTCCGCCCTTTCTTTGTACAGTACATTATTGTGTACTACTAGGTTTATGGGACTTTGTAGCTGGTAATTAGTATCCGTTGACGATATTTTTTATCAGACCACAAGAAATCTCAGTGATTTAGCTGAACTGAATGAGGGCAAGCCTATCACAGTGTCAAGAAATAGGATACAGCTGCAAAGAAAGTATAGATGGTGGTACAATCGCCAATGTAACCATTATTTATCGTGATTGCTCCGCGTAGACCTAGAATATGCACGGAGAGATTTCGTAAGTCAGTAGTTGGGAACAAAGGAAAGATTGTGAAACTTGCCTTAATCGTTTTATCAGCACCGCCGGTGATCAACCGGGTGCCAGTCATGTCGAATGTAGAACAGAATACACCCGCCTCAGCTTCGAGAGAACCTGGCTGTGGCACGTCGTCTAAGTTCTGGAACGGTGTGCCGGTATTGTAATCCCAGAAGGTCAATGTTCCATTGTCGCCTGTGCAGGTAGAAAAAACGAAGGTGAGATACAACAAACAAATTCTTGAAACGAATTGACATACCTCCAGAGAAGAATACACCTTCGGCATTCACAGAAAGTGTGTTGATAATAGCGTTATGACCACTGAAATTGAAAACGAAAGAGCCTTCGGGACACTTCCATTTCTTAATATTATTCCCTCCCGCAGATCCACTTGCAAAAGAATATTCGGTAGGATGTATCGCTAAAGCTCGGATCGACTTTTTATGATGAGTTAAGGTCACCATGGTCTTTCCCGCCGCAAGATCCCATAGCCTTTCAGGCATTTGAGCGATCAAGCTTTCAGTAGAAAGAAGAAACTCACCTTACGGTCGAGTCCATGCTTCCCGTGATGACCTGGGGGTCTGATTCTTGACATTTCACGTCTGCTACTGTGCCGCCGTGCCCGGTCAAAGTGTGAATATTGGCTTTTGTGCGCATATCCCAAACTCGAGCAGAAGCATCTCGTCCACAGGTCACTAGAACGTCGAGCGTTGGATGTAAATCCATTGCATAAACGCCTGATAGATGACCATGATAGTGCCGTATGACTTTATTCGACTCCAGGTCCCAGCATTTGACCATCTAGATAAGAATCAAGCAAGACGATTTAGGAATTGAGTTTGTCGCCAACAGGATTGAAGAAGAATCTGACTGACTTTGTCTTCACCACATGAGAATAAGTACGGATGTCGCGGAGACACAGCAAGCCCTCTCACTGTTGATATGTGACCCGTCAGAGAGAGTTTCAGTTCTCCTGAGGCAAGGTCCCATATTTTTATGACTCGGTCGCCAGCACCGGTTGCGAACCACTTGTTTCCAGGTTCAACTGCTACACTGCGAACCCAACCAAGATGACCGGATATAACACGAACAAGTTTCCATGGTGGATGGTATGTCGGCTTTATTGTTCGCGTCGTCTTGTGGAGTGCAAGAGCATGCGAAAGTTTGGTAGAAGAGAATGTGGATGGTTGGGCAACGGGGGTATTGTCGATTTTAGCAATCATGCGTGAAGTTTCTGCATCTATGAAGCAGATATCAGATAGGAAATACGAATCCAACTGCTCGGTCACATACCTCCATTAGCTGTGATCATTTTTCTAGTTTCTTTTGGTCGAGCTGGTCCAATTGCACCCTGCTGAGACAACAGGGCTGGGGGAAGTTCTTTAAATTGTCGAAATTCATCATTAATCTTCACAGCTAGGCGTAGGCGGACACTTTTCTATAGTTTCAATGCTGGGATAAGGGGAAGACCTAGTTGATATTACCTTCTTTCTTCGTCTGTTATGCTGTCATCGGGGCATGAGGCGAAGACGGCACGAGTTCGTTTAGCATTATGCCGGAGTTGAGGTTCCAATGGGGGAAGCGCGTGTGCGGACATATCGCGTGTTGTGGAGAACAAAGCTGCTGCTTTGGACGTTGTCGCTGTATCGAACGAAGAGAGTGATCGTGAGAAATTGCGCTTACTGCGAGAGCACAAACACTGAATGTTCTATGATCATTGTTCTTGGTCTCTCATCATTGTAAAGAGTTGAACGAGTAGTATACACTGATTCTGTGTAGTTAGATAGATTCATACCACAGTTATGTCGGATGCTGCAGAGTTGAAAAAACTTGTAAAGCAATTACAAGGCGCTTCGAATGTTTTGGTAGGCTCGATTTTATTTCTCAATCCATGTCAAACCCTCTCATTTTCTAACTAAATTTTCCGACAGGATATAGTTAACATATTGAGCATTCTCAAACGAGATCATCAAGTCAATGAAGCAATACTGAGGGTGAGCATTTCATGTCTTTTTTGCGTATTGATCGGTATGTATTTCTAAATAGGAAAGCAAAGCGGGACTAGCAGTAGGCAAACTACGAGCCCATGAATCGCCCGAGGTATCTGGAGCTGCGAAGGAGCTAGTGAAAAAGTGGAAAACAGAGGTAGAAAAAGCTAAACAGGCGACGGCCTCGTCACAAGCTGCGAAGCCTCAAGGTGCGTTTAGTATTGATAACGCCTGATTTTGTACTCAGCTTTTCATTAGCTCCCCGAAAAGCTTCTACGGCATCGAACGGAGCTATTACACCGACTGCTACCGCAAACAAGATTGCTCGTACTGCCAAATCGGATGGGGTCAAGGTCACTGGTACGGGCGACGGCACAAGAGATAAATGTGCAGAACTGCTGTATGATGGTCTCGCTTGCGATTCTGGTGCTCCGACAGAACTCATCCTACAACGAGCTAAAGCCGTCGAGGTTGCTGTGTTGAACAACATCGGGTCTACATCTGCCGCCTATAAGTCCAAAATTCGATCCCTCTTCGTCAACTTGAAAGACAAAGGCAACCCGAGTCTACGAGAAGACGTAGTCAGCGGTGATATTTCAGCAGAGAGACTCGCAAAGATGTCACCTGGTGTACGTATATTCCGATCCTCCTTCGCTTACGCAGTCGTTCTCAATATATTGGTCCTTAGGACATGGCTTCAGCGGAGCGGAAGGCGGCCGATGACAAGATTAAGCAGAACAATCTATTCGCATCTCTCGGTGCAGAAGAACAACAAGCAGAAACAGATGCTTTCCAGTGCGGGCGCTGCAAGCAAAGGAAATGTCGCTATCGTCAGGCTCAAACCCGATCTGCTGATGAGCCTATGACCGTACGTATCGTTCTGTCGCTTCGGGTATCCACCTTGCTGACCCCTTCTTCAAAAGACTTTTGTCACGTACGCCCTATTTTCTGCCCATCTTCTATGTACTAGAATACTGACTTCCAACCTTTCTAAACTAGTTGCGTTAACTGTGGAAACAGGTAAGCACTATATATTACTCCCCTTGCACTAACTCTACACGACCTTACTGTTCTGCAGGTGGAAATTCTCTTGAACCCTCACTACGAATATCATTTCGTCAAAAAATTACCGTATGACTTCTCCTCGACTGCTTATTCTTATCATTCATTCCCCAGGAATTCTGGAGAATCTTCAATATATCAGTCTATGTTCTACCTCGTACTGTACATGTACTATTTCATTGTATATAAGTAAAGAGTCCACGTCAAGTTTCAATATATTGACAGGAAGTCCTTCCCACTCTTAAGTCTGGATACTATATTTGGGTCGTGCGTCTTCTTTCTTTACCACCACCTCGAATCCAAATATTCAATATTCATGGCTTATGAAGGAATAACTTTTCGTGGTTCCAGAAGCGGGCAAATCCACGAGTCACGCTTTCTGAGACAAAATTTGAAGCCTGATGAGGTCGCCATCAAGGTAACTCATAGGTACGAACGACCGATCCCTCAGTCGCATAAAATAAGCATCCAATCAAGTGACCTCTCTTTTCAGCGGGATATGCGGGACAGATCTGCATTTTATACATGCAGACATGGTTCTCGGGCATGAAGGTAAGGCGATCTCCCGATACATATATCTTTATATCGATTGACTCTCGCAGTCAAACTGAATTCCGATATTTACTTTTGCCTGATTGTTACATAGGCATTGGCATTGTGCAGGAAATAGGCGAAAATTGTAAAGCACTAAGAATCGGTGACCGAGTAGGTTGGGGATATACCTACTGGAGCTGTGGGCGATGTAGTGCATGTCTTACCGGCCACGAAAGTTACTGTCCTACCGCTGGTAAGTATGGCGCACACCATTTAGACCAAGGGTCTTTCGGAAACTTGGCCATCAAATCGGAACAGTGGGTTTTCAAAATTCCGGATGGGATAGAATCAAAATACGCTGCTCCGCTCCTTTGTACGTTGCTGTTTTCTTGTATTCGTCTTTGGGCTTAATTCCGTATCTAATTGGAAGGTGCAGGAGCCACGGTGTGAGTCTTATTTTGCAGGCCTCTTCTTCTGCAATGATACGGACTATCGGTCGTCAATCGCTAGTTTCTCTCCGATGATCGAATTCCTCAAACCTACTGACCGTGTGGGCATCATAGGAGTAGGAGGATTAGGCCACCTCGCTATCCAATTTGCAGCAAAGATGGGCTGTGATGTCATTGCTCTTTCAAGTACAGAACTCAAACGTGAAGACGCGATCAATTTGGGAGCTCGGGAATTTTATGCCACGGACGGTGTTGCGGATTACTTTACACTGAATGTCACAAAACCTTTGGACAGCCTCATCATTACTACAGGTTCAGAAAACCTCGATCTAGCCAATTACTACAAGCTGTTGAAGCCAGTGGCGACTGTGATTCCGTTGACGATTTCGTTCGAGCCCATGCTACTTCCCACCATTCCTACCATAGCAAATGGGATAAAAATTGTTGGGTAGGTGCTTGCACGCTCTGACCTCTTTGAATTGAATAACATCTGCACAGGACAACACCTTCCGGGATATTGATTATGTGATACTCGTTTTTGGACCTTCGAGATGGATATTTGCTAATGAGGCTTTGTTACATAGGATACAAACTCTCGAATTTGCGGAACGCAACAATATCCGACCTATTATTCAGGAATTCCCCATGACTGAAGCTGGAATCATGGAGGCAATGGAGAAATTGAGGAGTGGAGAAATCCGCTATCGAGCTGTTCTTTCCTGGCAGCTTGCGAGCGAGTCAACATAATGCAACGCACATGTTACAGTAACATGTAGTACACAAATCAGAACAGGACTGAGGACATGGACATTCATGATCTTCGCTTGATGGTCACGGTCGGTGGAAGTTGCGCGAGATGGTGTGATTTTGATTCAAGCTAGTCCTTTGTTACTATTCAAAGAGCAGAGAGCATGTTCATGTTCATTAAGATTTCGTTAGATTTCGCTTGAGTTTGAGTTTCGGAGTGGTGGCTTGGTTTTATACTTATGTACATGCATAAAAAATCCGGAACACCGTTGGAGAAAAGTAAGAAACGGAAACGCTTCGGATGTTCCGTCCTTCTTATAACCGCATGAGTACATAATTAGGAATAAGACGCGTGTCAAGATTGCACTTGGCCTCCTACCACGCCCATGACAATGGCTACAGAGCCTTCAAAAACCTTTCCCTCGGAGGCAGAGCCTCTTCTTGTCGATTCGCAACGAACGCCAAGTTATTCAGGTCAAGAAACACCTATCATCGGTGTTGATGTCGAGAATCAGCCAGAGGCCAATCCAGATAGGAAACGCGGCCCTTGGGAAATTGCGTTCTATGTTATCTGTGTAATCCTGGGTGCTGTACTCCTCGCAATGCTTATCAAAGGTTTCATAGAAGCGGACGATGTGGATGTAGGTGCTGTTTACAACTAGTCAAATCATCCGAATTAAAGGTTATTAGTTTGATATTGGGAAAGCCTTCAAGTCTGCTCTGGGAGGAGGACTTGCTGGTGCAGCGGGTACGCTACATCTCTACGATTCAATTCAACATGTCTCATATCCTCACTAGCAATGATCCTCCAAGTTCTGTTGCTAATGGTATGCCCGCCCGGTCCTCCACGGTGACGAGAAAGTCGTGCATGAACCAATCGTTATATTTAGCCCCTGCGGACCGTAATGAACTATCAATATCGGTATGGAACTACCACTACTCAAGCTCTCAAAACTCTTTATCGGGAAGGTGGATATCGACGTTACTATCAAGGTTTGGTGGCTGCGCTGGTGCAAGGACCGGTCTCTCGTTTCGGTGACACTGCAGCAAACGTTGGTATCCTGGTGCTTCTGGAGTCTAACTCGTACATGAAAACTCTACCTGCGCTTGTAAAGACGATATTCGCATCGGTAGCAGCAGCGGTATTCAGGATGACTTTAACACCTGTCGATACGATAAAAACCACACTGCAAACCCAAGGACAAGCGGGCTGGGATATCCTCAAGAGGAGGGTAGGCAGCTATCTAAGCAAAGATGATACTACTTGACCTCATCTATTTTTGTAGATCAAATTGTACGGCATTGGCACGCTATGGTATGGCGCCCTCGCCACTGCTGCTGCTACGTTTGTTGGTCATTACCCTGTCAGTAGCTTCATGTTTTGTTTCCATCTGTCTTTTTGACATACCCGTAGTGGTTTGGGACTTACAACTTCCTTCAAGACAAGATTCCTGTACCTAGCCATATTCCTCAAAAACTTCTTCGACAAGCCTTCATTGGGTTTGCTGCTTCTGTAATTTCAGACACCTTGTCAAATTCTCTCCGTGTTATAAAGACCTACCGCCAGGTCAACGAGACCCGAATTGGCTACTTGAACGCTGCGAAGGCAGTAATTCAGCAAGATGGTTTCATTGGCTTGTTCGGACGTGGGTTGAAGACACGTATCCTTGCGAATGGTCTGCAAGGATTGATGTTCTCAGTTTTGTGGAAACTGTTCCTGGACTTGTAAGTACCTGTCAACCACCCTTTGACGCTACTGCTGATATAAACTTTCAGATGGAATGATAAGACAAAGTGATGTAGGGTGGTTTGTGGTAACCATGGAACGTAGGAGGCGGACACGGAAAACATGAATCTTCAATAGAAATCTGAATATCTAATTATTACAAGCTTGGCTCGATATACTAGTCAGTACGGTGATGGGGGCTCGTGAAGGTTGTACTGACTAGGGGACTGGATCCGGTTTTCACAGAATAATGAAGAGCCATGCTTTGCGAGCTTTTGCAAGAGTCCAGTCTGGTGAGGCCGTTGCACTAAATCTAGTAAATATTTTCAACACTGCATCGACGGCATTAAAGATGTTTCTGGTGGGTCCTCATAATAAACAAGGGTTAGAGGCTAATATAGGACATAGAAGGGAGATGATATGGTCAGTCACTTGATCAAATTTTAAAGTAAATATGTACATGACATATGTAATCTTTGTGAACTGATACAGTAGCTACATAGTCGGATCTCAGACTCGGACTATGTAGGAAGGCAAGGAATTATATCAGTGCTTTGCGAAAAGGTTTGCTTGTATGGATTTTTTACCAAGTGTTTATTGCTGTTTATTTGTCCAATACATTTTTGGGCCGAGACTCTTCGAGGGCCCCAGGGCTGTCGGGCTTCGAAAAGCTGTTGATGAAATCCTTTTTGGGGCAAAAATATATTGGACAAATAAATAAACACAAATAGATGGGAAAAAGTCAAGCAAGCAAAGAATTACGCAAAGCACTGTACACTGCTGCACTGTTCTTTTCTAGGTTTTCATTAGATCTGTTTCAAAAGTTTCTGATAGATGATATTTCAATAATTTGTTGTATTCTTTGCAAATATTTGTAGAATCATTGATTTTTGAAAATTTCCCATTGATGTTCTGACAGAATGAAGAATCTTTGACTTTTTTTCAAAAATTTAATGAAAGCCTCATTTTCGAAAATCCTTCCTGCTTGCTGGCAGTTCTCAGACCAGGCAGAAAATAAAATTTTGTTCAAGTCCGTCTGACAAGTGGTCAGATGACATGGACTTACAAATTCCCATGCAGTGAAAAGTTTTCATCCCTTCCTTTTCCTCCTGCCACGATGGACTGGTGGCTATCTGATATCGCTGATCTCGAAGGACTCGTTGTTGTTGTTGTTTCTTTGTCTGCCTACCTGATGCCTACTCTAATGATCCTGACAAACAATGAATAACACGTATGTAGATAAGATACTAGATAAGATAACGTCTTCTGAGAGGCCCTAGTCCATGTGCCCCCAATAAAAAATGGCGGTGCCCTCATCGCCTACGCGTCCTTTTCACTTTCTTCCCTGCGGCGGATGATCTCCTGTTGGGCTAATGCAAGTTTGGTTCTTAACCGCAGTTGGAATCCCCGTAGTCTTCTTGCTGCGAACTGTTTCCCATCAATTTGCTGTCCATCTAAGGTCTCCAAGGTGTAAGAGTTGACCTCTCATTCGGCAACACGGTAAGGTCTGGACCATTTGGGTATGATCTTCTTGATGGTTTTGAATGTGTAATCAAGGTCGCTCCAGTATACCTGAACTAGATCCTCCGAAACACCACTTCCTTTCCTTTCCTCTTCAACACCCTGCGATCAAACACTCCTTTCCGTTTTACTGCGTGGCTCACAAAGGCATTGTACCCATCAAGTTGCTGCTGAGCCACATACGCTGCCTGTACCGCAACACTTTGTTGGGCAAGGATGGAGGTGGCGTCCTCGATTGGAGTCCGACGAGTGTTGACCACCGCACCCAGGAGGAGTTCATTCGGTGAGAACCTAACAGATGGGAGAATACGGTTGTTAATGATATGGACTGCCTCGTCTAAGTGCTTGGGCCACTTATCCGGTAGTGTGTCCCAATTCATGGCTACAAATTCCTCTGAGTCCTCCCCTAGCTTTGGCGCGCAAAGGCACTTCAAGACATGGAGCAAAATTTTGTTAGTACCTTCCACCAATCCATTGACCCATGGGGAGTAGGCGGGCGTGAAGTGTTGCCGAGTCCTCTACTGTCATATGCATGCAATTCACCCTAATATGCTTCCCGGCCTGGCCCGGAGCGGCCGGACTTCGGAATAATCACCTTGTGACCTATTTATTATTCCGAGCTTTCATCGAGGTTTTATGACTGTATTTTGGAGGTGTATAAGCTAGGATACTTTGTACGTTGTAGTAAAGCTTGTAATCAAGTGTACCACCTTATCCCACTCTTTAATATCTCTTTTACCTTTGCTTCCGAGCTGCTCCGGACTCCCGGATCACAGGAACTCCATCTAGGCTGCTCATCTGGACATTATATCCTTGCCATTATATTCCCGGGGACCCAACAGTGTGTGAAGGGTGTTGCTAATAGCTTCACTGATGTCCCACTCCCAGTGTGTACTACAGGCCAGTACTCGGCTCCGGACCTCGGAGTTATCCCGGGCCATTTCCGGCCCATATTCGACCTTAGAACCTCTATAGTGATTGACCTGTAGGCACGGTCTTGTCACCCACTTCGCACATAGAGCCTCCACCTCCTTGTTGGCAAAGTGGGTGCCGTTGTTGGTCATAAACGTTTCCGGCAGCAAGTACCCGTTGAACAACGAAGTTAGGCTCCCCGCAGTTGTAGCTCCCAATCCTGCCACTTTGAATTTGAACGCCCACACTCGCTGCGAATATGTGTCCAGGTATAATCCTATGGTCTTGTACCCACCTTTCCCCTTCGACATGGAGAGGTAGTCACCTACCAGGAGTTCAAACAGGTGGCACCGAGTTATGGGGTTGAGAAGAGCATGCAGATGGGTAGCGCCGAAGTTTTTGCATTCCGGGCAGCTGACGATGGCTTCCATGATCGATTTGTCCAATTTTGGGCTCCAGATTCTGTCCATCAGCGCGAGCTTTACTGAGTCCCTTCCCCAATGACCGGCTTCACTGTGCTGCACTCTGGCCAGGGCAACTGCCTCCTTCTTTGTGATGCACTCCACTTGTTACGATCACTTCTTTTCCATCTTATCTTTTTTCTTATCTCTTGTCTTATCTTTTATCTTTTGTCTTATCCTCTATCTCCCTTATCCTATATCTTGTCTTATCCTGTCACCTGACCTATTATTCATACAACATGCACTTTTCATTTACTTATATTAAACACAGCAGTCTTACAACACATATACAGCATGACGATCGAGCTTTCATTACTTACACATTGCTTTACTTATGTTCTACTCATGTTTACCACTAACCCAGGGCGTTGGGCATTACTAGGGCAGAGGGTTGTTTACTTGTATATAAGCTGTAGTTACTTGCTGTATTTCCTTAGCTTTGATCTCGTCTATTCTACCTGGTTTAGCCCAGAACTTTGCTTGCTTCCTTTATCGTTCCGCCAACTGAGGTTTTCTTGAGTGTGACGCCTGGTGATACCTGTCACTAGAACCAGTCGCTGACAGAAGATCAAAGCTATTCTTACCACCTGTCACACGCTACGCGATCATATCCCTATCACAGTTATCCCCGCTCACATTTTTACCAACCCTTCACAGACTTCTACTCTCTCTTCGAGCAGTGTCGCCTATAGTACAAAGGTGTAACGTTGAGTCCGACACCGTACTGGCAGACGAAAGTGTCGACTGATCACTAATCTTCGGAGAGGGGTCTTCGCGTGCACATTGAGCTCCATTCCTAGACAGGGAGGGTGCATCTGTTCATCAATTGAGAGTGGAAGGCTGCTTCCCACATCATTGTACTCTTTTTCAAAATCTTCCCCACATTATTCCCGACTTCTACAAATCCAATCATACATTTTCCCATCATCACCACCAAGTTGCATTAGTAACTTGTCTCCCTTACAACGGATTTTACCTCAAGACTAGGACGACATAGACTTTCGGTACAAACCGATCGTTACCGCACCCCCGATTCATCTGCTCCATCCACTTCATCTTCAATCGAACGAAATATCACCTCATTCATCCCCGCTTACATACCACCCGACTACAGCATGTCTAACCCTACTCCCACTCCTACCACTACCTCCAATGTCCATGGCAAGTCGTTGCTCAGAGAGCCTAGCATCTTTGAGGGCGACAAGGCTCAGTTCAAAGAGTGGCGCCGTACCCTCTTTGCCTACATTTGTGATCCAAGGAATAGGATTGTTACAGACAGTGAAAGAATTGACATTGCGGTCTTGTATATGCGAGGTCCCAAAGTCAGTAGCTGGGTCCAGAATTATACGGACGATAACTTCAATGACGACGAGGAAGAATGGCGAGTCATGTGGAAAGGATTCAAGGACGCATTGAATGCCTCCTTCCTAGACAAAGGGCTCACAGAGAACGCACAGGAGAAGCTAGAGCATCTCCGTCAAGGCCCCAGCGAGAGAGCAGAGGATTTCTTCAAGGAGTTTGAAGTTATCATGCGAGACGCCGGATATGCCAAAGATGCCCCCTACGTGATCAGGCTGATCGAAATGAACGTAAAGCCGAAATTAATCGATCAGGTATATGGCACCAGCAATGAGCGAATCGAGAAATTCGATGAGCTCAAACAGAAGATCATTAGTATCGATGACATGTGGTGGCGTCGTGAGGAAATGCGATGTAACTGGTCAAACAGATACCAGCGGAATGCTGGGCAGGGACCTAGTAACCAGAAATGGCAACCTCAAACGACACAAGCTCCCGTAACTAAAGCTCCGACCCCTGCGGTACCCACCCAGGATAGGAAAGACGGTACTGGAATGACTTTCAAAGGTGCAGGCAGACCAATGGACATTGACGCTGCGCGTCGCAACAGGGAATGCTTCCATTGTGGCAAGCAAGGCCACATTGCGAAATTCTGTCCGGAGAAAGCGCCGAAACCGCAGTTTGTCAGAGGCATGTGGAGCCGAATGACACAGGAGGATCAGGAGGCTATGGCCAAAGAATTGGGTTTTGTCCTGCCCCAGCAGTAGACGCAGGTCTGCCGGGGCCAATCTCAGAATCAGTATCGGACTTTTCGTCATCGTCATATGTAGACAGTCAATTTAGTTTTGAATTCGGTAGTACTGGTACACCCAATGAAAATAACTTATCTACAATGACGAACCGAACTGAGAAAAAACCTGTGAGATATGAACCAAACACACCTGAATGGGTGGCGCAGCGGTTACAAATGGACAAACTTCCCATGGCTATAGGAATCCTTAGAGCCTGGATGCCTGAAAGTCGTGTCAGAGAAGCATCGGAAGAAACGGTATTGGCTATACGAAATCTGAACCATGCAACCGCAACAGAAGCAGTTACCAATCTCAAAAGTCGTAAGAGATTCGTCCGAGGTACCCGAGGACGTGAGCTAAAGTTGCGAACGACTATTGAGAGTATCGACAATGGTGTACAGATTGAAACGGAAGCCCTCCTAGACAGCGGAGCCACAGGATCCTGTATCAATAAGGATTTTGTAGAACGGCACCAGCTCACTGTTAAGGAGTTACCAGTCAAAATGCCGGTCTATAACGCTGATGGCACTCTGAACAAAAATGGTTCCATAGAAGGTTACGTACAAGTCCGAATGGTGATAGGTGATCATGCCGAACGAATAGATATGGCAGTTACCAATTTAGGCAAGACAGATATCTTCCTAGGCATAGACTGGCTACGTTATCATAATCCCAGCATTGATTGGAAGGAATCTACGTTAACGTTCGAACGTTGTCCTGACAAATGCGGGTATTTGCCACACTATGAATCACCTGAGGATGATGGTACAGAGGAAAAGCTTGTCGACGGCGAAAGGATCTTCTGGTTCGATTGGAATGGATATCTCTCCGACCAAGGTCATATCAAAGTACAAACCACTACTACAGATGCTGCTACTCCATACCTTGCCGAGTATGCTGATGTATTTAGTAAAAAGGATTTTGACCAAATGCCGGAAAGACGTCCATGGGATCATGCTATAGAATTAACGCCAGGCTCTAAACCAGTTGATTGCAAAGTTTATCCCCTCAGTCCACCAGAACAGAAGGCTTTAGACGAATTCCTGGAAGAGAACCTTAGATCGGGACGAATACGACCGTCACGTTCGCCCATGGCTTCACCTTTCTTCTTTGTCAAAAAGAAAGATGGAACGCTACGGCCCGTACAGGATTATCGAAAGCTGAATGACATGACTGTCAAGAATCGATATCCACTCCCATTGATTCAGGAACTCATCGATAAGCTAAAGAATTCCAAAATCTTCACCAAGATGGACGTCCGATGGGGATTCAATAACATCCGGATCAAGGAAGGAGACGAATGGAAAGCAGCGTTCCGGACAAACAGAGGCTTGTTTGAGCCTACGGTCATGTTTTTCGGACTTACAAACTCACCCGCCACGTTCCAAGCATTCATGAATCACATCCTTCGAGAGTTAATTGATCAAGGACATGTCATTGTCTACATGGATGATATCCTTATCTTCACCGACAACATTGAGGAACACCGAGTCATTGTCAGAAAGGTTCTTGATATCCTAAAAGACAACAAGCTGTACTTGAAACCCGAAAAGTGTACCTTTGAGGCTAAGGAGGTCGAATATCTCGGAATCATCGTAGGCAATGGACAAATCCGGATGGACCCAAAAAAGGTTGAAGCAGTTCGAACCTGGCAGCCACCAGAGAAAAAACGTGAACTACAATAGTTTTTAGGGTTTTGCAACTTCTTCCGCCGGTTCATCCGAGATTTCAGTAAAATTGCCAAACCCCTAACACGGCTCACAGGGAATGCAACTTGGGAATGGACATCTCTTGAACAGGATGCATTCGATCGGTTGAAAGACCGGATCATCGAAGACGTCACTCTCATTATCCCGAGAGAAGCTGGAAAGTTCCGAGTTGAAGCCGATTCCTCTGACTACGCTAATGGTGCAGTCTTATCACAGAACGTCGACGGAAAGTGGAGACCAGTAGCTTTCAGGTCCAGGTCACTCAATGAGGTTGAACGGAACTATGAAATCTACGACAAGGAGATGATGGCCATCATGGATTCCCTCTCGGACTGGAGGCAGTACTTACTGGGCGCGAAAGAACCTGTTGAAGTCTTTACAGATCACCAAAATCTCCAGTATTTCCGGAAACCTCAGAAGTTGAACCGACGACAAGCCAGATGGGTAGTCGAAATTGCAGAGTACCATATCGAGCTCTTCCATAAGCCTGGAAAATCAATGGGAAAAGCCGATGCCCTGTCACGGATGTCAGGCCTTGAGAAAGGGGAGAATGACAATACCAACGTCACGCTGCTAAAACCAGAATTTTTCATTTCTCAGATAACGGATCAGACGTCAGCCCCCGAAGATGATCTACTTAATCTCATCCGTAGAAAGAAAAACCAGCGAGACAAGCTTGTACAAGTCGCCCTAGAATCTAAAGACAAGGAATGGCTTGAGACTGAGGATGGACTAGCAGTTTGGCAAGGACGTATCTATGTCCCTAAGGACAAAGAACTCAGAGGACGGATCATACAGGTACATCATGACGCCCAGACAGCAGGACACCCCGGCCGCTATAAAACCATTGAGTTGATTACACGCAATTACTGGTGGCCAGGAATCAGTCGGGACGTCAGGATCTACGTGGAAGGCTGCGAAAAATGTCAAGCTACAAAGACACATCGTACCAAGCCTGTAGGACCATTACATCCACATGACGTACCATCTGAGCCTTGGGAAATCATCGGAACGGATATGATTGGCGAGTTACCAGAGTCTGGAGGATATAATGCCATCAGCGTGTTTGTTGATCACTTCACGAAGAGATTACGGCTCTTTGCCACGCATACTACGATAACATCTGAAGGGATGGCACGTGTCTATTGTGACAAAGTATTCCCAGTCCATGGAATGCCCCGGAAGATTGTCCACGATCGAGGTCCTCAGTACCACGCCCGCTTCATGAAGGAACTGTACAAGTTGCTGGGAATCGAAAGCAACTATACAACTGCATACCACCCTCAGACTAATGGCCAGACGGAACGGATAAATCAAGAAATTGAACATTATATCCGCCTTTTCGTGAATCATCATCAGAGTGACTGGCATGAATGGCTTCCTATGATGGAGTTTGCGTATAACGACCGAGTACACTCAGCCACAAAAGTTTCACCCTTCTACGCAGACAACGGCAGACACCCATACAAAGGAACCACGCCGAGGATGACGTCAAAAAACCCGACGGCCCAGGAGTTTGCCGATAGTATGAAACAGATCAGAGAAGAAGTAGGATCGGCACTGAAAAAAGCCGCTGAGGACATGAAGCGCCAATATGACAAACACCGGAACGAGGCGATAGAATATAACGCTGGTGATAAAGTTTGGCTCGAAGGAACTAACATAACGACAGATCGTCCAATGAAGAAACTCGGTGATGTCACAAAGTGGCAGCGGCGGAGTGACTAAGTGGAGCAGAGAGGCGGAGCGACTAAGCGGAGTGATAATGCGGAGCGACTAAGCGGAGTGATAATGCGGAGCGACTAAGCGGAACAGAGACAGACTGGTCCCAAGATAATGACAGAGAGGTCAAGATAAGGGACCAGGCTGTGGGGGTTTGGCTATTTATACATAATCCGATCTGCGAGAAATAACGATGTAATACTGTACAGTTTAGGAACAAGGAAGGTGGCGGAAGCCGGTAGAAGGAGACGGGTAACAGGTGGATCGGTAATCGATGATGGGGGTCAGGTGGATCAGTAATCGATGGGATTTGGTGGTGATGTAATCGTACAAGTAAAGGCGTCGAAACGGTGAGAAAAGGAAAATGATAGGGGCTACGTACTTCATGACATTACCCCCCTCCTTACGACCATTGCCCTCGATGGTCAAGCCTTTGCTGCTGTGGGGTGTTTCTTGTGGAAGGCTCGAACAATCTTTGGAGCGCGGCTGAGGTTGGGCGCTGGCTCCCAGGAATTATGCCCTGCGTCGTAACCCTTCCACTTGACCAGGTATTCCAACCTCTTCCACCGGACCCGACTATCCAGAATTTCTTCTACTTCATATTCCGGTTCATCTTCATCTTCTAGGTAGACTGGCTCTGGTGGTGTTGCTATTTCTCCATTGATGGTGTTACCTTTCCAGGGATAGAGTTTGTCGACATGAAAGACAGGATGGATGCGGTCGAGCGAGATTGGGAGGTCAAGGCGGTAGTCCAGGGGTCCAATTTTCTCTAGGATTCGGTAAGGTCCAAGCTGCCGATCTCCGAGTTTCTCACTGGATAGTTGGAGGTTGATGTCCTCCGCGCTGAGCCAAACAAAATTTCCGACTTTGAACTGGTGAGCTTTTCGTTTTCCTCGTTCATATCCTTCTTTCTGTAGCTTCTTCCCTAAGTGCAAGGCGGCTCCTGTGTCCTGTCGTGCTTCTCGGAGTATCTGTATGCGGTCATCCACCGCCGGGATCCTGCTGTGTTGTCCGACTGGAATGTTAAACAAGGGGAGGTATCCATAGGTGAGCTCAAATGGGGACATGCCAAGTGCAGAATGGGTTCGCGAGTTGATTACGAACTCCGCCATGGGGAGATGTTCTGCCCAGTCATCCTGCCGACGACCTACGTAGAGTCGAATGTACTTTTCTACTTCTTGGTTGGCGCGTTCGGTTTGACCGTTGGACTGAGGACGGTACCCAGATGTAAGGTCTGATTTTATTCCTAGTCTGGCGAGTAAAGATCGCATGAGTTTGGCTGCAAACTGAGGCCCCCGGTCGGATTTGAAGTAGAGAGGGAGCCCGTGAAGACGGAAGATTTCCCTGTAGTAGATGTCAGCAACGCCTTCCGCAGTGATGGAGCTAGTACATGGGAGGGCATGAATTTGTTTCCCATAGAGATCTGTGCAAACCAGGACTGCGTCGTATCCTTGGGAGTTAGGCAGTTGCGTTATTAGGTCCACTCCTACCTCTTCCCATAAACCCAATGGTACGTCTAGTGGCTGAGTTATAGCTCGTGGGTGTCGTTGGATCTTTTTGCGTGCGCATGTCTCGCATCCCTCTATGTATTTCTCCACAAAGGAGCGCAGCGTTGGCCACCAGAAGTGGGTGCTAACTAGATCGAGTGTTCCATGGAGTCCAGGGTGTCCAGCTGTGGGATGATCGTGGCATTGACGCAGTACTTCCGTGCGTAGGTCATCGTCTGCAGGTATGTATACTCGTCCTCGGTAATGGACTAGACCGTTGTCCTCCTCCCATTCGGCAATTCCGTTAGCCAAGCGCTGTAGTCCATGCTCCTTGACTGTTTTGAGTCCTTCCAGTACCTGTGCTTCCCGCTGTGAGGCTTTCCGGATGCAATCCTCTAAGGGGTTCCGTAGGATAGAGGCGGCAATTTTGGTGAAATGGTTGGGCTTGAGGACCGTCTGCTGTCGATTATCCTCATTGTCTAATACCTGGTGGGCTGCCATATGAGAGAGAGCATCAGCCTGAGTGTTTGTTCTGCCGGGGCGATGTATCATGTGGAAGTCAAATCGTGAGAGGTAAAGAGCCCAGCGAGCTTGTCGCCGGGTGAGGTCTTGAGCTGTGTGCCAAAACTCGAGGTTGGAATGGTCGGTGATGACGTCGAATGGCTGGGGTAGTCCTTCTAGGAAGTTCCTCCAGTCCTTCAATGCTTCTATGATGGCCAGCATTTCCCGGTCGTAGATCTCGTAGTTCCGTTCCGCTGGTTGCATTGAGGCTGATCTAAAAGCAACGGGGTGCCATTGGCCATCCTCTTGCTGCTGCATGAGAGCGCCGCCAGTAGCAAAGCCTGATGCGTCTACCTCGATTCGGGTCGGTCTGTCCGGAGTCCACAGGGCTAAGATGGGTGCGGAGATGAAGGCTTCCCTCAGGGTGTCCATCCAGGTAAAGGATATGTCTTTCCGAGTGAGGTCGTTCAGGGGCCTAGCTATCCTTGCAAAGTTCCGGATGAAGCGCCGATAGAAGTTAGCAAATCCAAGGAACCCTCGTAGCTCTCGAAGGTTAGTGGGGGCTGGCCAGTTGCGAACCGCAGCTACTTTTACCGGGTCCATTCGTACCTCTCCTTCCGATATAATGAGGCCTAGGTATTCAATCTGTTGTTGTTCGAATTCGCACTTCTCCGGTCGTAGATACAGGTCATGCTTCTCCAACCGGATTAGTACTTCCCGTACCACTCGTCGGTGTTCCTGAAGGTCACTGCTAAAGATGAGGATGTCGTCCAGGTAAACTGCTACCTTTCCAGCTGCTATAAGGTCTGCGAATATGGCATTCATAAGTGCTTGAAACGTTGCAGGGGAGTTGGTGAGACCAAAGAACATAACCTTAGGCTCAAACAGCCCTCGTGTGGTTGCAAAGGCTCCTTTCCATTCGTGACCTTCCTTAATTCGAACATTGTTATAACCCCAGCGGACGTCAAACTTGGTAAAATATCGGGCCCCTTGAAGTCGACTAATAATATCAGCAACCAATGGGAGCGGGTAGCGGTTCTTTACAGTATATTCATTCAGTTTCCGGTAATCCTGTACAAAGCGCAGCTTCCCATCTTTCTTCTTCACAAAGAACACCGGGGACGAGATGGGTGATTTAGAGGGGACGATATAGCCTTTCCGCAGATTCTCTTCCAGGAATCGATCCAGCTCCTCCTGCTTGTTTAAGGACATGGGATAGATCTTGGTGCGCATAGTTGCCGGTGCTCCAGGCAGGAGATCGATTGCGTGGTCCCAGGGTTGATGGGCAGGTAATCGTTCGGAAGCGGATTCTGAGAAAACCTTCTTGAAGTCTCGGTACTGCTCAGGGATCATTTCTTCGAAGGTTTTGAGGGGTTTGTCTCGGTTGGCTTCCTCTGCTAGCTGTTGGGAGTAAGTGAATCCTGCTGCACACCAGACTTCCTTGGTTTGTTCTTCCAAAATCCCAGCTTTTACCCATGCTCGACGAGTTTTGTGGTTGGCTCGGATTCGGTGTATTGGAGGTTCTTCCATGGATTCGCTCTCTTCCAGGCCGGTTTCAGGTAATATCGCAGCGTCGCTGGGTTCAGGTTGAGTTTCTGGGCTCAAGGGTTCTCGGATTTGGCTGTCAGCATTAGCTGGTACTCGGTGAGGATGTGAAGTCTGCTCGTCTTCTACTTCCTCCAGAGTTACCCGAGGGGGTTTTACTGAAAGCCGTCCTTTCTCCCAGTCAATCTCGGGATTTACCTTTCGTAACCAGGGAAGTCCCAGGATAATATCCTCTCCTCCTAGATGGGTGATTAGAAAGTCCATCCATCGCTCCTGGTTATCCACTGTGAGTGCTAGGCGTGCAAAATGGGTGATCCTTCCAGCTCGATTAGGGGTGCCGTCGATATTGAACACGTCGATTGGTTTATGGAGGGGTGCACATCTTACATGGTTTCGGGTGGCGAAGTCTTGGTTTAGAAACAGGGCGGTGGCTCCACAGTCTACCATGGCTGCAGTTGTTATACTATGGTTCCTTCCTCTTAGTTTCGCATGAATTCGGAAGTGTGGGGAACTGGAATTTAATTCCCGGATCGACGATATTGTACATGATGGAAGCGAGTCATACAAAGAGGTAGTGAACATAGTAAACTGATTATAGGGTACTCTCGGTGCAGCCGAAACGGGTACCCTCTTTAAAAACCCTGCTGTAAGCCAGAGGACGAGGAAGACATAGTGTTAGCTCGATCGAGCAACTCCCTTATTTGACCGATTTGGTTGGAGAAGTCCTGGTTAGGGGGGCTTGGAGTAGCAGGTATGTTAGTCGGGGCGAATGGTGGAGTTGAGGCCGCGATTTGGACTGACTCGTTTGGGAACAGGGAGAATGACGCGGATCCGGTGGCTGATATCTGTTGGCGACGGGGCTGCTGGCGTCGGCCTCGATCTCGTCCGAGTCCCATGAACTTGTCCTGGCAGACTGCTTCCAGGTGTCCTCGGCGTCCACAGTAACGGCAAGTGGTTTCTTGGTGTGGGCAATTCTGCTTGACATGACCTTGGGCACCACAGCCAAAGCATCGTCCACGCATGCGGGCTAGGAAAGCCTCCCTCGTATTCCCATTGCTAGTGTGGGTGGCATCGATATCCATGGCATGGGGATCAGCAGGGGCCACATAGGAGCGGGTAGGTCCAGTGCTTCGACCAGTCAGAGTAGGGTCATGCAAGTAGACATCTACCGATACGGCTCGTGTGATGGCCTCTTTTAGGGTTCGAGCAGCTCCTTGGCCAATGTTTACCGTAATCAGATTTTGTCAGATCTCCGGAAGTAGGGCAGAGTAGAAGCGTTCCTTCAAGTCGATGTCAGACATCTCAGTCCGACTTCCGATGTCCTGGAATTTCTGAGCAAACTCCGCTACTGTCTGCCCTTTGCCCTGCTTAAGGGATTGAATAGCGTTACGGGCTTCCATACCTGGGTCTATCGATTCAAATCGCTGGCTGAACTCTGTGAGAAACTTGTCCCAATCGCCTTCGAAAGGGGGGTTCTCCGCACTGAAATGCAGCAAATGGGGAGTCGCCCAGTCTCCAGCACCTTCTGTGAAGAAGCCTAAAGCCGACTTGATAAGCTTTGCCTGACTGTTGGAAAAATCAGGTTGTTCTGATGCCCAGTTCTGGAACTGAGCTCTAAAGCGTCGTGCTTCACTACTCTCTTTACCCTTAAATACCTCGGGTTTGTTCATGCTGGACTTGGAGGATGAGCGTTCCTCCATGGCTGTAGTGAGATTGGCTACTTGTTTAATGAGCAGCGTCATGAGATCTTCTGCAGAGGCAGGTGGGGCGGGTGTGGCAGGCGGAATAGGAGTCGACATGATAGGAGTGGGTGCTTGGGGTTGGGGAATTGGCAAGAAGGTTGTACCGTTGTGAGTAACTGGTTCTTGGACTGAGTTGTGGAGAGCGTTGGGGCAGGGTTGAGAGTCGCAGTCGTACCAGCTATTGTCGGTGTTGTGGATGTGGTTTTGGTCTCTGGGGTCAAGTGCGTGTGGGAGTGTAGAGCAGTCTACTCTGGTGGCAGGAGTTTCAGGATCGTGCGGGGCAGGGGAGGACGTGGTGTCTGCGGGTCCTGCAAGGACAACCTTATCGGTAGGCTATCGGTGCAGTAATGGATCTTGACCTAATGTCACAAAGTGGCAGCGGCGGAGTGACTAAGCGGAGCAGAGAGGCGGAGCGACTAAGCGGAGTGATAATGCGGAGCGACTAAGCGGAGTGATAATGCGGAGCGACTAAGCGGAGTGATAATGCGGAGCGACTAAGCGGAGTGATAATGCGGAGCGACTAAGCGGAGTGATAATGCGGAGCGACTAAGCGGAGTGATAATGCGGAGCGACTAAGCGGAACAGAGACAGACTGGTCCCAAGATAATGACAGAGAGGTCAAGATAAGGGACCAGGCTGTGGGGGTTTGGCTATTTATACATAATCCGATCTGCGAGAAATAACGATGTAATACTGTACAGTTTAGGAACAAGGAAGGTGGCGGAAGCCGGTAGAAGGAGAAGGGTAACAGGTGGATCGGTAATCGATGATGGGGGTCAGGTGGATCAGTAATCGATGGGATTTGGTGGTGATGTAATTGTACAAGTAAAGGCGTCGAAACGGTGAGAAAAGGAAAATGATAGGGGCTACGTACTTCATGCACACAACCCCGAAACACCGAACCACCTCCAGAAGTAGTAGGAGAAGAAGAGGAATACGAGGTAGAAGAAGTAGTTGACTCACGCAAGTATCGGAACGGCATCCAATACAAGGTAAAATGGTAAGGTTATGGACCGCATGAAATGACGTGGGAACCTGCAGCTAATATGACGAATGCCAAGGAAGCTGTTCAGGACTTCCATAAGAAGTATCCTAACAAGCCCAGGCCTCGAGTCCTTAAATGGATCGAGATTCCGATTGCTCAGTTTCCCACTGAATTGTTCCGACCAATCCCTACATCCGACATAGAACCGATCCCAAGTAACATGCCATCTGAAGCACTTGTCAATCGACTTGCGCGTCATGGAATTCGCGCCTTAAGAGGGGGGTAATGTTACGATCACTTCTTTTCCATCTTATCTTTTTTCTTATCTCTTGTCTTATCTTTTATCTTTTGTCTTATCTTCTATCTCCCTTATCCTATATCTTGTCTTATCCTGTCACCTGACCTATTATTCATGCTTACTGATACAACATGCGCTTTTCATTTACTTATATTAAACACAGCAGTCTTACAACACATATACAGCATGACGATCGAGCTTTCATTACTTACACATTGCTTGACTTATGTTCTACTCATGTTTACCACTAACCCAGGGCATTGGGCATTACTAGGGCAGAGGGTTGTTTACTTGTATATAAGCTGTAGTTACTTGCTGTATTTCCTTAGCTTTGATCTCGTCTATTCTACCTGGTTTAGCCCAGAACTTTGCTTGCTTCCTTTATTGCTCCGCCAACTGAGGTTTTCTTGAGTGTGACGCCTGGTGATACCTGTCACTAGAACCAGTTGCTGACACCACTCGGGCTCGCTCTTGAATCCTGTCGTTACCTCCCACTTTCCATAACCGGTTCTCTTCCACCATGTAGCGCGCCGCTTTGTGTGCTGCTTTCTGCTTTACCTTGTCACTCGCAGAACTTTCCAGTACCCTCAGCGCCTCCACCACCTCCGTGAATACCGGCTCGTTCACAAAGCGTTGCGACAAAGCTTCCCAGTCAGTAGTAGCTTCATCCTGCATTATCCTGCTACTGACACTCACCCTGAAAACATCATTCACCAGCCCCGTTGCTGCCTCCCAGTCTTCGCTGACCATCCACTCACTTCCATCGCCCACCATGCGATCTTGGCCCTCCCACATTTGGCTCAGTCCATCCGCCACTATGTTCAGCTTTCCAGGGATGTGCCGTACGTCTACAATGTGGTGCGCTAGCACACCATCCCTCCTTCTGCAGTGAGCTGCATTCAGCTTGTCGTTGGCAATGATGTCTCGTAACGCTTGGCAATCTGTTTCAATCTCAATAGGGAATCCCCAGATCATGTCTGAGAACTTGTCGAGACCGAATTTCAATGCCGCAAACTCCAGCAAGAACGGCTTGTAATTCTGTTCTGAGGACAACGTCCGCTTCGAAGCAAAACCCACTGGGTGTGTTTTGTACGTGGTGGTGCCATTTGGGTGGACGACTTCGAACTGTTGTGCCACTACCACCGCGAAGCCCTCTTTGCACCCATCCGTTGTTACGATGAAACTGGAGCCATCCCAACGGGGCGCTTTTAGGACTGGTTCCGAGACCAACGCCTTTTTCAAAGCTACAAATGCTTTTGTGTGATCCTGTGTCCACCTCCCCTCAAGCTTGAATGATTCCATTGCCCTTTGGTATGTGGATTTCGTATAATTCTGCGGGAGCGGGACTGACTTGATTAAGTTCCGCAGCGGGCCCTCGATCCTGGCATAGTTCCGAATCAAGTCACGGAAGTGACCGGTGAGGCCCACGAAGGAAGCGAGGTTCAAGGCGTCAGCAGGTTGTTTCCATTCCACGATTGCTGTGAGTTTTGTTGGGTCTACAGTGACCCCTTCCTTGCTGATCTTTCCTCCAGCGAAGATGCCCTCCGACATGAAGAACTCAGATTTTGCAGCTGACAGGGAGAGATCTCTTGCACACACCCTTTTGAGGATTCGTGTGAGTTTCACAAACATACACTCGAAATCATCATCCGCTGATCCTCCATCATCCACAAACAGTTCAATGGTACCATCTGCAATTAGATCATCCAGGTGGAGAGCCGTCATGTTGGCAAAGGTCGAGGGAGCTCCGGTGAGACCAAAGGGTAACTTCGCGCACCAGAAGTAGCCCTTCCCTTCTACGTAGAACGCCGTGTAAGGGCGGGATTGTTGGTCAACCTCACAAGCATAGAAACCCGACGCAAAGTTGAACAGGCAGATGTAGTTGTGGCCACTAAGTGACTGCTGTTTCGAGCGGATGTTGCCTTGGGGCATCGGGGTGATTTCAGTGACTTTGTTGACTGCCATAAAGTTCTGACATATCCTCCATTTGGCAGGCTTTTCTAATTTAGTGCACTCCGTCGGACCCGGAGGCTGTACCGGACGGGTGGGAAGATTGAATGATGCAGGGAGACCGGCGGCCATGCACTCATTGTTGAGTTTGTACATCAACTCCTCCACCGTCAGCCCTTGCCCTTCATGGACCTTCTGCGCCAGAGTCAACGGTGACACACATTTGACATCCTCTGGGTTGCACCTCTCGATCACTCCCGCCTCGAGCAGCTTGTCGATCTCCGCGTGGAGGTACTCCCATTGCGGCGGTGTCAGTGACTTTTGCCTGACTTTCTTGGGAAAGGTGGCACCCTCCGGTATGTTCAACCTGTGGACCACATTCTTGATGGTCCTGACCTCACCCACGGACAGGGCAAAGCAATCCGCGTAGCTGCTTAAAAGCTGTTCCACCCGTTCTCGCTGGCTGTCAGAAAGTCCTGGTCCAATTTTAACTTTCCGAAGGATTTCCCGTACTTGTTCCGGGCGAAACGCTCCCTGCCTTCCATCATTGCGCGTGAACAGGTTAATATTATCACTTTGGTCTAATGCATCAGGGAAGAAGTCGGGGCCCAGGGATTCTATGTCCGTAAGATGTTCGGCCTGAAGCACCTGAATGGGAGCGATGTTTCCATGGTCAGTAACCTGCGGGTCAACGAGTGGATTTCCATTAGAGACTCCCCTCGAGGGGGGCACTGTCAATCCCCCCACTGAGTCCTCCCACTGGCCCTCTGGCAACGTGTCGACCCTTTCTCCTTCCAAATTCCCTTCTGTCACCCTTGATTGCCCTCCGCTGTCCTCCAACGTGCTTTTGGCATTCGAACGTTCTGACAATTGAGCTTGGGTACCTGCTGTAACGTGGTTAATATGGTGTTGGCTCATAGATTCACGCTCCGTTTGTACTTCCCTCGAGGGGGGTGCACTACTTCCCCCCAGTGGGTCCACACTCAACCTTTTAGGTGTGGTTGGTTTTCTCAATCGGTTCCTCCAGAAAAACCACTTGCGAAGACCCGGCTCTGCACGCTGCCTCCGCAGCCAATCCTTCCAATCTCGCTCTCTCTGCACCTCCTCGTTTTCCCAAGCTGCTCGACGTTCTTCCTGTCGCCGCTGACACGCCTAAATTTTGACTAGACGTCTATGCTGTGAATTGTGACATTTTCATGTATAGATTTGTATCAAGAGGACTGTAATTGAGACCCAGATTGACAGTCAAAGTCAATACTGAATCAGTCTAATAAGTTGAAGGGACCATATACCCATACTACCACAAGTTGGTTAGTTTACCCATCCCGGATACTACTTTCGGATAGCGGTCTACCTGTTTGTCAAGCAGGATTATACCAGACTCGGACTACATCCGAAGGATGACCATTCACATATGACATACCAAGGGTATTCTTATTGGACCTTACACTGGCAGGAGTTTGGAAGAACTTACTCAAGTGACCATGAGCCAAGGATTGACTCAAAATGACTTTCTAGAACTCAGGAATTATCAAAATACTCCTTCTAGAACGAGATCATGCATTAATCTAAAAGACTGTGATTTAGTCTAATAGACCAATCAGGTTGCATGATTGAGGAAAATGACTAGAAGAATGATCAAAGTACTGCGAGGCTCCGAAGACATATCAAATGAATGTCAAAGAGTCCTGACATAGAAAATATTGAAGAATGCAATTAAATGAATACTATGCGTAACTCCCTTGATAGAGTATAGGCACAATGGGTGTCTATGGAAAGAGAGAAGCAATTACTTTAATCCAGATGAATCAGATTGATAGGATTAGAATTGAGGAGAGCTGATTTGCCTCCGGTCGAGGTGACCAATGATCGAAGTAAGTGTTGAACAGCAGTGACAGCCGAACACCACTCGAGTCATTCTCCAAAAACAATTAAATTAAATGAACATCGAAATACCTACCTATGTTTGGAGGTATACTAGAATCTTGGGACCATTATGGACCAAATAAGGACATGAAGATTCAAATTGAATGGTATCTGACCGATTGTAGAAGTTTCCTTGCGGTTCCAAACGTTTATTGTATTACATTAATTGTACTGTGCGATTCGATATTCTGTATGTGTAAATAGCAATCCGATGTATCTGGAATACAAGTGATTTTGGGACGACGTTGCAGTGCTAATCCATAAAAAGGAAAGACACACTCCCGCCAGACTGAAACCTCTTTGCTAGCAGCCATTCGGGCCCGGCACTTGTGAGTATAGGAACGTTGTGTTCTGCTCCTTGTGACTGCGAGAAGTATATCCAGTTGTTGGATATTCTTCGAACTTAGGATCAGTCGTTGGTCTTAAGGGCAAATCATGCTGTGTGGTTGTGCCAGCACATAGTTCTAGCCCTCCGTAGGGGTCTGTGTGTTTCGGTTTTAATTTACTTTGATTCAAACCCCAAATTCTGATATACCCATATCAATACAATCAAAGCACAAATCGTGCTGAATCTACCTTAATCAAAGGAATATATCGAATCCTTAGAACGATTCAAATTGATTAATCGAAGCTTCGTACTTAGCTCTCAAAGCTTTGCGGAACCTTTGCCAACGCTACCCCTTGCTATTAAATAAATTTGATAGCAGTGAACTCGCATATTGTGTATTAGATTGATTGGTTGGAGTGCCCATTAGATTCCTTCCTTTCTCTTTCACACAAAAACGAGGCAAGCTCGTTACCGCCCCAGTTCTTCCTGCAGTTTGATGGCCTCTTGTCATGCCTTGCTTCTCCGGACCTTTCCCTTTCCTTTCCAGAGCTCCGGTTCATCACTTATACATGTTTCCGATATTCTATGCACCATCCTTACGATCTTCACGATACATATTACCTGTCACTCCAGTAGCCATATGACATATGTACCTGACAGCCTCATGTACAGTATATAGGCTGGGGACTCCCCTCGGAGCTCCCCAGCGTGTTATTGTCAAATCTTACCGGGAAACTCTTCCTACCTGGCTTGGTCCCTTTAGTACAGTCTACTAGTACTTGCTAACAGGGCCTGACACGTCTCAACTGTCATATATTTCCTCATTATCTGTTTCCTTCATCTCTGTCTCACCTCAACTCTATTTCTCCTCTCTGTTTCCCATCTCTGGCCTCTTTCTGTCAATCCTCGTATTGTCTACGCCTCTCCTTCGACTCACCATCTACTTCGAGGCTCTACAATTTGTCCTTCATCCTTTGGAACCTCCCATTAGGTTCCCAATTCCGCTTCATTGCTCCCTAAGCTCCCCACAGCTTCCCACTCGTATCGGCTACACCTCCCCTCCACATTGAAGCAGTGGTTACGTGTTACGTTCTACACCTCTAGGACCCTCTATTAGGTCTACCCAAGCTCCACAACTACCTCTGGTTAGGCTCCCCTCACCAGTATCGGCACTATTCCATACCTCCTCGTACGGCCTAGGCGGCTACTGCGTTTGCTTAGGCCCAGTCTGGGTAAGACCAGAGCAGGCCTTCTGTGCCAGGGCCTCACACCTCTGCTCTGCGCAATTTTCGCTCTTCCCTGAACCACTCGTCCAGTTCGCTCTCTGTCAGTTGCCAGCCCACATTGTCCACTGAGAAGGGCAACTCCTTCGCATTCCAGTGAAATTCCGACTGCGCACTCATCTGCCCATGGTCCTCCTCCGGCACCTCTTCGACGCGCGGCCTGTGGTGCCGATGCTGGGGTCCTTTCTGAGGTATGTGCTGGGGGGTAACATTAGTAACGTGGTCGTGCTGAACAGGGTTTAGGTCTGCAACTTCCCTGCTCAGCGGGGTTAAAGCCTTCACAATAACCCCGCCCAACAGTCCCTCGCTTTCTTCAAGAACAACCTGCGCTTGGGCAGTTGAACTTGGCACTTCCTGCTGGCATCTCTCCTCCAGCATGGTTGTGGGGTTCACGGTTAATGCGACCCCTAGCCCTTTGTTAAACACCTCCCTCGACCTTCCTTGACCTCCCTTCAGCACGATAGCATCCTTGCGGTAATCATGTACTGCCGAAAATGAGGGGTTTCCCGAAGAGGAGCTTCCAGCTTCCTCCACTGTCGAAGACCTCGAACTCCCCATCTGCCTCCATGCCTTGTACACTGATGTGTCCCTTCCAGCATGCTGTTCCTGGCACTACACTTCCATTTGCCATATGAAACCTCCTTTCTGTTGGTTCCCATCCCCCAAAGGTGTTCCACAACTTCTCGTACACCGCTACATCCATCGCTGCTACCATTGCGCCGTCGTCCACCATTGCTTCCACCTCCACTTGCTTCCCTTCAAAATCTCTCAAACTAACGTCCATTGTAAATGGAGAACTAATGTGGCTGTTGCCGTCGTGAACACTGTAGATGTCAAGAATATCGGATTCTCTCGAAACTGACTATACACTGTTCACAACTGACGTAGTACCAAGGGTCAACTGTTCGCCACTCAGAACGCTGACCCTTCCCCATTTCCCGACTCAACCATGCCTTCAAAAATCGCTTCCGGCCCTGAGACCTGTACCACATTCACCCTTGTTGTTCTCCCTCTGAGCTCTCTCTGGCAGTATGCTCTCCAATCAGACTCCACCGCTGGTATGGCGCCTGGCCTGGGGCAGGGGACTTCGAATCCATGTCTGGGGCCTCTGCATCAGAAGCACTCCCCGGAGCAGACTGCTTCAGTTCCAGGCTTCAACGGCACGGTGGTGAGCTCTGATAGTGCGCCGTCTACACCATGTCTCGACGCCCATTCCAGAAGTTCGGCTTTCCATGCTGCTAACCCTTCTGGTGTGTTGGGGTGGTGCATTTCCGTAGCAATGCCCCTACGAAGAATCTCCTTCCTCATCTCATTCAGGGGTGTGAAGACTCGGCGGGGTTTGCGCCCTCTGGTGCCCCCAGCGTAGGTAGCAGGCCAAGCCCGTACGGGGGAAGGTGATGGCAGCGAGCTAATCCTAGCCACTGCAAGATCTCCAGCCAGCCTGGTTCGTGGTGTTTCTGGAACCGGTTGTGGCACCTTCCTGCTTGCTTTGTGCTCTGCCTCGACCTTCAGCACACTCCACTTGACTGCCTTAATTGCGGACGTAAACTCTCCCCAATTGCCATGCTCCTCGTCTATGTT